>JAIUCV010000429.1:0-725097 GCA_026724425.1 Erythrophleum ivorense
TTTGGATTACCCCTCACTCTTGGTTCTTGGGACTTTTGACTTAGCCACACCCTCTAAGGGACTTTTGGCCTTGTCTCACCCATGCCATGAGACTTTTGGCATCTCCTCACCCACATTAGGGACTTTTGGCACTACCTCACCCTTATGAGCCCAATTTCCATCATTCAAAGACATTCAAGAAAGCATATTGGTACCAAAATAGCAACATAGCATCAAGTGGCATGTCTTAAATATATAAATCATACACACAAGCACACAATGACACCATATGCACAAGAAAAGGTGGAGAGCTACCTTGGTGCAAATTCAAGCTTTACTTTGCTTGTTTCTTCTCCTTTTTGGTTCCACAAACACAAGGAGGTGGGGTTGGATTTCTTTGGCCTATTCATAATAAACAACACTAAATTATACTCTTTGAACAAATTATGACATCCAACTCACTCTTAAGACTATACTTTGGTCTATTTGTCACAATATGGTTCCATTAAGGACCTAATGAAGAAACTACCATAATTAACATTCTTGGTTCCATTCTCTTGCCATATTTAGACCTCTTGACCTCATTTAAGGTCCATGAAGCCATCACGCACTCACTTTCACAAACCTAGGTCCATGTTGCTTCATAAGGTTATATTATGGAAGCCATTGCCTCATCTCCAACCTAAGGCTTCTAAATTTTTTCTAAGGGTTTATCCTATCTTCTTTTATCATATAAAGTCCTAAATCAAGCTTGGAATCATTTAAAACATTCCCTAAGCTATCTCTAAGGGTCTTGACCTAGTTATGCTTCCATTAAAGACCCATGGAGTTTGGGATTTTTCCTTAATGGATGGAGCACTTGGGAGGCTCCCTAGGAGTTTTAGAACTCAAACAAACACTCACACATGATGGGGAAGTCTTGAATCAACCAAGATTTTAACTTATGTTCAAGCACCCTACACTTTTCCAACTTGAATTTTACTAGTTTTTCATGCATTTTCTTTGGTATAATCCATCTTCCCCATGGCTTAGTTTGATAGATTCTTTTGGATTATAAAACAAAAACTCTTCCCTCTCATGGTTCTGTTTGAGACATCCTACCATGGAAGAGGAGAAGGAGAAAAAGAAGCAACAAAGGGGAGAGAAACTACCTTGCAATCAAGCTTCATTCAAGAGCCCTTCCTCTTCCCTCTTTCTCCTCCTTAAATTTTGAATTTCCCTCCTCTGATCTGGACCCAAATCAGCACCAAAAATTACATTAAAACTGTAGAAAGATGAAGCAAGAAGGGGAGGATGAAGTTTCAAGAGGAAAGAGCATAAAAACCTTACACTTTTTCACCCTTTCTTTGGCTTTTCTTCCTCTAAAATTTCCTCCCCTTGTGCACCTAAGACAGCAGCTCCATTTCTAAGTTTTGGGTAGAAGAAAGTCAGTTTAGAGAAGGGGGAGTTGAACGTGACTTAAAAAGGGAGTTCGGGAAGATCTTTTGTGCACTTTTGTTTCCATTTTTGCCCTTCCATAATGGCATTCCGGTTTGGGCTTAGTTTTAGCTCCTTTTTGAGAACCATCTTTTCTATCATAAACTTAAGATTTCTAATTTAATAAAATGCTTTTGGAATCACTCAAATTGGAGCTAAAACCTTCCCGAACAAATAGGTCAAAGTTTAGGTCAACTGACATCGGAAAGAGTACACCGAAGGGGCTTACCGGTCCCAGGGCTTCCCATGGTTTTTGGGGGCCTCTGAGAACCCTGGGAAACTAAAATTTCTATTTAAAAAGCTCTCCTAGATGTTTTTCTAAAATTGCACTTATTTACAAAATGCCACTGGCCTTTCGGCAAATTTTTCAAATCACTCCGACCTCGGTTTCTGAGCAACTCAAGGCTCAAATCCTCGTTTTATATTATTTAAAATTTTATTCAAATTTTGTTTAGCCTTGAATCACTCATCTCAGGGGACTTACTTTTCAAAACCTGCCTGTTCCGGTAATTGTACAACGTACCGCTCGTACAATCTAGGTCATTTCTAAGGACTTATTTTATATGGCTCATTTCGTCATTTTATGAAAATTACGTCATTACACTTCTTTTCCTTGCTTCTTCCTCCTTTTTTCTCATGCCTATGATTTTGGTTTCCAAGAGTTTCAAAGTCAGTTATAGGGTTGGGATGGCGTGGCTAGACAGATATAAAGGAAAAAGGAATGTTTTGTAACAATTCTGAAAATTCCCATTGCTTATCATAACTTGAATTCTTCCGTTTGAAACTATTTTAAATCTTGTTTGAGAACCATCTTTTTTATCATAAAATGCAAGTCTTTTAATCTATTGAAAACATAAATTTTTAATTTTATGGGATTCAAATTAATTTAAAATAGTTTAGTCAAAGTTCGGGGTAACCAATAACCTAAAGTACATACTAGAAGAGTTTTAATTATTCTGACCATTCCTATGAGTTTTAGGGCTTCTAAAGACCTTAATAAGCTTAATTTTTTCATTTAAAACTTCATCATTTAATTTTCTAAAATTTTATTTGAAATTACGATTTTGTCATTACAATTTATTCTATTTAGCTATTTTAGCTGCAATTTCAAGCCATTTTTTATTTCTTAACCTCATTTCAAGATGTTCTAATTAACATTGTACTCTTAACTTGTCTTAATTCATTTTACTTTTTGATCTTCTTTCATTAAATAAGCAGTTCTAATTTTGGTTTCTCTTAATTCATACTGCCTTTCTCTAGGCATGTGACCTCATTTAAAGTAATTTATTCCACTCTTTAGGGAATATTTTAAATTACTAAATATAGAATATTACATTTTCCCCTTGAAAATAAATTTTATCATTAAAATTTGGAATGTACCTTAATTGAATAGTTGTGCATGCTACTTTCTTGTATCATCTTCAAGTCTCAGGTTGCCTTATCAGAAAATAGCCTCTTTTAAACCACTTTCACTAGCGGAATGCTCTTATTTCTTAGTTGTTTGATTCTGATTTTAATGATTTTCTTAGGTGCTACAACATAAGAAAAATTATCCTATAATTGAATATTCTCATATTCTATGACTTGTGAGGGATCTGGCAAGTACTTTTTCAACTATGAGACATGGAATACATCATGGATTTAGGCTAGGTTAAGAGGAAAGGTTATTCGATAGGCAACAAGTCTAATTCTTTCAAGGATTTCAAATGGACCAATATATCTAAAAATTGAGATTTGTTACATTAGTAGACTAACCCACTTTGGTAACTGGAGATACTAAAGTGAATATGCGGTCTCTAGTCTTAGACTTTAATGGTCTTTCTCTCTTATCAACATAACTTTTTTGCCTACTTTGTGCTGTAAGGAGTTTCTTTCTAGTTAATTATATTTGCTGGTAGTTTGGTCTACTATCTCCAATCCTATCAAACTCCTCTCACCTAACTCAACCTAACATAAAGGTGATCTACATCTTATCCCATATAATGCCTTATACAAGGCCACCTGAATACTGGAATAGTAACTATTATTACATGAAAACTCAACTAGTAGTAAGTACACATCCAAATTCCCTTTCATTTCTAAGACACATGCCCTCAACATGTCCTTTAAGGTTTAGATGGTCCTTTCTATTTGACCATTAGTTTGAGGGTAATAGGTAATACTAAATCTCAACTTTATCCTTAAAGCTATCTTTAATGACTTCCAAAAGTTTGATGTAAACCTAGGATCTCTATTAAATACTATGCTATTGGATATTCCATGAAATCTCACTATCTTTTTTATATACAACTGAGCTAACTTATCCAATGAATATGTAGCCCTAATAGGTATAAAGTATGCAAAACTTTATTAATCTATCTACTATTGCCTAAATAGTATTATATCCAAAGGATGTCTTAGGTAACTCTATGATAAAATCCATAGCTATACTATTCCATTTCTACTTAAGGATATATAAAGGTCATAATAACCTAGCTAGTTTCTAGTGTTCAATTTTTATCCTCTCGCACACCAAACACTTGGTCACATAATTGGCTATAGCAGTTTTCATCCGCAACTACCAAAACATTCTTTTCAAGTCTCGGTATATCTTTATGGCACTTGGGTGAATGATGTATTTACTCTTGCATGCTTCCTCTCAAACCTTTTCTCTCAAATTGTTTGGCACACAAATTTTATCATGGTATACTACCATACCATTCTCAAACACTCTAAATTATGAGGTCCTACCATGGGAGATCTCACCCCTAATTTGATCCAAGTCATCCTCTCTTTAGGCATTTAAAATTTGAGCTCTCAGGTTAATCTTTATTCTAGTTTCACTTAATAACAACTTACTTGAAAGCATATGATAAGAAATATTAATATTTATAAATTTCTCCATGAATTCTTGGTCTTTAATCATCATAAAGGCTGTATGTATAGACTTCTTACTCAAGGTATCAACCAACACATTAGCCTTACTTAAATGATATTTTAATATATAATCATAATCTTTCAAAAATTTCATCTATCTTCTCTATCTCATATTTAATTTTTTATCTAATAGATATTTTAGATTCTTATAGTCACTATATATCTTTACTATAGTACCATACAAGTAATGTCTCTAGATTTTAAGGGCAAATACCACTGTAGTTAACTTTTAATCATGTGTAGGATAATTCTTCTCATATGGCCTTAACTGCTTTAAGGTATATGCTACTAATCTACACTATTTCATCAATACACATCCTAACCCTTTCCTTAAAGCATCACTATAAACCACAAAAAGGTTTATTAAAGTCAAATAAGGGGTAGTGGTCAATTGGAGTTTCAACTCTTGGAAACTTTTCTCAAAACTATCATTTTACATGAATTTTATCTCTTTTCTAATGAGCCTCTTTAGTGGTACGCTATTTGAGAAAAGCCTTATATGAACATCTTATGATACCTTGTTAAATCTAGAAAACTTCTAACCTCAGTGATGGTCTTAGGCTTATCCCACTATAACACAGCTTCAATTGTATGGGGATCAATCACAACCCTCACCTATGATATAACATAACTTAAGAACCTCACTTCAATTAGCCAAAAATCACATTTACTAAGTTTGGCATACAACTTCTTATTCCTCAAGTTTTCAAGGATTATTCTCAAATACCTCTCATGTTTCTAAAAAAACGTAAAGTACACAAGAATATCATCAATAAAGGTCACTACAAAATTATCCAAATATGGTCTGAATACCCTATTCTTATAGTCCATAAAAATAGTTAGTGCATTAGTTAAGTCAAATGACATTACTAAAAACTCATAATATCTATATCTAGTCCTGAAGGCCATATTTGGAATGTCTTTGGCTTTAACTTTTAATTGATGATACCCAGAACTAAGGCCTATCTTAGAGAATATTGATACCCCCACTAACTGATCTAAAAGATCATATATTCTTGAGAGAGGATATTTATTCTTAATGGTAACCTTATAAAATTTTCTATAATCTATATACAACCTTAGGCTACCATCTTCTTTTTTTTTAAACAAATAACATAGGAGCTTCCTAGGGTAACACATTAGGGCATATAAACCCTTTCTCTAATAGTTTTTCAATTTGCCTTTTCAACTCCACTTGTTCCATGTGAGTCATCTTACGATGAGCTTTAGACACTAGTCCAACCCTAGACACAATATCAATAGGGAATTCTATCTCTTTAATCTCTAAAGGTAGGCCATTAAAATTAAAATCATTAAAAAAAATCTCTAAGAATTCCCTAAGTATAGGGATTTGTGGACTAGGGAAAAAGTGAGATGTAAAAATTTTCAATAGCTAATCCAACATTCAAGCATATATATATATATATATATATCATTCACTCAAGGTCAAAGAATGTAAGAATGCATGTCATACAACCATATATAATTCATATTCATGCATTAGGGATCTCATGACTCCATCAAGAGCAATCTCATGTTTTAAGGACTTTTAGCTTAGCCTCATCTATAATTGGAGACTTTTGGTCTAGTCTTGCCAACATTTAAGGACTTTTGGCTTCACCTCATCCATTTCAAAGTACTTTTAGCATAACCTCATCTATTAAGAGCCAAACCAATTCTAAATGCAAATAAATGCCATGCAATTACATATGACCATCAAGTACTCAATAAAACACAATTTGCAAACAATACATACAAGTGATCCAAGATAGTTAAACAAACTAAGCATACATACACAAGAATAAAGGAAAAGCTACCTTGACACAATGTTTCAATTAGTTCCCCTTGGTTTCTCCTTTCTTGTCCCATGACCTTACACCTACATTTGAATGTAAATTCACTTGATTAGCCTAACCTCATCAAATAAGGCACAAAATTAATAATGGAACCATGCTCACACTCACTTTAGCCTTATTCAAGTCAATTAGGGTTTTAGATTTATGTATATATATATATGGCTCATTTGAATGCCTTATGAAACAACTCTTATAAATCAATTTCTTGCCCCCAAAATCACACTTAATATGAGTTATATAACTCTATTAGAACACATTAGAGCCATCATATGCTTGCTTTAGGAAGCCTAGTGTCAAGTTGCTTATTTAGGTATAGTTAAACCTTAAATTTTCAAATTTTAAAATAAGGCTTTTAAATTCAAATTAACGATTCCATTAGTATTTATAATTTATATCTAGACCACTTATAACTTTGGAATCATTGAAAACTCTTTCTAGGTACCATTTCAATGCCTTGGCCAAACCTATGTCTATAATGAAGGCCAATGGAGTTTTGCCATTTTTGTTAAAGAATTTGCACATATGAAGGTTTCTTAACTTATTTCAAGTTTAATTATAATCTTACATGATGTGAAATACCCTTCTAAAATTCCAAACTTTCTAAGGTGCAATCAAAACCTTAATTACTCTATCTTGCATCTTATGGCTGCTTAATTGATTCTCTTAGTTCCATCTTAATCTCGATGCTCCTAAACCCTCTTTTCCACTAAGTTTTGGCTAAAAACAAACTCCTTCTAAGATCTTCACAAGTTGGTCGAACCTATAGAGAGCAAGAGGAGCAAGGAAAAGCTAGTTTCTTATATCATGTTATATATCATTTGAAAATGCTTTGAATGGAAATTGTTATTATGTATTTAGTTTCCTTTAAAGAGCTTCTTTCTCCATGGATTCACCATAAAATTCTCTCTTTTAGAAAACTAAAACTATAGAAAGAAAAGAGGAAAAATAATAGAGAAAAGTTTACACTAATATCATAGGAAAAATTTACATGTAAACTTATCTATATAAAGCCTTCTTCCCCTTGCTTCTTCCTCCTTCTTCTCATGCCTATGATTTTGTTTTAGGAGTGTTCAAAGCTAGTTACAGGGCTAGGATAGTGTGGTTGGACATATGTAAATGAAAAATGGATGTTTTATAACAATTTTGAAAATTCTTATTACATCCCACAATTTAATTCCTTTGTTTATTATCACTTTAAATTTTTTTTAGAACCATATTTTTCATCATAAAATTTTGGTCTTCTAGTATATTAAAAATATAAAATTTAAATTTTATAGGATTTAAAATAAGTTAAAATAGTTTAGTCAACGTTTAGGTCAACTGACGACATAAATCGCATACCGGAAGAGTTTTAGTCATTCTAATGATTCCTTTGATTTTTAGGGTCTCTGAAAACCTTAACAAACTTAATTTTTCTATTTAAAATTTCTCCTTCAAGTTTTTAAAATTTTACCCAAAATTATGATTTTGCTATTATGATTTCGATTCATTTTGTTTAGCCATTTTGACTCTGATTTCATCTTATTCTTGATTTTTTAACCTTATTTCGAAATGCTCTAACTAACATTTGCCTTTAATTTGCCTTAATTCAATTTACTTTGAGGTCTTCTTTCATTAACCAAGCGATTTTAATTTCAGTTCCTCTGAGCTCATATTGTCTTTTTTTAGGCTTGTAACCCCATTTTAAATAATTTATTCTAATCCTTAGGGACTATTTTGAATTACTAAAGTATATAATATTTCATTAGGTTTGCGGGGGCACATGTAGACTCTTATGAGGCTGGTTTATGACTCTAAAAAATTTCTTATTTTGAGAGCTTCATTTTGATATATAATTTGTATATTTTAAAGTATTGTGGGGTATTTCTTTTTGGGCAATCTTTTAGTCTTTAATTGCCACTTTTTTTCTTTGAAAATTCAAAAAAATTCAAATTATCAATTAATTATTTTCCTTTCGATCTTAATATGTCAAAATGGATCAAGAAACTTATATGAACTACAACTTGGATATAGAGACCTTCATGAATTACAAGATGGACCTTAACAAAAGCATCCAACACCATATTTATTTAATGAAGATCATTAGGTTGAAACAAAAAAAAATTATCCGAAAGTATAGAAGATTTCCTTACACTAAATTGCTCCTAGGATTTATTAATTCACTCCCAAATGATGATTTTTGGACCCTAGTGAAAGAAAAGTTAAGAGGAAAAAATAAGCTTAATAATGAGGTAGGCTATCAAATATTGAATTTTTATGAGTGTTCCACTAAGATAGAACTCATAGAAGAATGTTGCCTTGTTGTGAAAATATGACAATCAATTCTCCTCTCACAATTCCATTCTATGAGAAATGCACGTAAATTTGGATATAGCGCACAAGATAGGGATTTATCTTAAGGGAGTGATTTAACACATAAAATCAAATTTTCAATTTCCAAATATTCCAATTGTTATGGGAGAAGCTTTAATTATAAGGTTGATGAGATACCTTTCACCAAGATGAACCACCTCTAAACTTTAATTTTTAATTTTATTTTAAATTAATGTTATTATGGGACAAATTTTATGTTGACATAATAAAGACTGTGTTTTTTTTTTGGTTTAATTAAATGCAATTTATGATTATATATATGCTTTATTGAATTGCATATTTTATTATAATTGTTGAAATCATGATATGCTTGATTGAGTGGAAATTTTTAGACTAACTGACTTAGGGTAATCTAAGAATTAAAATCAAGAAATAATTTGTGAATAAATTTGATAAGAAAAATGATAACCTTTTTTGAGATACATATGATGGAAGTGAGATAAATGTTGGCTTCTGATCATAAGCCTAATAATATCACTATAGGTTAAATCAGACTTTATTACAAATAAATGATATTGTTCATATATTTATAATTTTGTGATATTTTTATGTAGATAATTATGTTAAACGAATGACTAGTAAGAACATAATAACTAAGCTCAATAAAGGAGAGAAACTTAGTAATAATTGGGACATATGGCACTATAAAGTTTCTTATCCTTCAAGAGCAAGATGCTAAGGAGTCAATAAATGATGTCATGCTAGAACTAAAACATGGAAACTTGGCGTAGCACAAGAGGGATCATAATGCTTTCCAAGCTGAGTAGAAAAAGGATAGTTAGCATACATCATGATGTTAAGCTGTATAGCTGGTGACTTAATGTGTGAATTTAAGTCTTATCCAATTGCACAAGCTATGTGGATAATATTAAAAGATAAGCTATGTGTCTTCGAATAAAATTAGGGAAGAAAGTTATGGAAAGAGTCCTTTATTTTAGTGTTGTTAGTAGTTTAATATATGCAATATTCCCTACAAGACTAGATATTTGTTATATGATTGGCCTGTAAGTTAGTACCTGTAATACCATAAGTAAGCTAGTACCTATAATACCATAAGTTCTTAGCTCATTCCATGCTATATGTATACCTCATATCAATCAACTCATGTGAGAGGAAGGAAAATGGCATTAAAGTATTGATTACTTTTATGTTACGTCGCGTATAAAAATTCTATTCAATGCCATGTGGATCGAGTGAGCTCATACTATACTTTTCCATATTTAATTACATGTATACAACTCATTGGCATCGTAAAATCATGCCCACAACTCATGGAAACCGAAATGGAACCTAGAATATGGAGGTTTATTTTCAGCCAGATTTGGCCCCTTCCCTAGCCCAAATTGGAAAAATCATAACTAATTTTAAAAAAATCAAAATCACACAGTCCTAGCCATTCTGAAAAGCTACGGATGTCTACTACATACTAAAAATATGTCTAGTCCATAATACCCATCATAGAGGGCGTTTGACATCCAAAAAGGTCCAAAGGTCAAACTACCTCCTGATGCTGTCACAGATTCTGTAGCAAATTTAAAAATGTCCAATTAATTCCAAAAAAATATAATCTATACAAATGATACCAATCTAGAAATATGTGGATGTTATATAGAGGAAAAAAATATTTCTAGACCAGCTCAAGTAGCCCAAATCTCAGAATTGAATAGAATAGTGACTTAGGTCAGATAAGGGTCCAGATACTGGATAGAATGTTCAAAAATTCATATCTCCCTCTCTAGACATCCAAATGAGGTGCTTCTAATTGAAACAAGTCACTGGGAATGTCTAGTTTTTTTGTATAAACTTTCATGGCAATTGGATATCATTTTCCCCATGAGTGACAAAGTTTAATTTTGAGCCAGGTTTATAGTACCAAGGACCAAAACTAAAAAAAAATTCAACTTCAAAAATTCGCCAAATATTCACAGACCTCTAAAAGTTACCAACTTTAGCTTTTTAAAAATCTCTCATTAAGCTTTAGATGAATGCTAGATTTTAAACCAAAAAGAGCTCATTTGGACAAAAAGTCATATAGCTTCCTAAAATGGTAAGTTTTTGCTCTATATGGGTAATCAGTTTGTCCAAATGGTTTTTTTAATTGTTTGGCACCTCTTGGAAAAGTTTCAAAGTGCAAATATGACTTGTAGAGACTGCCCAAGTGATTCCAAACTCCATGCATCTTATTTTGGTCTCTTAACATCCATTTATGCACTAAACATATATACCATTCAAGGGTCTAATAACATAATTTCATGGATTTAATGTTACATACATTATACATATAGTCTATACATCATGTTACGTATGCTCAGGGTTTTACACAACCAAAAATAATATGTACAATGTTCTTGACACTCCATTACAATCTTAACTACGAATTAAACAAAGTGTAACCATTTAGTGTTCTGAGCTTGCATTTCCTTGGCTTTGGGCACCACCTAGACATTTTAAGCATGAAAGGGAAAAGGGGGTGAGATTATAAGAATCTCAATAGCTCACATACCCATTCACACCACATTCAAGGTATACATACATCAAATACATGGATATGCAAGCATAAAGTGTGCAATAAATCTCATTTCATACCACATCAACATGTCAAGATCACTCTCATATTTGAAGGATTTTTGGTTTAGCCTCATCCTATTTCTAAAACTTTTGGATTTGCCTCACTATTGGTCTAGGGACTTTTGACTTAGCCTCATCCATTCAAAGGACTTCTGGCCTTGTCTCACGCATGCCATAAGACCTTTGGCATCTCCTCACCTTCATCAAGGGACTTTTGGCATTACCTCACCCTTATAAGCTCTTTCCACAACCATAGTCATTTAAGAAGACACATTGGTACCAATGCAATTTCAAGATATCAAGTGGCATGTTTTCAAATCATAAGAGCATATACAAGCCAACAACATATACATATGCACACAAGAATGCAAGAGAATGAGGTGGAGAGTTACCTCTTAATTTATGCGTGCTTACTTTGCCAATTCCTTTCCCTCCTTGGTCTCACAAGAACACTTAAGTGGAGTAGGGTTCTCTTGACCTAGACATCACAAACATCACACAATTACACACTTGAAGCAAGCCAAGACACTAAGTTCACTCTTAAACACACACTTGGTTCCATAATGGGTATATTGATTCCATAAATGGTCCATTGAAGCGACTTATATCATCCAAGTTCTAGGCTATTCTCTTGTTAATTTAAGGTCTTTGGAGCCATCACATATTCAATTGCATCATTGGAAGACCAGTTGCTTCATAAGGTACTATTATTGACACCATTGTCTCATCTCTCAACCTATGGCTCTTAAATTTTTTTCCAATGCTTTTCCCATCTTTTAACATCATATAAAGTCTCAAACTAAGGCTAGAACAAATTAAAACATCCCGTAGCCTAATGAACCTAGCTTAGCTGAAATATGCACCTTAATAGAAGTTCATGGATTTTGTGATTTTTCCTTGATGGGAGAGCCACTTGGGAGACTTTCTAGAGGTTTTAGGAGCTAAAGGGAACATTCAAATAGCTAAGAAAACATTCACACAAAATCAGATTTTGCAAAACCCTAGAAAGCACTACACTTTTCTAACTTGTTTTCCCTTGGTTTTTACTTGAATTTCTTACTATATTCTTAATCCTTGCACTCTTCTTTCTAGGTTTCTCCCTTGGTTCTGCCCAAAATTCATCTCCTTTTATCCCCCCTAAGCTGGCCGAAACTACCACAAAGAGGAGCAATCAAGATGAAGCATCAAGAATGGAAAATACCTCAGTTTCAAGCTTGTTTTCAAAGCTTTTCTTCCTTGGTTCCCTTCTCCTTGGAAGTTTTGAATTTGCCCCCTTAGGTCTGGACCAAAAATAGAACCAAATCATTCCAAAAATCCATGGAAATAAAGGAGGAAGAGAGGAGTACAAGATTAGAGGAAGATGAAGCAAGAAAATCCATGAAATTACCTAGTTTCTCCTTGGTTTTCTTCCTCTTTTTCTCCTTCTTCTTGTGTGCCTAAGAGAGCAGAATAACTTCCGTATTTTGGGCAGAAAATTTCGTGCTCAATAAAAGGGAGAAGATGGAAGAAAAGTGTGGAAGTGTTTAGGACATTCTAGAAGCTTTTTTTTTCCAATTTTGCCCTTCTGTAATGGTAATTTCGTTTCGATTCTGTTTTAGCTCCTTTTTTAGAACCATCTTTTCCATCATAAAATTTAGATTCCCAATTTAATAAAATGTCTTTGGAATCACTCAATTTGAAGCTAAAACCTTACCGAATAAACCGGTTAAAGTTTAGGTCAACTAACGTTGAAAAACATATACTGGAGGGGCTTTACCGGTCCTGGGGCTTCCCATAGCTTTTGGAACCTCTGAGAACCTTAGGCAACTCAAAACTTTCATTTAAAAAACCCTTCTATGTGATTTTCCAAAATTTTCACTTATTTACAAAAATGCCATTACATTTTGTCAATTTTCGTTAGAAGTTATTTCTCCATCCTAACTCCGTTTTTCTTTCTGTCTAAGCCTAAAATTATCATTTTTAGGAGTCTAGGACTCAACCCAAATTTTTTGGGATAGTATCTGAGTCATTTCAAATGACTTACTTTTATATGGCTCATTTTGTCATTTTATAAAAATTACGTTTGTTACAGTACCAATCTAATCCAAGCAAGAAGCATTGGGAAGATATTAAGAGAGTCCTAAAATTCTTGAAGGGTATTGTTGATACACATTATGTGATCAAAAAAGTGATTTACACTTAATAGGATACTCCTATGCAGATTAGGGTGGAAATCTAGATGATCAAAAGTTTACTTTTTGTATGTAATACCAAATTTACTTAGCTCATCCTACTCATTTCTAGTCTATTTTTATGGCCAAAATCATAAATGCATAGCAATATTCCATTTTATAATGCATTTTGTCAAGTTACGCAAAGGGTAAAAATTTCATTTTCGTGTTTTGTGGACCATATAATCATATTTATGACATTCCCTAATTTAATCCCACACATACAACTCAAACCATCTCAAACCAATGCTAAAAACCTGAGCTGATGGAGTATACACACAAAATCAAGGGTTGCTATCTCGGGTCTAATGACCATATTCTATGCATCGACTTTGAAAAATCATAACTAAATGTAGAAAACTTGAAATCATACACATTTAGCCATTCTGGAAAGCTATAAATGTTAAATGTATGCTAAAAATAAAAATTAATGAAATAGTAACCAAACCGGGTTGGTATCCCTTATACTATCACAAAACTTCAAAAAATCATAACTCCTTGCTCAGACCTCCAAATGAGGTGATCTCAGTGGCCACAAAAAGATTATTATCTTTAGTTTATGCTTGTAAAATTTCACAAGCATTGGATGCCATTTGGCCCTTGAATGACAGCTCAAGAAACTGATTATATGAACAGTGAATTTATCAATATAGTAGAAAAATTCCAAATTTGAAAATTCATAATTAATTATGTAAAGCTCCAATTTTTCTATACTTTAGTTTCCTAAAAATCTCTAGATGAGATCTACATGCATACCAAATTTCATGAGAAAATTTATCCATTTGGTCAGATTGTGTCAGGGTTACAAATGGCCACTTTTCATGCTTCTTAAGGGTCTCAAATGGTCCAATTTCGGTTCTAAGACTTCCATGGCCACTTGAATACATGGAAAAGCACAAAAATGGCCTAATAAACATGTCTCAAATGTGTACGAACCTAGAATTTACAAATTCACTCTTCCATGCCAAAGTGAACACAAAATACGCAAGCTTCATTTTGCCACTTAATGTCAAGATTTTGCTATATCATATCCATGGCATTAATTCTCATACATATATTGAATATCCATGTAATTACATATGTTATTATGGTTACACAACCTATTCATCATAGGATTACATCATATGTCATCACATAGTTACAAAATGGACAAAATAGCACACTTTCTTGTCATTCTCTCGTCTTCCAACTTGGTGGCTCTCATTTCCTTGCTCATTTGGTCCACCTAGCATATTAAGGTATTGGAGAAGAGGAAATGAGAATCAAAGAATCTCAATAGCTCATCTCCCTTTCAAACACACATACTTGATACAAGTTTTAGGTCTAAATGCATGCATAGTCAAGGATATAATTCTCATTCATACATAAAACATGTTCTTCATTCATAATGACATAAATAACATACATAGGCTTGCTAAGGCTTTGGTTTAGCCTCACCCATTCTTTTTGGAACTTTTGGACTTGCCTCACCCACTTTTAAGGGACTTTTAACTAAGCTTCATTCTTTCTAAAGACCTTTAGCTTTGTCTCACCCAACTTTAAAGACTTTTGGCTCATCTTCATCCTTATTAAAGGACTTTTGGCTTTACCAAGCTTAAGAAAATCCAAGACGATCATGAAAGCATCTTTGAGAGACATAACATAACAACATGGTACCAAGGCATGTAATCATTTATTAAAACATATTGCATGGCTTCAAGCATACACACATACATTCAAGACAAGAAAAATACTCAAGTATACATGGAAGAATGAGACTTTTCTTTTAATGTTTGGTTCTTCTCCTTTAGCTAGACATCCATAAGAAGGTGGGACTTGTTTCCTTTGGCCTAAACACATAAAATGGAAACCAATTATGCTCTTGGAACCACTGATAAAGCCACACATTTATTTTGAACAATAGATTGGTCTTATGGTTCATTTATGGTTCCAAAATGTACCTAATGGAGCAACATCCACCATTTGAGTTTTTGGCTCTATTCTTTCCTTCCATCTATGGTTCTTGACTCTATTTGGACCTCTTGAAGCCATCACACAACCAAAATAAGGAGCCTAACTACATGTTACTTCCTTAAGTTATATTATGGAACCTATAGTACTAATTCATTTTCTAAGCTTCCTAAAATTTTTTCAAGACTTCCTCTCATCTTCTCCCCTCATATGTGATATAAAACCAAGCTTAGATGAATTAAAACTACTTCTTGGTGCCTTAACTCCCTTAGGCCAAGACATGCATTCTTCTTGCCACCATTGGAATTGTTTTGATTTCTTTGATGGGATAAGCATGTGGGAAGCTCTCTTGGTATCCTAGAAGCCTATATGAACTCTTAAGCATCACAAAATGTGGGTAGAACTCATGGTATAGGCTAAGGTGCGACTAAAACCCTAACCTTCCTATCTTAGAAATCAATGGTTCTTTGTTAATTTTCTTTGCATATTCTTATTCTCCACACTCAATTTTCTAAGATTCACCCTTGATTCTACCCAAAATCCAAGCCCTCTTAGATCTCCCTAAGTTAGCCAAACATGCAAGAAAGAGGAAACAAGGAGGAACTACCATGGAGATAAGATTTTACCTTATTTTTCCTTGGTTTCTTGGATGATTCTTCCCTTGTTTGGCTTCTACTCTCTAAACAGAAAATTTTTCTCCTTGGAATGACCTCAAAACAATCCCAAATACATCAAAAATTCCATGGAAAAGAAGGGAAGATAGAGGATAATGAATTTGCTAAAGAGAAAATAAGAAAATCTATGAATTATCCTCACCTTTTTCTTTACCTTTTCTATCCTCCTTGGTGCACCTAATAGCGTTGGTCTTCCTCTTTATTTTTAGGAAGAAGTAAGTCAATGGAATGAGGAGGAGAAGTGGCATGAAGTTTAAAGAATGTTCAAGAAGCTAATTATTAGCAAAAATTCTAATTTTGCTCTTTCGTCTTGGCATTTTCATTTTAACTTCATTTTAGCTCCTTTTTAAGAATAGTCTTTTCTATCATAAAATATAGGTTCCTAATATTATAAAATGCATTTTGAATCACTCAAATCGTAGCTAAAACCTTTTTAAATGAATCTGTCAAAGTTCGTATCAACTAACGTTGGAAAATATATATCAAAGAGGTTTTAACTATCCCAGGGCTTTTCATGATTTTCAAGGCCTCTAAGAACCCTGGAGAGCTCAAAATTTGCATTTAAAAATCCCTCTTGTGAGAATTCCAAAAGTTGCTTAAAATTACAAAAATGCTACTACATTTTGTAATGTTTTCATTAAAATTTGTTTCTCCATCCTAGCTCTATTTTTCTTTTCGTGTAAACATGAGATTATTATTTTTAGGAGCCTAAGACACTACCCAAATTTTTTGGGACCTTATTTAGCTCATTTCAAGAGATTTTCTTTGAAAATGCATCTATGTTCATCATTTTACGAAAACCAAACCTTACATGATACACATTCTTGCTGAACAATAGACCTAAATTATAGAGTAGCATGAAGTAGACATGCATCACATTATCAATAAGGGAAGCAAAGTTCATAACATTTTTTGAAATAATGCAAGAGGTTATGTGGCTAAAAAGATTCATAAAGCATTTAGGGATCATTAGTTGGATGTGTAACCCAAGTGAACTATGATAGTCAATTAGCCATAGTTTATATAAAAGATCCCAAATATCATAATAAGATGAAACACATAGACACAAATTACAACTTTGTTAAAGAAGTTATAGCACAAAAAAGTACTACCATACAATACATATCTATGCATAAAAGGTTGATAGATCCTCTGATTGCCAATACCTAAAGATGTATATATAGAGTATGTGAAATCTCTTACTACACATAGAGTATAAAGTAGAACAAACTTATGTAAGACTTGTTTATTGAATAAATACATTATACTTATTTCATTCTTAAATATAATGCTAGATTCGTAGACAATAAATATACATAATATAATTGTTTGTCATACAAGTTAATGAGGTTGGCTTTATCATATAAGCAATTGTATTTGGCACTCATGAGGAGTAAGCAAAGATATGACATTTGTGTTTGCTATGCAAGGCAGTAGAAGTATGAATATGGCAAGAGCAAGGAACACAAAATAATATAAATATAATTTCACCCTGACAAAGAGAGAAAGAGAAAGGTCAAGATGAGATCCAAACATAAATATAAAAGTGGACTGAATAATAGATTCCTACGATCCATAATACCTGTAGCTAGATTTGAATTCTCTTTTAAAACATTATGAGATGCAAGTGAAATGGTAAAATTTGAGTTAGACACTGTGTGTGTCTAGACCAAAATCTATGCAGTGTTAATAAATAAATCAAATTGACATACACTTTTATGAAATAAGAGAAACACCATAGGATGCTATCGATACTGCATGTGCTTAAGAATCGCAAGCTGGAAGGTAAGTGAATAGATCTCTACTTCATTACTGTGTGAGTTTCAAAAAGGAATAAATCTTTCCATAGGTGCTCTTATAACTTTGACAATATTATATGGAGATAAGTTAGTACTTGTGACTTTAGTGTGTATATATATATATCTTGTGGTCATGATAGATCCAAGTTAAAGGATTAATTTTAAGAAAATACCTTATTCTGATTTAAGTAATATATGAGCAAAAACAAGATCACCTTTAAATATACACGCCTATGCTAATATCTAAGACATCTTTATTATGAAGTTAATTAGATAACTTTATAGTGTAAACATTATATATATAAGAGAAAATGCAATATAAGTAATACTAAATCTTAAAAGAGATTAAATATGTTGTTAGTAAAATGTATATAGGTAAACTAGGGCATCCAAAGTGCACAAATATGTAAGTGAAATACATCTAAAGTGTAGTTTTTTATGTTGATCCTATAATAGGATTTCTAGTATAAGAGCTCTTGAATGTTGTGCCTATATGGTTATCATAGAGCACTTGGTATAAAAGACTAAGAGGAGTAGAAATTTTTGTGTTATTCATCCTATCATGTGCGAGTAGAAGATGTTGTCTTTCTTAAGCCACCTATAATAGGTTAACCTGATCCATTAATTATTAAGCTTAGATGGAAATTAATTTAATTAATTAATGATTATTTATATTAATTAATTGATTATTTATTTTTAAATCAATTTCATTTTTGAATTTTGAAAATCAAAATTCAAATTACCTGATAAGTTGAGGGGTCAGTTAAACTAATTAAGCAAGTGTGTTCAAACCCTTTTTCCCTCTCCAAAAAAAGAAAAAAGAGAAATCTCTCTCTAAAGAAGAAAATACATCAAGTCTTTCTCCTCAGTCCTGAATTGGTGAATTTGCTATTGATTTTTTTTATTAGAGTCCAAATTTGTGACCAGATCAATCGTTTAGGGTAATCAATTGGAATAATTTTCTATTACAAGTAAGTTTTTTATCCCAAAACTCTTGAAATTCTATCAACTACTACCGAGCACACTGTCATATATGTACACATGCAATTATCATTACATGTTTTATTTGCCAAGTTATGACTTTTGTTTTTAAATTCCATTTGCAGTTGGAAGGGAGTTTAAAAGTTTTATATAATACTTTTGGGAGAGTTGGTGTGCTTTTTTTTAGGGGGATTTTGTTATGCATGTGCCATTGCATAGGTTGCAACTATGTGATTAAATTTTGTTACATAGCCTTGTGAAAAGAATGTTGAAGTTTATTAACAATTACCTTAATAAGTCATTTGCTTAATAAAATGGTCGAAATATCAAATTAGCATTATAATGTTTGATCATGTGAAGCTTTAAATCATGTCTTTCAATTATAACTCCTCCCCTTTTCTAGGATAATTATTTTCTTTATTGTTTGAGATAAAGAGTGTCATACCTCACTATATAACGCCTCTTCTACTACTGATGCCTCATATAGAACTTAGAAGAGCTATTGGAAATCTAAACTGATTAAAATTTTCTTTTTTAAAAGAACTTCCTCATACAATTTTACTATTCATTTGATCATTCCCAAAATATTGTCCAAAATTGAAAATGAGCAATTAATTATAGAAAAATCGTATGAGATCGGTTCAATGCTCTAATTCAAGCTCTCTAAGTCCTTTATGTAACAAATGGTAAATCTTGTAAAAACACCATAATGAGTTAGTTTGAAAAGCAAGTCCCCTAAGATGAGTAATTTAAGGCTAAATAAAAATTGGATAAAATTTTAAATAATAGAAAATGAGGATTTGAGCCTTGAGTAGCCCAAAAATCAAGACCGGAGTGATTTAAAAAATTTGTCAAAAGACTAGTGGCATTTTCGTAAATTAGTACAATTTTGGAAAAACACATAGGAGGGCTTTTTAAATAGAAATTTTGAGTTGCCCATGGTTCTCAGAGGCTCCAAAAACCATAGGAAGCCCCGAGACTAGTAAATCCCCTCCGGTATACGTTTTCCAATAGCGATGAGCCCGACTTTTGACAGATTCATTTCAGAAGGTTTTAGTTCTAATTTGAGTGATTTCGAAAGATTTTATTAAATTGGGAACCTAAATTTTATGATAGAAAAGATGGTTCTAAAAAAAGAGTTAAAATGAAGCCGAAATAAAATGCCATTACGAAAAAGGAAAAATTGGAAAAATTTACTAATGGAAGCTTCATGCATTACTAAGAAGGGGAAGTGTAAGAATTCAAGGAGGAGATTTAAGCAAAGGAAAAACCCCTTGGAGAGAACTTGATTCAAGGTAAATTTCTTGTAAGATGTTGCTTCTTCTTCCATGTCTTGGCCCTATACAGACCCAAGAGAGGGGGAGAGTTTTTGTTCAAGAACCATTGAGAATTTGTTGAATTAGGCGCCAAGAGATTTCAAGAAACATCAACGAAATGCATGAAGGAAAAGGGTAGAGTTCTTAAATGCAACTTAAAAACTAATTTAATTTATAAGTTTTCTTGCATATGTAAGGGTTCCATTAAGCTCCTAAGACCTCTAGAAAGCCTCTCAAGTGGTTCCTCCTTCAAGGAAAAATCAAAAAATCCAAGAACCCCATTTCACTCCATCATAAGTTAGGCCAAGGCAAAAGCATGAGGTTAAGGGATGTTTTAATTTGTTCTAGCCTTGGTTTGAGACTTCATATGATGGTAGGAGATGAGAGGAACCATTGGGAAAAATTTAGGATCTATGGAATGGAAAATGGAGCAATGGTGTCCATAATGGTGCCTTGGGAAGCAACTTGGTCTTTCAATTATGCAAGTGAATGTGTGAGGGCTCCAAAGACCTTAAATGAGTCTAAGAAGTTTAGAAATAATAAGAGAATTGAGTCTAGAAGTTTAATTCCAAGGGTTGCTTCAATAGGCCCTTTATGGAACCAATGTATCAATTAGGGAATCAAATGTGTGTTTAAGAATGAGTTTAGTATTTTTGGCTTGCTTCAAGTGCATAATTATATGCTATGTGTGATGTTTAGGTCAAGAGAACCCTAGTCCACCTAATTGCTCTTGTGTAATCGAAAAGGGGAAAGAACAAACCAAGTAAAGCTTAGATCAAGTCAAGGTAGCTCTCCATCTCATTCTCCTTGCACTCTTATGTGCTTATGTATGTTAATGTGTGCTTTAATGACTTGATAGCATGCCACTTGATGTCTTGATATTGCATTGGTATCGATGTGTGTTCTTGAATGGCTTTGGTTGTGAAAATGGCTCACAAAGGTGAGATGATGTCAAAAGACCCTTAATGAGGGTGAAGAGATGCCAAAAGTCTCAAGGCATAAGTAAAACTAGGCCAAAAGTCCCTTGGATGGGTGAAGCTAAGTCAAAAGTTCCTAGGCCAAGGGTGAGGAAAATTCAAAAGTCCTAAAAATTGGGTGGGACAAAACCCAAAGTCTTTAAAGTTCTTTTTATGTTTGATGTAAAGTGGTGGCATGGACAAAGGGGATTTCATGTGTTTTATAATTGAAGCACTTTGCATATTTGCATTCTTGATGTATGTATGCCTTGAATGTGTGTGTGAATGGGTGTGTGAGCTATTGAGATCCTTGAAATCTCACTCCCCTTCCTTCTTCCATCTTTAAATGTCTAGGTAGCCCTTAAGAACCCAAGAATACAAGCTAAAGGAGTTGAAAGGCTATATTTTGATCATTATGTTATTTGATGTTGTAGTTGAATGTCACAGTAATGATGTTCATATTATTTTTGGGATGTAAGACCTTAAACAAATACAAAATGATGTATGAATGTTGTATAAACTTCGTGTGGTATGAATGAAATGTAACTATGAAATTTGCTACCTTGACAGCCTTATGAATTAGTGTATTAATGTACATGGGATAGCCAAATTGAGATGCATGGGGTTTAGGACCACTTGGGCAGTTCATACATGTAATAATTGTACTTTTAAACTTGCCCAAGAGGTGCCAAACATTTAAGAAGACCATTTGGGCAAAGTTCGTACCCTAAATAGAACAAAAATGACCATTGTGGGAAGCCATACCATTTTTTATCTAAATGAACTCTCCTTGATCCGAAATTTGGCATGCATCTAGAGCTTGTTGAGAGATTTTTGGAAAGATAAAGTAGGTAATGTTTGGAGATCTATGGAATATTTAGTAAATTTTTGAAGTTGAAAAAATTTTTTGATTTGGCCAAATTGTTACTGTAGCTTGGGTCTAAAAATAAATCTGTGTCAAACATATTGCAAACAATGTCCAATTGCTATGAAAGTTTACAAGCAAAAAATAGACCTTTCCAGTGACTTGTACCAATTCGAAGCACCCTATTTGGATGTCTAATGTAACGTCCGGTACGTTATACAATCACCGGAACGGGCAAGTTTGAAAAGCAAATCCCCTGAGATGAGTGATTCAAGGCCAAATAAAATTTGAATAAAATTTTAAATAATAGAAAATGAGGATTTGAGCCTTGAGTTGCTTAGAAATCAGGGTCGGAGTGATTCAAAAAATTTGCCGAAAGGCCAGTGGCATTTTCGTAAATAAGTGTAATTTTAGAAAAACACCTAGGAGGGCTTTTTAAATGAAAATTTTAAATTGTCCAGGGTTCTCAGAGGCCCAAAAAACCATGGGAAGCACCGGGACCGGTAAAGCCCCTCCGATGTTCTCTTTTCAACGTCGGTTGACCTAAACTTTGACCGGTTCATTCGGGAAGGTTTTAGCTCCGATTTGAGTGACTCCAAAGGCATTTTATTAAATTGGGAATCTTAATTTTATGATGGAAAATACAGTTCCCAAAAAGGAGCTAAAATGAAACCAAATCGGAAATGCCATTATGGAAGGGCAAAAATGGAAACAAAGTGCACAAAAGAAGCTTCCAAACTCCCTTTTTAAGTCACGTTCAGCTCCCCCCTCTCTAAACTGACTTTCTTCTGCCCAAAACTCAGAAATGGAGCTGCTGTCTTAGGCGCACAAAGGGAGGAAATTTTAGAGGAAGAAAAGCCAAAGAAATGGTGAGAAAGTGTAAGGTTTTCATGCTCTTTCCTCTTGAAACTTCATCCTCCCCTTCTTGCTTCATCTTTCCATAGTTTTAATGTAATTTTTGGTGCTGATTTGGGTCCAGATCAAAGGAGGGAAATTCAAAATTTAAGGAGGAGAAAGAGGGAAGAGGAAGGGCTCTTGAAGGAAACTTGATTGCAAGGTAGTTTCTCTCCCTTTGTTGCTTCTTTTTCTCCTTCTCCTCTTCCATGGTAGGATGTCTCAAACAGAACCATGAAGAGGGAAGAGTTTCTATTTTATAATCCAAAAGAATCCATTAAACTAAGCCATGGAAAGATGGATTATACCAAAGAAATGCATGAAAGACTAGTAAAACTCAAGTTGGAAAAGTGTAGGGTGCTTGAACATAAGTTAAAATCTGGGTTGATCAAGACTTCCCCATCATATGTGAGTGCTTGTTTGAGTTTCTAAGACTCCTAAGGAGCCTCCCAAGTGCCCCATCCATTAAGGAAAAATCCCAAACTCCATGGGTCTTTAATGGAAGCATAACTAGGTCAAGACCCTTAGAGATAGCTAGGGAATGTTTTAAATGGTTCCAAGTTTGATTTGGGACTTTCTATGATAAAATAAGATAGGAGAAACCCTTGGAAAAAATTTAGAAGCCTTAGGTTGGGAGATGAGGCAATGGCTTCCATAATGTAACCTTATGAAGCAACATGGACCTAGGTTTGTGAAAGTGAGTGTGTGATGGCTTCAAGGACCTTAAATGAGGTCAAGAGGTCTAAATATGGCAAGAGAATAGAACCAAGAATGTTAATTATGGTAGTTGCTTCATTAGGTCCTTAATGGAACCATATTGTGACAAATAGACCAAAGTGTAGTCTTAAGAGTGAGTTGGATGTCATAATTTGTTCCAAGAGTATAATTTAGTGTTGTTTATTGTGAATAGGCCAAAGAAATCCAACCCCACCTCCTTGTGTTTGTGGAACCAAAAAGGAGAAGAAACAAGCAAAGTAAAGCTTGAATTTGCACTAAGGTAGCTCTCCACCTTTTCTTGTTGCATTTTCTTGTTGCATATGGTGTCATTGTGCGCTTGTGTGTATGTTTATATATTTGAGACATGCCACTTGATGCTATGTTGCTATTTTGGTACCAATATACTTTCTTGAATGTCTTTGAATGGTGGAAATGGCTCATAAGGATGAGGTAGTGCCAAAAGTCTCTTAATGTGGGTGAGGAGATGCCAAAAGTCTTATAGCATGGGTGAGACAAGGCCAAAAGTCCCTTGGATGGGTGAGGCTAAGTGAAAAGTCCCAAGAACCAAGAGTGAGGCAATTCAAAAGTTCTAGAAATGGGGTGAGGCCAAATCAAAAGTCTCTAGAGCTCATTCTTGTGCTTGACATGAGTTTGTGACACAAAAATGTAAAAGATGAATGCTTCATAGATTGATTGATTGCATACTTATACCTTTGACATGTTATATGCCTTGAAAATATGCTTGAATAGGTGTATAAGCTATTGAGATTCAATGAATCTCACCCCCTCCTTTCTCTCATCTCATATGATCTAGGTGGAGTTCAAGATCCAAAGGATGGAAGCCAAGGAGCTTAAATCTCCATCTCTTGGCAAATCTTCCTATTTTGATATACTATGATGACTAAAATGTAAAAGTAGATATGTAAATGTTATTTTTGAGCCATGACACTTTGAACAAGTGTAAAACTATGTAAAGTTAGTGTATGTATCAAGAATAGAGTTTAATGAATAGAATTATGTATTTTGATCACTTGGGAGCCCATTTGTGTATGCATGTTTATGGAAGTGGCATGGTGAATTTAAGTTGCATGAGGGTTCAGACCTTATGAGGGACTTATTTATGCTATATTTATGCTTTCTAAGTTGCTCAAATGTGTGTGGAACCATGGATGGCTCATTTGAACCAAAGTTGCCTCTTGTTGGGACCAAAATTGCCATATTCTTGAGCTATGGTAAAGTCTAATCAAATGACCTCTTCTTGACTTGAAATTTTGCATGCAAGTAGATCTTGACTAGAGATTTTTGGGAAGCAAAAGATCAGGTCATTTGGAGGTCTGTGGAATTTTCTATAATTTTTCAAAGTTGGTATCAGAATCTCGGATTTGCACTAGTACTGTTCATTTGGTCAGTTGTGAAATTATGTCATCCAAGGGAAAAACGTGGTCCAATGGCTACGAAATTTTATAGTTAGAAACTAGGCATTCACAGTGACCTGTAGCAACTAGAAGCACCTCATTTGGAGGTCTGAGCTAAGAGATATGAATTTTGGGTAGCTATTCCATTGAATTTGGGTAGCTAAACGT
Source organism: Erythrophleum ivorense (assembly GCA_026724425.1). NCBI lineage: Eukaryota > Viridiplantae > Streptophyta > Magnoliopsida > Fabales > Fabaceae > Erythrophleum > Erythrophleum ivorense. Next base: position 25,114 of record JAIUCV010000429.1, read on the forward strand.
GCTTTCTCTGGTCTAAGTCTATTTTTACCATAAATTTAACGTTCATAGCTTCCCAAATTGGTATTACTTGCATGGATTGGATTTTTGTCGAATTAAGTGGACATTTTCAAAGTTTATAGCAGACACTTGCATCAGTACCAGTAGCTGTCCAAACCTTTACCCCTTTTCGCGTGTCAAACGCTTTCTGTGTTATATTTCATGGCCTGGAAATATTTTTGGCATAAATTAGACATGAGTAGCTTTCCATAATGGCCAACAATGAATGATTTCAATTTTTCTAGAATTAGTTATGAATTTTGAAACTTCCTATCAGTAAACTGAACCAGTGGCCCAGACAGCAGCAACCCCAGTGGCTTTTCGGATGTCAAATGTTTTCCCCTTAATGATTCATGAGCTGAAATTATTTTTAACATGGGGTAGACATCTAAAGCTTTCTGGAATGGTAAAGTTTGTTAGGTTTCAAATTTTGTAGATTTAGTTATGAATTTCTGAAATTGTGACAGAAAAACTGAAATTCTGGCTGAAAATAAGAGTGTAACTTTGATGGTCCCCTTTGCATTCCACGAGTTGTGGGCCAACTTTGGTTATGCAAATGAGTTGCATGTATGTAATTAAATATGAGAACGGGTTGTATGAGCTCATATAGTCCGTGTGACACTGAATGAAATTTTTATACGCGACGTAACACAAAATAAGACATTATTTTAATGTCATTTTCCGTTCCCTTTTGTTCAATTGATCATATGAGACTTAGAAATGATCGGAAGCATGCTAGAAATATATGGCATTACATCTAAAGAGGGAGACCTGAAGCACTATTTGATTGATTTTTAGGGTCTAAATGAATCTGAATTGGGTTGAAATTATTTTTTCCTTCTAGCTAATATATGTAGCTTTCTAGATTGGTATCATTTGCATGGATTAGATTTTTGTGAAATTAATTGGATATTTTTTAAGTTCATATCAAAAATAGTTGGACCTTTGTGCTTTTTCATTGTCAAATGTGGTCCCAATGCTATGTTCATGGCTTGAAATTTTTTTTAGTGTAAATTTAACACATAGAGCTTTCCAAAAAGATATGGTATGATAGATTTTGATTTTTTTATATTTAGTTATAAATTTTCAAAATTTTTCTTAAATTTGTCATTGTATGATCACTGATGAATGAAGGGATTTCTAAGGTTTTTAACTTGAGGATTGTGGCTTGCTTGATAATTTTAGTTACTTATGATTTGTACCAATGCTAAATGACAAGGGAATGTTCTCCACGAGACCCATGTAACATAAAATGAAAAATTTAACCTTGATGTAACACGATAAAAGTGCACTTAAATGGTGATTTTCTTGACTTATTCCCTAAGAACATGTGTAAACCCCTCGAATGGGAGAGTATGATAGTTGAAAGTATATGGTATGACACTTTACAAGGGAAAAATACTTGCTCAATGGAATACATATAAATTCGTATAAAAATGTCCTTACAAAAATTGAACAATTTTACCTTCATTTGACATACATACACATATATATATTATTTACCTTTACATAAGTACATGTATCTTTGCATTCTAAACACGTTAGTCATATTCTCTTTACTTAAGAGTTGGGTATATACATGACTCTCTATTACATACCCGAGTACCTTACAATGCGATACCATAACTCATACATACAAGAATCCAAGATACTTAATTACATGACCAAAATGTGATACATAAATGTAAGGCCCTCGATTTATGCCTTTCTTTGCTTGAACTCAGACCTAGCATAGGTTATATTTAGGGTGAGATTATAAAATCTTAGTAGTAGTAAACCAATCTCATTCACAAGCTAGCATGTAAGTACATAATATAATGTCAATCAAGGTATCACATACTACATAGTAATGCAAGGAATTTCATACAAGGTCAAGCAATATCCCAACATACATGTCTCATTTTATAGCATAAATGACACTCAGTATAACATAACACTCATCATTATACCAACACACAAGCTTAAAGAAAGAGAAAGGAAAATTACTACCTTAGCAACCTTGCTCCTCAAGCCTTGGGACTCGATCCACTTGCTCTTGGAGTTTCCAAATAATTATCAAACCCTATAGTCATAATGACAATTCATTATAATCAATATATAGACCTAAAATTCTAAAGTAATATAGTCTTTTTTAAATTCATCGAGACCATTAGAATTGGAAAAATCCAATTCCTTCCCTTCCAATTCACTATGGTTAAATAGTGTGCATTTCTTGGCTAAAATTTAGAAATTTTATTCCATAAGTTTTAGGGGCTTTTCCACAGGTATTCCTAGCTAAAAAAACCCTTTTAAATCCATTAGAATATATAAAATTATCAAATTCTAGCCCTAACAATATGTTTTGGTCATAACGTAATCTAGCTCTATTTTAGGCCCAAAAGTGAGTTTCTTTGGTTCTAAAAATTCCATAGCCTCTTCCTTTATGTTTTAGGACTTAAATTTTGGTATACACGACTTTAGGACATTAAGAAAATATTATAAAAATTTTGAGAAAATTCAGACAGCATCTCCCCAACATTTTTATTTTTTCAAAAATTACAATCTTTGTGTGTTTCAAAGTTCCAGCACATAACAACAATGGATAAGCTCATATGGCCTCCATAGTCAATATATAAACTCCATTCATAGGCTTTCATATTCAACATATAAACACCATTTCTAATCATCCATATGCTGTCCAAAAGTGGCCCATAGCTAGGGTTTAACAAAACTAACTTAAACCATGTGATTTTCAAATGCAAGGTGGAGAAAACTCACTCTTTAAGCTTAATCCTTGCTTCCTTTGCTTTTCTCACTCTAAAGTCCCTTCTTTTTCCCCTTGGAACAAGATGCCACCTTGAAGAAAGGAGAAGATGTGGCTACCTTTTGGAGAAAATGGTTGGAGGATGAAGAAGATGGAGAAATTAAGAGAAGAATGGTGATAATTTCACTTGATTTCACTTCCTCTCCCACCTTTTCTCCCTTGCTCTCCTTCTCCACATTTTTATCTCTCCTTTATCCTTGTGTGTGGCATGAAAATGGCAAAAAAGAGGTGAAGAAAATGAATTTAAATGAAGTTAAATGGGCATACCAAATTTGGACCTTTAGATCAACCTTTTCAAAATCAAATCTTGACCTTCCATTCTTTTTTCCTTTTATTTTTTCTAATTTCATGACTAAATATCTTCTTTCAAAAATTCCTTGGCCACACACTTGGATACTTATTCTTGGCCCTTAAGTTATGGTGATTTGATGGTTAGTAACCATAGTTAATTTTTTTAACTCAACCATGGTTAATTTCTAACCTAACCATAATTAATTATTTAAACTAACTAAAATTGTTTCTTTCTTTTCTTTTTATTTTATATTTATATTTAGGTTTCATCTTCTCTAAAGCTCTAATTATATCTTCGTTCTTCTTATTAGGCCTTTAGAATTGGCTATTGGGCCTTATTGCAGTCTAAAATTGATATAAAAGCTCAATTAAGGATTTATGGCATAATGTATATTTTTAGACTTCTTACAATTTATAAATATTAATTTATTTACTTTCTAGCTATACTAAGCCTCAAACATGGATTAGGGGCCTTCCACCTTGATCCTCGTAAATTTAAGTATCAATCAGACATCCAAGTCTTTAGGTGTATTTTTTTTCTGTTCTATATTATAATTGTGCTCTAAATCCTTCATTTATAGAAATTTAATCCCCGAAACTCCTTCAGGGTTTCTTAGCCCTTTAGTTATTTCTATTTCCATGGTTGTTACAACTTTCTCTTTATATTTTGCTAATGGCTACTGATCGAGCTAACCAGATCCCAGATCGAATCTTGTCTAGCAATCTGGATAACATGGTGTCATCGGACTCGTTTCAATCAATGGAGTTTAACCATAGGTCACAAATTTTTGAGATCCCTATCTAATTTTTTTATATTCGTGCCTAAAGCCATAAATAAAGGGTGAAACTAGGGTTTTTTAAACTTTCAAGCAATCTATGCATTTTGCTCAGTATATAACTTTTCTTTGCATTTTAGTCTCTAGCTCTTTCATACTTAACCTTGGAGACTCTTTGGGACCTTTTTTTAATCTTTCTTTTTTTTTTCATCAATTTTGTCCTCAATTTTAGGACACCTCTGACCTTGACTCATTATTATTTACGATCTAGAATATTATTCTAATTTCATTGGACCCCAATTCATTCTATTTGAAGGACTTTTTTTTATATCCAGTGAATTTCGTATGTTGGCGAAGAAAATGTACGTTACATTTCTTATGTTTTCTTACATTTTCTCTCATTTTCGAGAGACCAGATATTACAAAGAGAATTTCATAGAGAGAGAAAGAGAGATTGCATTGAAAAATAAAAAAAATCTTAAGGATAAGTTGAGATATTAATGAGTGAATAAAGGAAGAGTGAAAAGAAAATTAAAAAAAAGCATTAAATATAAAAGAATAACAACAAATTATCGCATAAATTGTGTGATTTTAAATTTGAACTAAATTTGTTAATTACTTTTAAAATTGGGAAACCCACTCATTAGTATTTTTGCATTAAATGAGTTAATTAATTAAATTAATGTGTTAATCAAAATTCAAAAAAATTAAAATAGATATTATTTATAAATATTTTTCATTAATTTTACAATTTTAACAATTTTTAATTATTATTTTATATGATTACAAGTTTTCACACTATTTTGAAAGAAAGAGAAAGAGATAGAAGGAGGGTGAGAGAATGATATCCTAATTTATCTGCATTTAAGACACTCTCTTTCTATTCTTGCATTGTTTCTTTATTGTTTATTGAAGGATATATTTCATTGGATCCAAAAAAAATCTTTCTTTCTTTCAATTATCTCTCTCACTCTCCTTTTATTTGTTCCTCTATCTCTCTCTCTCTCTTTCTCTTAATAATAAGTTAAAAAAAAAAGAATAAAATGGGCTAGAATGTTCAAATCCTTTTGCTTTTGATTTGGTTGAGTACAAAATTTTTCTTTATGCAAAAAATTACAAAGAAAAAAAAGTCAAGAAAATTAATAACAATACAAAGCCTTCACAACAAAGTTACAATAATTTCATGTAATTTATTTCTAAAAACTTCTTTATTTCTCTACGGCATCGCATTTCATCTAGGCAAGGAACCTAGCACTATCTGAATGTATTCTCTATAGGTTTGCCTTAGTATAATAGGACATTAAAATAGATATTAGCTTATCATTACCATAACTTTAGGTTAGGAATGGGTTTATATATACAAAGAGTGACTTGTAATCTTTAACTTAAGGAGGTTAGGAATATAGTTTAAGACTATATAGATTCTTCAAAACTTGCACCATTTTATTTCTATCATAATAAAAATCATGATTTAGGTCATTTATATTTCTATGTATAATAGATAATGTAATATCCAATTTTTTAGAAACTAAACTAAAATCGATAATGTGATACAAGAGGGCCTTAAATCAAAGTAAATTAACGTCAATTGAAGATAGGATACTAATTAGAGTGTCTAGAAATATTATTAGGAAACTAAAAATAGCTTGAAACTAAAATCAAAATGGCTAAATAGAGGGAACTGAAAGCCAATGACACAAGTGTAATTTGGGTAACTTTTTAAAGACTTAAAGGAAGAGGTTTTAAATGATAAAATTGAGTTCATTAGGATTTTTAGAGGTCTAGAAAACCAAAGGAATTGTCAAAATAGTTAAAACTCTTTTAGCGTATAATTTAGGTCATTGTTGATCGAAATTTTGATTAGAGGACTCGGTAAGGTTTCAAACCCTATAAATTTGAAACAAAATATTTTTAATAAATTAAAAGACCTAAATTTCATGATGGGAAAGACAATTCTAAAAAAGAAATTAAAATGAGTTCAAACAGAAGAATTAAAGTGGAGGGACATAATGGGTGTTTTGAACAAAGGTATAAAATACCTTTTTCTCTTTATATCAAGCTAGCACATCCCTTAGCCCTTTAAAAATAACTTTCTCCATCTCTGAACAAAACCAAAACATAGGAGAAGAGAAGAAGAAGATGAAGAGAGGAAACCAAGGCATCCTAGGTATGTAAATATGGAGTTTTAGCTTCTCTTGTTTTGTAAAATTTCTTCTCCTCTTTTTCCTCTTTCTTTCTATGGTTTTAGTATTTTAAAAGGTAAAATTTTGCTGTTGGATCAATAGAAGGAGGGAGGAATTCAAAGAAAGCATTAGAAGTATAAGAACCACCATTTAACAAAGAATTGAACAATGTATGGTTCCATATGCATGACTTGCTCTTTCTTGGTTTTCTAAGTTCTTTCTTGTTCAGCCAACATGTGGAGTCTCTAAATGGATTTGATTATTAACTTAACCATGACAATTTTGGAGGTTCTAGAGTGTAGAGATTAATATGGAATCAATAGAAACAACCAAAAGGCTATAGGTTGTAAGATTTCATACCTAGGGTTTGCATTGTGCTTTAGGAAGTATGAGACTTTAGAATGATATGTCAATCTATGTAAAAGTATAATTGAGCTAAGAAGAGGCCAAGGAAGCTTCATAGGTGTCCATTTCCTAAGAGAATTGAGCAAACCACCATAGTTGCCTGATGATAAGCATGTCTTGGCTAAGACCCCTTTGGGATATCTAAGGAGAGTTTTCTTTGATTCTAAGATTATACATAGTTTAGATATAAATCATAACCATTAGTTTAAATTTAGAAACCTTATTTTGAAAAGTGAAAATTTAGGGTTCCATATTGCATAAAAGAAGCAACTTAGTGTTAGGTTTCTTGAATTGAGTTTATGATCGTCCCAATGAGTTTAATTGGAACCATATAACTCATATTGGACGAGATCTTGGAACCAAGATATTGATTTATAATGGTTGCTTCATTATATCGCTTAACTGAGTCATTTGGGAACCTAAAGCTTTAACTAGGTTGTGTAAGGCTTAAATGAGTCCAAGTATAGTTCCATTGATAATTTTGTGTTACATTTAACATGTCTAGGCCAAGCAAGTAAAATCTCCTTCAAGTGTGGGTTTGAGGCTGAAACACTATGTCAAGGGTCAAAGGAGAACTTAAGTGCTTCTTTGCATAAAAGCATCTCTGTATCTATTTTTGTATACTTATTTTGGTTGCTTGAGTATCATTGATTGTTTGTGCATGTATGGATTTCAAATTATGCATGTTGCTAATTGCTTGATGATTTTATGCAATTGTATAGTATTAAAGTGCATTTGGAATTGAAATGGCTCTTGATAGGTAAGGTTATGTTCAAAGTCTCTTGATTTGGATGAAATGAAGCCAAAAGTTTTTCAATATAGGTGAGATAATGCCAAAAGCTTCAATCATAAATGAGATTAAGTCAAAAGATCCTAAAAGTGGGTGAGACTACACCAAAAGTTCTTAAAGGTTGTTTTTACCTTGATGGAATCATGTGATCCCTTATGCATGATTATGTCTAATAATTGGTTGTTTAATATACATGCCTGCTTTCTCTAACATTAAGTGTGCCATCTAAGTGTGCCTGAATGATAAATGAGCTATTGGGATTCTTAGAATCACATTCCTCTTTATATTTTTCCTAACCATGTCTAGGTAATTATCAAGGAAACAAAGATGGAGACCAAAGAACATAAAATGCTATACTTTAACAATAGTTTTAATGTATTTCATTGCACATATAGAGATGTATATGAATATTTTGAGATGTAACCATTCCCACACATTCAAAAGCATGAGGCTATGATGTATATATCATTTTTTAATGTAAATATAAAAAGATTATGCAATTTGATCGTGCATGAGCCATTAAATGCATGTATGCAATGGCTAGTGGGGTGTGAATTTGATTGCATAATATTTGAGGCATGATGAACAATTCATATAAGCTGTATTTATCATTTAAAACTTGCTTAAACCATGACATAGCATGGTATGGTTCAAAATGAATCATTTGGAACCAACTTTGGTCCATTTTGAAACATTTTGTACCTAAACAAAAAATAGATCAAATGGATGAACTTTTGAATGAAATCTGGAAGATATTTAAAGCTCATTTAAAGCTTTCCATAGAGCTAAATAACATAATTTTTGGAGCCATACGAAATTTATTATGAATTTTCAAATTTGCCTAAAAAAATGCAAAAATCTTGTGCATTGTTCATTTGATCAATTCTAATATTTCATGTATTTGAAGGGTCAAATAAACTTTGATACTCATAAAATTTTAAAACATATAGGTGGCATTATAAGTTTTCTATAGCTATTGAGTCTACATAAATTAGAGTTATGCAACTAAAAATATGCATTTTTAAAATTCAGAATATGGTTATGGTTGTTTACAATGGCAGCCTCTAATCTCCATGGATTTTAATAGTCCAAATGGATTCATTTGCATTTGAATTTTTTTTAATATATAGTTTACATCCTAAAATTTCTGTAGACACCTAATTTGTGCGAATTGGAGTTTGATAGCCCAAGATATGATTTTTCAAATTTTGATGTCTAATATGTACAAAAGTGGTGTTTTCAAGGATATGCAATGAAATTTGAAATTGAGCTTCTTTTTATAATATTCTAAGCCTAACAAACATGGTTGACATGAATTTGGAGATTTCAATAATGAAGTTATGTAATTATGGACATTTAGAGATTTTGGGCCTTTAATAACGATAATATCCACTGCCAAAATTTTCAATATTAGAAATTGTTGTTATATGAAGAATATGCTATATAATGTGTGCACATTCTTTGATGGTACGACAAATAGTATTAATTATTATGTTCTAAACAAATATTAAATAACTAATTTTATTACATATGGTTGTGCATCAAATAGGTCTTTTGATATAGTTTTTATAATTTAAAAATTTGTTATTAAATTTCTATAGTTTAAAAAAAATGTAATCTTTGCTATTAAATTTTCAACAATATTACATTAAATCTTTTTTGCATGATCAAGTATATATTATTTTAGCATTGAATATATATGATTTATGTCTATAAAAAGAATAAAAGTAGATAATAAAGTGAAATTAATGCTTAAATAAAATCATAAGAAGATCACATTTTAAGAATAGATTAGCATACCTAAAAGGAAGTTTTGATCCATGATTTCTTTTTTTAGGCCTTAGATTAGGAAAATGGTAGCAAAAATAGTGGAGGAAGGAAATTGCAAAATAAGAGAGAAGAGAGAGATCAACCCATAATGACTAGATTCGAAAAATTAGAGGGACCAAGGATAGGCCGCACCATTTTATTATTTTTACTACAAACAAATACATTAAAATAAATGCAATGGTAAAAATTGTCCCTGTTTAGCATAAATAGGATTATTGATCCTAAAATGGTCTATGACTTATGGTCTCTTTCCAAAAACAGGTTAAATGAATAATCCCACCTATTATGGTTTATTCACTTACAAGACCCAATCCATTTAATAAAGTGCTAAATAAAATCTAATCACTTAATATTAATAATCCAAATCTATAAATTAGCTTAACAATTGATTAATGCTAATCCATAATGAATAAAATATTCTAACACTCTCCTATTAGATAGCATTGACCAATTGTCAAGTCTATCAAAACAACACAAATCATATCAGTTAAGGATATCAATATTAAGTAAACACTTTAATCAGAATTTAGTAATGAAATCACAAAACAAGAATATTAAATTCAATAATAAAAATAATGATATGGATATCAACAAAGATTCATTGCTAAATAAAATGGAATACAAAATGACATATATTTAATCATTTTACATAATCAAAGTGTCAAGATACATTAAGGTGTTATACATGGACATAATCCAAAATCTCGTTAAACTAAGGAATCATCAAAAGATTTTACAAGACTCATATGAGTTACATACTTTTGAAATACTCTTATGAGTAAACCATTGGTCAATGGATCAACTAACATATGATCTATGGGAATATATTTAATCCAAGTATAAGATTCATTAATCTTCCTTCTAACAAATAGGAGATTGACATCAAAATGTTTAGTGCGATTGGAGTTCCTATGATTCTAAGAGAAGCATATAGTGGATGTATTATCACAATAAATGGTCAAGGGATGAGATATACTCTTAACAATGTGGATGTTATATATTAGTTTCCTCAACCATACAACTTGACAAATGGCTTTATAACAAGTGATATATTCTGCTTCTAGAGTTGAGGTAACTGTAAGTGTCTATTTGACACTTCTCCAAAAGACAACTCCTCTACACATCATAAAGATGTAATTAGAAGTAGATTTGTGATCATTTACATAACTTGTATAATTTGAACCTGAATAGCCAACAATCTCAAGGGAATTGGATCTTCTATATGTTAGCATGTGATTTTTAGTATCTTCTTGGCATCTCATGACTTTCTTGGAGCTTTCTAATGATCTATGCTAGAATCACTTAAGTATCTACCAAGCGCACCAATAGCATAAGCTAAATCTGGATGAGTGCATTCTTGAGCATACATTAAGCTGCTAACTACAGAAGCATAAGGAATTCTAACCATCTCAGTCCTCTATGAATCATTTTTAAGATATTGCGATTTAGATAACCTTTCACCCTTTTAAATAGGTGCAGTACAAGAGGAACAAGAGTACATATTAAATTTCTTGAGCATTTGATCAATATAAGTTTCTCAAGATAAACCAAGAACACCATGAGACCTATTGCGATGGATTTGAATCCCAAGAACATAAGAGGCCTCTCCAAGTCTTTCATATCAAAATAACATAAAAGCATGTGTTTTGTCTCATTCAAGAGGTTAATGCAGTTGCTAACTAAGAATATGTCATCAACATATAACATAAGAATAATGAAATTGCTTCAATTTGTTTCCCAAAAGATGCATTGATTTGAAGGATTTTCCATAAAACCAAGAGAGGTCACAATCTTATCAAACTTTAGATACCAATGTCTTAAGGCTTATTTCAGGCTATAAATGGATCTTTTCAATTTACATACTAAGTGTTCCTTTTCAAGCTCAATAAAACCATCTAATTGAGCCATGTAAACATCCTTAAATAAACTTCCATTCAGAAAGGTAGTTTTGACATCTAATCACTAGCTACTGCAGGCCCATGAGTCCTTTGAGACCATATCAAAACAATCACATTATCATCACCATTAGGCTCTTCATCATTTACTATTAGATCTTGATTAACAACATATCTCTTAAGATGATTGAAACCTAATGATGAAGGTAATATAGGTATAGGTACAATAGTACTCTCCTCTCAGAGATCAATGACATATGGCACTTGACTCCCACTGTCTAGGTCATCTTTAAAATAAACTACTCGATCAAATTCAATGACTCTAGTAGAATAAGTCGGACAATACAACTTACTACTTTTAGAGCTCGTATAATACCCAATAAAGAAGCCACTCACAAAATTTGAATCTAGTTTCTTAATATGAGAATTATATGGTCTTACTTTTGCTTTATAGCCCTACACATGAAAGCGTCTCAAGCTAGGCTTCTTACTAAATATCAACTCATATGAGGTTTTGGTAATAACCTTCCTAGGAACTTGGTTGAATATGTAAGTAGTTGTTTTCAAGGCATCACCCTATAGAAATTCAAGCAAAGAGGAGTGACTAAGCATATATCTTACTATGTTTATCAAAGTATGATTTTGCCTTTCTATAACTCCATTTTGTTGAAGGGTGCCAGGCATGGTATGTTGTACCTTAATACCACACTCTTACAAACACAAAACAAAGGGAGCAAGATTTCTACCCATCTTTATATATATGTTATAATACTTACTACCTCTATCAAGTCTCACATATTTAATGTGTTTATTAAGTTTCAATTCAATGCAATCTTGAATGACTCAAAGGCATCAAGAGATTCAAATTTCTCATGCAAGAGACTAATCCATCCATATCTAGAGTGATCATCAATAAAGATGATGTAATATTTAAATCCATTCATAGCAATAAGAGTAATAAGTCCATATATGTTAGTAAGAATCAAATCTAAAATGTTATTTTATTCACCTCTTTATTTCTAGTTTTAGTAGTGAACTTGTCCTAAATATAGTCAATACAAAAGTCAAAATCAAATAAGTCAAGATGGTGCAATACACCTTATTTTATTATTCTCTGAAACGTTTCTCTAAAAATGTGCCTTAAATGTCTATGCCACAACATAAAAGAATTGCCATTAACTATTTGATGTTTATGCCCAACAACAACATCAATTAGAAAATCTTAAGATTAAGCTGAGATAGAATCTAGATTCAAAGCATACATGCCATTATTCAACACAACAAAAGTAACAACAACATATTCAAAATAAATATCTATTCTTCCATTTCCTTGCCAAAAAGAATATCCATGTTTGTCTAGTGCAAAAATGGATATTAAGTTTCCTCTAGAAAAGGGTACAAAAACAATGTTGGTTAGTTTTAATATATGTCCAAAAAGTAGTTTCAATATAACTGTGCCTATACATTCTACTAAGGTAGCTCCATCATTAACACCCAATATGGTCCTTTCCCCTTCACTTGGTCTCCTTTTACTTCTAAATCTTTGTAAAGAATTTGCAACATGCATAGTAGATCTAGAATCTAACCACTAAGAATCTGAAGGGATATCAACAAAATTGAATTTAAAGTAAACTAAGGTTAAAGGGTCAAATACAAGAGAAATACCTTCCCTTGCATGTTTATTTTTAAGCTTATAGCAATCTGCTATCTCATGCCCAACCTTCTTAAAACATTTACACTTGCCTTTAAAACCCTTCTTTTTAGGTCTCATGTGGCCTTCTTACTTATCACTCTTCTTTTTTTTCATTTGTTCATCCATCAAGATAAGACTTTGGTTTCTTATCTTTTTAGGCACTTGTACTTGGCTTGTTACTTCCAACATGTGATACAATTCAAAAAAAGAGCAATGACATTCCTTCTTTCCATGGACTCTTCCTCTTAAGCCATAATGGACATCAACTAATTTATAGTCCATTCCCCTTGCTGAGCATTGTAAGAAGTCTTTAGGAGTTGGAATTAGGTCGGCAGAGACTGAAGAATATGCCAAACTAGGAAACTCACTCTCAACTCTACCTTGAAAGACTTGAGTTTGTTGTAGTAATTCATGAGTTTCATAATATACTCACAGACTCTAAAAACTTCATCATATAAGGTATCGTTGAAAAGAGAGAGATACTGGCCCTTTTGAGCCTTGTAAAAGGTTATATATTTATCCCCTATTGCCTTTAAAAATTCTGAAGTAGTCTCCTTTTTAGGGATGCCTTCCCTAATGGTCTTATTATTTCATCACCATTAGGCAAACCTTATTAAAGTTATGCCCTTTCTTATAGTGGGCTTTGTTAGTGGTAAAAGGGTTGTCACCAAGTTCAATTAGTTTTTCAACCCTCAGAGCGAAGTCTATTTAGGCAATGGCCAGATACATGTCTAAAAATTGCTTCCAATCATCATAATTCATTCCATTAAGAGTTTTCATGGTTGTCAATTGCATAGTAGTAGAAGTTGGAATCAAATGAGACAAGGAAACATGAATTTATGTATGTAACATAATTATAAATAAGAGTTCAAATCCAGCTAATGCAATTGTGCTCATGCAACTAACATTTATTATAATCCCGCCTAAGGGTCCCAGACTATAATAAATTAAGAAACTCAATTACATAATCAAAATGGCCCACAAGAAAGGAATACCTCCAATGTCTCCTCACTGATAAGGCATAAAAAATATTAAGGCATTGAATTCAACATATTCAAGCAATAATGAATTACACTAGCAATGCTATACCTATAGGCCATATCCATTACTAATGTAATTTTCCTTTTACAATAATCACTAAAGAAGCTAATCAAATAATTTGATCCACACATACAAATTTAACTAAACGTTGTTCTAATTTTAGCATATTAAGACATCTCCATGATAGGACCCACATGGGTGAGCATATAGCCATAAAATGTTAACTTATCATTACCATAATTGCCACAATCAAATTCCTAAAGTTCACACAAAAAATTTGAACTCAAAATTTTAATTTTAGCACAATACAGGTCATAAAAGTGCCTAAATAACCACAAAATTAATTGGCATATTAAAACATCTCACCATCGAGAGTATGAAATATATATGATGTAAGGAGGTATGTAGATCATGCATGAATTTTTTTAGCTAAACAATTCAAATATTTCATATGTCAAATTTGGTTTGAAACATCAAAAAAATTCAAGAACTCATTTTTTAGGGTTTCAAAAAAATTGGGAAAAATCATCAATAATATAGGAAATGAAAAAAGGGAGTTTATAGAAAAAAAATTTGGACAAAAATGATCTCCAAAAGTGGTCTTACTTACTCTTACTCTCCAAGAGGCGAGAGTGGATTTTGTTCAAGGCTGTCATCTTCTTCCCAAGCTCAACAATGGTGTATGGTAGCCATGGGCATATAAGGGAAGCTTCAAAAAAGTGATTTTTGTTGCATTTTTTTTTAGCTTAAAAACATATTATTGTCCATGATAAAGACAAATCAAAAGACTCAAGCCTCCAAAAATTGATTTCAAGCTAAGAAATGAAACCTCATTTTTTCAAACCCTAAACTTTTTGTTTTTGATTTACCATGTAATATGAGTTGTTTTGCAATCAAATATGTCTGTTAGCTTCACAAACACACAAACTATGTTTCAATGCAAAAGATATAATTTAAAAAAATGCTAAAAATGGACTTTGAACTTTTTTTTTTTGGATATGAACTGTGACTACGAAACTTTCAAATCAAATTTCTCCCACTATAGATCGAATCATCAAGGATGTAATGTACCAAATTAAAGTTTGTAATGAGATGAATAAAATCCCTAAATTTTCTTACATAGAATAAGCAAAAATCTAGATTCCAAAAATACATGCTATAAACAAGCTCTAATACAATTTGCTCAAACAAAATTATAGGAAGATCACATTTTGAGAGTAGATTAGTATAACTAGAAGGAGACTTTGATCCATGATTTCTTTCTCTTTTTTTTTAGGGCCTTAGATCAGCAAAATGGTGGCAAAGATGGTGGAGGAAGGAAACTACAAAATGAGAAAGAAGAGAGAGATCAACCCACAATGACTAGATCCGAAAAATTAGGGGGGACCAAGAATGTTTCATTATTCTTACCACAAACAAACGCATTAAAATAAATTTAATGGTAAAAATTGTCCCTAGTGAACATAAATAGGATTATTGAACTTAGAATGACTTGTAAGTTGGGGTCTCTTCCAAAAAATGAACTAAATGAATAATCCAACCCATTATAATTTATTCACTTAAGACTCAATTCATTTAATAAAGTGCTATGTAAGATTTAATCACTTAATATTAATAATGCAAATCTGTAAATTAGTTTAACAATTTCTTAAGACTAATCCACAGTTAATAAAATATTCTAACAATTAATTCACATATATGGCATGCGATATAATTTATATTAAATGACTTGGTTGAATTAACTTGAATACCGCATAATTAAAGTGTTAAAATAGTGTATGATTGGGCACATTAGAAAAATTTAACACAATCCTAATGAAAGTCTAATAATAGGAAATAAATTATAAGAATTTAATATAACTTTTAAATTAGAAAGATCGAATTAAGCATATCTAAAATGACAATAAATAGATTGTTTCATTATGTTCAGCGGTGCATCACGGGTCTTTGGCCAGTTGTGTCACAAATTCGTATTGGTTGTGCTTAGTGTTGTTCTTAAAACAGCGTTGTCCTGGATATATTATGGATGTGAATGGGCTACAAATTTGAAGGAAATATGATGTTGGTGGATGATTAACTGTGATATAGCAGTTGGATTTGAGAGGTTGTGACCAATATAATTAATTATGTTGATTCACACTTTTTCTCCACTTAAATTAATATTATTGATATTTTGTATTATGTGTTAATAGAATTTTTAATTACTATTATTTATTTCTGGCTATCCTAGATTGGACAATTTGGACTCCTGGTTCTTCGTATGTTTATTCATGTAAGTCTTTCTCTTATTTTCTGCTCATTCTCCTAATGGGGAGAAGTTTTTCCGTGAAAAGCTTATTGGGAAATATAAGACATCTTTAAGGTCAAGTTCGTTCTCTGAAGGGTGGTACTCAATAGTATCAATACTAGTGACATTGTAGGTACAGGGACAGCTCTTTCTCCTGCTGATATTTGTTTCATATGTATGAATAATTTCGGAATCAGTTTCCCACCTTTTCTTACATTGTCATGCTGTCTTTTCGTGGAATAAGCTGTTTGGAGTCTTTGGTTGAACATTGGCTATATCCCATGACACTGGAGTAATGTAGCAATATTTTTTGAATTTTGACAAGGTTATAGTAGGAACGAGGATGCCAAAACTGTGTCAATGTGCAGTTTTTCTGCGCCTAGGTGCAATCTCTTGCTTATCTTATGTTAGCTGGGTAAATATCTTTTAAATCCAAGCTCTATTTTATTTTTGAGCCCTTTATCTAGGCCATAAAGAAGGTTTGAGAGGAAGCTTCAGGCAAATGTGATCCAAATTCAAATATTGAATGATCCATCCATCAATCAACTATTCTATTGCTACGCTGCTTCTTCAAATAAGTTTGAGAGTTGAAAATACGAATCCCATAAACTCATGAGAGTATTTAGATTATTATTTTTGAATGAATGTATGAAACTTAAATCTTGAACAAAGATTGAACTGTTCACATTAAAAAAACAAAGAGATTAAATTAGCTTCTTTACTTGCGCACTGTGAGTCTGTGGTCTGCCCTTCTTAGTGCTAGTGATCTTACATGTTTTCTTCATTTTCTGACATTTTACATGTGGCAAAAAAATTTTATTAGAAAATTGGTAAACCTATTTATGTGATGACAATAAATAATCATTATTAATAAAAAATATGCAATTTTTAAATAAAACATTTACTGCTAATTAAAAATAAATAAAGTGAACAAAAAGTATGAAAAGTTGCAAAATTTGTGTCAACAAAAATTAAATAGTAGTTAAAATCTTATTATTGGTTGTGTGGATGAGATGGTAGAAGAGAATAATTATTATTGTGATTATGAAAATAGAAATGAATGACCAATCTATTTTGGTTTCACTCTATTATAACTTTGTATAAAAGAAATGTCTTGACCAACGTGATAAGTGAAATTAAATCCTTTTGTATAGTGCAGCAAAATTTTAAAAAATAATAAAAGTTAAAAGGGAAAAAAAAAAAAGAACAAAAAGAACTGGCCCCTATTTGGGGGCATAGCATGCCATATCATAGAAAAAGCAAAAGAAATTTTTTGTACTTATATTACATGATTTTTACCCCCCAAAAAAAAAAGAGCAATAGTTATGATAGACAAATTGAAGAGAATGTACTAGTGTCGTCGATTGTTTTTGGTATAACAATACCTTCATCTCTTTAATGAGAACAAATAAGTATGCATCAATTGAATATACACAAATCAAGCTCAATCTTCTTTCATACTATATCCTACATCTTTCAAGTTGAATCTTTTTCCAATGCAATGGATATACAGGGATTAAGCTTAATCAGCTCCAATTTGCATCATGCTATATGTTTTCCATTTGTTCTCTAATTGCCTTGAATTAGTCCTAAAAATCCAAATGCAAATTTCAACTTCATTTCTTTATGGCACTTGAACAAATGTTCATGGTGGCAGAAATATCCAGAGTTATTGATGCACAATATACGACCTTTTAGGAATGTGGGGAAGCTTGATATCCAGTCATGTCACGTTCGTAGTCCATCTTTCTTTCAACTTTCCTCCTCTAATAAAATACACACACACACACACACACACATACCCTCTTGAACTTTGTAGATCTGCATCATGACGCTCACCTCACGACATTTGGTCATTTAGGCCACACTCTAAATGTTGGATTTGCATGGAGATTAATAGTATTTTGTATTATTTTGTACTACTTTATTCTTTTTTTCATATCACTTATGTATAGACTATATTAGAACGCATTCTGTTATATATATATATATATATATATATAGCTTTCAAAAAAGTGGCTACTGTCAGATTGTTGTCTGTTTGATGCATGTGAAAAATATGAGAATGGGTGAAATATATATATATATATATATATTATACATGACGCTTTTTTAAGAAAATAGTGAGGAAACAACAAAGAGTCAATGAGAAAATAGCGAGAATTGTTAAGAAAAAAGAGAGAATCTCAAGAGTTCCATAAAGGACCAACCAGAGACGGACAAAGAAAAAGACTCAAAGAATACCAGAGACCAGCTGTAGTTTCTCTCAAGGCCCTTTTTCTTTTTTTAAACCAATTAAAGTACCTCTTAAGACTTGGAGGTAGCTATTACTGTCAGCAGACGAGACAACCTATATTTACAAAATTGAGATACCAAATGGTAGATCAAATGCGTTTGACACTTACGTTTGCAAGATGAGTTGGGCTACAATCATCCACTTTTCATAATATAAAAATATAAATGCATGTACCAAAACAAAGTGATACATCATAACCAATTAAATTTAAGCTATTGTTATTTTAAAAAATTGATAAATAATGATGTCACTTGACAAATAAGAGCATGCCATTTGTGAACTTTTATTATTATGGCCAATCAAATAATGATCTCTTAATAAAAATAAAACAAAGAGATAATTAATTATAAGTGAGGAGGTCTCCGTTTATAGTTCTATAAATAAAACCAATGTAATTGAAACACCAACGTTAGGGATCTGGATCCCCTACTTATTCTCAACAAATGAATAGATGCTTTTTTAAATTTTGGATCGTCCAAATTAAATTTGAACAGTCCAAATTTGATTTTTTATTTAAAAAAAAATTAATTTAAATTATTATTATTTTAAAATATGACAGTTAAAAAATTATTTTTATTTTTTATTATATATTTTTTAAAATTAATAAAAATATCAAAATATAAAAACTCAAAACATCAAATTTAGACCATTCAAATTTAATTTTAACAGTTTAGATTAAGATGAATAGGGGATAAATAAGAAATTATGAGTAGGGGATTTAAATCCCCAACTATAGGGAACAAAGGCCTTTTAAAAAAAAAAATCTGAGTTATTCTGCAGCATTGACCCAAGGTAATAGAATAAAGGAAAAATTATATTTTTAAGGATTCAAAGTTTATAAAATTTATAATAAAAATTTAAAAAAATTCAAATTACTTCTAAAAATCAAAATTACTATTAAGTATAAAAGACTTATTAGTTTAAAAAAATTATTACTAAATTACAAAAAGTTACAATTTAGATACCTTCAATAATAACTCTATCAAAACTTAATAACATTTTTTTTACACTCTAGTAATAAATCCCATAATTTCAAATTTTAAGTTTTATTGTAAATTTTACATGCTTAAATATAATTTTTCTTAAAATAAATTCAATTTATTTTGACTCTTGAATAAAAATGATAAACAAATATAAAACAGAAAATATTGACAAAAGAATCATTAGACCAGCAAATCATATTTTACGAGAAGCTCTATTAGCTAATGGGATATCAATGAATGACTTTATTATCAACACCGTGAGTTTGAGAACAGGGAAGACAGTAAACCAAAATTGGTTGATGATTATTATGTGGAAGCATCTTGCTGACAGTGACCCTTGTAAGTCACCAATAAAGGCTCTGCGTTATCACTAAACTCTGAAATATACTCCCCCAAGAATGTTTCCTCCGGCAATTCTAACACTTTGATAAAACTTTGATTCTTCTTGAGCAACTTTTTTGACATTAGCAGCTGAAAAACCCTGTATCGAGGAATCACCCTGTCCTCCATGCTATACATCAAAATCTTAGGTCTATGAACCAGCGATGACTTGGGCAGCATAATTGTATCCAAGAAGACTTCAATTCCAAACTTTAGTTTTTTGTCAGATGTTCGAAGCAAAAGTGGAGCTCTTCTAAACATTTGCATGCTCTCATCTTTGGAAAACCCACAACTCTGAATTAACTCCAACTTTCTATTGAACTTTTCGATGCTCAAACCACTAATTGACCGCAGTGCATGGACCAACATTCTTGAGTTTATGCGGAAACACATGTTTACAGCCCGCGAAACAAGGTTTCGAAGCAGAGACTGATGCAGCAAAAAGCCTAGACTTGTCGATGAATAACATTGAAAGCTGAGACCCAACGATCCCACAACTCTCAGAGAAAGCAACATTGTGCAAAATTTTTTGGTGATTTGGGATTATCCAGGCCCCAGATCTGTGAAACACTTTAAAAAAATCTCTCTCGTTGAAAACAATTTTCCTATTAGTCTCCACGGAGGGGACCAATGTTTTATTCAAACTACGAGTCAGAAGAGATGAATTCCTGTAAAGAAACTTGCCCAACTTAGAACCCTCAAAACCCAGTAGCTGAAAGTACTCCATTTTTGGCTTCAGGGTTTTATCGATATCCGAAAACAGTATTTGGGGCGTTTGACAAATCATATAGATTGAATCTGGTCTTCGGATAATCCAATCTGTTTCAAAAAATTCAGCACGGACAGGGTTTTTCAGAGCACCCAGCCTGAGAAGCTCGTTTTGAGATAAAGATGGACTGATTTTTGGATAATTTGAAGTTGGTACTTAGGCAATCAATGATGGAAATATGTTTCTTTGAGGCTTGAGTTGGTGATGAAACAGTAGAGAACAGAGAAAGAAGGGATCTGGAAGTGATAGAGGACAAATTATTCGGAGAATATTAAAGAGCAGGGCATAATTTGAGAAATTGCATTGCTCGACTAGAACTCTTACCGTTTAAATCGTTTGCATCAAATAGACATCAGACCACACACCCAGACTAAAAATGAATGGCTACCGATGAAACTGCCTAATGCTAATAGCCTAATACAGAGAGCTAACTCTACCCTATCTCAAGGTTTCAGCATCCTCATGCCATTAAAGCAGGTGAAATCGCAAAAAGAGAGAGAAGATCTCTACCCTATTTCAAGTTTTCGGGTACCTGAAAGAGAGCTTGGAGTTGGCGCTTCAGTGGAAGCAAGATGCAGGAGAGGAGGAGACTTGGAATTCCAGCGGGAGGAGCCTTCAATTCTGCTTTTGCACGTTTGTACGGAAGAAGAAAGGGGACGATGTTGAATTGGGAGTTTCCTCTAGGCCTTATCACCGATGGGCCGGGTTCGCTCAAAAAGGGCCCCGCCAGCGAAAAGGCAGTTAAAATAATTAGATTTATATTTGGGCTCTTGGGCTCAACTGGGCCCAAACTATGATTACATGAAAAAAAAAAAGCCGAAACAGTTGTCAACTGTCCTACCGTGAGTCATGCTTGTGCCAAACCATGTAGAAAAGAATATGTAGCTGCAAATAAATTCAAATTTTCAATCATTGTTCATAATTTATTTATAATTTGAAATATTTTATTTTCAAATGTGGGATACAACTTGACAAAAAAAAAATTCTCTTTTTTTTTTGGTTAAAATATTTCTTTGTACTTTTTGGGTTCCTGTGTATTATGCACTAACCCACCTTCTAATGAGCTATATATAAAAACTTTTCACTTGGACGCAACATGGCTTCGTTCGAAGTGTGTAAGGGTTCAAGAAAGTGAAAATATGATAAAGGTAAGGGATAGAAAAAGTTAGTGATGTAAAATAATGTTATTAATTAATGTATACAAAATATATTGATTATAATATAGACTAGGCTCAAGCTTATGTTGGATTTAGAAAAAATTGAAGTCTGGCGCAAACTATATTTGAACTTTTTAAAAGATTGACCCATTTTTTATGAAGGTTTCATTTTCAAATTTCTTTTTTTTTTTGGTCGAGTTGAGTTTATGAAAATCAGCGGATTTTCTAATCTATCATTAGGTCTATTTTTCTTATGTCTCTTAATGCACTATTTAATGGACTACTTTTAAAATGAGTAGAGTTTGGAGAGTTGATGGTTTTAAAAAAAATTGAATGGACATTTTATAATTTAATCCTGATTAAGTTTGAAAATTACATGTGAATAAAATCATGTCACATTTGAAATTTTATAATTATAGCGGATCAAATTTTACCACAATAATGATCTTTTTATTAGAATAAAAAAGATATAATTATTTAGGTAGTAACAATGGAGGACTCTTAATTTATAATTCTATAAATAAGACCTATGTCATTTGCGGAAGAGGGGAGAATAATATAGAAATCTACCTCCACCCTATTTCAAGGTTTCGGCTTCCATGTGTATAAACCACACAAAAGGGAGACATTCATGAGCATAATGTTTATGTTGTTGATCAGTGTGCATCGCCTGAGCGCTTAACTCACAATCTTTGAATGAATATTACGGAGTTATACAAATCCAATAGAAACTTCTATTTTAATTAATCTGTAAATAAAGAATAGCAATTATAAATATTGGATTAAAAGAACCAATCTCATGAAAGGTACAGTCTTCCAATTGGTAATTAGATTCCTTGCTCTAAACATGATTCATACAATTCCTGAGAAATTTCCTTCCTCTTGTGGTAGAGCTCTTCTGATGAGCAAACTTAAATATAGTCCACAATGCATCACATTTTCTTTCCTCATCATTTGGATCATTCTCAGCTTTAACAAAATTGAAGGGTATTATAAAACCATCAGTTTCATAGCATTCCCCAAGGAACGAATTACTATTTGTCAAAGCATGCCTAACTTATAAGAAACCATCCTTCTCTCATCTTTGCTTGAAGTTCATCAATTATAGGCTCAATTATTATCTGTCAAGTGAAAAACATGGAATCAGAGGATCAATTGCCACACTTTCTATCAGGCAATGCAAACATCACTTAATAAGTAATTAATATAAATATTAGAAAAGCTATCAAATTAGCAGTTCAGACACAAAACTATCACAGTGAAAAGAAATAATATTTACGAAATAAGAAGATGCATCATGAACTCAAAGAAGAGGAAGTGTATTGCCTACAGTGATACAAGTTTGCTATAAAGATAATTTGGTGTGAATGATAAATCTGATCCTTCTTTCTTCCTTTGCAATATTTGTTACTTACTTCGGGCCCCCAATACAAAGAATATGCCATAAATATAAAAATTTGGTTATAAGACATTTGTCTTGGAAACATAGTAACCCAAGAATCAAGAAGATTAACTTGATTATGTGGCTTTCTGCTAGTTCCTGAGGTAAAGTGACTCTGCTAGTTGAAAGTATACAATTTGAGCTTTCAACCAAATACCAACTAACAACTTAACGAGATCGATATAATGCTCCCAGCCCTCACCAAACCTTTTATTTTCCAAAGAAATTTTCTTGAATTCGATTCAAAATTTATAATCACCACATATAGCAGAATTCTTAACTAACGAAACCCAATCCAAATGTTAAATTTGCCCCACAATGAAAAGGGAAAAAAAAAGAGCAAAATGAAAGCTTATCAAACAACGAAAATAAGTCCTTGAACTAGAACAGAATGAGTAGCAAAAAGTTATAATCAATCTGACAGTTTACTTTGAAGAAATAAAACCAAAATAACAAAAAACATTTTAGAGAAACAAGAAGTTTAGGAATTGAGAAAACAAAAGAAGCTTAAAAAGACCAAACAAAAAAATTAAAATAAGTAAGCCTTAGAGGGGGTAGAAGGAGCAAGAGCCAACCAGAAATTGGAGAATCGACAAAAGAAGATGAAACTGAGGGAAAAATCATATATATATATATATATATATATAAGGAGAACAGATTTTACTATAAAATACTATTTCTAATTTGTTCATGGGTCTACCTTTTTTTCCCTGATTTTCCTTCTTCTTTTCTTCAAATTTGTTGTTGTTGTTTTTCAAAACTTTTCTACTTCCTTTTCCATTTTCCTTTTTTAAATTAGCATGGGTACCAAGCAATTGTATGGGAGTCACATTTAGGAGAATCCATTGACACTAGAAAACTGTAACTAACTTGTTTATGGATTTTACTTTTTTTTTTTTTTCCTTTTTCTATCAATGTATCAATCAATATATCAATCTATATCTTAAAAAGTTGAATCTTTGATTACTGTTTCTTTATTACTATTAATAAACCACTCTTTATATCATTCTTTAGTATTCATAAGCTAGTTTTGTTTCATTCTCCTTCATTGTTCATTAGCCAATGCATTGGCTTGGCTCACCAATTTGCTTACCAATTTGCCATCTAGTTGGATTTGAGTTTCAAAACACAATGAAATCAAAAATGCTTATTTCAAAGAGTAGTGTCAAACCACATCTGCAAGATAATTAATTACCGTTTTAGTTTTGTGATTGATTTGTCATAGTTTGCACCATTATGTTATGTTACATAGATATCTCCATGATTTAAATACTAAAGAAATCTCAAATGTTTTCATTCTTACAGGCAAAGTTTTTGCTCTTTTGTATTCATTTGCAACTACTTTTCTCATATTAGCCCTCTTCCTATTTGGCCTTGCTAACAAATTGTCTTCCATTTTTAGGGATTAAAGATTGAAGCCTCAATAGCTACAAAACAACTCATTCATACTTATTTCTCCTCCTTCTATGAATGCAATTGTTATTACATCTTGAACTTTGTTGTTGAATTGAACACTAGCTAGTTCAAAGCAACCAAGAATCAATTTAAAATCACCTTCAACAATGCCACTACTGTGAAATGTTGAGAGGCCATAACAATACCTAAATATGCCATTGATTTTTATCCCATTGTTGATATCCTTCATAGATTTCTCTCTCTTTTCAACTTCTATCTTTCCTTAAGTTTTACATTTTGATTATTTATATACTTTTACAAAAGATTATGTATACTTTTATAATAAAAAGAAGAGTTAATAAGAGTAAAGGTAAAATTTTAATTGAGATGCAAAGAGTTAATGTGAGTAGAAGCAAAAGTTGAGTTGAGCCAAGGAAGAGTTAAGGATAATACAAACACAAGTTAAAGAGAGATGAAAAACTTAAGAGGAGACCAAAAACTTCTATCTCTACTATCTTTGACTCTTGCTTAGCTCAAGTTTTCTGTTTGTCCTTAACTCTTAAGCACTCTTCAACTATTGGCAAAGATTTCACTTTCATATTGTTATATTGATTGATATGTACAAAGGTGAAAAGAGAAAATGCAATTGAACAAATGTTAAGCGCAACTCAACAAGTGAAGCTAAGGTTCAACTAATCAACAAGTTAGGAGCAAGTGAACCAATAACAAGTGAACGTAAGTTAACCTTAACCTAACACAAAATCAAGTTTAACACAACTTAAAAGGAATTAAGTTAAGCTTAACTAAGGAAGAATTTTGCGTAGACTAATATTTTTCTCCTCATTTTTGTCAATAACAAAAGTGAAATCATCAAAAAAAATCATGCAACAAAATTCACCATAAGTAATCATGAAGATTATCAAGAATAATAATATACAATCATAAAAAAATCCCAATATGCAAAAAAATTATGAAAAAGATGATGCCATCATAGATAGTTCAGAACACTAAAGGACAACATGACTACATATTATTTCTTTCTTTCCTTTGGCTGCTTTCTTTGTTTCTCATAATTCATCAAAGATTGTAGTATATTTCTACTCAAGTTATTTTACAAAATGGCTTAAGGAACCCATCTGTCATTGAATTACCTTTAAGATGGATAGTTTGATAAAAGGGAAGTAGAATTAATAGATGGTAAAGGTAATGATCATGGAATAGGTGGACTCCTAGATGGTAGTTAAGGTAAAGGACCTAAAAGAGGTTGAGGTGAAGTAAACGTGAGAAGAGGTATAGGGAAAGAGAATGAGCTAATTTCTCTAATGGGCTTTACTTTATGCTCCACTACATGGTGCACAAGAAAGGAGGTAGCCAAAGTTCCAATCATAGTTACTACTACTTGTGCTGTGGCCTTTAGTTCTATTCTCCATCTCCTTTACTCCATCAATATGTTCTCTAGCCTCAACCTCTTGATTGTGCACTTCTTCCATCATTACGTTAGCATTTGCCTTAACTTCTCTAATCATAGTCATGCCACCAAAGGTGCCCTCAACAAGTAGATGTTCCTTAACTTCTTCAATATTTTTCTGTAGGAAGAATAATAGGAGGTTAACTAAAGTGCAAATTTCCTTCAACTGTGATAATAATATTGAGCAAGGAACAATTAAAAAAGATGAATCTAGAGATTCATTTGAAATATGGGTATTCATAACCTTAACACCACCCAAGCGAACTTTATCAAGCTCTGGTGTTGAATTAGCCTTCTCTTGCCTCTCTAATTTATGTTCAATTATTGATAAATACTAAATTCTATATGTTTTTACCCACATTTATTATTGATTTTAATGATCAATTTGAGCTTAAATGGACTTATTATACAATATTTGAATTTATGGTTAATTTTGGAAAACAATGTAATTTTGAATTAATAAAGAGAATTTTTGGATTTAAAATTACTAAGATTTTATTCTCCAAAACCCTTTGATGACTAAATATTTTCAATCCTTAAAAACATTCATTAATCTTGTGCAGAATTTTTGGGCAATTGAATTAAAATGAATTTAAGGATAAAGACTTGGATGATAATTCTGTATTTATTAATAATAAATTATATTTTCATATATTGGCTTTCTTGGGCAGACGAGGCAGCTCATGTGAAGAGAAGACGCTGGAATTTTGCTGCAGAAATCAGAACGTGGAAGCTTGAGCTTGGCTGAAGAAGCAAATACAAGAAACGAGCTAAACTCGAGCAGAGCAAAATAACGTGGTGCAGAACATATTTGCTACAGTTTTTACGTGGAAAACAGAGCATGAACAAAGGAAGCCACAAACAGAAGCTCGAAGAAGATGCACATTGAGCAGAGGAGACGAGGGAGAGTAAGAGCTTGGTTCTGACGTGGGTTCTGGTTCGAATGAAAACAAAAGCCACGAGTTTCTGGTTTAAAGAAGAAGCTTGTTTTTCACGTAAAAAGCAAGCTGCATGAGGAAGCTTTGAGCTGCAGTTCTAACGTGAAGAAGATGCACATTGATAAGAGGCTCGAATGCAGAGTCTTTACGTGGCATGGAAGCTAAACACGAAGGGCAGAAAATTGAGAAGCAGAACAAAGTGAGAAGAACGAGCTGCATGGAGAAGCTCCTTTCACTTCGTTGGTGGCTGGATATCACGCTGGAAAGAAGAAACTCGAGCTGGAGAATTAAGTAAAGAAGTAGCTGTAACTCGAGCAGAACGCATGCAGAAGAAGCCTCTGTTTTTGAGTTTAAGAACAGAGCAAGAGGAGCTGAACATGCAGAAGCTGAGCAACGACATGAGAAGAGAGCTGAAGGTGAAGCCATGCTGGACAATATAATTACAAGCTGAATGAACGAAGCTGGAAACGAATGGAAGAAGCTGCTGAGCAAGCTGCAGAACGAAGGAAATCACGTGGAAAACTAACGCAGGAGCTGAAAACGTAAGATGAAAAAAAAAGCTACGTAGGAAGCTCACATGATTTCGAATATAATTAGCTTTAAAATGGGGCCCACTCTCATACACACATCCAGCAGCACCAAACAGAAGGAATAGCTCGTGAGCAAAGTAAATGAAGAGGCTTTCACGTGAAGAATAATTAATGAACAGCAGCAAGTTTAAAGCGTCCAGAAGCACGTGAATTGTAAAGGAGATAGAAGCTTCAATTCAGCACGTCTCTTTCACTCATAACAGCCTCTGATCCCTTCGCACAGTTCCATCCAAGCACGCCTCAAACTCTCAGCAAGTTTTCGCCTATATATAGATGCATCCATCCAGCAAGAGGGACGTGCTTTTTGAACGAGAAAGAGAGCAAGAGCAGAACATAGGAAGGAGCAAGACTGCTAGGAGAGCCAACGAGATTCCTGAAGCATTCTGTCCATAAATTCTTCTTCAATTAATATCTCCATGCCAGCTTAATCCAACCACGGTGGCTAGCTGAAAGTTGGAAAATCGCAAATGAAGATTTGAGCTCTATTTTTCTTACAAAATTGGATAATTATTTCTTACTATGTTTTTAATTTCCAGCATTAATTCTTTGATTAATTTGACTAGGTTTAGTTAATTGATTTAGGAATTTAGTTGCTGAATTTTTATTAATTTGTTTTATGAATTGAATTTGATTTTGATTTTGATTATCATATGCTTATAGAAATTCCAGAATTAATGTACAATTTGCTTTCAAATTCCTCTTGATTTTAGTTAATTGATACAATGGTTATTGGATTAATTAACTAGAATTTGTGTGCAATTAAAGGTTTGAGGAATTAATTAATCTAATTGGTAAATTAGTATCCTAAGTAAATTGTGCATGTGCTTGAATTTGGTTAAAGTGCATTCTTGTTCTTAATTCAATTAATTAGTTATTCAAGGTTTCTTGTGGTTGCAAATTCCTTGTATAATTAATAAATTGAGTCTTGGATGGTTATTCAAGAATCTTTATAAGGAATACACTAAAAAGCAAGGAATTAATTCCAATTTTGGTAAACTAAATCAAGGGCAAGGATAATTGAATTCTAAGGAGTCCAATGAAAAGCTAGCTACCATATTCTCTTAATTGTTCATCTCATTCAGTTTAAATTTCTTTTGATTTTTGTCAAATAAATTTAGTTCAATTTAAATTCAAGTACTTCAACCCCAAATTAAGTTTCAGTAGCAATACTTAGAATAACCTCTCCATAAACAAATCAAGGCATAAACTCCAAGGGAGATGACCTAGGATTGCACCATTAACTATAAAAATTTATTTCGCTTCCTAGTTTTATTTGAAATTGAACGACACAATCGTCAGTTATCATCACTGTTGTAGATGTTAGTGCTAAGCTTATTATTCCATGTACACTTTCATAGGAAGATTAAAGAGTAGTCTCTTTTCTACAAATAGCTAGGACACTATCATTTACATTAGACTATGAGTCATCTTGATGGAAATAAGCATTTTTAGCAATGTGCTTAGAAGAAGGTTCAAGCCTAATAATAGCCCATTTCAATGACCTAACTTCTCCTCAAGGTCCAAGAGAAAAAGACAATTGAGGACTCAACAACTTAATGTGAAAAGTTTCAAGATCTCTTATAAACTCTACCATTTCACATTGTCATATCCACTCACCATCCAAATTGGTATAGTTTATACATTTGATGGTGAGAATGTTATAAGTAGATTTTAAGGTTTTGGAAAAAAAACCATGAAAATTTAGTCCTTGAGACTTGAAGATATGTGTAAGTAGCATCCTATATGGTAAGCTGGCAATGTGAAGCCTATTTTTTTAATGCTTCCTTTATATACTAAATCATCCTGTAGAAGAGGTTAACCTTTATCTTTTTTTTAAAGAAGGCAGGTAACATCCTATATGGTAAACTAGTAGTGTGAAGCCTATTTTTTATGCTTCCTTCATGTACTAAATCATTTAGTAGAAGTCAACTTTCAACTTTTTCTTAAGGTAATAAACCTAAAATATGTCTCTTTAGGCTAGAAGGTCAATACTCCTATTCTTGGAAATAGAGTGTTCCCAATAATATAAGAAGTGACCTTGTCATCAAAACACAGCTCTTAAGCATTCACCTTTACACCTCTAAGCAAATTTGGCTACTTCACTATACAATCCAACGCTTCATTATACTTCACCTTTAATTCTTTTTTTCTAGGAGCAATCACCAAAATAAAAGTTCTTACATCTAGAGAAAGAGATATCAAATAGTTACTCTAGATTCTCAGTTCCAATGCTAACATATTTGCCATTCACTATTGATCTAATTGCCTTGCTCATCTCTACCAACATAATGTTGGTGAAAACATCTTCACAAGATCTTTATACATCAGTTGATTGATGGAAATGATGGGGAATCGGTTCAAATATTTAAAAGTGCATCAAAGATCACAATTTAGTTGAAGTAAAACTTTAAAGCCTAAACTCCTACATGTAGCAATTGATCAAAGGGTAAACTAAGATATGTATCTCTTTAGCTCATTATTGGATAAGAAGAGTGGCACCAAATCTTCTCATGGTCATAGATATAATAACAGTTCAGTACTAATGATATTTTCTTTCCACTTTCCCACTGAAACTACCTTATCTGTTATAATAGGCTTTGCCACTTTAAAAATCTTTACATTGGTAGACAAGTGTTACTTCTTCTTCAAGGGTTCATCTCTACTTACTTTTGAGCTTCTTTTTTCTATTAAGGTTTCAAACTATAAAGGCTTTCTTAGAGGTTTCCCAATGATCTTTTTCCATTTCTTGATTTCTTCTTTCTTTTGTTTCTTTTTTTTCTTTTTCTCTTCTTCATCTATATTAATAATACCTAGCATGGGGATAAACCTTTTTGATATGTGGGAATGTCTTCTATAAAAGGTGAAATGATTGAATGTTTTATCTAAACATCGATTAGCCTTTTGAATGAGTACTCTTGGTAGAGAGAACATGAATGTAGTTGTTCAAAATTTGAATTGCCCAAAGGTTCAAAAATGTCACTTCACCTCTAAAGGCATAATTGGCATGTCTATTAAGATTATAACCACTAATATTTTAAATTTCATGATGCATGTCATCCTATTAGTTCATTGGAATTCTGAACTTTAGCACTTCAGGAAAATTATGTAAATTCATTTTAAAGAATAAAGTGACCAATAATATTGATGCACATGACACACATTCAACTTAACTACAATACATGTAACTTAAGGTTAAACGAAAAAAAAAAGTTGAGTGAACATAAACAACAACTAAACATAAATAATAATCAATTTATAGTCATAGAATATTGTGTATACACATGTTTTGGGCATGGTCCTCAGGCATTTCCTAATCTAGCCTTACTTTGTAAGCCTCCTTTTATATAGACATTAATTATTTATTATCTATTTTTTTAGTGTGTTACTTTGATACTATATTGACCATCCTTTAAATGTTAATAACAGCCAACACACAAGGAAGCATACCTATGTTATATTAGATGTGCCTACAAAATATATATTGCCTACATATTTCAGTATCCTTTCTTTTTACTTATAATAACTTTTGTTTATAATCATTGAGTCAATATTTCAAATATCCAATTAAAACTATTATATTTTTAGGATAGTTGGTTTAATAGTCAAATACCAGGGAACCATCTTTTCAATCTTAAAGATATTGAAAGTTCACATTATTACCTACATTTAGACTTAGGTAATAGTCTATTCTATCAATCTCTCATCCAAATTTCGTTTTTTTCCTCAATTGTACCTATATTTGTTCATCTTCACACTTCCTTGATTCTTTCTATGTGCTCACATTGAGTTTCTTCTTCAATATATTTTTTTTCAATTTTTTCTTGTCTTTCATGATTAATAAGATAGTCCATTAATGCTCAAATAGTGAATGTTTTCAATTTTCAATAAAAGTCTTTTGTCATTTTTTGTCTCCACCATTTTGCAACTGCTTTTCTAAATTTACTATGCTAAGGTTTTGTCACATCAATCTATATTAGCAATTGTGCAACTTCTTTGAAGCTTTTAAAATTACTTAACTTGGTTTATGCCTATGCCAGAAACCACTGAAGTTATTTGTGTTTATTAAAAGTTTTGTTGCACTATAACACTACTACTATCCATTCAATCTCTCAACACTTAATTCTTTTACTTTCTTGCATGCTAGCTTGATCACATTTCTTCCTCATGTAGTGTAATGCTAGTACTATCTCTTTTCACATTTTAAGATTTACAATATAATCTTAACTTCTTAACCCTAATTATATCAATCACAATTTATTTTGCTAAATTTTTTCCCTTCTTTTTCCTCCATATTTAACTATTGATTGCATTTTATTTATGATTGGTGTAAAGGTATTGGCTAATAAGGGAACAATTTCAATAAACAAATTCTAAACCTAGCAAGGTAAAAGATTTAACTCCCTTTCCATATATTTTAATCACAACTTGATAATTTTATTCATACAATGGAATGCCTTTATAATAAAAAATCACTTTGTTGATGATACATATCATTCAAATAGTCCATTAGAATTTTGAAATTTTGCACCTCAAGAAGTTTGATGAATTAATTTTAAAAAATTCATTTATGGATAATATTCATGCATATCACACACATTTAAATTAACTACCACACATGTGACTCAAGTTTAAGTGAACAAAAAAATAGTTGAGTGAACATATAAAATAGACAAACTTAAGCAAACATAAATAATAGTCTAATTAGGTGAACAAAAAGTTAATTGAACATAAACAAGAAACAAAGTTAAGCATAGAAGGAACTTTAGTTTGCACCAACAATTTTAATATAGGTGAGCACAGACAAATCATCACATGTTAGTACCTTGCCATCATTATTGGTTATTTGCTCACTTTCATTATTGGTTACTTCCTCACCAATTCTCATATCAATATATTGATCAATATCAACTTTTGTTCTTCCTAACTTTCTTTTATTCATCACATGCTGGTGTTCAAATATTTCTTTGGTTTCATCTTGTTGATGTCAACTTTTCACAAACACAAGCAAGTTCAGATGTTTCTTCCTTTAACAATTCATTTTGTTTCTCCTATTTCTAATGGTTGTATAAGTTAGGTTTTGGTCCAATTCTTCTTTGATAAAGCATCTATTTCCCTGGTTGCATGTTCCTTTAATGTGTTGTAAGTGTTAATGCTTGATTCTTTGTGTTGTTAATTCATTCATGTTGTCACCAGGCTATGGGAACATACTTCTTCATTTGAATGAAATTCCTCCAAGCCATTGTAGTGATGCTACCACTAATTTCTCTATAGGCATGGACATTCTTTATGGAATTTTGTGTTCAAATTTTAATGACCTCACACATAATTTGTTCCTTTTTATTCTTTTTTTAATTTTTTTTTGGGCAATTTTGTTCTCTCAAGTTTATTGCTTTATCAACTTTTGTCAATTATTTGTCCTTGAATTTGACTTTAACCTATTGAATTAAATGCTATACTCTATCTTCAATCTTAATATTTTTTCCAATCATTTTGTTTCACTTCATTTACTCTTTATTCTATTATTTTCTTTTCAATTTTGCCACTATCATTTACTAGCACCATCATTTAAGTTTAGACTTGTGTCATCATTTGCATCACCTAATATTGATTGATGTCTCTCAAAAAAATTATATCCATCAATTAATTGAAGTAATGTACCTCTTTTGTGGTTCCTAATCTTTAGTGGCTTTTTTTACAGCCAAGTTTTCACCTCCTTTGTATTTATACTCAACTCATTTATGATATTAATAGCTATTTTCAAGTTAATTTTTACTTCCACATATGCTTGTAGTGTATTTTAATGCTTTACTTCATTTTCATGAAGGACATTTATTTTGTCTTTCTTTCTCCACTTCCAGGTTTGTCCATTTCTTTTGGCTAGAAATCTTTATTCTTGACACTTTATTGCAAGGTTTTCTTCATCATCAACAAATATAAGTTATCAAGCACCATAAAAGGTTTGTATATCCTCTGTTGCTTCTTCAGCTTTTTATCTTTTAACTTTTTAAGTCTTAAACATTGCTTCTCTTCTTTTTAGTCCTATAGTATATTTTTCTAAAAGTATGCTTTTTTATTACTATGTTATCGACCTTTCATTCAATCCCTATTGATGCTTGGTTTCGCATATGTTATATACTTAAATCAATCCCTATTGATGTTGTTTCTTCTTATTCTTTACTTGGAAAATTTATTTTCTCTATATTCTTGGTTATTTGTTTTTTCTCCTTACTATTCATTACAAATTCTTTTTTTTTTCCCTTTTGTTCATCATTGTAAACATGTGATGATTCTTAGGTTCTGACAACTTAAGTACTCCATCTTTTTTTCTTCCTTTTTTCTATTACATATGCTTTGCTTACCATGACACATATGATGATTCATCTCTTTTATTGTTTTACTGTAAATTTGAAAATATACTTTCTCTACATTTTTTTAACTTTCCTTTTTTTTTCCTATTGTTATAAATCCTTTTCTTTTTCCTTATACCTTGTGCTACATTACCAATTTCTATTGTAATTAATATATTTTGTCACTTATTGAAATTCACAATAATATGCAAAAATCATTCCAATTTTCTATCTATTGTTTGCTTACAAATATTTATTTATGTTTCTAAACCATCCTCGTTATTCTGTGATGACTCCTTTACAAGGAAATTATGACTTCACAAAATTATGATTTCACCCAAATTATTAATCCAAGTGAAGAAAATTGGAACATTTGTGTTTGAGTGCTTTGGTTGTGGACTGTAAGTTGGTGATATGCATCGAGTAAAATAAGCTATCTTAGCATGATTATTGTTGATGAACAAGTCTATTGAATTAAATCATAACTTGACTTGCGAAATGACAACTTCTTTCAATCTTTCTTACTATATTTTTTCCCCATTATCAGGATACACAAATTGAAGCATACATTACTATAAAATATTGATCATCGAATATATATCATGTATCTTCAAAGGACATTGCTACCACATGTAGAACCTTATTGTTCAGCACAATATTGGAAATTATAAGCCAACCAAAAATGAATTTAAGATTGCCTTCAACAATGCAACGAATGTTTAACAATGTGAAGCTTTAGTTGCTAAAAATGCATTTATGCCATTGCTGATATCTTCTAGAACTAAGTTCCAACAGATTGATAGATTTATTAATCTTTATGAAATTTCTTCCATTTCACATTTAGTTAACTTTTTTTTAACCATCCGATTCTATTTGTGGTTGATTAGATGTTATTGGTCATTTGACAACTTTTCATTCCTTGGAGGAATTTGAAAGAAACAGCAAGATCCATAAGAAGTTGCTAATTAACATAAAAGATGATAAGTCTTTTATTCAATGTCTTATATGGATTCATCAATCTTGCTTTATTATAACATATAAAAGTAATAACATCTTATTGCATGTGTTTTTCTTCTTCTTCTTCTTCTTCTTCTTCTTCTTTTGTCTTACAAAAGCAACTACATATCCTACATTCTTTATTACATCAATCACATCTCACTACTTTGATGAATCTATTGATTCAAGCATAATTGTGGTCCTATAAGTAGCTCAAGCCAAGTCATCTAATTGTATGATTTCTATCTTAGATTTGATTTCCTTCTAATTTCTATTCCTTCCTTCCCTTTCCTTTTTTTAACCCCATATCCAATAACAAATTCATAAGTGCCATTACTATTATAGCTGGTATTTAGCTATTGAATTCATGAAACACTGTAAGATTTTATTTAATCTACAAATTCTTGAAGTATCTATACTACAAGCAAGGTCTACCATGCATTTATCCCTTTATTTGATTTACCATTAAACTGTCACATGTACAATTGTGTCTTATGTTTATCTATTTCATTCCTTTTTTTAGGTTGCCTATTTTTAAACACCCATTCACATCACAATACAGTTAAGTATCATCACAATCCAACCAATCAACTGATGACCAATTGCTATACATAGCTAACCATATCACTATTTCCTAAGTGATTGCTCTAACCAAGGTTTAATCAATTGTGAAGATTGTAGCAAAAACAATGTATTATTTTTCTAAATCACTTTCATGGAATGGGTATACAATAGATAAGAGGACCAAAATAGTTAGGAGTAAATGCTCCTTAATTTCTTGCTGCAAAGAAGGAAAGAATTTGAATAAAAACTATTTACACTTTGTACAGAAGTAAAGACAATAAAGAGCCTAATAATAACAAAGTTAACTCTCTAAAAAAGGTAATAAAAATATTCAAATGCCCATGATTCTTAAAGAAAAATATAGAATTCCACACGCCCCTTTAAGCTGGGGAGTATATGTTTACCATTCCCAACTTGGATAAGTGAATATCAAATTGAGCCCGTGGAATGGATTTGGTCAAAACATCAGCAGTTTGTTGATGGATGGATATGTAGATCAATTCAATCACCCCTTGTTCAATTCTTTCTTTGACGAAATGACGATCAATCTCCACATGCTTAGTTCTATCGTGATAAACCAAGTTCTTAGCAATACTTATTGCAGCTTGATTGTCATAGAACAACTTCATTGATGTAAGTGATGATAGTTGAAGCTCTTCAAGTAGCCTTTTTAGCCATGTTCCATCGCAAATTACATGTGTGATGACCTTAAGTTCTAATTAGCATGATTATACTTAATTATATGATTAATAATCATAAATCAAGGTTTAAGGTCATGATACGATTAATTAGATTAAGGGAAAAGTGTGAAAATTTAAACTTTGAAATCATTAGGGTTATCTACTAAACAAACGCAACTAATCGAATCCACTAGTGGTTATAAAAATAATTAAGACCTTGTATTCATGCTACTACTGATCTCAACTCACAAAACCTTTTATAAATATTTCTAAGTCATTACACAACATTATTAAAATAAATCTTAAGTTCCTAAGTCAAAATAAGAGTTTAAGGATCCTTTTATTCATGTTTTCACTGTGGCTAGTTGGACCTTTGCCGTAGCTAGCACCCTTTGTGTCGTGGCAAGTGACTTGAGTCTTATTGGGCTAACTTATGTAGCACCATGGGAAGATACCTCTTGGTGATCACCCTAAAATGCATCTAATTTTGCCGTGGTGAGCCTATGTAGTGCTGCGGTGATAAGACTTCCTGGAGCCTTCCTAACTCACCCTCAATATTAGCCGTGGCCAACTACCCTATGCACCATGGTGAATTACTCTCTGGAACATTACTAGTTTAGCCTTTCAACTTTTGTCATAGTGAATTTCTCTCTATTACTCTCCTTGGGCAATTTGGTCACTTTTCGCCACAGCTCAACCTATTTTAGCCGCGGTGAAGCACCTCCTGTACCTAAAACTCTTAAAATTTTCATCCTATACACTCTAACTTTCCCTCTAAAGTCATTCTAGGTCCATCCTCCCTCATTTTGTGAGTCTCTAATGACATTTATTTACTTGATTTACCCAACAAATCTAATATTACCAATTTAAGGCTTAGAAGTTAGTTTGTACTCCTAAACTATCATGCATCAACAAATTTCATGGGATAATACTAAGTAGCCAGTTATAATAACCACCAATATCATCATTCACATAGAAATCCCGGTAGGGTATAATACATTACCAATTTAAGTTATCATACAAGTTAACATATGATTACATTTTCAAATAGTGAACCATATCATAGGATTAACCAAGTCTTATATCAACTACTATAAGTTCGTACATATAAATCAATTTAATATGAGGCCTCACCCCTCAACAAATGCAAGTTAGGCTATCAAAATATAAGCCCCTACACTTGGCAACATGGTTACATAATGATGCTATACAAAAGAATAACAAAATTAGCATTTATTCTAAGTTAGGTTAGTCCAAGTGCAGCTTCCCCACATATGGTTTCAGCTCATGGATGCTCATCTACTTGCTTACCCTTATCCTTACCAGAAGATCCTTCACCTAAAATGGTTAGCCCATGAAATGGGATGGCATGCAAATCTTAGTAACCAAAGGCAAGTTCTATTCACATATTCTAATTTAATTAACATATATGTATGAATTCAAATGAGCATCAGAAAATATACTAGTCATATTAGCTAATGAAACAATTAGGTTATTTATGATTACTATCTCATACTAACAATCACATTTCCACATGTTAAAGACCAATAACACTGGGAGAGACCTATCCATAGCACCTACTCCCTAATGAGCACAATCAAGGCTCAGTGTATTTGGGGTCTGATCATAACTCGGTGTCAAATCAAAGCACATGCACGAGTGGCAGCTGCATCATAGCTTCACTATGGATTCACAAGGTCCAATCACAATATAACAGATAGCTAACCAATTCATTTAACATTTCAAATCATTCATATGTAGAAAATATAAATTAAAGCAGATATATGCATGGAATTAACATAATCCCTATTTACCTCAACTGCAGACAATTCCTTAAGAGCCAACAAAATGCTACTCCATCCTATAGACACAAAACCAAATCATTTCTATCCCTAATCATCATTTATATCAGCAAACCGATTACTCAAGGAGTTAAACTACAAAGGACTACTTAGAAAACACTTACCCAATTGCTACAGGAACTAAATTTGGATTTGGTTGTTCCCACACCAGAAACTTCAGAATATCACCTCACACTCTAGGCAAATTTGCACAAAATTAATGCCCATACTATAAATCAACTATGGGGATCTCTAACTAGCAGAAAAAGTATCAAAATAAAGAGTTTATACTTACCTAATAATAACTCTAGCTTCAACCTTTGAAATTTCACCATAGAAATATCAAATAATAAGTTGTAGACTTTGGATGTAGGTGAAATGCTCTAAACAAAATACTAATTAGGTCAAATCAAAAAGAAAGAGGACATGATTAAGTTATATAACACTCACTTAGGCTAATTTTGACTCTAGAAGTGAGAAATGGGGTCAAGAAGGTAGTGAGAAACCTAGCCTCCAAGGGACCTTTGAATTTGCTTCTTGTGTTTTGTTTCTGTAGAATGCTGGGAGGGGGTTGAGTGTATTTATGGTTTAGTTAGGTTTAAGTTAGGCCTTAAATGGGTTATAGGCTGACCCAAAGGCTAAAATCCACATGGGTTCAAATTTTATACTTGTTGGGCCAGATTTCATGAGTTGGGCTATAAAATTTTGATTAGGTTAGGCCAAATTCTAAGAGTTAATCTAATGTGGGTTTGCATAATGAATGTTGGGGCTAATTATAAGAGTTCATACAGATTAGGTCTTAGGCCTCTATCTCATTAAACCACATTAGGCCATTATTAGGTGGTTTCTCTTGGGCCAAGTCTCACAATAGGAAGTTAGGTCTGCACCTAAAATTGTTGGTCCTTCATTAGTCTTTATCCATAATCTACTTACATTAATTATGGGCCTAAATGAAATTTCTATCCCAATTGAATCTTAAACCCATACTAATAATTCATTTCTCTACAAATTCTTATTCACATAACTTGTCTAATTATTCAATAATAACTATTCTTAATTAGTCTAAATCGATAATTAGTACCTTAATTAATTTTGGAGTGTTACACCATGAGCCATAGTTCTAAATTTAGCTTTTGCACTACTTCGAGCAACTACCGATTGCTTTTTACTTCTCCAAGTAACAAGGTTTCCCCAAAGATAAGTGAAATACCCTAAAGTAGGCCTTTTATCTGTTAGAGACCCTATCCAATCAGCATCAGAAAAACTTCTAAATCTCTACTTATTCCCTTCTTGAATAAGAGTCCTTTCCTGATGTCATCTTTAAGTATCTTAGGACTCAGTTTGTAATATCTGATTTTCTGAAAACGTGAGAAACGTAACATAATATATGATTTTTCTATCAATAAATGAAATTCACCGGATACAAAAGGAAGTCCCTCAAGATGATGTAGTTAAGGTCCCAAAAAATTTAAAAAGCATTCTAGACTCCTAAAAATGAGAATCTCAGGCTCAAATGAAAAGAAAAATAAAGCTATAATGAAGAAATAATTTCTTATGAAAAACTTATGAAATGTAATGGTATTTTCATAATTGAGTAAATTTTGGAATTTACATAGGAGGGCTTTTTAAATGAAAGTTTTGAGTTCTCCGAAGTTCCCAGAGGCCCTGAAAACCATGGGAAACCCCGGGACTATTAAATCCCCTCCAATGGATATTTTCCAATGTTGGTGTACCCGAACGTTGACAAATCTGTTCAGAAAGGTATTAGCTTCGATTTGAGTGATTCTAAAGGTATTTTACTAAATTGGGAACTTAAATTTTATAATAGAAAAGATGGTTCTAAAAAAAGAGCTAAAACAAAGAAGAAACGAAAATGCTAAGAATAAAGGAAAAAATAGAAATTTTTGAAAAATGCTTTCTCCTCCTCCTATAAATAGGTAGCGCCCCACTCTCTCTTTCATTTTGACTCATAATTTTTTGCCCAATTTCAGAGAAGAGAGCTAGGGTTTAGGCACACCAAGGGAGGAAGAAGAAGAGAAGAAATCTAAGCTTTAAGGTATGGTTTCATGGTAGTTTTTCATGCTTTCTTCTATTCAAACCTCCTCTCCTTCATTCTCCTTTGTTTTCTTTGATTAAAATGAAGTTTTCAAATCTAATGTACGGAGAAACTTAGGAGAAATTTTGGATTTCAAGAGAGGAGCTTGGAGAAAGCAAGATTCAAGTAAGAAAAAGCAAGAAAATTAGGTAATTTCTCTTCTTATGGTTGCTATCTTGGTTCCCCCTCCTTCTCCATTTCACCTAATGTAAGGAACCATAGGAGGATATGATTTTTAGGTAGAACCAAGGATGAATCTAAGGAAAAAGGGTGTGGAGATTAAGAATATGCAAAGGGAATTAACAAAAAATCATTAGATTTCAAAATGTAATTTCTAGGGTTTCAATTGCACCTTGTAAAATCTAATTTTGTATGATGATTCCTAAGCATAAATAAGAGTTTAAATGAATTCCTAAGATCCCTACGATGCTCCCCATATGCTTCTTTCCTTGAGAAAACAAAGAAAGCTCCAAAGAAGCTAAAATTGTTCCTTGTCTCAGCCAAGGGAGGTTCTCCTAGCTAGGGAGAGTTTTAAATTTTTTAAGCTCATTCTTGAGTCATATATAATGAATGAAAATGAGAAGAAACCTTAGAAAAAATTTAAAACCCATAGAAAGTGAGTTAGTGCTTTATGTTCTATATTATGACCTAAAGAAGCAACATGTAGTTAGGCTCTTGGTTTTGATTGTGTGATGACTCTAAGAGACTTAAAAGGAGTCAAGAATCATATTGGAAAAGAAAGAATAGATACTAGAATTTATTAGAGGAGTATTACTTCATTAGGTGTAATTGTGGAACCATAATGAGGTTATAGACCAAACTAGTATTTAAGAAAATTGTATGGCCTTAAAATTGAGTCCATAAACCTAATTGGCTCCCATAAATTGTATCTAGGCCAAAAGAAATCTTCTCCACACTTTTGTGTGTGTGTGTGGCCGAAGCAAGGAAGGGAGATTTAATGGAAAAAGTGTCTAATTGCTTCCAAGGTAACTCTCTCCACCTTCTCTCATGCATGGATATGTGCTTAGCTTATCTTAGAATGTGTGTATGTATATTTTCAAGTCATGAAAAGTATGATAGCATGATTTCATATGCCATGATTTTATGATGACATATTATGTTTTATATGATGTTTATGATATGTACTTGGGTTTACTTGAGTATGCTGAGACCAAGAATCCTTAGCCAAGGTGAGGATGAGCCAAGAACCCTTAAGATTGGATGAGACAAAGCAAAAAGTCTCCCAAAAGTAAGATGGACTCCCAAGAGCATGGTTGAATCTAAGAATGTCTTAAAGAATAGGTGAGGCAAGTCCAATATCCACAAGAAATTAGGTGAGGCCAATTCACTTGCTTGGCAAGCCTTTGTATGCTATGTATGACTTTCTCAAATAATAAAAATGTCTCTTGAATGTTTGCAAATGTCAACATGATCATACATGTATTTATGAGACTTGTTTGCATCCATTATGTATGATTGAATAGGAGATGAGCTATTGAAATTCTTTGAATCTCATTCCCTCCTCTCTAATGTTCTAACATGCTAGGTGGACCCAAAGAGAGCAAGGCAATGAGAGCCAACCACATGAGAGATAAAGGAATGACATTAAAATGTGGAAATTTTGTTACTTTAAGGCTACAAGAATGGCATATGTTGTAATTCATGAATGTATATGCCTTATGAAGTTATGAACATGTGTAAACATGTTGATGTATGATGTATAAATGAGAAGATATGATATGTGAATGCTAGAATGTAATTTGAGTATGTAATGTTAAGTATTGCTTCTTGGAAGTTTGATATAAGTATGTGTAATTGCAAGTGGCATAGCCAAATGAGAGGCATGGAGTTTGGGACCATTTGGGCAGCTCACACAAATCCCATTTACGTTTTTATACTTGTCCAAGAGGTGCCAAACCCTAAGGAAAATCATTTGGACATTTTGGTATCCCATATGATGCCAAAATTGACCATAATGGAACCCTATATCACTTTTTATCAAAATAAGCTCCTCTTGATTTAAGATTTGCCATGAGATTAGAGCTTGTTGAGATATTTTTGGGAAGTTAAAGAACATAATTTTTGGAGGTCTATAGAATATTTGATAAATTTTCAAAGTTGGCAAATTTTCTGATTTTGGTCTAATTGTTCATTTGGTCAGAAAATAAAGTCTGTCACACATAGCTCAAAAGATGTCCAATTTCCACAAAATTTTATATAGAGAAACTAAACATTCTCATTGACTTGTGCCAACTAGAAGCACCTCATTTGGATGTCTAAAGAGGGAGATATGAATTTTCAAAGAATTTGTCCAGTATCAGGAACTCCACCCGACCTCAGTTACTATTTGATTGGATTTCGAGGCCTAGGCATGTCGAAAATGGTCTGGAGTTATTTTTTTCCAAATTTTCATATTGGTATCATTTACATAGATTAAATTTTTGTGGAATTAATTGGACATTTTTTAAGTTTGCTGTAGAATTTTGTGACAACACTAGTGAATAACCTGACCTCTGAACCATTTTACATGTCAAACATCCTCTGTGTTAGATGTTATGGTCTGTATATATTTTTTACATAAAGTAGATATATTTAGCTTTCCATAATGGCCAAGAATATAGGATTTTGATTTTTCTAGAATTAGTTATGATTTTCCAAAGTTATTACAGAAAAGGGACAAAAGTTAGCCAAAAATATGTGTATAGTTCATGCTTCCCTTTGAGTTCCATGTGATGTAGGCTACTTTTAATGATGAAAATGAGTTGTATTCATATAATTAAATATAAGGATTTGTTGTATGAGCTCATATGATCCACGTGACACTAAATGGAATTTTCATATATGACACAACGCAAGAAAATGCATTATTTTTATTCTCTTTTCTTGCTCTTTCATGGAATTTATTAATGTAAAGCATGGAAATATTGTGAAATGAGTTAGAAATATATAGTGTTACATGGTTCACAATTTCAAGATGTTCTTTAGTAGGACTATTCATGAATTGACTTGCTACACTGATGGCAAGACTAATATCCAGCCTGGTGTGTGATAGATATATTAGTTTGCCTACTAGTCTTTGATACATCCCTTTATCAATGGGTGCTGAACCTTCTTTTGATCAAGCCTTGTTAGTTGAGTCCATTGGTGTTTTTGCTAGTTTACACCCTAGCATCCCAATCTCCTTGAACAAATCTAGTGTGTACTTTCTTTGGGATACAAGAATCCCTTTGCTAGATCGTGCAACCTCCATCTCTAGGAAGTACTTTAGATCTTCGAGATCTTTTACTTCAAACTCTTTATTTAGGACTTTTTTGAGATGTGCTACTTCTTTCTCATCATTACCTGTTACAATGATGTCATCCACATAAACTACAAGAATAGTTAGTTTATTAGCAGCT
The DNA here is from genome assembly GCA_026724425.1 of Erythrophleum ivorense. Classification (NCBI taxonomy): domain Eukaryota; kingdom Viridiplantae; phylum Streptophyta; class Magnoliopsida; order Fabales; family Fabaceae; genus Erythrophleum; species Erythrophleum ivorense. The sequence continues at coordinate 68,483 of JAIUCV010000429.1, forward strand.
ACCTTTCTAATAAAAAGGGTGTGATCTGTTTGCCCTTGTGTATACCCTAACTGCTTCATTGCCTTGGTAAATCTCTCAAACCAAGCTCGTGGGGATTGTTTGAGGCCATAAAGTGATTTTTGAAGTTTGCATACTAGATTTTCATTATTAGATTGCTTCAAACCAGGGGGTATGTCCATGTAGACTTCCTCCTCAAGATACACCATTAAAGAATGCATTTTTGACATCAAGTTAATGAAGTTTCCAATCTAGGTTCGTTACTATGGATAAGAGGACTCGAATGGTATTGAGCTTGGCAATTGGAGTAAAAGTTTCTTGAAAATCTACTCCATATGTTTGGGTGAAACCTTTAGTGACAAGTCACACTTTGTATCTTTCAATGCTACCATCTACTTTATACTTTACATTATACACCCATTTGCATCCCATTGGTTGTTTCCCTTGAGGTTTTTGAGTGAGCTTCCAAGTTGCATTCTTTTGTAATGCCTTTAATTCTTCATTCATAGCTTTTTTCCATTTTGGATGCGTGAGAGTTTCTTCAACACATCTAGGGATTTTAATGTTGTCCACATATGTTATAAATACCCTGTAGTTTTTAGAGAGTTTTTCATAGGAGATAAAGTGCGAGATAGGGTGTTGTGTACATGATCTTGTTCTCTTTCTAAAAGCAATAGGAAGATGTAGATCAATAGATAAACTTTCATTATCAATGGAAGACTCAAAATCAGAAATACCTTAAGAGTCTTGAGTGCTTTCACTGGGATGAGGATTAGGGTAAGCTTGGCAATGCTCTACGGTCTTAGGGCACCTTGTATAGACCTGTAGCTCCTCATCTTCCCTTTATTTTTGACTTGTAACTTCTGGTTTAGCAATTGATTCAACCTCAGGTTTAGATGAGTTCTAAATTAGCTAGAAAACAACCTCAGGTTCAAAGGGAAAAAAGGCCCAAAACTTATTTTCCTCCTCTTGATGCGTTGTAATCTCCCTCTAAATATAGGTTTTGGGATGAAATAGGTACCTACTTAAGAAATGTTACATCCATGAGGTATAAAATATCTTGGTGAAAGGTGAGTAACATTTATAGCCCTTTTGATGTGGAGAGTACCCAAGGAACAAACACTTAATGGATTTAGGATCAAGTTTGCTCCCTTGTTGGGGTGGAATATGGACATAGGCTGAACACCTAAACACCTTTAGTGGAAGGTAAGTTATGATTCTATTTTGAGGAAAAGCTTTAGAGAAAAACTAATACGAGGTGTCAAATTTTAGTGTTTTAGAAGGCAGCCTATTGCTAAGGTATGTGGCTATCAAAATAACATTCCCCCAGTAACCTTTAGGTACATTGGTGCTTAACATAAGTGATCTAACTATTTTAAAGAGATGACAGTTTTTTCTTTCTACTATCCCATTCTGTTGAGGAGTATAGGCAAATGAGCTTTGATGAACTATGCCATTTTCAAGGAAAAAACTCCAAAGGACATAATTAAAATAATAATCTCTAGTATTATCTATTCAAAAAATTTGTATTTTTGTTTGAAATTGAGTTTGAATGATGGCCAAAAAAATTTTAACAAATGAGACAGTTTCAGACTTCCATAAGAAATACCCATGTAATATAGGTGTGGTTATCAATTAAGGATAACCACTGAGCACCTGTTATACTAGGAATGTGAGAGGGACCCCAAATATCACTATGTATGATTGAAAAAGGATGTGATGGTTTGTAACCATGAATGGGGTATGAGCTTCAGCAATGCTTAGCAAGATGACAAACTTCACATTGGAAAGACTTTGGATCTTTATTAATAAATAAGGAAGGAAATATCTTGGCTAAGTATAGGAAATTAATATGGCCAAGGTGTTGGTGCCACAAAATAATATTATTTTTCTCATCCAAAGTCTTTATACTGTTTACATGAATGGCTTGAGAAATATTGCTAGATCTAATTCGATACAAGCCTTCTTCTGCTTTAGCATTGCCAATCATCCTCTTTGAATCTAAATCCTGTAACAAACAACTAGATAGGGAAAATTTAGCAATACAATTCAAGTCATGTGTATGCTTGCTAATGGACAGCAAGTTGCATGATAAGTTTGGGACAAGAAGGACAGTTCTAAAGTTAAATTTTTTAAAATAATCACTTTGCTAATTCTAGTCACCTTAGACAAAGTCCTGTAACACCATAAATTCTAGTTCATTTCATGACATTCATAAGCTTCACATCATCATTTCCATGAGAGCACATGAAAAAGGGGATGAAAATAATAGGTTTATTTGCATTAGGTCATACTTAAAAATTTCAATCAGTGTCACGTGGACCGTGTGGGTTCATGCTATGCATCCTCATATTTAAATACATCATTACAACTCATTTGCACCATAAAATCATGCCCACAACTCATGGAAACCGAAATGAAGCATGAAATGAGCTTATTTAATTTCGGCCAGATTTGCCCCATTTTCTGATCAAACTTTAGAAAATCATAACTGAATCTAGAAAAATCAAACTCATGAAATATTAGTCATTATGGGAAGCTATGGATGTCTATGTCACACTAAAAATATGCCTAGATCATAACATTCATTACAGAGGACGTTTGTCAATCAAAATGGTCCAAAGGTCCGACCAAATTCTGGAACTATCATAGAATTTTGTAGATAACTTTGAAAATATCCAATTAATTTCAAAAAAATACAATTCATACAAATGATATCAATATAGAAAGTTGTGGATGTTAGATAGAGAGAAAAAATATCTCCAGATCAGTTCATCAAGCTCAGACCTCAGAATTTAATGGAACAGTACTTCTGCTTGAGCAAAATTACTGATACTGGATAGAAACTTCAAAAATGTATATCTCCATCTCTAGACCTCCAAATGAGGTACTTCTAGTTGGAACGAGTCACTGTGATTATCTAGTTTGTCTATATAAAATTTTATGGTAATTGGACATCATTTAGTACTCGTGTAACAGAATGCAATTTCAAACCAAATGAAGAGTATAACAAACCAGAAACTATAAAAATTGCCAACTTTGAAAAATCATCAAATATTCTATAGACCTCCAAAAATTATGATCTTTAGCTTCTCAAAAATCTATCAATGAGACCTAAATGCATGCTAAATATCATATCAAGACTAGCTCATTTGGCTAAAAAGTGACATAGGGTTCAATTATGGTCAAATTTGGCTCTATATAAGGTGCCAAACTTGCCAAATGGCCTTCCCTTGGTTGTGGCATTTTTTAGGCAAGTCTAAAAGTACATTTGAGACTTGTGTGAGCTGCCAAAATGGTCCCAAATCTCATGCATCTCATTTTGGCTAATCAACCCACACTTATGCACATTTACATCATACTTTCACATTGCATACTTTGGCATTACATATTCAAAATATATGCTAGAAGTCATACATCATATTCATACATCTAAACATCACATAATATTATATTTACACATGTTTCAAGGTTTATAGGTCATTTACAACATCATATACATCATGAACTATCATTATGCTTCCAAGTTGGATAAAACAAGGCATATGTTTATCGATCTCTCTTCTTCATTGTTGTTGGCTCCCATTGCCATAGCTATTTGGTCCACCTAACATGTTAGATCATTGGAGAGGAGGGAACGAGATTCAAAGAATCCCAATAGCTCATCTCCCATTCAATCATACATAATATGTGCAAAGCAAGTTTTACAAATGCATGTATGGAGAAAATAGAAGTCATGAACATTTTAAAAGCAAACTTGGCATATGAGCAAATCATACAAGACATTTAAGAGCTCACCAAGTGTTTAGATTGGTCTCACACTTCTCCTCATGGATTTTGGACTTGCTTCACCCATTCTTTGGGAGCTATGGACTCAACCATACTCTTGGGAGCCCACTTTGCTTTTAGGAGACTCTTTACTTTGTTTCAACTAAGCTCAAGGGTTCTTGGCTCATCCTTACCAAAGGAAAGAGTTCTTGGCCTCTTCACACTCAAGCAACTCAAACAAATATCATGTACTCATTTAGAAACATAACATGGCAACAAGAATCATAGCATATAAAGGCATGCTAGCATACTTTTCATAACTTGAAAATACACATACACACATTCTAAAATAAGCTAAACACACATCCATGCATGAGAGAAGGTAGAAAGAGCTACCTTGTATACACTCACACACTGTTTCCTTGAAATTCAAGCCTCCTCTTTTGGCCACACACCTACAAATTGGTGGAGATGGTTTCTCTTGGCCTAGATACAATTTATGAGAGCCAATTAAGTTCATGAAACACATTCTAAGGCTACATAATTTAATAAAATACTAGATTGCTCTATAAGCTCCATTATGGTCCATATTGGCACCTAATGAAGCAACACCTCTTAAAAAATTTCTAGACCTCATTCTTTCCTCTCAAATATGATTATTGACTCTTTTTAAGCCTTTTGGATTCATCATATCATTAAAGCAAAAGGCCTAGCACCATGTTGCTTCTTTATGTCATAATATGGAACCTAAGACACCAAATCACTTTCTATGAGTTCTAAATTTTTTCCAAGGCCTCCTTTCATTCTCATTCACCAAATATGACTCAAGAATGGCCTTAGAAAAATTTAAAACTCCCCCACCTACAAGAACCTTTCTTGGCCAAGACATAGGCATCAATTGGGCCATATGGAGTTTTCTTTGTTTTCTTGAAGGAAGAAGTTTATGGGAAGCATCTTAGGTGTCTCAAGAATTCATATAAACTCTTAATTAGACCTAGGAAGCATTACATAAATTCAAAATTTGAAAGGTGCACTAGAAACCCTAGGTTTTGTATCTTGAATCCTAATGCCTATTTCATGGTTTTCTTTGTATATTCTTATTCTTCTCTATCAAATATCTAAGAATCATGCTTGGTTTGGTTGAAAATATAACTCCCTAAGGCTGTCTATATCTAGGTCGAAATATGCTTGAAGGAAGGGAGGAGGAAGACCAAGTGGAAGAATTACAAAATACCTTGTTTTCCTTGAATTTCCTTACTTGTTTTTTCTTTCCTTGGCCTTTTTACTTGAATTTCGAAATTTCCCATCTGTTCTCCCTTCAAAATAGCCCTCAAAACTTCAGAAAAATCATAGAGAAGAAGAAGGAAAAAGAAGAAAAGAGATTAGTGGAGAGAAAGCATGAAAAATAAGCAAAATTTCATACCTAAAGACTTGAAATTTTCCTCCTTCTTCCTTTCTCTTTGTGTGCCACTCTCCAAGGGCTTTGCTTCTAATTTGGGCTAGAAAATCTAAAGTGAAATGAGGGAGAGTGTGAGGTGCCATCTATATATAGCTAGGGCAAAGTGACTTTTAAAAAAATTCCAATTTTGCCTTTCGTACTTTGCATTTTTGTTTCTTCTTCGTTTTAACTCCTTTTTGAGAATTTTCTTCATAATATGAAATTTAGGTTCCCAATTAAGAAAATGCCTTTGGAATTACTCAAATCGGAGCTAAAACCTTCACGAACAGATCCGTCAAATTTTAGGTCAATCGACGTTAGAAAACGTTCACTGGAGGGGTCTTAACTATTCCAAGGCTTTCTATGGTTTTTAGGGCCTCTGAAAACTCTAAAGAACTCAAAATTTTCATTCAAAAAACCCTCTTGTGTGAATTCCAAAAATTATTTGAAATTACGAAAATGCCATTGCGTTTCGTAGGCTTTTTGTAAGAAATTATTTTTTCATTCTAGCTCCATTTTTCTTTCCGTTTAAGCCTAGGATTCTCATTTCTAAGAGTTTAGAATGCTTCTCAATTTTTTTGGGACTTTAACTACATCATCTTGGGGGGCTTCCTTTTGTATCCGATGGATTTTGTTTATTTATAGAGAAACCGTACATTACATTTCTCACGTTTTCTCTGGTTTTTGGAGAACTGGACATTACAAGTCCCATATGCAATTCTTACTTTATAGTCATTACTACAAGGTTTACATTCATGCAATAATGAAGCATCCCCTATCATATGGTCTGAGGCTCCTAAGTCAATTACCCAGGTTGTTGCATCTTCTACATTAATATGAAGAGCATTCAAGAAGGTACCTTTTTGTGTAATAGAACTAAAACCAATGCTAAGGGTAGTTGATGATCCTGGATTAAGAAATTTGTACAACCAATCAATCTGCTCCTTGTTAAAAATACCTTACTCATTAGGCATTTTTTCAGATCCTTATGTAGTAACCATATAGCCTCGGTTCTCTCCCTCTTTATTGGGTTTCCAATCAACTAGCTTACCATGTATTTTCCAACATGTCTCACGAGTGTGACCTGAGAGTCGACAATGATCACACTAGGGTCTTCCCTTCCTCTGCTTGCCTGCATTGTTCAGTTTGCATTCTTGGTCAAAAGGGTAAAACCTTCAGGTGTAATGTCCCACATCGGGTAGGAGACCCTGGGGCTAAGGCCTTATAAGTGGGAGCGAAGCTCTCCCCGCTGATGGCGCGTTTTCTTAAGGGAGGAACAAAACCCCACCACGTGGGAAATGAGAGTACCACGGGGTGTCGTAACAGGGACAAAATCATCGGAGGCTCTGTGGGGTATTAGTATCAGAGCCGACCTAACCGCATGTGCAACCCGAGGACGGGTTGGCCCCAAGGGGGTGGAATGTAATGTCCCACATCAGGTAGGAGACCCTGGGGCTAAGGCCTTATAAGTGGGAGCGAAGCTCTCCCCACTGACGACGCATACCCCACAGAGCCTCCGACGATATTATCCCCGTTATGACACCCCGTGGTACTCTCATTTCCCACGTGGTGGGGTTTTGTTCCTCCCTTAGGAAAACGCGTCGTCAGTGGGGAGAGCTTCGCTCCCACTTATAAGGCCTTAGCCCCAGGGTCTCCTACCCGATGTAGGACATTACATTCCACCCCCCTTGGGGCCAACCCATCCTCGGGTTGCACATGCTGCTAGGTCAGCTTTGATACCAATACCCCACAGAGCCTTCGACAATATTGTCCCCGTTACGACACCCCGTGGTACTCTCATTTCCCACGTGGTGGGGTTTTGTTCCTCCCTTAGAAAAACGCATCGTCAGTGGGGAGAGCTTCGCTCCCACTTATAAGGCCTTAGCCTCAGGGTCTCTTACCCGATGTGGGACATTACATCAGGTGCAGTAACAATGGTGGTAGCACCCATCATGAGCTTCCGACTTTCTTCTATCCGAACCTCCAAGAAAGCTTCTCTAATGGGTGGTAAAGGCTTAGTGCTGAGGATCCTTCCCCTTACTTCATCCAAAGATTTGTTAAGGCCTAGAAGGTGTAACATCTTACTGACTACACTCTAGTTCATCTCCCTCTAGGCTTGACTCTATATGATTTCCCCGGAAAATGACCGAAACCGTGGTATTTCACTACTTAAAGTTGGGGTTTAACCGGTCATATTTTGCCCCGTGGGTCCTGTGAACCCATCATTCACATTCTCTACTCAAACACCATTTATACCACTTGTACATAGTCTCTAACAACTCACAAACCACGGGTAAGAAGCCAAAAACTCAGAAAATACAATTTCTCAATCGGGCCCATAAATCATATTTCTGGCTCCAACTTTGGAAAATCACAACTAATTCTAGAAAAATGGGAATCAAGCAAATCATAGCTCTCTGGAAATCTTGGGATGTTACCTTCATATTAAAAATAACTCCCAACTTCCATCTCAACGTTTAGACCCTCATTGACATCGAAATAGGAACAGATGTCCGGCTGTCCCTGCTGCTGGTGCAGTTTACTGTCATGAACTTCGGAAATTCGTAATTAAATCCACAAAAATCCAATCAGGGCAAACTATACCAATTTGGAAAGCTACAGATGTGAACTATAGGAGAAAAATAAGTCCAGATCAGTTCCGGAGTTCTAAGACCTCGAAACCAGATAAAACAGTAACGAAGGTCAGAAACTTCCCTGATGCTAATACAGAACTTCAGTAAATCGTTTCTCTCTCTATAGACCTCCAATTAAGGTGCTTCCAGTTGGTATAGGTCACTGTGGATATCTAGTTTATGCTCCTAAAGTTTCATGACATTTGGACATCATTTGGTCTACGAGTGGTATGGTTTCATTTTCGGACTCAATGAACAGTACCATGACCAAAACATTGCAAATTCCCAATTTCAACAATTCACCGAATATTCTCTAGACCTCCGAATATTACCCACTCTAGCTTCCCAAGAAGCTCTCAATAGACTCTAGAGGCATGCCAAATTCCATAATAAGAAGAGCTCATCCGGTCATACTTTGACGGAGCTCGCCTAAATGGCAATTTTAGCATCACATGGGATTCAAAATGGGTCTAAATGACCTCCCACATGCTCTAACCTCTATTGGGCAAATTTAAAAGTACAAACATAGCATATATGAATTATCTAAATAACCCAAATCATCATACATTCCAATTTCACTATGCTATGGAAGAAAATACACTATTTCATATGAGCCTCAAAAGGCCAATTTATACATTCTCATTGCTTTAACCCTTTATATCATCCATACATCATTTGTACATACATTTACATGTGCTCATATAGCTACAACTCCAAAAAGAATAGGTGCACTCTCATTTTGGCACCTTATACATCAAAATAACCAAAAAGCTATACATCATGCTACTATGCTCTTCTAGGCTCCGTGAGGTGTACTCGCCTCTCCTTGAACACCACCTGAATAATAGGATGGGAGGGGAAGGGGGTGAGATTCGGGAGAATCTCAATAGCTCATACTCATTCAAGATGCAATCAAGGCATATACTAGTCAAACATACAAATAAATCATCATAACACAACATATGTGTTTCATGCCATGAAATCAACCAATGCCAAGACGAAGCTCTAGGGACTTTCGGTCTAGCCTCACCCGAGCTTTAGGACTTTTGGATCGGCCTCACCCTTGGTTTAGGGACTTTTGGCTCCTCCTCACCCATCTCAAGGGACTTTCGGCACCACCTCACCCGAGCGATTTCCACAATCATATCATAAGCATATTGGTACCGATATATCAAGGCAAAATCAATGGCATATCTCATCATTCAAGCACATACTCAACATAATGACTATTACACAACCAAGAATGCAACAAGAATAGAGTAGAGAGCTACCTTCTCAGATCACACTAGCCTTCCCTTTCAATTTCTCCTCTCCCTCCTTGATTTCACACTCACAACAAGGTGGAGTTTCTTCCTTTGGGCCTAGGCATAACAAGAGCATCAAGTCATTCTCTCATAGCTTAAATGACTCTCACAAAGCTAAAAGAGACTCTTCATCAAAGTAAACCCTTACTACCCTTACAGATCTAGGGATTCTCTCTCTCGAACTCTACTCACTCTCCTTCCTTTCTCAAGCTCTCCGAGAAGAAAGCAAGGAAGAAGAATTGAGGATAAATGAGTTCTACCCTCCTTCTAGAGTAGTTTTCCTATTTCCCTCTTCTGAACCTCTCCTAACTCAGCTTCTAAAACCGTAGAAAGAGAAAGCAAGAGGAGGAGACAACAGGCTAAGGAGAAAAGCTAGGGAAATCTAAAGATTACTCACCTCTTTGCTTGATCTCCTTGCTTCTTGGCCTCTCTCTCTCTCTTTGGTCGAAGCTCAGGTCGGTTCTAAGAGAAAGGAAAAGTTTAGACTCTTTAAAAAGTCAAAATCTCTCTTTTTACGCTTTTTCTGGACCGCTCTGGCTATAGCGAGTCATCATCCTCGCTACGGCGAGCTCGTGCAAGTTCCAGACTTTGCCTTCGCTATGGCGTCGCTACGGCGAGCTCGGCCTGTTCCAGACCTCTGCCTTCGCTATAGCGCCGCTATGGCGAGCAACTCCCTGGTTCCTGTATGGAATGTCGCACTCGCTACAGCTAGGAACATCTTCGCTATTGCGAGGAGGCATTCTCGCTATGGCGACTCTATTTCTCGCTATGGCGAGAAGACTTAGAAAATTTTCAGCCTTCGAAAATTTCCCAGCTTCCTCTTTTCTCTTTTCTGGTTGTTACAGAAGGAATGTAAAAACTCTTTCCTTTTTGATGAGTTCTCTATACTTCTTTGCATCTCTAGTGCAATCCCAGTCCGGGTTCTCATAAACATCTAACTATTACCAAAGACATGTTAGTGTATGATAATATTATTGAACCAAAAGCTTACCTTTATTTGAGATCATGGAGTTTTCTTTTGATCTCAAAAAGTTCAGCAATATTTTCTCGATCTAAGTAGGGTTCTCTCACTACCTCCTAGATCTCAAAAGCTGGGTTGAAGAATAGATAACTCTGTCCTATGTCAGTGTCCATGGTGTTGATTAACCAGGACATGACCATATTGTTTTCTATTCTCCAAATTGAGTACTTTGAGTCTTTCTTTTTTGGAGGAATAGCTACTCCAGTTAGGTAATCTTCTTTGCCTTTGCCTGTGATGAACATCATCACAGATCTGGCCTATTGGAGATAATTCTAACCATTTAGCTTGTGACCTGTGATAAGTTGGATGGTGCCTTCTGTAGTGACGTGGTTGGAGCACTTAAGCCCAGTGGACTAGCTTGAGTTTTGACTAATCTCAGAAGTCATTTTCATAGGTCACAAAATAGGGGATAGTGCTGAAGGGAAGAGAATGAAAAAAGAAGAATTTTTTGGATCAAAGTTTGAGCTTTGATACCATGAAGATTGTAGCAAAAATAGTGTTTTTTTTTAATCACTTTCATGGAATGGGCATACAATAAATAGGAAGACCAAAATAATTAGGAGTAAATGCTCCTTAATTTTTCAGTGCAAAGAAGGAAAGAATTTGAATAAAAACTATTTACACTTTATACAGAATTAAAAACAATAAAGAGCCTAATAATAACAAAGTTGACTCTCTAAAAAAGGTAATAAAAATATTCAAATGCCCATGATTCTTAGAGAAAAATCTGGAATTCCACAGATTGATTATACTAAAGTGCTTAGTATCATCATCTATTATGCAACATGATAGATTGTGATACTAAGCACTTTAATTAGCCTTTACTTTTATGTGTGCGTGTGCGCGCACGCATGTGTGCATGTTCTTAACTTATTCATAATGTGACATTCTTTTAACAAATCCTTTTTTAGTATTTTTAATACTTTTTTTTTTGTTTTACAAGTCCTATGTCATTGACACAAAGACTCACTTCTGCATCTAGCTTCCCTCCCATTGGGAAGGGAAAACAAGCCAGTCATTTTAGGAGTAATCTAGCCATCCATGCAATTTAAATACTCTCATAAGGACATATGTCATTTCATGCTAATGAAATAGTGCATTTCAATTTCACCTCCCTTATACCTAAATGACATGTTTTGGTGTTGAAATGCATGGATATTAGTATATGTTTTGCACCAACGAAGCATGCATTTTGGAGGCAAAAGTTTGCTATTTCAATGACATTCATGGTGAAGAAGAGTTGGGGTGAAATTGTTGTCAGCATTTAAGGAAGGAAAGTTTAAATCTTGTTATCTTCTTGTTCACTTAGAGGTAAGCTTCGTGTTCTAATAAGGAGAGTTTATTGTAGGTAAGGGTAGCATTTTTTTTTCTTTATGAACTAATGGTGAGGTTAGCCATTAGAGGTAAGTTTTCCAATAAAGTAAAGGTCTTGCTAGTTTTCTATCATTTAAAGGTTGCTCTTGCCTAGTGTTTCTCCATGACTATTAATTTGATGATATGATTCTTCTCCAGGTTTTAGTCTTTGTTGCAATTATCCTTAGAAATATAGAGCATTGGTCTTTTGAAGCTTAGAGATAGTATTTGCATCACAATATTGCTTTTTATACATTATTCATTTATGTGCATAGTGGCTATTTATATATATTACTTTAGGTTAGTAGTTGCTCAGCCTTTTAAAGATATTAGGCAATTTTATGATTGAAAAAATATTTGTTGATGTAATAATATTTTTCAAACGTTGAGATAGAAAGAACATTTGTTAATGTATGTGTATCTATATGTATGCTTAGATTAAATTTCATTTCTTTTTTAACTTCATGCATTCAAGTGACATATTTCATTTTTCCATTTCATTTCATGAATAGAGAAAGTTTAAAAGAAAAGGAAAAGAGAATAATAGTTTTAATTTTTGCAAAAATCATTATTGTTCATTACCCTTGTTTATTTTGCAAGTACACATCCTTCTATGGATCCTTATATGGAGATAGATTTTAAGCTTAAGCTTAGTATGGAGTTTGAAAGTTTAAAGAAAGCACAGTTGTTCTAAGTTGACTACCATAGAAAAATGGAATTTAGAGTTAAGAAAAAATATTTTAATAAGAGCAATGATGGCTCTATATCACTATATAGATATGTATATTGCAAAAAGGGGGTGAGAAAGAAAGACAAATGAGATTTTAATGATGTTAATCCACGATTGGAGACAAGAACTGGTGTAAAGCAAGAACTCAATTGATACTAAGTAATGGAAAATATAAAGTGTATGATTTTGTTAAAGAGAACAATCACCCACTTTATCTTATAGAAACATCTTACATGTTAGCATCAAATGAAAAATATTTGCAATTTAAGCTCAAAAGGTTGAACTAGTAGAGGATTCTAAGATTTGGCAAAAAATAGCTTTTGACTTGATGAGTCAGCATGCCAAAGGTAGAGGAAATTTGGGTTATATCGACCAAGATGCCAAAAATTATCCCTGAGGAAGATGACAAAAAAGCATGGTTTATAGGGAAACTGGTGCTTTGTTACAATATTTCCAAGAACAATTATTGGAAAATCCATCATTTTACCATGCTTACTAAATGGATATGGAGGAACAAATAACTAATATCTTCTAGGTTAATGCAAGGATATTAATTCATTATGGTTATTTTAGTGATATGGTATTCCTTGACATAACACATTGTATGAACAAGAGCAATAAACCACTTACTTTATTTTATGGCTTTAATCATCACAGGGGATTGGTTGCTTTTGAAATAGTATTGTTATATGATGAAACAATAGACTCTTTTAAGTTGCTTTTTGAAACTTTCTTGGTACCAACAAAAAAAGCCTAGTACCATCTTTATTTATTAGGACCAGGCAATGGCAAAGGCCATGTGTGATGTAACACCATAACTTCTAGCTCATTTGATGTCATTTATAAGCTTTATATTATCAATCCCGCAAGATCATATGAAAAGGGGATGAAAATAATAAACTTTTACCGCATTGCGCTATGTCAAAAAAATTCAATTTGGTGTCATGTGGACTGTGTGAGCTCATACTATACTTCCTCATATTTAATTTCATTATTATAACTCATTTGTATCACAAAAATGTCACACCTACACTTTACATACACTATAACGTACCATATGAAGGGATCTTGTACTACTAACAGAAGACCCTGTTGACAAGGTCTTACGTTTTACAAGGCGAAATCCAAGATCCTGTCGACAAGGTCTTTAATTTCCTTAGTGTGGAGTCCAAAATCCTGTCAACAAGATCCTAGACCTAAAAAGATAATTGCCATACCTAGACAACCTTCATCATTTTCATAAGAAAACCATAAGTTGATGATGCTAATGTGCTAGAACTAATCCCATGGTTATCATAATCAATTTCATGTAATGCAAACATAGGAGTTTACTTGTACCGGGAGTTTGGTAGCCCTAATAAACATCACAGTTAACTTACGGTAGATATCTCATGTATGATATTTATACAAATCAAAAGAGAGATTTATACTACAATGTTACATCCTCACTGGAGTCAAACTTTACATTCAACCCTTGTTCAAAGGATTCATAAGACCAATTACAATCAATATGTAATCTATTGGTCAGTTTGTTCGTTCTCTATTTGTCTGGCTCCATTCGTAGCATAGTTAATACCTGTAAAATAGTCAATTTGTGGTGAGATAAAATCTCAGTAGCTAACAATGTACTCAAAAGAAAACATACATATAAATAGCACGGATTACTATCCAAGATACATTCGATGCAAACTTCGGTGTCGGAGCATGTAATATCTAGGTAGCAGCATATTCTCATTCATTAGGCTACGTAGCAACATTTTCTTATCGTTAGGCTACGTAGCAGCACATTCTCATTCGTTAGGCTACGTAGCAGCATTTTCTTATCGTTAGGCTGCTACATTCTCATTCGTTAGGCTACGTAGTAGCATATTTTCATTCATCAGGCTACCTTGCTTCAGTTATTGGCCAATAACAGCAATCTGGTACTTATAAAGAGTCATAATAGTAGATATACATGCAACCAAACACAGCATAGGGACTTCGGGATTTCATCCAATGCATTAACATAAATAACAATGTGAGTACAGTGTTAACTACCTGTTTCGTCACTGTCGTTTTGTCACGTTATTCCTTAGTCCTGGTTGTCCCAATGGCCTTCCTAAATTTCAATCATGCATTGTACTAATTAAGAATGAGTCATGGATAATATTTACATTGCAATTAAATTACTAATCCCCCCATACGAAATTCCTAAATCCCTTTCGTTAATTAATCATTGGAATTCCTAATTGTAAACAATCACATCCTCGTTTTCTTTTCCGTCTCATAATTAGTTATTATCTAAGTTATTCGTGTGTGATCCAGTGCTATAAAGCTAAGTCCTTAGCCCTTATTTCCAAGCTGGATTCTCAAATTTTCCATGCAAAGTCACACTACAACAGTGAAAGAATGAAAACTACCACAGTCTCAATTTAACTACATTTTCGGACCCGTTTTTGTGAAATTTCTTTCCTCCACTAAATGACCTCCAAAAATCGTAAAAATTGGCAGAGTGACCCCTCATTATGTTAATTATAAGCCACAGAAACAGTTTTCAAGAATTCCCAGGGATAGCCCCTAAACTCCTACTGTTTTGGTCACTACCTCAGTTGAGCTCGCTGTACACTGCCCTTGCTGTTTCTGGCTTTGCTATCCTACCAAATGAGCCCAGAAAATTCTAAGACTTTGTAAACCTGACGTGATACGTCTTAGCTACCTCCCCACAAATTTTCATGCACTAATTCCTTTGTTTAACCATTTAACAAAATTCTTTATGAAATCAGCCCCAGGCTGTTCCGTACAGAAGCTAAATTAAATTAGTGGGTTGTTTTCTTTAATTTACCTTGTTCCAAAAATTCTATAATTTTCCAGATTTCAAGTATGAGGGATGGACAACCTGTTATAAAAATTTTGGCTTCAAAATCCTTTTCTAACTAATTCTACAAGGCCAAAACATCCCAGTCCAGAACAAGGGAGCAACTTGGAGCTTACCTCTTTTTGGAGTCCTTGTACTTCGGTTTTTCCTTCTCTTCTCTCCTCTCCTATGGCTGTCCGAAATTTCTTCCTTCCTTCCACTATTTCCCTCTGCCTAAAATGAGTTAGAGTGAAGGGTAATTAATGCAATGGACAGCTCCTGCTTTCCACCGCTATTAGGTGGCATGAAGGCAGATTACAATTTCATGAATCGGTGCAAGTGGCTAGGTGGCAGCAGCTATGTATCTTACCCTTACTTAATCTATATATTAAAGCAATATTTAATTCCCACTATCACAGCATAGACGGCACCAGCACATCACAATTTAATTAGGTGGCATGAAGGCAAATCATCATTCCATGAATCGGTGCATGTGCTAGGTGGCAGCAAAGGTGTCTTACTCTCATTTAATCTATATATATTAAAAGCACTACTTAGCTCCTGCTGTCAAACCAAATACGGCATTAGCAAATCACAGTTTAATATATATATATATATATATATATATGAAGGTAGGTGGAGCAAGCATGAGGTGTCTTTATCCTAGATTACTTAAGCCATTCATTTCATGCACCCTTCCTTTCTAGCTCCACCACGGCTGAATATATTTCCTTAATGCAATCAAACATCATCTACCACATATACTCACACACCTTACACACAGAAGCACGAGGTGGCATTGGTGAATTCCCACATCTAAAGAAGAAGCAAGCCGTGGTCAATTTGTATATATATATATTTACATCACTTCCATCTAATACATAATTTGTGTATGATGCCTAATCCTCATAACTAAACATAATGCCAAGTGACCAAGTGAATGCTTGTGCTCTTGTGTGGTAATGGTGTCAAATGGGTGTAATTAAAAATAATTAAAATCCCTTCTTTCCATACTATTTAATTGAGTAGACTGATATGGGTTATGTTAACAGTTACAGGAAGTTCGGAATGTGACAAAAAACATGCCTACAATCCATGGAAACCGAAATGGAGCTCAAAATAAACAAGCACATTTTCGGCCATATTTGCTCCATTTTCTGACCCAACTTTGAAAAATCATAATTAATTCTAAAAAAATCAAAATGAGGCAAATATAGCTTTCTAGAAAGCTCTGCATGTCTACTATAAGGTAAAAATAAGTACAGTTATGAAACACCCAGCTGTACTGTGTTTGACAACTGAAAAGTATGAAAGGTCCGGCTGCCCTTGAATTCTGCTACAGCTTACTAATATGGATTTTAAAAATTCATAACTAATTCCAAAAAACTCAAAATCAAGTAAACTATATTAATTTGGAAAGCTACAGATGTCTACATTAAGGGAAAAATAGCTCCAGACCCAGAGAATGACATTAAACTATAGAAACTTGATGGAACAATGTTAAAGGTCCTGCTGCATCACTGACAGTGAGTTCTAACTTCAAAAATTTATTTCTCTCTCTCTAGACCTCCAAATGAGGTGATTCTAGTTGCTATAGCTCACTGTGCATGTCTAGTTTCTCCATGTAAAATTCCAGGACCATTGGACCTCATTTGCCCTATGTTTGACACAGATGCATCATGTAATCTTTGTCATTATAAAAATCTTAGGATGTCTACTTCACACTAAAAATACTCCCAGGTCATAAAATTCATCACACAGGACGTTTGACATCCAAAAAGCTATAGAGTCACTGGCTGCCTAGGCTGTTATTTAGTTTACTGATACAAATTTCTGAAATTCATAACTAATTCTATAAAAATCAAAATCACACACATTCGGTCATTCTGGAAAGCTACAAATGTTAACTTGATAGTAAAAATAATTCCAGAATGAAACAGATATGTTTAGTTAGCTGGACCCTATAGAACAATAACCGAACTCATGGGGCGCTACTAATACTGACAGTTAATTTCAAACATGCATAACTCATTGCTTAGACCTCCAAATGAGGTGATCTTGGTGACTACAGAAAGTTTATGACCTCTAGTTTATGCATGTAAAATTTCATAAGTATTGGACACCATTTGGCTATCAGGTGACACAAAATTCAAAACTACTAGTATGAACAGTACCCATACCAGAATCCATGAAAAATCTCAACTTTAAAAATTCATCAAATATTCTCTAGGTCTCCAAAAATTATAATCTTTAACTTCTCAAAAAGATCTTAATGAGACCTAATTACATGTTTTAGGGCAAGACTAACTCATTTAGCTAAAAAATGGCATAGGGTTCCATTATGGTCAATTTTGGCTCCATATTGGATACCAAAATTGCCAAATAGATTTCCCTTGGTCTTGGCACCTTTTGGGCAAGTTTAAAAGTATATTTAAGATTTGTGTGAGCTGCCCAAATGGTCTCAAACCTCATGCATCTCATTTTGGCCATTCAACCCATATTTATACACATATTCATCAAACTTTACATTCTCATACCATAGCCTTATATACTCAAAACATGGGCTAGTGGTCATATATCATAATCATACATCTAAACATCACATAATAGTATATTTACATGTGTCCCAAGGTTCATGGTACATATATAACATCATATATATTATGAACCATCATTATGGTTCTAAAATGGGCAAAATAATACATAAGCTTGTCAATCCTTGTTCTTCATAGTTGTTGGCTCCCTTCACCATAATTACTTGATCCACCTAATATGCTAGATCATTAGAGAGGAGGGAATGAGATTCAAAGAATCCCAATAGCTCATCTCCCATTCAATCATACATAATATTTGCAACCAAGCTTTACAAATGTATGTATAGAGAAAATAAAAGCCATAGACATTTTAAAGGCAAACTTGGCATGTGAACCACTCATACAAATCATTCAAGAGCTCACCAAGTGTTTGGATTGGCCTCACACTTCTCCTCATGGGTTTTGGACTTGCCTCACCCATTTCTTGAGCACTTTGGATTCAACCATACTCTTGGGAGCCCATTTTGCTTTTGGGAGACTCTTTATTTTGTCTCAACCGAGCTCAAGGGTTCTTGGCGCATCCTCACTAAAGGGAAGAGATCTTGGCTTCTCCACACTCAAGTAAACTCATACAAATATTATGCACTCATTAGAAAACATAATATGGCATCAAGGATCATAGCATATAAAGGCATGCTAGCATACTTTTCATAGCTTGGAAATACACATACACATATTCTAAAACAAGCTAAACACACATCCATGCATGAGAGAAAGTGGAGAGAGCTACCTTGCACAATTTCACACACTTTTTCCTTAGCTTTCAAGCCTCCTCTTTCGGCCACACACCCACAATTTGGTGGAGATTGTTTCTCTTGGCCTAGATACAATTTATGGGAGCCAATTAGGTCCATGAAATATATTCTAAGGCTACATCACTTGATAAAACACTAGATTGCTCTATAGGCTCCATTATGGTCCATTTTTAACGTTTACGGAGAAATCGAACATCGCGTTTCTCACATTTATAGAGGGACCAGATGTTACATGTGAGGTTATGCCTAAGGTATCACACAGTTCATGCACATGGCATTTAATGCAAAATAATGTCAAGCACCTAGGTTACCTGATGAAGGATGGTGTAATGTCCAGGTTCGTAAAAATGATGGAAACAAACACATGTTAAAAGCAAGTCCTCTAAAATGAGAAAGTTAAGGTCTAGAAAATAATGAAAATAGGAGGCCAGAAGTACCTTGAAACGAAAGCCAAAATAACCAGATAGAATTTTATGAAATAGTTACAAAATATAATGACATTTCTGTAATTTTTGGCCATTTTTAAAATATATATAGGAGGGCTTTTTAAATGAAAATTTTGAACTCTTTAGGATTCTTAAAGGCCTTGAAAACTATGGGAAGTCCCAAGACAGTTAAAACCCCTTTGGTGTATATTTTTTAATGACGGTTGACCCAAACTTTGACCTTTTCATTTAGGAAATTTTAGCTCCAAATTGAGTAATTTTAAAGGCGCATTTTATAAGATTGAGAACCTAAATTTTATGATGGAAAATATAGTTCTTAAAAAGGAGCTAAAACAAGCCTAAAACCAAAATGCCAAAAAGACAGGACGTATATGGAATTTTCTTGAAACAATTTTCAATCCTATCTTATTTAAGTGAGGCATCCCACTTCTCCCTCAAGTTAGCCAACCTTCTTGTTGCCAAAAATAAAGAGTGAGACCAAGGGAGAAAGGCGTACAAGAAAAGGGAAAAGGAAGAGGAAAATCAAGGCAAAAAATGTATGAATTTCATGGAGTTTCTTGGTCTTCCCTTTAGTAAACTTATTCTCCTCCTTCTTCCTATAGTTATATTGAGGCATTTGGTTCTATTTTAAACTCTAACCAAAGGGGAGAAGTTTAAATCTCAAAAGGAGAGCCAAAGCAAAGGAAGAAACTCTTGAAAAGGACTTGAATCAAGGTAGAAATAATTGCCTTTCACGCTTTCTTCTTCTTGTTCTCCTTTGTGTATGGTTCGGCCACTCCAAGGACAGCCAAGGGGAGATGAGTTTTGAACCAAACCAAAAGTAAATCTTAAAAATTAAAGTACGAGAAACAAGAATATTCAAAGAGAACAAAGAAAGAACTATGAATTTGCAAGATGCCTAACCTAGGGTTTCAGTTCCACCTTGGTTTGTAAGAAGGTTTCTAGCCATAATTTAAGATTTCTAAGAGTTTGTATGAGTCCCTAAGACATCAAGAAAGCCTCCCACATGCATCTCCCATCAAAGAAATAAAATAAACTCTACGTACTCCTTAAGGAAGCAATGCCTTGGCCTAAACTAGAAGGAGGACCTAGGGAGTGTTTTAAATTTTTTTAAGCCTAGTTTTACATCATATATGATGGGAGAGCATGAAAGGAAGTCTCTTGGAAAAAATTTAGAAAGCCTAGAAAGTAAGGGGGAGATGTAGGTTCCATATTATAACTTAAAGAAGCAACATATAGGTAGGCTCCTCAAATTAATTGCATGATGGCTCCAAGGAGTCTAAATAGAGTCAAGAACCATAGATGGAAGGAAATAATAGAGCCAAGATCATGAATTCTTAGTGTTGCTTCATTAGATATTTTATGGAACCATAATTGAACCATATGAGTGCCAAAGTTTTTCTAGGGTGTGTGTAGCTTTAATGAATGTTCCAAGAGTGTAATTAGATCCCATTTGATGTGTTTAGGCTAAAGGAATCAAGGTACATCTCCTTATGGGTGTTTGGCCAAGGGAGGAGAGGAAATTCCAAAGAGAAAAATGTGTTCTTGCATACAAGGTAGCTCTCTCTCCTTTCTCTCGTGCATGTTTAAGTGTTTTTTTGTCTTTGAATGTGTGTGTATATGTTTAAACTATGAAACATGTTTTTAGTGTATATGTACATGCCATGGTACCATGATACCTTATTTATGTGTTTGAAAGATGCTTTATGAACATGTTTTAGGCTTGTATGAACTTGGTGAAGCCAAAAGTCCCTATGAATGGGTGATACAAAACTAAAAGTCTCTAGAAGAGTGAGGCTTAATCAAAAAGACCCTTGAAAATAGGTAAGGCAAGTCCAAAAGTCCCTAAGAGAATGGGTGAGGCTAAACTATTGTCTTGGCAAGCCTATTTATGTTATATGTGACTTCTTGAATGAAGGAAATGTTCTATGTATATTTATGAATTTCAAGATGGCCATGCATGCATTTTTAGACTTGAAATTGCATCCATTATGTGTGTTTGAAAGGGAGAAGAGTTATTGGAATTCCTAGAATCTCACTCTTCCCTCCTCATTTCCTAACATGTCTTGGTGGACCAAGTGAGCCAAGAAATGGGAGCCACCATACTTAAAGGCAAGGAGATTGGCGAAAATTTGATAAGTAGTTGTCTTGTAGCTAGTTTGTTGTCAAAAGATGTAACCCAATGAGGTAGATGATGTATAAGCCCATGAACACTTGTAAATGTATGGATATATGGTGTATGTATGAGAATTAAATTCATACAAATGATAGTGTATGTTTTTGACATGGAATTGCAAGATGATGCATGTATGTTCCTTGTGTATATCATCAAGTGGGAGAGCAAATTTGTGAGGTTTGGGCTTTTGAACCCTTGGGATATATTTAGTAGGCTATGTTTATGCTTTTCCACGTGCTCAAGTGGTCCTAAAAAAGCTAAAAGCCAAATTAAACCATTCTTGACCCTTAAAGAGGCATAAAAATGCCATTTTGTAACCCTATCTCACAAACTGACCAAATGGATAAATTTTCTCATGAAATTTGGCATGCATATAGATCTCATCTAAATCTTTTTGGAAAGACAAAGACTAGATTATTTAGAGCTCTAAAGAATTAATTATGAATTTTTAAAGTTGCCAAAAGCTACTAAGCTGATATGGTTATTGTTCATATAGTCAGTTTTTTCTCCTATATTATCTAATACTTATGAAATTTTACAAGCATAAATTAGACATAATAAGCTTTCCATATCCACTGAGATCACCTCATTTGGAGGTCTAAATAGAGATATATGAATTTTTAAATTTTGGAGTCAATACCAATAATGCAGTAGTACCTTTGGTACTTTTACATTAATTTCTAGTGGCTAAACATTCTTATTTTAGTCTGAACTTATTTTTAGCCTAAATTTAACATCTATAACTTTTTAGAATGGTATAGTGTGCTTGATTTTGACTTTTCTAGATTACAAACTTTGCACCAAAAATTTGGCAGTAGAACTCGAGACTGATTTGATGATTTTATGTTTGTATGCTCCAAACTCAGGTCTCTTGTGACATTTTGAGATGGTTTTGAGTTGTATGAATGTAATTTAATTGGATAATAATATGGGTGAGTTGAAATAGTCCATAGGGTGCGAAACAAAAACTTTAAGTTTGACGCAACACAAAATAATGCAATTTTTAATTGAATTTTTCTTGGATCCTTGCTATGCCAACGAAATTTAACTAGAAATGAGATGGGAAAATGCTAGATGAATATGGTGCTACAGATGGCTCACATTTCTTGAGGGACTTCAAGAGGCGCATGAAAGTTTAAGGCAAGGTGGAGTATCTTGTTGGCAAAATAGAGTGTTCATGATAATAAATGGCTTAAACATGTTTACATTATAAGAGAAAAATCAATGTCATGTTATATGAAAATAGCTTTCACCCTCAAAATGTGAAGCCCATAGTTGAGTGAGTCATTAAATTCTAATGTGAAAAGTTTCATGAAACTAGACACAAACATCGTCTAATTCTTTAAGACCTTAGAAAAAGTGTTAAAAGATGAGAGGTACAATGAATTGAAATGTAAGTTTAAGGCATGACAAAAGATCCTAAGGTTGAAAATAAAGAATTCACTTATGTTGTAACAATTAGCTTAGACTTACATGCTCACAATTTTTGAGCTTTTCTAAGAAGAGTCTGATTAAGTTCTAGTAGCCTGTATAAAGCACAAGGATGAAAAGTGGGCTCGTATTTGAGTGCCTTATTTCCATAGTAAAACAAGAAGGAGATTACATAGTGATATTTTATCCTTTTATAAGTTAATCACTTGTAGTAATATGAAATTCAAGCCTATTGGTATATTGTGTTGTCATGCATTGAAAGTATTTTATTAGATGAATGTTAAAATAATTCAAAAGTTATATATTTTCACAAGGTGGACAAAGACAATAAGAAGTGTATGATCCATGATGTCAAAGGAAGGGAAATCGTTGAGGATACATGAGTAAACAACATGCAACTGTAACAACCAGGAAAAAGAAAGAAGAAGAAAAGAAAAGAAAAAGAAAAAAAAAAGAGAAGAAAAGTTGAAAATTTTTGAAGGGCTGAAAATTTTCTAAATCTGCTAGCTACAGCCTAGCTATAGCGAATGTACCTGTTCGTTATAGCGAGAAATGGTCTAGCTATAGCGAGAGTACCTTCTCGCTATAGCGAAAATGCTTCTAGCTATAGTGAGTTCGGGCACCCCATACAAAAACCAAGGTGTTGCTCGCCGTAGCGCGCGCTGTAGCGAAGGCAGAGGTCTGGGATTGATACGAGCTCGCCGTAGCGAGGGTTAGTCCGAAAAAGCGTGAAAAAAGAGGATTTGAGTTATTAAAGCGTCCCAACTCCTTCTTTCACTCTGTAACCGACTTAAGCTCCCTCTAAGACAGAGAAAAAGGCAGAGGAGAGAGAGAGAAGCCTAGAGAAGGAAGGAAGAGTAAGAGAAAGGTAAGATTTGCATGGCTTTTCTCTTGGAATCTTGTTCCTCTCCCCTTGCCCTCTCTTCCTATGGTTTTGATTATGGAAGTAGTTAGGTTTTGAGCTTGGTTCAGAAGAGGGAGAGTGGAAAACCACTCTTGAGGGAGGTTAGAAGTCATGAAGCCTCTCTTTCTTGATTTCCTTTCTTGAGAGTTGAGAGAGGAAGGAGAGTTGATGAATTTCTAGTGAGAGAAAGAATCCCTAGCTTTATATGCTTAGTAGGGTTGCTAGAAAGAAATCCCTAGCTTTATGAATCAAGTGTTAAGAGAATAATTCCATGCTTCTTGTGTGGTTAGGTTCAAGAGAAGCACTCCCATTTAAAGGTGATTGTGAAACCCACAAGGGAGGAGACAAATTGAAAGGAAAGCTTGTGAATAACCAATAAGGTAGTTCTCTCCACCTTCTCTCATGCATAAGATGTGTACTTACATTGTCTTGCTTGTGTGTATGTATGTTTTGAACCATGAAAAGTATGCTAGCATGATGATGCCTCATGTATTTCAATGATGTTTTATGTGATTTTTTGGGTTTGCTTGAGTATGGAAAAGCCAACATCCCTCTAGCCATGGTGAGGATGAGCCAAGAACCCTAAAGTTGGTTGAGACAAAGTAAAGAGTCTCCCAAAAGTGAGGTTGACTCCCAAAGAGTAAGGGTTGAGTCTAAGAACCTCTAGAGAATGGGTGAGGCAAGTCCAAAATCCACAAGTGAGTGGGTAAGGCTAATCTATTTACTTGGCAAGCTTTTATATGTTATGTATGGCCTACTCAAATGTTGAAAATACTTTTCTTATGATTTCACATGCTAATATGCCCATGCATACATTGTGAGACTTGTTTGCATGCTTTGTGTGTATGATTGAATGAGAGATGAGCTATTGAGATTCTTTAAATCTTACTTCCCCTCTCCACCATCCCAACATGCTAGGTGGACCAAGTGAGGCAAGAGATGGGAGCCACCAAGCTTGAAACTAGGGAGTTTAGTGAAGAATTGTAAAAGAGCCTTTTTGTATTTATTTTGTAGTTAAGTCAAGAAATGTAATCTAATGATATGATGTACATGATGTAGCACATATGAATATTTGTAAATAGATGAACTCAATGTATTTATCATGTATATGTATGAGAATGGAGCTTATAGTGAATGATGTAGTAAGTTTTGCAATGAATGGCAAGATCTAGCATTCTCCCATGAGTGTATGTGTTGGTGTGAGAGAGTGAGTTTTGCAAATTTGGGTTGTTAGAAACCTGAGCCATGTTTGATAGCCCCTATGGATGCTTTCCCACGTGCTCATAGAGCTTTAGAGGTAGGAGAAGTAAAGTTGGACCCCATTAGCCCCCTTTTAACACAAGAAAGTAGTCATTTTGCCCATGATGTCAAAATCTGACCAAATGACCTCTCCTTGCCTTGAAATTTGGCATGTGACTAGATATTGCCTAGATATTTTTGGGAAGCTAAAGATCAAGTCATTTGGAGGTCTATAGAATTTTCTATGATTTTTCAAAGTTGGTATCAGAATTTCGGATTTTCAGAAACACTGTTCATTTGGTCAGTTATGAAATTGTGTCATCCGAGGGGCAAACGTGATCCAATGATTACGAAATTTTATAGGCAAAAACTAGACAGTCACAGTGACTTGTAGCAACTGGAAGAACCTTATTTTGAGGTCTAGAGAGGAAGATATGCATTTTTGAAGTTCTTGCCCAGCATCAGTCATCCCACCAGACCCGAGTTACTGTTCCATCGGTTTCCGGGAGTTTGGCTTGATGAACTGATCTGGAGATATTTTTCCTCCTAGTTAACATCCACATATTTCCATAGTGATATCATTTGAATGCAGTGGATTTTTTTGGAATTAGTTAAACATTTTTGAAGTCCATATCAATAAACTGTGACAGTAGCAGAGCCCCCTCCGACCTTCAGATGATTTTACGTGTCAAACATCCTATGTGTGGAATTTTATGACTTACACATATTTTTAGCATGGATTAGACCTCCTAATCTTTCCATAATGACCAAGATCACATGTTTTCTATTTTTATGGATTTAATTATGAATTTCCAAACTTTGCCCAGAAATGAGGCCAAGTATGGCCGAAATGGAATATTCATGTCTCATATCCCTTTTTGCTTTCCAGGGGTTTTAAGCATGTTTTTGGGATTTAAATGAGTCGTAATGGTGCAATTAAACATGAGGATGTATAGAATGAGCTCACTCGGTCCATGTGACACTAAAATGCATTTTAATCATGCCACAATATAAAGAAAGTGTAAGCATCTAAGGAAGGGAGATCTCACTTTAGTCTTCTTAGATGTATATAAGCATGTATGGCATGATGGGTATGAGCTAGAAATGAGGGTGTTACAGCAACAATATAGGAAACTTTTTCCAATACTAATAAGAATAGCCTATAAAGCTTCTAAATGTCCAAAAGCATTATTGTTGGTGCAACATATCATGTTGGAGTTAGGCAAGCAATTATCATAGCTTGGTTTGATACGAAAAAGTCCAAATGAGAAAGACAGCACTTCCATAGTACTGATAAGTCAATATGTTGCCCACATAAAGGGATTCAAAAAGTGAATCAAATTAAAAACTAGGAAACACATGAGGAGTCTTCTTGAATGACCATGTAAGAGAAGAAGAAAAATATCAGGTGAACAAAATTTGCAACTCTTACTACTATAGTAAATAATAATATGCTTGTTTATAAGAATTGATGTTTATGTGTAATATTTGAAATAATTGTGGGATGTATGTAATATTTGTAAGAATTGATGTTTATGTGTAATATTTATAGGTTAGTGAAGCACCAATCATGCTTAAGTTGATGTATCCTATTCAGCACTATCGTCACCCAACACAACCTTAAACCCATGAGGGTGAATATACTTTCACTGAAATGATAATGGTGAGAGCATTCAATGTAAGAATTCCTATCAATCGCTACATAATTAGTGTCCATCATATGATAAGTGTTTTTTTTTTAATGTAGATGGCTCTTGATTAGACTTTCCCATCACTTGATCCAATGGAGTTCATAAAAAATTTCTCATCTTCTTAGCATGTTTAATATGATCCTAGTGCATGTACTTGTAAATGGCTTATTTTCAGCCTTTGTAAATTTGGTTAGACATATTTTGATTCATTTTGTATAGGCTAGTTCATTTTGAAGAAGCACACATAGTATATTTTGTAAACTCCACTTGGGAAAATATATAAATGAAAGAAAGCATTTTATTCATATGGAAAAATTTGTTGCAATATTCTCTTCTTTACATTCATCCACTAACTACATTCACAATGACCATTGACCTCTTATACAATCAACATTTAACTACTAGTACATCTTAAAGTGACTTCATCTTGTTTAGCTATAGTCTTCATTTGTAAGCCTGTAGTCTTGATTAATAGTGACCACTATAGTATACAATCCTAACAAATCTCAGGGGGCACTGCTATAGTAACTTGAGTCCTCATTATCTTTAGTGTTCATTTGTCGTCTTCACCCAACAATGACTAATAGTCTTCATTACAATGACCACTATGCAAGAAACTGTTGTATAGGCACAATTAACAAATAATAACAAAACAATAATAGACCAATTGCATTTTAGATGAATTTAGGCACACTCAAACTTAATCACATTCAAGTTTGACACACTCACAGAACAATCCTAAACTTAGGCACATTTAAATTTGGCACACTACCAACAACAAGCCAATCCCAACAATAGAGTTAAGTAATACTGTTCAAATAAAAATCCTAATAACAAAATTGAGAAATACAAAGAAGAGTAAATATCAAGTGATTCATGCAAACTCTCATATAGTTTGACAACCTAAAAAGAACTCCCCACTCAAACAACCTTCTAATTTAGATCTCAAAAATCCCTACTCATGTAGTTTAACACTAGTTGCATTCTATTGCATAACAAATCAATTTACTAGCAATTTCCACAAATTAATTTATCTTTGTAGCAGCATAGTGCAAAAATTACCCTAATGTCTTATTGCAACACACATAATAGAAATGCATGTAGATTCAAAATCCATCCATAAATCAAACCCTAGCACATAATCCTCTCATCCACAAAAAGTTTTTAAGTGAACAAAATTTACAATATTCACCTTCAAAGGGACCTTGGTTAGCAAAACCAAACAACAAAAATTTAGAGAAAAAACTATAATAAATTAAAAAAATACAATGTTCATAAAAAAATTCAAAAAAATCATAAGACAAAGGTATGAAGTTTAGCATAATCCATGTATCCTCAGTTATTGATTCAAACTTCAGTATTGAAGAAGATCTCAACTCTCCTTTGTGAAACGTAAAAAATGTGCTTTAAACTTGAGCATTGCAAGCCCATCCAACAAAATGCAAATATGGCTCTCCATTGCAATAGCAAGCCAAAAACACATCTTTAAGACTAAGGTAGAAGGTGGGACATGTGTCGGTATCTCAAGGAAGAAGAAAGGGATGGCCAGTATTCAAGCTAGTTTAATGATTTAAAAAACCAATCTAAAACACTACCATTTTAACAATTGCATACAAATGTCTAAATGCCAACTATAACATTCTCCTCTCTTAGATATATGATTCTGGATATTTAGTAAAATAATAATATATAATATAATTTTAAAAGGATATAAATTTTTAAAAATATAACTAAATATTATGTGAGACGTTGGGAAATTATTTAAAAGTTTTAGAATTTATTTGAAAATTTTTCTAAATCATTTAATTATAAGTAATTAGATAATAAATACTTAAAAAAATTTTTAAAAATTTCTTAAGCCATTAGAGCCTAAAAACTTATAAGAAAAATAATTATGAAATCAAAAATTTTAGGCAAAATTTAAAGGTCAAAATATAAATAACAAAAGTCTATAGTTTAAAGGTCAAAATATAAATAACGAAATTCTAGAGTTTAAAAATGTAATTTTAACGGGATCAAAATATAATTTTCACCAAATAAAATTTGACAAGCTTTGAACAATCAAAGGATACCACAATGATCATTACAATTAAACAATTAACTCCCATTACTGCCATTTTAGCTAAAACTCAATCTTCATGCAAAAATCATAGATTGAATAGTATGAAAACTTATTGAAAATATTTTTACAAAGAAATCATCAAAGAAGATTTACAAATCTTGATCCACTGCCTTACTTCTCTTATAAATATATGCCCTTCCTTACATTAAAGGAAAAACAAAATAAAAGGAGAGAGAAAGAGAAAGAAGACAGTTATGATTAGAAAACAAAGAAAGAATAAGAAAGAGAAAGAAAAGGTAAAACCAAAGAAAGTAGCTGAAGGAGGAAGAAACTAGAGGAAAAATATATAAGCATTCAACTGGATAAGACTCTTCTAGTCTCTTTAAGGTTGTTATACACATTCTCTCTCTATCATCTCTTTCTCTCTCTCTCCTAGGGGTGTTTGATTAAGCCATGCAAAGCATGGTTTTGAATAAGCATTCATGAGTGTAACATGTTAATTTGATGCTTTAGAATATTAATTTATGGTTAGAATCTTGTTTAGAGCATTAATAGTGGAGAAAGCAAAATTTTATATAATGCTCAGTAGCATGGTACAAGAAGACAATCAAAGAAAATGATGAAAAAATTAATAACAAAAATATATAAAATAGATAGGAGACAAGTACAAGTAGCTTAACTCAAACCCACGCCCTTTGACTTCTAGAAAATCACTTCACCAATTCACGTACTATGAAATACTTAACTAATGTAAGTAATGTTTTCTATATAAGGATTATTTTGTAAGTTTTGGAAAATGAAATGCATGTTCCAACACTTGGATTCGAACCCATCTCCTAAGGATGTTCAAAGAGGCTTTCACTAGTTTAGATAATAAATACTTTAATGGCTTAAGAAATTTTTAAAAAATTTCTTAAGCCATTAAAGTATTTATTATCTAATTACATATAATTAAGTTATTTAGAAAATTTTTTGAATAAATTTTAGAAATTTCAAATAATTTCCTAATTCTCACATAAAATTTAGTTATATTTTTGAAAATTTATCTCATATCCTTTAAAATTATATTATTATTATTTTACTAAATATCCAGAATCATATATATAAGAGAGGAGGATGTTATGTAACACCCCATAATTAATTAAGGTGTTAATCACGGATTAGATTAAGTAGGAATAATTAATATGGGTTGAGATTTAATTGAGATAGAAATCTTATCTAGGCTTAAATTAATAAATTATGATAAAAGGCTAATGGAGGCCCAATGGGTTAGGTGCAGACCCAGCCTAATTTAGGGTGATGGAGGCCCAAAATCCACCTTGTATAAACTCTTCTATGCGGCCCAATAACCCTTATGCAGACCCACATTCTTGAGCTCTTCAAACTTGGCCCAAACTTAATTAAACTTCAGCAACCCAATGTATAAGAACTGGCCCAACAAAATTCTACAGCCCAACACTTTAAAATTGGCCCAATAAGCTAAAATCTGAAGCCCAAACGAAGTTGGACCTTGGAGCAACCCATGACCCATCTTTGACCAAACTTAAACCCACCTAAAACCCTAATACATCAGCCTCTTCCTCACACTTGCTGAAACCTAAAACTCAAGAAGCAAAATTCGGAGGTTGAGAAGGAGGCTAGGGTTGGGGGCAAGAATTTTGCATTTTCTCATATTTAGAGCAAGATTTAGCCAAGGTAATAGTCATACAACTTAATCCCCTCATCTTTCTCTTTAATTTAGCCTGATTAGTTTTTCATTTGGAGCATTTTCATCCTACCCAAAATCTGAAATGTGGGTGTTTGGGGATTTTCTTGGTGAAATTCATAGGTTGAGGTTAGGGCTGACATTAGGTAAGTTTAAACCCTCCATTTTGATGCTTCATTTGTTAATTTGAGACCCCCATAGCTGACTTATAAAATGGGTATTAATTCTATATGAATTTTCTTAGGATTTTGGGTAGAATATTGAGTTTTCTGGTGAAGGACACTCTAATCCGAATTTGGGATTTGTGACGGCTATTGCAAAGTTGTCTACAAGTAAGGTAATCGGGTTTATATCAATTCCATGTATATATTTAATTTAATTTCATATGTTGCTGTATATGAATGATTTGAAATGTTGAATGAATTGGTTGGCTATCTGTTGAATTGTGATTAGACCTTGTGAGTCTATGGTGGAGCTGTGGTGCGGCTGCCACCCGTGCATGTGCTTCGATCAAGCACCGAGTTATGATCAAACCCATATGCACAAAGCTCCGGTTGTACTTAATAGGGAGTAGGTGCCGTGCACGGGCCTCTCCCAATGTTAATGGCCTTTAACATGTGATAATATGATTGCTAGTATGGGATAGTAATTATAATAGCCTAATTATTTCATTTGCTGATATGATGGATATGATTCTAATGTCGATTTTGATTCATGCTTATATGCTAATTAAATTGGATATATGATGGAATTGCCTTGGTTACTGAGATTTATATCTCACCCCGTTTTATGGGATTAATATTTCAGGTAAAGGTTCCTCGGGTAAGGATAAGGGTAAGCAAGTGGATGAACATCCATGAGCTGAGGCCGGATGTGGGGAGTTACACTTGGTCTGAGTAGAATAGGGTAGATGCAATTTTGTTATTAGTTTACATAGCATCATCATGTAATCATGTTGCCAAGTGTAGGCGTTTATATTTTGTCTGATTGAAATGTAACCGTTAAGGATTTAAGTCTCATTGTAGTTGAATATTAATGTATGAACTTATAGTATCATATATGTAGTTTTGTTGAAATTGTGATATGGATTACCATATGAAAATTGTAGTCATATGACACCTTGGATATGGACAAGCTATTGTTGAATGGAATCTCTATGGAATGTGCATGGGATGTCAATTACTGCTAATGCATGTGTTCTTGCTGTTATATATTCATGAATTTGCTTATATGAGCTAGTTGGATAAGTAGGAAGTAGTATTTAAGTTGTGCAATGGTAATGGATGGATTAATGGATAAATAGGGTAGATAAACACCATTAGAATCATATAAAATAAGGGAAGGTGGACCTAGAGTGTTTCTAAAATGAGGTTTGGAGTGTAGGGGGCGAAATTTGGATAATATAGTCACAGGAGGGAGTTCTACCACAGCTAAAAAGGTTTCGCTGCGGCGCAAGGAAAAAAAAATTGGCCCAGGGAGTGACAGTGGCGAAGAGCACAGCGACCTGATAAATCTCGCTGCGATGTGAAGTAAGAAAATTGCCCAGGACGGTAACAGAACCAAAACTCGCCGCGGCGCATTATGTCCTGCCGCGACGACAGCCGAGAAAATAAAATAAAGGTTGGACAGAGGCAAAACTCGCCGTAGCGCAAATGTATTGCACCGAGGCAAGAATCGTGAGGGTGGAGAACAGTAATTCCATGAAGCATTTCCGCCGTGGCGCCACATAGGTTGGCCGCGGCGAAGGTCCAGCTCGCCGCGGCGATATTTGTGAAATTTGTCCAGTGATTCCTGAGAGCCACTTAGCCGCGGCGGGGAAGGTATAGGCTGCGGCACAAGTCCCCAAACCCCTACCTTTAGCCTAGGAAACCTCAATTTCTTCAACAGTAATGGTAGGAAATGATATAGAAACACTTATGGGAGGTTATTATGTATTAAAACTGATGATCGGTTGAATCATGAACCCCTTATGGTAGCATGATTTCTTTTATGCAAATTTTATTTTGTTGTGGTGGTATGGTGATGACCCTAACATCAAGGTTCAAATTTTCTCATATTTTCGTAATGTGGTAAAATATAATGACCTCAAACCTTAATCATTAACTATTAAACGTATATTTAATCATAACTACAATGGTAATAAGGTAAGGTTGTCACATGTTACATTTCTTCCCTCCTTTTAGAAATTTTGTCTGCAAAATTTGGGCTTACCTTATATGAATAACTCATAATGCTTTTCCTTCATTTGTTCTTCCATTTCCTAAGTAGCTTCTTCAAGGGTTAGTCTTTCCCAGATTATCTTGACTAACAAGATTGTTTTGTTTCGTAAGTGCTTTATGTTAGTGTCCACAATTTGTACTAGTTTTGGTTGGTATGTCAAATCCTCTTTTACTTGCACTAAGTCTTCTTTTATGATGGGTGAAGGATCTAGGATTTACATTTGGAGTACATTTGGAGTTGGGTTATATGGAAGGCAGGATAAAGATTTGACAATTCAGGTGGTAAGGCTATCTAATATACGATAGGTCGAATTTTTTTAATAATTTGAAATAGGCCAAAATATCTAGGGCTCATCTTTTTCAATTTTAGGGATCTACTGACACTTGTAGTAAGAGTGACTTTGAGAAATGCATATGCCCTTTTTCCAAAGTCTAAAGGTTTCCTTATTTTGATAGAATAATTCTTTTATCTATTTTGAGTAGTGAGTATTTTCTTCTAAATCAATTTAATTCACTTAGTAGTGTCTTGCACTATTTTTGGCCCTAATAGATTTCTTTCTCCTACTTTAAACTAACAGAAAGATTATATGCATTTTTTACCATAAAAAGCTTTATAAGGTGTCATTTCGATACTAGAATGGTAATTATTGTTATAAGCAAACACTATCAATGGTAGGTATTTATCCCAATTTCCCCCTTGCTCTAAAACACAAGCTTTTAACATGTCTTCCAATGTTTGAATGGTTCTTTTTGATTGAACACTTTTTTAAGGATGATAAGCTATACTAAACCACAATTTAGTCCTAAAAGCTTCTTTTAAAGCTCCCTAAAATCTAAAAGTAAAACTAGGGTCTCAATCTAACATGATACTAGATGGTACACCATGTAGTCTTACAATTTCCTAAAAATATATTTGAGCAAGTTTAACTAAGAAATATTTAGCCTTGATGGTTTAGAAATTAGCTGATTTAGTTAATCTATCTACAATTACCTAAATGGCATCATTTCCTACCTAAGTCCTAAGTAACCTCATTACAATCCATAGTAACATAGTCCCATTTCCATTTAGGTATTTCTAAAAGTTAAAGGAAGCCTGATGGTTTTTTATGCTCCATTTTGACCTTTTGGTAGGTTAAACGTCCTGCCACATATTTTGCAATTTCTTTTTTCATGCTTAGCCACCAATATTGAAATAATTTCAAAGGTTAACATACATGAAAATTTGAATTGATTTTAAATCTAGGCACATTTGTGTAGATTCAAGATGAATAATATAATTGCTTATATGTGCTTCATCTAAAATCTTATTCTTAAGGCTTGATTATTTAGGGATGCATATCCTTCTTTGAAAAAGAATGGTTCCATCATTTGCTAAAGAGAAATTGTGATTCCCTATTTGCCTTTGCAAGAATTGATTTAATTTTTTAGCTTCATTTATTTGTGTTCTAAGATCACTTTCTATTCTTAATTCTCCTAGACACATATTACAGGGTGAAGCAACCATGGAAAGTCTTAGATCCTTAAAATATTCCAATAACTTGATGTAACAGCCAAGAAAAAGAAAAGAAAGAAAAGAAAAGGAAAAGGAAAAAGCTGAAATTTCCAAAGGGTTGAAAATTCTAAGTCTTCTCGCCACAGCCCGGCTATAGCGAATTCAACTTCTCGCCATAGCGAGAAATAGCCTCTCCATAGCGAGAATACCTTCTCGCAATAGCAAAAATGCTTTTAGCTATTGCGAGTGCTGGTATTCCATACGATATCCAGAGAGTTGCTCGCCGTAGCGACGCCATAGCGAAGGCAGAGGTCTGGAACAGACACGAGCTTGCCGTAGCGAGGGCAATGGCTCGTTATAGCGAGTGCAGTTCGGAAAAGCGAGAAAAAGAGAATTTGACTTTTTAAAAGCCTCCAAATCTCTTCTTTCTTCTTCTAACCGACTCAAGCTCACTTTAGGAGAGAGAAAAGGGCGGAGGAGAGAGAGAGAAGCTTAGGAGAAGAAGAAAGGACAAGAAAGGTAAGGATTTTCATGACTTTTCTCTTAGCATGCTACCCTTCTCCCCTTACCTTCTCTTTCCACGGTTTTGATAGTTAAGATAGTTAGGTCTTGAGCTTGGTTCAGAAGAGAGAGAGTGGGAAATCATTCTTGAGGGAGGTTAGAAGTTATGTAGCCTTCTCTTTCTTGCTTTCCCTTCTTAGAGAGCTTGAGAAGTTGAGAAAGAGAAAGGATAGTTCATGGATTCTAGTGAGAGAAAGAAACCTAGTTTGAGAAGCTTAGTAGGGTTGTTAGAAAGAGATCCCTAGCTTATGAATCAAGTATTAAGGAATTAATTCCATGCTTATTGTGTGGTTAGGCTCAAGAAAAGTCCCCTATCTAGAAGTGGTTGTGGAACCCACAAGGAAGGAGACAAATTGAAAGAGGAAATTGTGATTAGCTAAAAAGGTAGCTCTCTCCACTTTCTTTCATGCATAATTATGTGTTTACATTGTCTTACTTGTATGTATGTATGATATGAGCTATGAGAAGTGTGTTAGCATGATGATGCATGATGAATTGAAATGATGATTTGTGTGATTTGTTTTGGTTTGCTTGAGGAATGGAAAAGCCAATAACCCTTTAGCCATGGTGAGGATGAGCCAAACCCTCAAGTTGGTTGAGACAAAAGTAAAGAGTCTCCCAAAAGTGAGGTTGACTCCCAAAAAGTAAGGGTTGAGTCCAATAACCTCTTAAGAATGGGTGAGGCAAGTCCAAAAGACACAAGTGAGTGGGTGAAGCTACTCCATGTACTTGGCAAGCTTTTAAATGTTATGTATGGCCTACTCACATGTTGAGAATGTCTTCTTTTATGCATGGCCAAGTCACATGTTGTAAATGTTTTCATTATGGTTTTATATGCTAACATGCCATACATGCATGGTGAGACTTGTTGCATGCTATATATGTATGATTGAATGAGAGATGAGCTATTAAGATTCTTTGAATCTCACTCCTCCTCTCCACCATCCAAACATGCTAGGTGGACCAAGTGAGGCTAGAGATGGGAGCCACCAAGCTTGAAGCTAGGGAGACTAGTGAAGACTTGTAAAGGAATTTCTTGTAAATATGTTGTATATGAGACAAGAGATGTAAATTAATAATGTATATGATGTAGCCTCTATGAATGTTTTCAAGTCAATGTATTGATGATGTATATATGAGAATGAGATTCATTTTGAATGAAGAGGCAAGCTTTGATTGTGAAAAGCTCAATGTTAGTATAGGCCATATGAATGCATAAGTGGGCATGGGGTAGTGAGTTTCCCCAATCTAGGTTACTAGACACTTGAGCCGTGATTGATGGCCCCTATAGATGCTTTCTCATGTGCTCAAAGAGTCATAGAGGTAGAAGAACTAAGATTGGACCCCATGAGCCCCATTCTTAGCCAAGGAAGTGGCTTTTTGCACTTGAGGTCAAGAGTTGACCAAATGACCTCTTCTTACTTTGAAATTTGAAATGTGATTAGATATTGGCTAGATCTTTTTGGGAAGCTAAAGATCAAGTCATTTAGAGGTCTATATCATTTTCTATGATTCTTTAAAGTTGACATCAGAAATTCGGATTTTAGAAAAACACTGTTCATTTGGTCAGTTTGGGAATTGTGTCATCCGAGGGGCAAACGTAGTCTAATGGCTACGAAATTTTATAGACAGAAACTAGATGGTCACAGTGACTTGTAGAAAGTGGAAGCACCTCATTTGGAGGTCTAGAGAGGAAGATATGAAATTTCGAAGTTCCAGCCCAGAATCAGTCATCCTACCAGACCCGAGGTACTGTTTCAACGGTTTCCGGGAGTTTGGCTTGATGAACTGATCTGGATATATTTTTCCTCTCTAGCTAACATCCACATATTTCCATAGTGATCTCGTTTGTAAGCATTGGATTTTTTTGGAATTAGTTAGACATTTTTAAAGTCCATATCAGTAAATTGTGACAGTAAAAGAGCCCCCTCTGACCAGTGGACGATTTCGGATGTCAAACGCATGATATGTGAGATATTGAGACTTCTACATATTTTTAGTATGAAGTAGACGTCTTAAGCTTTCTAGAATGACTGAGATCATGTGTTTATGATTTTTCTGCATTTAGTTCCGAATTTTCAAACTCAGCCCAGAAATGAAGCAAAATCTGCCAAGAACGAAAATGCATGTCTCATATCCCTTTTTGCTTTCCATGAGTTTAAAGCATATTTTGGGGATTGAAATAAGTCCTAATAGTGTAATCAAGCATGAGGATGCATAGAAAGAGCTCACCCGGTCCATGTGACATTAAAGTGGATATCTACCCATGCATAATGCCATGTAGAATAAACATCAAGGTAGAGTAAATAACCTCCTTGTATGTCAAGCATGTGCATATGAGTATGTAAGGCATGATGGGTATGAGCTAGAAGATAAGGTGTTACACTTGATTTCTTCAATCATCATTTTTGAAACCTATAAGGACTTTAAACTAAGTGCATTAGCCATTATAGTTGCTTTTCCTAGATGATATTTTAGTTCAAAGTCATAATCTTTAATTAATTTCATCCATCTTCCTTGTTTCATATTTATTTATTTTTATTGAATAAATATTTAAAACTCTTATGATCACTAAATAGCTCAAACCTAGCTCTATACAGATATTATCGCTAGATTTTTAAAGCAAACACTACTACTGTTAATTCTAGATTATACATGGAGTAGTTCTCTTTATGTGGCCTAAGGTGTCGAGAAGCATAAGCTATTACTCTTATATTTTACATGCAAAGCATGGTTTTGAATAGGAATTTATAAGTGTAACATGTTAATTTGCTGTTTTAGAATATTGGTTTATAGTTAGAATATTGTTTGGAACATTAATAATGGAGGAAGTTTATATAATGAACTATAGCATGGTGCAAGAAGACAATCGAAAAAGATGATGGAAAAATTAATAGTAAAAATATATTTAAAAAAAAAAGATAAGAAACAAGTGCAAGTAGCTTGACTTGAACCCATGGCTTCTGACTTCTAGAAAATCACTTCACCAATTCACCTATTGTGTAATACTTAACTAGTGTAAGCAAGTTTTATATATGAGGATTATTTTGTAAGTTTTATGAAAATGAAATGCATGTTCTAGCACATAGATTCAAGCCCGTCTCCTAAAGATGTCTAGAGAGGCTTTCACCAATTTAGCTTTAAGAGGAACTTCGACTTACACACACACACACACACATATATATCTTATTTTAACTAGTTTAAGGAAATAAAAGCATTTTTCCTCTTCTCTAGTTCAAACCCCTATCCTTGAATTTTCTAAGAGTGCTTTCACCAGTTCTCCCACATTGCTACATTTGCCATGAAATTCCACATAAATATATTATAGGTAAATTGATAAGAATAAAATTTTATTAAATATGTATTTTAATAGGTTCTAAATAACACTTAATAAATTCATAATTGATTATATGATATTAATAATATTATTAAATAATAATAATAATAATTTCTAATCTAACTATGAACCTCACAAATTACATTATTTTAAGATATTTTAATATTGTATAGTTGCTATATTTA
Organism: Erythrophleum ivorense; assembly: GCA_026724425.1. Classification (NCBI taxonomy): domain Eukaryota; kingdom Viridiplantae; phylum Streptophyta; class Magnoliopsida; order Fabales; family Fabaceae; genus Erythrophleum; species Erythrophleum ivorense. The sequence goes on from JAIUCV010000429.1 coordinate 106,357, forward strand.
ATTCTTCTAGAAGCCTTAAAAAAATATATTTAATAATACATAATGATAATAAATAAACAAATAAATATTATGGACCCCATGTATAGAGGACTAAATCGATACTATTTCTATGCATGGATGACTGCTACAACTAAGATGCCATGTTGCTAATTCCTGTATATGGAAGACTAATATCTAACTATTCCCATATATAAAAGACTGTTATTTTAAGAACATATACCCCAATTCCTGTGTATGGAAGATAGAATCTTAACAAGTCCTACACACAGATGCCTATGGCCTTACATATTAAACTTGGACTATAAGACTTTAAAGACAATAAAATGACATTTTAATGATGACAAAGGGTTCCAATAGAATTTATATAAACAACTATATGCTAATCAATTAATATATATATATATATATATATACACACATATGGCTATCCAGTCTAGTAAAATTTCATGCTTATGGGTTTGATTGACTATCTTTTTATGATTAATTGAGCACCTATGGTTTAGAATAAGACTATGAATCATTAGTACTAAAAACATAGGGTTTTCAAAAGGAGAGGGTCTTTGGGAGATAAGATTCTCGGGAGGAGATGGTCTCCCATGCCATAGACAAGGTTTCAAGGGATAACATTCCCAAAAGGAGATGATCTTATGATTGTTTTATATAGTGGATCCACACTAAGGGGTGCCCTAATATACAATCTTATTTTTTAACTTATGGTATCAATATGTTTAATTATTTATGTAGATCCTTCATACCATGATGAAGTAAACTATATTATTTTAATTTTCTTTTCTCATATTTAGATTAATACTTTATTTGATGTCACTAGTTGTACATCTCAATCAAGACTAGAAAAAGTAAAAAATAAAAACGTGTTCTACACACATGGTAGCTAGACTGTTGCTACTCTTGTTATTTGTTTGTCTTATTGAGACTTTAGTGAATTCTCATTTTTATTGTAGTGTGTTTAGATAGTACAGATGTCGATAACCTGATACACAGTGGAAATTGAATAGGCTTACATGAATATTCCAGGATTTGGTCTAGTATAGGTTATCATTACTATTTTCACCAATATAGTCACAAAGAACAACTAACCAGTTAAACTCCTAGTTCCATCTCAAATGTCACCACCACTGCTAAACCCATCCAACTAAATAAATTTATAAAAGAAAATAGTGTAGAAGCATGGAATCTCATTTTGTCATGGGTATAATGGTTCTATGATTTTAACTTAAATAGCATTTTTGACTAAACAAGTGTAACTTTAAAACTTTTATAACAATAGTGGGCTAATAAGACCCACTATCAGATAATATATTATACTAGTTTTACATATTTGTATAATCTTTCTTACTTTATTAGTTATATTTTTATAAGATTTGCTTCCATCCACTACTTTTTAATAAACTCAATTTGAATATTTTGATAAAATTTAATATAAATTAAAAGGAAGGATTGCACCAACTGCACAATAAAAGCAACGTCCAAATTCTTTGAAAATGATAGGCTCTCTTTCCCTTCCAAATGGGAAGGGAGCTAGATGCCTTACTTCTAGTGTGTATGTGTGTAGGTGTGGGGTTATGTATATATTCTCCTCTAGCATTTCTTGTAGTTGCAAGGCACTCAATAATTAAAAAAAGTCCATAAGCTTTCTTTTCTCTCTCCAATGTCAGTGAACTTCCCTTCCTTCTCTAAACAAATTTTCTTCTGTTTTTTCATTATAGCTACACTTCTACACATAGCTATCTTGTTTTACAATTTTTGTATAAAAGTGAATTAGAGCTAACTTTTGTGAATATTTGGGAAGTTGTTGGAATAGAATTAAATTTTGAAATTTGGTAGATTGGTTTTCTTATATGTCAAATATAAACAAAAATTGGCATAAATTTTGGTGTTTGAAAACATGGTGTTTCTATTGCATTTGTGATAATAGTTCAAGATAGTAGTTAAGTTGATTTTTATGTAATGATTTATTTTTATGCACGGTAATGAAATTGGGATTAGAAGAAAGATTAGAAATTTAGAGGTTAAAGTGGCTATATTTTTACTTTAATATTCAAGAACTTAAGGGGTTAAAACTTAAATGTTAGATGTGTGGAAGTCTTTGTCTCTTAACTTATAATATAATTGCTTACAAGTGAGTGTATTTGATCATGTTGCTTTTATATTTTAGTTTTATGAAAGAATTTGATTTAGGTCTAATAACACAAGTGAATTCCTAAAGTATGAACTTATGTTGTTTAAGTTTGATTAAGTGGGTCCTTACATTCAAAATACAAGTCTTGAATAAATATGTGATTTTAAAACATGAATTAATTTAAAGGTCTTATGGTTGAAAGTCACTTATAAGTTAATTCTATGGGATCGAAAGTAGTAGGTATCTAGAATATTATATTCAAATGCACCTTATGGTTGATTCCAAGAGTTCTTATTAATAACAAATTATAGAAGCAAGCAAATAATGATAGACTTAACCCTTATTCCTTGTGTTACAAGTCAAACAATAATGAAATAAATTAGTAAACTAGTCATCCCTTTTAAGTGGTAAGATGGGAGACTATAGACTTTTAACAAAACTTGAGGTGTTGGTAAAATGGCATTAATCTAGCTTTGTGAAATCAAAATGTTAGTAAAACAGGCAAGGTTAGCTCTTTGTGCAATTGCTAAGCAAATTGTGATACTATTTGTGTCATGGATAATTTTAAGAATTTTTGGAAATGTTGCCTATCTAAATGATTGTGAGAAGGTAGTAGGAAATCCTATTGCAATGTGAATGGTTAGTGTGTAGATAACATCCTATTGTATGCTCTCTTATTTTAAGTTTTCTTGTCTTGCATTTTATATATTGTGAAATATCATGGATTCTTAAATCCTTAAATTTCTAATAGCATCAATTTTCAATTGAAAAGTATTTTAATTACATTAGAAATTCTTGATTTAAAAGTGGTTGATATATATATATATGGAGGCAATGGGGGATCTTTTGGAAATTCTTTTACAAATCCTTATATTAGTCACTTGTCAAAAATATTCTTGCATGAATTAGATTAATATAACTCCATACATGATAGCAATGTTTTAAAGAGGGACCACTTATAAAATATTAGTTGCTAATAACAGTTCTATTAGCCTTTGGTGCACCATAATTGATAACCTAACTAGTGAGGGATATAGGAGATGCTAGCCTTATGTAATGGTCATCACATGTGAAACAAAAACATGCTATTTTACGTGAGCTGAGGACTCATGATAGATTGATTATTTATCCACGTGGGCTATGTGCTCATGACAATTATTCCGTTCTAAGAAATGTCCTTTGAATGAAAAGAGTTTTGAGAAATTATGTATTGAAATTTTTCTAAAATGTTTTTCTTGAATACATATATCTTATTATTACTTCTCTCATTGGGTTTTGATTGTTTAATAAGATAAATTTTAGCATATGGTTTATGTTTGAGCATTGGAATTCATCCATTATATTGAAAAGCATGATTGTAGGTTTCAAGCTTTTACAAGCCATTTTGTAAGACACTTTAATTATACATTTACTTAACTATCAATTCATTTAAATTTTATTTAACTTTGGGATGCTATTTATTAGTAGAACATTTGATGTTTCAAATATTGAACATGAGCCAAAGTCTTCTTTTGCAGTCTAGTGAGTTTTGGTAAAATTTTTTATGAAAAAATTTTGTAATCTAGTCATAGCCCTTCAAAAACCACAAGCAAAATCTCCCACCCTAGTTTACATTAGATTTGTTGTTAATAAGTAAGAGCAAAGCTCTCCTTGCTGTATTGTTATTGGTTAAGCTGTTGTAAAATTTTAAGATGTCATACTTTTATGAGACACTGTTGAAAATTTTGCAATGGAATCAAAAGTGATTTGATTTAAGTAATGGAAGGTTTTAGGTTACAAAATTGGCATCATAATAGATCTAGCTTCTCTAGTGGAATATGCTCCCTTTTAAGCTCAATAATGTGAGAAAGTATACGTTCAGTAGTTTTGTCAGACATAGATGTGGGATTAATCTCATATTTTATGCTAGTCATATCTTTGAAGTTCAAGTGTGACAATTATATTGACAAGTAATTGTTTTTAAAATATATTACAATGCTAGTAGATGACTTATGAACATAGTAATGAAAACTATATTGGATTGACCGATTCAATCAGAAAATCAGTGAACTAGACCATAATTTGGTCCAGAGAAGCCTGAAAACTAGTATTATTAAGAATCGGTCAACTTTGGTCAAAACCCGATTTGACCAACTGGTTTTCACTAAAAATCGTTGTCTCCTTAACTGGTTGAACCAGTCCCCTATGGTAAATGCCACAAAACGTCATCTCCAGGTCTCAAACCTAATCTCCCCGCGTCTCCATGAATGTAGATTGCCATTTCTCCTGCAAGTGTTGCTTATCCTGTATATGCAAACTTAGATATATATATATATATATATATATGTATATATATATATATGTATATATATATATACATATATATATATATATATGTATATACATATCAAAGGTTCCTTCCAAAAATTGTGGATGAATGCGCACAGATTCGAACCCCTAACCTTGTGGATTACAAAAAGGGAAAGTATCACTTCTCCTGCAAGTGTTGCATATCCTTTATGTGCAAACTTATATATATATATATATATATATATATACATATTTATGGTTCTATGTGCAAACTTATATATATATATATACATATTTATGGTTCCTTCCAAAATTTGTGAATGAAGGCTCAAAGATTCGAACCCTTAACCATGCAGATTACAAGGAATCCTATGACTAAGCATAGATTACAAGGAACCCTATGACTAAGTTTGCTGCATCAAATATTTAAAAATAAATGTAAACTTTATATAAATATACTTATAAAATAATATTAAAATTATATTATACATATATATATTTATTATTATTAGTTCGACCACAATTCAATTACGGTTGAACCAATAAACCTTGAATCAGTATTTTTATTGGTTTAATGACAGGTCTAATTTTAAAAACATTGCTTATGTTCTTGTGCTCACTTTTGTAGGCATGCATCATGACGCTCAACACAAAACACTTGGTCATCTAGGCCACACTAAAGATGTTGGATTTGCAAAAAAATGAATAATATTTTGTGTTATTTTGTGGTACTCTATGTTTATTTTGTATATGACTTATGCATAGTTCATATTAAAACGGATTGTGCTATATATATATATATATATATATATACACACACACACACATATAGCTTTCGGGCTGTCAGATTTTTGTCTATTTGATGCAAGCGAAAAAAAAGTGAGTGAAAAAAATATTACAGATGACAATTTCTTAAAATAGTGAGGAAGCAACAAAGAATCAACGAGAAAATAGAAAAAACTGGTAAGAGCAAGAAGAAATCTCAGTAGTTTCATAAAGGATCAACGAATAGACAAAGAAAAAGACTCAGAATAATAGAGACTAGCTAAAGACTTTGTTTTTCTTGGTGGTAGCCATTAAATGTATTCTACTTTGTTTTTCTTGGTGGTAGCCATTAAATGTATTCTGTTCGTATGATTTGTCAACTTTTTAAGAAACTCTCAAGACTTTTTTTTTTGTAATCAATAATCAATAGTTAAAAAATGTTTTCTCTTCTGCTTGAAAATAATATTAAATGTATTGAACAATTATTAATTTGACCAATTACTAAATATCCAAGTAATTTTTAAACCAGAAATTTTTTTTTTTACATTTGTGAAGACTGAAAACAAGATAGAAAAAGAGAAAAAATAAAAAATAAAAAAAGACCTCAATTTGCCACATATGTTGCTCATGAAAATAAAATGCATAGCCTCATTAATTATCCTCCATCTTATATTGTGTACAAATTACAGTTTCAGCACACTACATAGTTTCTACATGCAATTAAATTTTAATAAATTAAAATTTGCTACTTTACAAATACAAAGTCAACTATATAATTTCATTTAGCAAGTGCATAAATCTTTAATAGTCAACTAAAATATTTTTTGTCATTACAAATATTCATAACATTAAAACATGTAACAAAATAAAATGATGTCATAGCTAATTAAATTTAAACTGCTGGCATTTTAAAAAGTTTCCATCTAGTAAAAAAAAAGCTTCTTATTATTTTACTGTCATTTTAAAAATAATAATGTCACTTGACAAATAAATCTATACCACATGTAATCTTTTATTATTATAGCCAATCAAAATTTACCACAATAATGATATCCATAAAACAAAAAGATAATTAATTATTTAAGTAGTGAGGAGGACTCTCCATTCATGGTTCGTAAGAGCTATGTAATTGGGACCCCAATACCAGAGAGCAAAATCCTCCAAAGAAAGGAATTCTGAGCCATTCGGCACATTGATCCAAAGTGCTGTAAAAATTGAACCAAGTGAAAGATTTCACCATTATCAACTTAAACATGCTAGGAGAGACCAACTCCCCCACAGTACAATGAATTCGATTTAGTAAGGTAATAGAATAAATTCAATTTATTTTGACTCTTTAATGAAAATAAATAAACACATGTAAAGTAGAAAATATTGACAAAAGAATCGTCAGACTAGCAGATCATATTACGAAAAGCTCTATTAGCTAATGTGATGTCAATGAATGATTTCATTATCAACATCATGAATTTGAGAACAGAGGAGACTGTAAGCTAAAACAAGTTGATGATTATTATGTGGAAGCATCTTCCTGATAGTGACCCTTGTAAGCCACCAATAAAGCCTCTTCATTATCCCTAAACTTTGAAATATACTTCTCCAAGAATATCTCCTCCGGCAAGCGTAACACTCGATAAAAACTTGGATTCTTCTTAAGTAGATTTTTTGACATTAGCAGCTGCAGAACCCTGTATCGAGGAATCACCCTGTGCTCTATGCTGTACGTCAAAATCACAGGGTTATGAACCATCACTGACTTAGGGAACATAATTGTATTCAAGTACACTTCAATTCCAAACTTTAGCTTCTTTTCAGATGTTCGAAGCAAGACTGGAGCTCTTCTAAACATTTGCATGCTCTCATCTTTGGAAAACCCACAACTCTGAATTAATTCCAACTTTCTTTCAAACGTTTCGATGCTCAAACAACTTACTGAAATGATCGCATGCACGAACATTCTTGAATTTACATGGAAACCCATCTTTACAGCCCGTGAAACATGGTTTCGAAGCAGAGACTCTGGAGCACTAAAAAGTCGAGAATTTTGTTTGAATAACAATGAAAGCTGAGACCCAACGATCCCACAACTCTCAAAGAAAGCAGCAGTGTGCAAAATTTTTCGGTGCTTTGGGATTATCCAGTCCCCAGATTTGTGCAACACTTTAATAAAATCTTTCTCGTTGTAAACAATTTTCCTGATAATCTCCACAGAGGGGACCAATGTTTTATTCAAACTATAAGTCAACAGAGCTGGATTCTTAGAAAGAAACTTGCCCAGCTCAGAACCCTCAAAACCAAGTTGCTGAAAGTACTCAATTTTGGGCTTCAGGGTTTTATCAATATCGGAATACAGTATTCTGGGTAGTTGACAAATCATAGAGTGAATCTGGGATTCAGAAAATTCAATCTGTTTAAAAAAATTCAGCACGGACAAGGGTTGTTGAGGGCACCTAGCCTGAGAAACTCGTTTTGAGATAAAGATGGACTGAGTTTTGGAGAATTTGAAGTTGGTACTTACGTAATCAATGATGGAAATGTGCTCATTTGAGGCTTGAGTTGATGAAGAAACAGTAGAGAATAGAGAAAGAAAGGATCTGGAAGTGATAGAAGACAAATTATTCAGAGAATATGAAAGAGTGGGGTATAATTTGAGAAATTGCATTGCTCTACTATAATTCTTGCTCTTAAAAACTTTTGCATCGAAGAAACATCGGACCACACACCCAGACTAAAAATGGAGCTTTTAGGTTCGTTCCCTTTCCAGGATGAAACTGCCTAATGCTAATAGCCTAACATGGAGGGCTACCTTTACCCTATTTCATGGTTTCGGCTCCCTGAAGAGTTTGAAGCAAGTGAAATCGCAAAATGAAAGCGAAGATCTCTACCCTATTTCAAGCTTTCGGATTACCTAAAAGAGAGGCTGGAGTTGGAGCTTCAATGGAAGCAAGATGCTAGCTTCAATGGAGTTCCAACGCTTTCAACTCTGCTTTTGTGCATTTCTGCAGAAGGAAGGAGATGGCCAACGGCTTTGATTCGATGTTGAGGTAGGGTTGGCCGCATGCCTCTGAACACACCTACAAGGGATCCCATTTTGGAGACTTGTCAAGTTTTCTGCAATTTTGCAGTTTAACCCTTATCAAGTTTAAAAATTACATATTTGATCCGCCAGATCTTTTAAAATTGCAAACATACCCCTGTAGCTTTTCAAAATCACCCTTCCCTATATTTTCATGGGAACATCTTTATGAAATTTGAATCAAAAGCTAATATTTGATGCAGTAATATTACAAAACAATACTTTCGTTGCCAAAACATATTTTTCTCTAATAAAAAATTTTAATAAAAAATATTTAACACTTTAGATAGTATATATTTTCATCGAAGCTTATAAAATTACATTATAATAAAATAATTTTTACGTAATTAAAAAGATAGAATTATATCAACAATCTATATCCAAATTTAAGAACAATTTTTTTATTTTAGGAATTCTTACCAAATATTATACTCGTAATCTATATAAAAGTCAGGGGAGTCACACAAGACATATTTGTTCACTCTTTAATTTTGAAGTCAACAAGAATCAAATTAGCGAATAAAATAAAATAAAAACTAAAATAATCACAAATGAACAATGAAACATAATATTTGGTGAAGACGACTTTTTAAAAAATTTCTAGAGTCATAAAATAATCACGGTAATTGTCACATTTGGGTTATGAGACTTTTTCAAAAATTCTAAGCTCAACACCAATCTTTCATTTTTTTTAATGCTGTATTTAGCTTAATTAGTAGTGGTTGTTTTATAGTTGAAGTAGTTAAATTCATGGTATTTTTGTTAAGCAAAGAAATGTAATGTTAGCTAACTATGCTGTAGGAACACACTTTATATGCGTCTTTGACGTATAAATTTTTTTATATAAGTGGAATGGCAAGTGAAGTCAAAATTAAGTCAGCCCTTAACTTCAATAATAACAACTATTATTAATGCCTAATCCTAGTACTAACCTTAGACCAGTTTGTAATTCAAAATATAGGTCCAAGCCCAACATTGATTTTATCTTTAGAGCCCATGCACAATATAACCCCACCCTGTTTATTGCTTTTTTTTTTTTTTTGCTTTTTCAAATAAAAAAAAGTCAACAAAATTCAAAAACTTCATATTTATCTAGGTTTCCCAAGAACATATCTTTGTAATGGACAATAAAGTGTATGTTTGGTTGAGCTTTAGAGAAGTAAAAAAATCACATTTGTAGCTTATAAAATGCAAAAACAACAATTCGTTACTTTTTGTCAAACCACATTTTAAAAAAATAAAAGGCTAAATCAAACATGCACAAAATAATTTGCTTGTTAACATGCTCTATGGAAGATGTCACTATAAATGAAAGACATAGCTCATTGGACATTGACTTCATTATTCATAATGAAAAAATGAATAGTACTAAGGTCATTGAGGATGAGGAAGAAGATGCCAAATTAAACAACATATATTCAAGTGGTTTCTTAATTTTCAATATTTAGAGTGATATGTATTACTTTTTTGAAGTATGTTACGGTGTTAATAGATGACTTAGTGTATATTTAGATGAATAGTGATGTTTCTCAAATTATGTTTTAGACAAAATAATGAATTGTTGCTTTCTATGTATTATAGTTGAGCAAATAAGATTTTTAACCTTTCAACTCAAAATCAAACATATTATTAAGGATGTTGTATTCACCTTGTAGGTCTCCATCATGACACCCAACTCAATACGTTGGGCCACCTGGGCCACACTCAAGATGTAAGATTTGCACAAAGATTAATAGTATTTTATATTTGTTGAGGATGGAAAATGACAAAAACAAAAAGAAATAGTAAAAGAAAGAATTATATTGCTCAAGAGATATGAAGATTACAATAACAAAAGTGCTAAAACTAAGGTTTTAAGTGTTGTAAGAGTAGTGAGAGTTGTAAATTTGTGTACATGGTTGAAGGTAAGTTAATGATAATTTAATTAAGTTGATATGATTATTTTAGTTAAATTATATTGCTCAAAGATATTTGTCATTGCACTATTATATATAACAATTTTCTAAAAAAATAGTGAGGAAATAGCGAGATACGACGAGAGATCAGTGAAAACATAACAAGAACTAGTAAGGAAAAGTAGAAAGAATCTCAAGAGTATCATAAAAGATCAACATAAAAGATCAACGGGAGATGCACAAGAAAAAAGACCAAGAAAATTATATATAAAGACTAGCTAAAGTACTTCTTTAAGACTTTGAGGTAGCTTCTAGCATCAACACGCAGGCAGAAAAAAATATATTTACAAAACTCTTGAACGCCAAGACGTAGATCGAAAGCGTTGAAGTGTAAATTTGCAAGATAAGTTGGGCTACAATCATTCACAATTAAAACATATATATGGTAAAAATTAGTTTATGAAAAAAGGAGGAAGATGAAAAAAATTGCACATGAAAATGATGTAATACTCTACTGGAAATAGATAACTTTCAGTTTCAATTAAATCATTGAGAATATATAGTCGTTAGTTAAATTAAAAAATGTTTTCTAATGCACTTTTAAATGAATTAAACAATTATCAATTTGAATTCTTATCAACTTTAAATATCTAAGTAATTCTTAAATCTAAGAAAGTTTTTGTTTCCCCATACCGACTGATACATTTGTGATGGCCAAAAACAAGATAAGAAAAAAAAAACTCAAAGTTTGCTATACATGTTGCCCATGAACGTATAATGCATAGCATCATTAATTATCGTGCACCTTGTAAGTTTCAGCACACTTCATAGTTCCATTTTTTCATTGCATGTAATTAAATTTTAGTCAATTAAAATTTGTTACTTCACAAATGCAAAGTTGATCATAAAATTTTATTTGGCAAGAAAATTTCTTGTGACTTTAAAAGCATTCATAATACAAATACATGGAAATCAATAAAATTTTAGCAAAACAAAATGATGTATCATAGCCAATTAAAGTTAAGCTACTGTCATTTAAAAAAATTGATATATAATGATGTCACTTGACAAATAAAATCATGCCACAAGTAAAATTTTATCACTATATCCAATCAAATTTTACCACAATAATGATATCTTAATAAAAATAAAACCAAGAGATAATGAATTATTTTAGGTAGATAAGGAATTTTTGAAAATTTATCTATGCGGAAGTAGATCATTTCAAATTTTTTGTCCCACGTGATTATTTTGGATTGGAATCACCAGAAAAATTTTGACAACTTTTTCAGAACAAATCCCGAAAAGGATGAAAAACGAAAAGAAATTTTTAGAGAATCATTATTTTGTATATTATGTCTCTCCATCTTCTTTGCTTAAAAGAGAAGCTGTCATATATTTCCTTTTGTTGAGTTAGTTCACTTTTGTTTTGCTTTTTGGTACCTCACACCTTTTTAAAAAATAGACTCCCTTTCTGAAATTTAAATAATTAATTTTAAATGTTAATTAATTAATTATCAATTAATTAATTTAAATTTGGATTATTGAATTATGGATTAACTTCTCTCAGCGCAAAATTCCAACAAATAGTGACGAGGACTTTTCATTCATAGCTCTATAAATGAGATTTATGTTATTTGTGAAAGAGGGAAGAAAATTGGGATCCCAATGATAGAGAGCAAAACCCTCCAAATAAAAGAGTTATGAGCCATTTGAGTGGAACATTGATCTAAGTGCAAAATATTCAATTGAACTATGAACTGAAAAAGATTCCACATTTTATTTTGCACAATGGAAAAGAATAATTCAATTTATTTCGACTCTTGAATAACAAGATAAATATAAAATCGAAAATATTGACGAAAGAATCAATAGAGCCCCAAAAATATTTTACAAGAAGCTCTAGAAGCTTGAGCGCGCGCATTCAGAAGGAAGGCCTTGAGGAAATCGCTTCAGATCACTGCAATAGTTATAGATCATGAAGTGCTTCTGAACCCATCTGAGTCTTCTTCTGGCATTAGCGTCAAGCTCGTTCCTTTGCAATTTAGAATCAGAGAATGAGTTGGATGAGAATTCAGTGGCTTTGAAATTGCGATAGTAGGCTGTGAAAGGAGCCTTAGACCAATCAGTCTTAACCAAACCGCCTCTGGTGGCCCAGTCATCAGCATTCCAAAGGCTAGAATAGATTCTCATTGGTTGGTCCTTAGGGAAGGGAACACCTTGAGATTCCTCATTCTTGAAAACCCTTATGGGGATATTATCTACTAATAATCTGCAATTAATCCGCATGATGAAATAAACTACATATAGGTTAAATAGGAAGATAGATATATAAACAAAAAATTTGGTTTTCATTTTGTTTCACTTACAAAATGTACTGGGGCTTCCAGATGATAGAGTATGTGTGGAAGTTTTTGGTGGGGTCAAACCAGAGATAGAATTGTTGCTCTCTGTTACCTTTGCCTTGTGAGAAGACGTTGGTGTGAAGAATATAGGGATCCCCACTTACATTTCCCAAGAACTCGAGATCAATCTCGTCATGATTTGGCCCTTGGGATGACAACTGCGCGAGTAAATTACAAATATATGTTAAAGACGTGATTCATTTAAATAGAGAGAGTTTAATTGTTAGAGCAAAAAATAACATACGTAAAACGTAGTGACAGTGCCAGCAGAATTGCCAGCAACAAGCTTGAGCTGCATATCAATCCTTGCAAAAAGGTACTGTTTCTTTGATTGGAAGCCAGAGCCAGAGAACTTGTCGAGAGAAAGAGATAGAAGCTGACCTCCATTGAATATCTTTCCACGGCTACCACCCCATGTTAGGTCAAAGTCTTGGGAGAAGTTAGCAGCACATGAAGCCACCATAGAGCTAACCACTATCCCAACCACAATAAGCACGTAAAACCCATTACCAGTAGACATGCACAGACATATATATGGGAAAGGAGGGAATAAGAGAGAACTTGGTTTGAAAGCTGGTGCCAGCTTTGCAAGTTTTGAAAGTTAGAAGCTTTTGTTTTGGATTTAATTATTACTTTACAAGTTTTCGGGTTCATGCAGGTTGGAGAGGATGCTGTGAACAATGATTAAGAGAATATGGACGTTGACCTTATTGCAGTGTGATTTGAAACAAAACTAAAATATTGAAGAAAGAATTGGGCGGTGCAGATGCCAACTGGGTTTGGTACATGTGAAGAATGACAACGTTATGAAGCTATTACAAATGACAAACTGGAGATTTATTTGAATTCAAATCACTTGTAAATTAAACAATTTTTTCATTATTAAATCACACATAGTGATTTCAAACAAGTTATTTTAGTTTTCTTGACACTCTGAATTTGAATTTGTTTAATTTTTTAATAAGAAATATTTTCATGAACATTTATTAAAAATTTTATTAAAATATAAAAACATAGTTAAATTCAAATTTAATTAATACACAACCAATTGAAGGGTACAATGAGAATTTTAAGTTAATGAATCAAGATTAAAAAATAGTATTACTTATATAGTTGTATAATTATTATATCTATTATGAGTACTTATATTTAATTTATTTGATTTTACTTGAACTTTTAAAATAAACTCCACGCAAATCAAAATAGAGCATACTTTAATTGTGAAAGTAGAATAAGTGCAATGAAAGTGCAATATGCCAGTATTACTGGTAATAATATAATTAATTAAATACAATTTCAATAAATTTTAATCAGCAAATAATTAATAGTACCGTGTCCAACTCCAACCAACAGACTCGTAAACTGCACCGAAAACAAAAGAAAACTCTGCAACAAAGTAAGCGCGTTGGTCCATCGTTTATAATTATCTTGTTAATAATTTAGAATATTATAATATTTATAGTAGCTGACAATTTAAAATATAAGGTTGAGTATTGATAGGTACCATTCAATTTTTCTGTAACATGAAAAATTATAATTTATAAATGATCTTTAGTCATAGATCAAATTTTATATTATGAGTTTTAAACCAAACTCTATTTTTCATCATTTTACTGATAATAAGTTACAAGATATTCAATGGAGACAGTCTCACATTGTGGTACCAATTGTTTTCTATCATCCTCTGCTATGCGGTTTGAATTTGAAGAACCATCTAAAAAGTGAACGGTTTATCATGAAAACCCTTCCTGATAGCATTGACAAATTATTTTGTTTTCCAAATCCAACGAGTTCCTGTGCTTTTAAATTTGATGGCAAGCCAACTCACCCTTTTTTTTTCGATTGAACTAGCCGATTTTGTATAATATTTTAAACTATATTACTTTGTAAATAATGTATGAAAACAAACTATTTAAGGTATTAACAGAAAAAGTACATCAAGAGTCGCTTGCATAAAACTATGTTTAACTATACATTTATCAAAACCTTTGATGTATACATCTATAACAGAATTCCAAGTAAAATAGCTGCATGGCATTATTCTCCTTATATATCCTAAGGCTTATGTAGAGATAAAAATTTTTTAAAAAAATTAGATTTAAATCTAAACTAAAAAAAATATCATAATTAAAATTTCATGACCATTCCATTTCCTTCCATTACCCTAAGGATCCATTTGGATCAACGGAGAGGAGGGGAGGGAAGCAAGGGGAGGAGAGAGGGTTTAATGAGTCCTATTTAGTTGGAAAGAAAGGGAAGGGAAGAATGAGGAGATTATTATTTAGTTCAAGAGGAGAGGGGATGAGAGGGGAGGTAATTATATTTGGACAAATTTACCTTTATATTATTTTAATTTTATTTTTTATAAAAAAAGTTATTTATATCAATATTTTTCAAAAAAAAAATTATGAATTCTAATCTTTTTTTATTTTTAATTTCTGATAAAAAAATTATCTTAATTTTTATTAAATATTAATATATTAAAAAATTAATAGACAATAAAGTAAATTACAACCTAAAAAATATCCCTCCGTTTCCTCCCCCCCAAAACCCCCCAATTTGAAGAGGAAGGAAATTTGCCTCCACTTCCCTCCCCTCCCCTTCAATTTTATCCAACCAAACATCTTATCTCCGTTCCTTCCCCTCCCTTCCCCTCCAAAAACCCCCAACCAAACATACCCTAAGGCTCCAACAGAGAAGCCTGTAAAACAGAACTTGATGCTTATTAAGAAGAAACATCTTCCAGATAGTGACTCTTGTAAGCCACCAATAAAGCCTTTGCATTATCTCTAAACTTCAAAATATACTTCTCCAAGAATATCTCTTCCGGCAATTCTAACACTTCAATAAAACTTGGTTTCTTCTTAAGTACATTTTCTGACATTAGCAGCTGCAAAACTTTGTATTGAGGAATCACCCTATCCTCCATGCTATGCATCAAAATCGTAGGTTTATGAACCAGCATTGACTTAGGTAGCATAATTGCATTCAAGAATATTTCAATTCCAAGCTTTAGTTTCTTCTCAGATGTTCGAAGCAAAAGTGGAGCTCTCTTGAACATTTGCATGCTCTTATCTTTGGAAAACCCACAACTCTGAATTAACTCCAACTTTCTTTCAGATGTTTGGATGCTTAAACCACTGATTGTGAGGATTGCATGCACCAACATTCTTGAATTTATGTGGAAACCCATGTTTACAGCCTGCAAAACAAGATTTTGAAGCAGGGACTCTGATGCAGTGAAAAGCTGAGACTGTCTTTTAAGTAAAAGTGCAGGCTGAGACCCAACAATCCCAGAATTCTCAAAGAAGGCAACATTGTGCAAATTTTTTTTGTGCTTTGGGAGTATTCGGCCAGATCTGTACAGCACTTTAATAAAATCTTTCTCATTGTAAGCAATTTTCCTAATAGTCTCCACAGAGGGGACCAATGTTTTATTCAAACTATAAGTTAAAGGAGTTGAATTCTTGGAAATAAACTTGCCCAGCTCAAAACCTTTAAAACCCAGTTGCTAAAAGTACTCAATTTTTGGCTTCATGATTTTATCAATATCTGAAAACAATATTTGGGGTTTTTGACAAATCATAGATTGAATCTGGGCTTCAGAGAGTCCAATCTGTTTAAGAAACTTCAGCATGGACAACACTTGTTGAAGGTACCTGGCCTGAAAAACTCATTTTGAGATATAGATGGACTGAGTTTTGGAGAATTTGAAGATGGTACTTAGGTAATTGTTAAAAGAATCTCATAATTTTAGGATGCTTTTGTTTTTATCGCTACTTATTTGTAAAAGATTTCTAGATTAGTTATAGGATTTCCAGCCTTTATTTTCAGTCAAGTTTGTTGCCTTTATTTATGTATAAATAGACCCTCTGTATTACAGATTAAATCAAAGAAATATAGAATTTATCTTTCATCAAATTGTTTTATGTTTTTACATATGGTATCAGAGCTCTGACTCTAAGAAGAGTCTTGCTCAAAGATCCATGGAGCACACACCCGAAGAGCTTTCATCTGCAACCAGGAAGGCGAGTTTGAATCCAACTGAGACCCTTACCATTATGGGCTTAAACTCGAATAACTCATCCTTCCAATCGCAATTGAAAAATTGAATGGGAAAAATTACAGAGAGTGGGCTCGTGCTGTTAAACTAGCCATTGGTGGGAGAGGAAAGTTGGGATACCTTACTAGAGAAATCAAAGAGCCTTAGACCAGTGATATCACTGCACATTGACGTTGGACGGCTAAGAATTCACTAGTAACCTCTTGGCTAACATACTTGATGGTCCTTGTGATCTGAAGGACCTTTATATTCCTCAACACTGCTCTAGAAGTATGGGAAGCTGTGAGGGAAGCATATTCTGACAGAGAAAATGCTTCACATACCTTCGAAATCAAAATGAAACTCTAGCAAATGAGGTAAGGGGACAGAGAAGTGAATGATACTAGGTGGAGATGATGGCTTTGTGGCAAGAACTAGACGTCATTTGCGAAGAAGAGTGGGTGTGCGTAAAAGACAACATGTGATTTAAGAGGATGATAGAGAAGGACTATATATTTGAATTTCTAGCTGGCTTGAACCAAGAACTCGATGACGTGAGAAGCCGCATCCTTGCAAGGTCTCCTCTGCCAACCATACGTGAAGCGTTCAGAGAAGTAAGAAGGGAAGAAACACGCTAGAAGGTAATGCTGAAGAATGACGCCAAAAATGTCAAAGGGTCAGCTTTGTTAATTTGAAGCAGCACTGGACAAATCAACGGTAATGGGCCTGACCCAAGCCAAGACAGAAACAACATCCTTTTTGTGATTATTGCAGGAAAAATAGGCATACTAAAAACATTTGCTGGGAATTACATGGAAAGCCACCTTATTGGAAGTCCAGAAAAAATTCTAAAGGCCAAGGATATCATGTGACTACAGAACAAACTTCAGAAAAATCAGGAGATGATAATAAAAATTTTTCTAGTAATGACCAATTGGGAAATTTTCTAGAAATGCTAATAGTCTTACAATCTTCTAGTCAATTACAGGAAAAAATCTCTACAACCTCTTTTGTACATAAGGGTAAAATACTTTGTGCTTTTAAATCTTCAAAAACAAGTGTATTGTGGATTGTTGATTATGGAGCTTATGATCATATGACTGATGACTACCATTCTTTTATCTCTTTAATCATAAAATTAAAATTGCTGATGAAACTCTTATCCCTATAGTTAGAATAGGAGATGTTAAACTAAGTAATTCCATATTTTTAAAATCCACCCTCCATGTCCCTGGTCTTGACTGTATCCTACTTTCTGTTAATCAATTCACAAAAAACTTTGATTACTTTGCTAATTTTCTTCCCACTTATTGTATTTTTCAGGACCGATCATCGAGGATGATGATTGACAGTGCTAAGGAGTATGAGGGACTCTACTACTTTGAAGACTCTGGAGTTAGCAAACGGTTTGATATTACTTGTAATTCTGCTTTATCTTTCCAAAATAATGACTTGATGTTATGGCACTAGAGACTAGGTCACCCTAATTTCAAATATATGTATTTACCTTCTACCTGAATTTCATTCAAATAAAAAACCTATTGAGTTTCATTGCGAAAATTATGAGTTTGCCAAACACCACAGAAAATTCCTTTCCCAAAAATGCATATTACCCAAATGAGCCTTTTGCTATGATTCACAATGATTTGTGGCGTCCATCACGAGTACCAAATAAAATCCGTACAAAATGGTTTATCTCTTTTATTGATGATCACACTCGTCTTTGTTGGGTATACCTTTTAAAAGAAAAGTCTGAGGTTCTTCGAGTATTTCCCACCTTCCATATTATGATTCAAAATCAATTTAATACTCGCATCAAAATTTTACACATAGATAATGGTATTGAATATTTCAACCGCACTTTAGGACCATTCCTTGAAAACCATGGCATTATTCATCAAAGTTTATGTAGTTATACATCTCAACAAAATGGCATTGCAGAAAGAAAAAATAGACACCTTCTCGAGGTTGCAAGAGCCCTAATGTTTACTTCTAATATGCCATAAGTTTTCTGGGGAGATGCTATATTAACTGCTACTTATCTCATCAATAGAATGCCCAGTTGTACACTCTCGTTTGCTACCCCTATTCAAAAACTTCAAGAATTCTTTCTCAGTGTCAAATTATTTACTAATATTCCCCTCAAAGTATTTGGGTGCACAACCTTTGTCCACAATCACTCTAGTAAAATAAATAAATTTCAACCCTATGCCGTTAAATGCATATTCCTCGAATACGATCCAAACCACAAGGGTATAAATGCTATATGACCCTTTAACTCATCGCTCCTTTGTTAGTATGAATGTCACCTTTCTTGAGAACATATCTTTTTTTCCCAAGCCTTCTATTCAGGGGGAGAACTTGAGTGAATCTCAGACTTGGTACAAAAATGAAGATCTAACCCTATTTGATGTTCCTACCCCACTTATATATGACCTGGTGCTAGAAGCAAAAGGGAATTCTAATTTAGGGGGAGAAGCAAAAGAACAAGGGAATAAAGAGACTATAGCTACTCCAGAAGAAAAAAGTTGGAAAACCTCACACCTAAAGCATAATAAGAATCAGAACCAATGGTATATCTTAAATCTTCCACATTTACCCCAGAAGAGGTAACCAATCCTATTATAGATAAGTCTTCTAATTTAGATTTTCCTATTGACTTGAGAAAACCTACTCGATCCTGTACTCTTTACCCCATTCTAAAATTTGTCTCTTATAAAGCTTGTTCCCTTACATACCATGCCTTTGTTACTAATCTTGACAAGATTAAAGTTCCCAACACAATTAAGGAGGTCCTTGAGGTACCTAAATGGAAAGCAACTATCATGGAAGAGATGAAAGCTCTAAAAAAAACAAAACTTGGGAGATTGTAAATCTACCACTTGGAAAAAAAAACTAGTGGGATGTAAATGGGTGTTCATAGTTAAGTATAAGGTTAATGGGATGGTTGAAAGATACAAAGCTCACCTTGTGGCAAAAAGATTCACCCAAACATATGGCATAGATTACACAGAGACTTTTGCACTAGTAGCTAAATTAAATACCATCTGTGTACTTTTATCCTTAGCCACCAACCTTTATTGGCCATTACAACAACTAGATATGAAAAATGCATTCTTAAATGGTGACCTAGCAGAAGAAGTATATATGACACCTCCACCTGGATTTAACAAGGTAATGAAGATAAGGTTTGTAAGCTCATAAAGTCCTTGTATGGTCTCAAACAATCTCCCAAAACTTGGTTTGAGAGGTTTGCACAAGTTCTCAAACGTGAATGATACAATTAGAGTCACTCGAACCACACCCTATTCTTAAATCACAAAGGTGGAAAGAGAATGATCTTTATTGTTTATGTAGGTGATATTGTACTCACAAGAGATGATATTGCAAAGATGGACAAGCTCAAGAAAGTGCTAGCAACTGAATTTAAAGTAAAAGACTTAGGTCAGTTGAGATATTTTCTGGGGATGGAGATTGCTAAATCAAAAAAGGGGATTAGTGTGTCTTAAAGAAAATATACATTAGATCTTTTATTTGAAACAAGGATGTTAGGATGCAAACCTAGTGATACTCTAATAGAAGTTAGAAAAAGATTTGATAATACAAGTAAACCAGTAGACAAAGAAAGGTATCAGAGATTGGTTGGGAAGTTAATATATTTGTCACATACTTGGCCCGACATTGCTTTGGCTGTAAGTATAGTAAACCAACACTTGCATTCTCCTAAAGAAGCACATCTTGATGTAGTTTATCGAATCTTAAGGTATCTAAAAAGGTCACCTGAAAATGGTTTACTATTCAAGAAAGGAAATTTAGCTCAAGTAAAAGTCTTTACTGATGCTGATTGGGCAAGATCATTAGAAAATAGACGGTTTACTACGGGATATCGCACATTTGTGTGGGGAAACCTAGTAACTTGGAGGAGTGAAAAACAAAATATTGTGGCAAGAAGTAATGCTAAAGCTGAATTTAGAGCTCTACCTCAAGGAATATGTGAAGGTTTATGGCTAAAAAGACTACTAGAAGAATTATGTATTAACATAGAAAACCCTATTAAGCTCTACTGTGACAATATGGCAGCCATTAATATTTCACTTAATCCAATATAGCATGATAGGACAAAACATGTAGAAGTCGATCGACATTTTATCAAAGAAAAAGTAGGTGGAATTATCTGTATGACATATATCCCTACAAGAGAACAAACTACAGATATTCTTACAAAAGGCTTGCCATATCGTACCTTTAGAGGACTTATTGGCAAGTTAGACACGATTAATATCTATGATCCAACTTGAGGGAGAATGTTAAAAGAATCCCATAATTTTAGGATGCTTTTGTTTTTATCGCTACTTATCTGTGAAAGATTTCTGGATTAGTTATAGGATTTTTAGCCTTTATTTTCAATCAAGTTTGTTGCCTTTATTTATTTATAAATAGACCCTTTGTATTACGAATTAAATCAGAGAAATATAGAATTTATATTTCATCAAATTGTTCTATGTTTTTCCACAGTAATCAATGATGGAGATCTGTTCTTTTGAGGCTTGAGTTGGTGAAGAAACAGTGGAAAGCAAAGAAAGAAAGGATCTAGAAGTGATAGAGGACAAATTATTTAGTGAATATGAAAGAGTAGGGTATACTTGGAGAAATCGCATTACTCTAACAGAATGTTTACTGTTAAAATATTTCACATCATAGAGACATCAGACTAGGCACCAGACTAAAAAAGGAGCTTTTAGGTTCATTCCCTTTCCAAAATGGCTACCAATGAAATTGCCTCACTAGTTACTATTGAAGCTATCCATAAATAGAGTCATTGATTTGATGCCATTAAATGACTCTTAAATGTTTGCTTCTGTAATGATGCTTCTTTTTGACATGTCAGTTGTCATTGTCTCTTGCAAGACATTCAAGCAAACAAAAGTGTTGATATGATGAACTAGAAAGATTTATCACAATATCTAAAACAACTTCTGAGTGTAGAATCAAATATTTTAAGACCTTTTCAAATTTTCAAATGCCCACAAATCCACAATACAGTTCTATAGTTCAACTGCATCTAACATAGGCAAAAGCCAAGTAAACCACTTGTAAGATTCACAAAATAATCCATACCTAAGGCATAACATAACTCCCTTAAATGAGATCATTTTCAGTTTTAAAAAAAGATCATATTATATCATAATAAACTAACAAACCTTCACCAAGTAAACAACAACAATTAAAGAACACACAGATCAAATTGACAACTCTGAATCAAACAAACTGAGTCATTGGCATTGCAAGATCATCATAACACACGATGTTGTACTTTTACCCAATTTATTGGTATTATAGAGCCAGATGAATCAAAGTCTGTTTATTAGCAAGACAGACACACAGCAAGGATGGAGCTTCCAACTTGCAGGATTAGGGCTGTGCATAGGTCTGGTTCATTGGAATTCTCACCTTAACATAGTTGAGATACAAAAAAGATAGGGTTTATAGTTCCAGAATTCAATTATTAGGGAAAAAGAAAAAAGACTTAATGACAATCATGCTAGGCAGCTTAAATGCAAGTTCATTCTCATGAATTATGATTTATTATTAAGCAATTAGGAAATTCTGAACCCAACTTTCCCAAGGAACACTGGAATGTAGGAAGCACGGATACATCGTTTCTAAAGGCGTACTCGTACTGAATCATTTCTGGTACGGATATGCACACCGTACAAGTACAAACGTACCCCGTACGTTTCGAAACATTTTTTTTCGTACCAAAATATTTCAGAAATGACTGCAAAATGGCTCTGAAATGTAACGACGCTGTTTTCTGCCTCATTAACCTGTCCTTCTTCTCATCGAACTTGACACTTCTCCCTTGCTCTTCTCTGGATCTAGAGTTTCCTATTGTTGCTGCGTCTTGCTTCACATCGCTCGTCGTCATTCATCTCCTCCCTCCATGAAGCTGTCTGTTCCTCCATCGTCTTCTCCGGTGGCAGGTGCATCTTCATCTCTGGTGGCAAAGCTTCTGTCTTCTTCTCTAGTCTTCTGTTGTCTTCTTTATCCGTTCTTGATTGCAAATATGATAGGTGTTAATTCTTACCTTCTTCATAAAGAAGATTCACATCTTGACTTCTCTGTGCTGCTTTGTACGATGTCCATCTTAGGTAAGAAGTAAGAAAAAAAATTGATTTTGGACAGGACTATGATTTTCTTGCCTAGCTGCCACCTTTACTGAGTAATATATATAGTGCATACATTAATTGGAAATGAAAAAACAGAGAATATGGGCGAGAATGATTTTTAGTGGAACAACAACTCAGACATTGATATTGTCACTTAGTACTATTCATTGAATCTGGGACAGAGAGGTAAGCTATTAATTCATCCAAATTAATTCCAAACAAATTTTACTATTGTGTTATTTTCTGGTGCAATAGTGACTTTGATATATTTGAATGGTACACGAATGCAGGCTAAGAAAGCAACTTTCCTTGCTCCGTTAGGATTGATTGACTCTTGCTTGTTTTTTATTATGCTTATGCTTTTGCTTCATTTTTTATTTATTAATTTTCTTTATTCCTTCTGCATTATTTTGTGAAAACTATCTGACTAAGTTGTTGAAAATTAAATCAAAATTTATTCTAGACATTCATGATTATTAATATAATATCAAAGCTTGAAAAAACTTTCATATGATTAGCATGCAGATATATAAGATAGATATCCAAAAAAAAAAAGTTATAGGATTCCTTTAATGATGTTCCATCCCACCTCTGGATAAGCCTACACATAAGGAAAAAAGTGCTGTTTCTTAACAATGAAACACACATTGTTAACTAATAATATACTTAGTTTTTGTGTTTATTTATCTGGAAAAAATTTGGCTTTTCCAAAAATGATATTGCAATGAGTAGGATTGTTCCATATGCACTAGTTTAATATACATTAGTCTTATTGTTGTTTCTCAATCATAGGTATCATGGCAATTGGAAGTTCTAGTTCTACTAGTAATCCTAGACCCACTACTTCTGCTAAATATTGTTCTAGTAATGTTCTCCAAAAAGAGGAAACTCCTTTATGGGCTAATGTAACTTTGATTGTTAGAAGTAGAGAAGGAGAAACTGCCAATTCTGGTGGAAACAAATATTAAAAGTATAATTATTGTAATCATGAATTTCAAAGATCTTATTCTAGAGTTAAGTGGAATTTGTTGAGAGTATCTGATAAAGGAATTTTTACATGTCCCAAAGTTGATGCTTGCTGTTTAGCAAAAATGAAAACTTTGCAAGAAGAGGTTGAGAATAAAGCAAAACCAAAAGAAGTATCATTACCACCACCAACTAGAGGCTTTTCTCCTTTAGGTATTCAAAGTGAGTATAATCAAGGAAAAAAAAGACTAGTTGGTACTTTGGAAAAAGTCTTCAACCAAACAGCTATGGAAAATTTGTGTGCAGAAATTGCTAGAATGTTCTATTCTGTTGGTTTATTTTTTAATTTGGCATGTAATTCATATTATATTAGTTCTTATCAATATGCTACAAATAATGTGATTTCTGGTTTTAAACCTCCTGGTTATAATGCACTAAGAGGCCTTTTGTTGCAACAAGAAAGGGAAAATGTTGAAAGGTTGCTTGAACTAATAAAAGGGACTTGGAGTGAGAAAGGAGTGAGTATTGTAATAGATGGATGGATTGATGTACAGCAAAGGCCATTAATTAATTTTATGGCTATATTTGATGGGGGTCCTATTTTTTTGAAGGCAATTGATGGAACTAAAGAATATAAAGACAAATTCTACATAGTTGAGTTGATGAAACAGGCAATTGAAGAGGTAAAACTTCAAAATGTGGTTCAAATTATTACTGACAATATCTCTATTTCTAAAGCTGCTAGTAAGATTATTGTGGCTGAATATTCTCACATTTTTTAGACACCGTGTATTATCCACACGCTCAATCTCGCGTTGAAAAATATATGTACAGCTAAAAACACTAAGGCAAATGAATTAGTATATGAAGAATGTCATTGGATCACTCAAATCAGGGATGATGTAATTTTTATTAGAATTTTTATCATGAATCATTTCATGAGGTTGGCCATTTTCAATGAATTTGTACCCTTGAAATTGTTTGCCATTGTTGAAACTAGGTTTGCCTCAACCATTGTGATGCTAAAAAGGCTTAAACTTATAAAAATCTCTCTTTGCACAATGGTAATTAGTATGGAATATATATAAAAAGGATGATGTTGGAAAGGCTAATACTATTAAAGAGTTAGTTCTTGACGACTCTTGGTGGGATAAGATTAATTATACCATCTCTTTAACAAAGCCTATTTATGGCATGCTTAGATTTTATGATACGGATAAGCATACACTTCACTTGATTTATGATATGTGGGATTCAATGATAGAACAAGTGAAGGTATCAATATATAAATATGAGAAAAAGGAACTTTCTGAGTATTCAAGATTTTTTGAAGTTGTGTATGGAATTATAATTGATCGTTGGACAAAGAGTTGTACACCACTCTATTGCCTTGCTCATTCATTGAATCCTAAGTAAGTTACATTAATATTCCATACTTATATTGTTGATATTCTTTCCACATTTAATTTTATGCTAAATAAGTCTAATTCTCATTGTTTTTATTGTATATTACATAGGTATTACACTCCTCAATGGCTTAACACAGCACCAAATAGAGTTCCTCCTTATTTAGATGGTGAAATTTCAACCGAGAGGATCAAATGCTTTAATATGTATTTTAAAGATCCTAGGGAGAGAAAATTAGTCTTTCAAGAGTTTTCAATGTTTTGTGGAGCTTCATATGCATATTCATTATTTGATTCTTTACAAGATAGGTGGAATTTGGAGCCTAAAGATTGGTGGTTAAATTATGGTTCTTCAACCCCAATACTCCAACGGCTTGCATTAAAGCTTTTTCGTCAACCATGTTCATCATCTTGTTGTGAAAGGAATTGGAACACCTACTCTTTCATTCACTCACTGAAAAGGAACAAATTAAATCCAAAAAGAGCTGAAAACTTGGTTTATGTTTATACCAATCTTCATCTTTTGTCAAGAAAGAGTGAAAAGTATTCCAATGGAGTGACTAAGATGTGGGATATTAATGGAGATCATTGGGAGCCATTTGATGGAGCAGGAAGTCTTAAGATTGCAAATTTATCTTTAAATGAACTAGATTTAGAGTAAGAGCTCATAGGGAATGTTACTAATATTGATGTAGATGAAGATGAGGATTAGTTTGGATTAGAAATTCTAGTATTAATACTTGTTGGAAATGTAACTTATTATGAACATCTTATTTATGCTTGTAAATTATTTTATTATTTATGCTATTGTAACTTATTTATGGTTTAATTTAGTTTTGAATGTGTTAAATTATTGAATATATATATATATATATATTTCCATACCCATATCGTAAAATTTTAGAAATGGTTATATCTCACGTATCGTATAGTGTCGTACTCGATATGCGTACCCATATTGGTGCTTCTTAGACTGGAGCAAGATGATTAACATAGTCATTATAATTTACAGCAGTCAGTTAAAACCAGTTAATCAACTCAGGAGCCTACATATCAAAACTCCATAAGAATTCATTCCAAGAATGCCACCCATATGTCCAAAAGTATACCAAATCAATTTGAATATCAGAAAAAGCTCCAAACGTTAAGATTGACATAAGATATTCTAATGGATTTTATATTTGAAAAGCTCTAAACGGCGAAGCTTTGAACTAGGGGCTAATACTTGCAAACAAGGTTGTCAAACTCGCAAGTGTAAGTAAACTCATGAAGGAAGGGAAACTCGACATGTAACTAATAAATAGCTATGAAATCAAATATTCGTAGCATAAATAATACTTAAAATACGATATAAAATGAGAAAAATTAATTATCAACTCAAGCATCTCAATTCATAAACCCAGAATGATATAACAAGCAAATAGCATTTCATTCCATTTCACTAACACCCAAAATAAAAAAGTAGCAGCCAGAATCAGAGAACCAAAATTCTCAAACATACCTTCACTATGCATACCACACCTTTGAGGGATTAGAAGCAGGAACAGGGAACATCTCATTACTGAACAAGCACAAACCCTAGCATCTCATTTATTTCATCCTCACCCACAATGGAAACCCAAAATCAAAGAACCCATAGCTTATGAACCAAAATCAGAGGAACCATAACTTATAAATTGAAAAGGGAAACTAATGTTCCCAGAAAAAAAAAATGGCAACATCCATTATCAGGAATCAAAGTGAGATGCAACTTACGGAAACTAGAAAAAGAGTTTCAACTGGTTACCTCTCTTGGTGAAACCGAATGCATCCAAACCACCCACCTGGGTGCACGACGGTAACGCAGCAGCGGCGGAAGGAGAAGACGCAACGGCAGCTGGTGGCGCACGACGGCGGGGATGCTTTTCCAGCGACGCCCTAGGACAGGAGTGTGCGTGCTTTTCGAGCTCTCTCTCTCTGGTCTCAACGAAGCAGGGACAGGGTCTCTCTCTCTCCATTCGATTTTTGCCCAACGTTCCCCGCGAGGGAGTATGTGCAACAACAGCTGAAAACGTGTCAAAAGTGCCACTGCTGACCGAACCGAGGGGCTGGGAAAATCCTGAAAATGGTTGTTATTATTATTTCCTATTTTTAATTTTATTCATACGTAAAATTTAAAATAAAAGTACAAGTAAATTTTGGTAATTTTTTAAAATTTTCTTTTTCCCATTTCTAAGTTTGATGATTAAAACAAAATTTGAGGTATCAAATATATATATATATAGCTTTTCTTTTTTTTAAAAAAAATTGTGTTATCTTTTTTTGATTATTTTACATTATAAGTGAAATTATTCAAATAAAAGATATGTTCACCCTTCTTTTAAATGGGATTATTTTTAGTTTAAAAAAAAAAAGGGAATCATATCATATCATAATAAGCTAATAAACTTTGACCAAGTGGACAATAGCAGTCAACGAATGCGCAGAACCCATTAGAAACTGTAAATCAAAACAAAGTAAGCAGGATCATCATAGACCATATGTTGTACTTCTACCAAATTTATTAGGGTTGTGGAACTTCCAATTAACAAAACTGGGGTAGTGCATGTATTGGATTCTTGAGAATTTTCATTTCAAAATACTAATGTAATGTCACATCTTAGTTAGAAAAATGAATTTAATTCGAATAACTTGAATTTAAAAATAATTATAAATGAGTAATTTTTTGTACAGATTTTAAAAAATTATATGAAATAATATTACTCTTTTTTTAGTATTAAATTTGAAAATTGAGTAATTTAAGTGACTGCATTTGTTTCTCATATGTTTTAAATAATAATTTGGAATTAAATCCCTCTTGTACAGCTTCAGTGGAGAAGTATTTTTTATAGGTGAACTAGTTTATTGACGCTGTAGTAAAATTATTATATGTAATGAAATGATTATTTTTTGATATCTCAATATCATAAAATAATCATTTCATTACATGTATAAAATAAAATAATTTACTGGTATCAAAAAATAATAATTTACTTAATATTCTTTTTTAGATCAAATACTTAAAAATAAATTATAATCAAAATTGATTCACATTATGACTTCTTAAAATTGTAGCTCATTTTATTTTATTTTTCTTCAATTAAACTAGTATATAATTCACAAATAATTATAGTCTAAACTATATTCAAAATCTTATGAATCTAAAAATCATTGCAATTGTATTCATAGTACGGTAAAAGTAAGATAATAAATATTTTGAAAATATTAAAATGTAAAAAACAGAAATTAAATATAATATATGTTGCCAAACTTCTATGGTAATTTGAATAAAATTTAAGTGTTCTACATGATATCCAACATAATATAAACCTATAAATAATTATCTAAGAGATATAACATAGTCCAAATATTGTCCAATAAAACTTAAGACTACTGAATAATAATTATTCTTAAACTACCAAAACATTTTCATGAAACAAATTACAAAGACAGTAGAACTAAATAACAACTTATTATTTGACTCTAGCAAAAGTCTCCATGAATCCATAAATGGATTTGAACTAGACGAATCCATCAGCAACAAATCTAGTGAATACTTTCACTTTTTTTGTCATCACATTTAGAGATAATAGGCCGTGTTTGCTATCATCATCAACGTAATTACTTTCAGATTTGGATCTTTTAAATTGGATCCCTCTACATTCCCTCTAAAGTGTCTCACAAAATCAAAAGTTTTTTAAAATATTTTTTTTAATAAATCTCACCCTTCCTCTCTTGTATATCTCTCTGCAGGGACATTGTACTGGGATCCTCACTGTAGAGGATCCCAATCCAATTACTTTCATTGTCCATAGAAAGTATAATCAAATATCAACAACATGCATAGGCTGATAAAATGAAGGCATATTGTTGAGCTGAAAAACCATGTGCCATGAGTTGGGGTCATCAATCATAGCATCAAAATCCCCAATTTCACTGTATATTATCCGTAAACTCAAAATTAAAAAATATCCAAGCCGCACTGCCATTGTAGGTTACCAACTTGAAGTTCAACATTATTACTAGATCAAGTATCTTTATTTCATTGAAGATGTCAGATAAAAAATTGCATACCACAATATGGGTTAAAACCTCATAAGGCCTTACAGTTCGTTTCCTTGTCTAGATAAATTGTTTATCAACTTGCAAGATTTCACTTGACATAATGTCACAATTAATAGAACATATATCTAGAGTCCTCCATGCATTTTTCATAATACATTGCATGGGATGCTTTTACAAAATAATTATATGTAATGAAATGATTATTTTTTGATATCTCAACAATCAAAGCATAAAAATAATCATTTCACTAAATGTAAATAATGAAATAATTTACTTAATATTTTTTTTAATCAAATGCTCAAAAATAAACTATAACCAAAATTGGTTTACATTATGACTTTTAAAAATGTAGCTCATTTTAATTTGTCTTCAATTATACTATATACAATTCATAAATAATTATAAATATAGTCTAAACCATATTCAAAATCTTATTAATCTAAAAACCAATACAATCATATTCATAGGAGGGTCAAAATGCAATAATAAATATGAACTTTAAACAATTAGAAAATATTAAAATGAAAAATAGAAAAAAAGGAAATCTAATACAAAATGAGATGCCTAACTTCCAATATGATTTGAATAAAACTTAAATGTACTACATGATGTCCAAGATAATATAAACCTATAAATAGACATCGAAGAGATATAACATAGTTCTAATATTGCCTAATAAAATTCAACACTATTATCCAACCTCATTAATTACACCTATACAATTCAAGCAAATATGGGAGGTAACAATTTTATTTTCTTTGCAAGTGGATATAAACAAATCATATAGTAAAGTATTGACACTTAGACCCAACCTCCTAGCCCAGTTATAAGATATATAAGGGTGACTAGTACTTGAATCAAATATTGCATTTACATTACAATCATTAACTTTAATAGTACCTTAGATCAAGTTTGGGGATTTGCTAGCTTCTTACCACGTCAGGACAAAAAATCTATCATGGATCTATGGTTTGGGTGCATGTACTATCTCCCTTTGCTAGAGACAACAACCATGTGTCTCAGCTTATCATATATGTAACAAATATTCTGGCTTGTTAAACATGTTTTAGAACCATGATTTCTACCATATTGACTGCATGTTGTGTCTGCCTATGAGGAATTGCCCTTGCCTGATTGATTAAACCTTTTTTATTTTCAACCTTTTCTATTCCATAGTCTTTTTCTACCTCTTTTATTATTGCCACTAAATATCTTTTCTTCTTGAGGCCTTTTTATCTCTAAAATTTCTTTCGTGACTACTTGCATTCTCTTTAAATTATTTTTGTCACCTTGTATACCTCAACTAATGAATTAAAGTTTTTGATCCCTTGAGGTGCCACTTTGTCTTTAATCACCAATAACAACCCCCTTCTAGCTTTTTTGCTCTCCACCTTTCATCATCTTGTTTCTGGAGGCAAGAAGAATATTTAGAAAGTTCAGTAAATTTAGCCATATATTGATCTATTGACATATTTTATGACTACCTTAGTAAAATGAACTTCGACTCCTTTTCATCCCTTACCAAACTAGGAAAATACTTCTTATAAAACTTATGTAAAAAGGTCTACCAATTAACTGAGATGTTCTTTGACTACGTGATCAACTCTTTACTCTTCCACTAATAATTTGCTTCTTTCACTAACTTAAATATGGTGAATAAGGCCTTCTGTTCTGAGATACATCCCATCACCTTAAATATATTTTCCAATTGTATAATTTAAGCCTTAGTTTTTCAATATTAAACTCACCTTCAAAGGTTGGGGGACTGTATTTTCTGAATTGATTTATTACATACTAATTGGAGAGTTAAAGTTAGACAGGCTTTACTTAAAGTTGTATCTGTGGGCTTTGGTTGAATGGTTCAACTTGTGGATTTTTTAGGGCATCCAAGTTCTCTAGCTGAGGGGGATTTTCTCTCTCATTTTCCCATTGGGCTAAAGTTTCTTGCAACTGCTGTATGACTTCTTATTAATGCAACATCATCACCTGTTGTTGTTCTAGATGAGCCATTATGACCTATAGGGCTCTTGCCATAGGATTTGTAGGCTCTATCCTAGTTAGCCTTCCTCTTTTAGTGTTTATCATTTTTATTTGAAACAATCAAAATTTTCAGTATATAGTTTACTCATATGTCACAAATATTCAAACACCCAGCATTCTATAAATAGTCACCATAGAGCATGTTTCTCATTTATAATCCTTATCTGTAAACCATAAACAAAGCTAGATTGCTTGAACCATGCTATGATACAAAAAATGTCATATGCCCTATACATATAGCAAAATAACCATTGAACTACTCATATAACTTATCATAATATCTCAACCATGCTCATGGCATAGGCCTTAAAAATCTCTCATTATACATATATTGAAATAATTGTTCTATATATAAAAAAATATCCATGATCATATATACATCCAAATTCATAAATACTAAAATACTTCTATTCAAATTACATCATATATTACTCAATTATCAAAATATACATCAAAATGAATTTATAAGCATATAAATTTCATCTATTTCTTTGCTTCAAAAAGATAAATATTTTTTCCTTTTTTTCTTGCCTATTTCACCTAACATGGTTAGTAAGAAATAGGGGATGAGATTCTAGAGAGAATCTTAATAACAATACTTAACCAATTCAATGCATATAATAGATAACTCAAGAATGAAATACAAGTAACTATGACAATCTCAACATAAAACATCATAAAAATATAGAATTGGCATAAAAAATCTGAACATGCTTAGCCATAACATAAAACATATTAGCTAGGCTCATTTTTAGGTCAAGGAAGAACTATTATGCTCAATTCCTTGTCACTCTTACTAAGAGCCAAAGATATATCTCATGCACGTATAGAAAATCATATTGGTACCCCCCAACTTAAGCAACTCATAAAACAACCAATACATACAATGTATCTCAACTTAAGCATATCTAAATGTATGCAAGGATGGAAGACTAAGCTACTTGATATAAACCAAGAATCCTTCGACCAAAGAACTATTCTACTTGTTCTTTTTCTTTACTCTTCTTAGCTATACACACATAAAAATGTGGTTGTACTAGCTTGGTCTAAATATAATAAATTAGACATAAAAAATTTGATCTTATAAAATAGGTCGTTTCACTAGAAAACGTAGCTTAATATAAGCTAGACATAATTTCCAGACATACTATAAGTTCCATCATCTCATAATTCTATTTATCATTTATATAGGCATCGTATTTTAAATAATCATAACATGAATTAGATACCTCTAAATTTAGCTAATTTATCTTATTTTAAAGCTCTAAATATATTTTGTCTATTCTAAAAATTTTAGGGTAAACAAATTTCATTAGGTCCTTAAAAACTGCTAAAATAAAAATGGAATTATGCAGTAAAAACTATCATTAAATAGTATTTTTAGGCCAAATTAGAAAATTCATAAAATATTTTATAGGACTTAAAGAATTACCATCTTGGTTTTAAATCAAATCTCTATATGTTTTCTAAATGCAAGCCAAATTTTAGCTCTAAACTCAACCTTTAAAATATTCAAGGATACACTTATAGTTTAGTGCTCATTGTGGTTCTATTTTGAAATTCCAAAGTGTCATTTTTATTCCTTTTATGAGGAAATTTTTTAGCAAGCAACCAACTTGCCAGCTTGGTTCACTACCCACAATTGGCTATATTTCTCAAAATGACCATTCCACTAGTGTATGCAAGACATACCCCACTTGCATAGCTAACCCTTTTTAATTTCAATTTATGTCATAACAAGAATTATGACTTCCTTATTATTTTAGCTTCATTCTTAGGACTTGACTAAACTTATTTAGGCTATTAAAAGATCATGCAAATATGTATACACTCATGATGACAACACATTCACAAAATGGCTACATTGACCATAATTGGGCTAGAAGTTTCAACTTATGGAGTCTAAGCATTTTGACATTTTCTTTGCTTCCAACTATCTTTATAATCCATGACTAAGTTACCTAAAGCATGTATGAAACAAGCTCCTAGGTACTCTTACTTAGTTGATGTTGAGACTATGCAACTTTGAGCACCCAAGGAGTTTTTTCTCAAATTTCAAGCTAGTTTTAAGCAATTATCATGCCATATTCATACTTCTCATCATCAATAACATAATATGGAATCAAGAAAATCTCATCTCAACTTTCTCACTCTTCCTAAATAGAAATATGAGGTCTAAGGTTTGTAAATTACCAATTTTTCTAGTTAACAACATATCGCAATGGAAAGCTCTCATGTTATAGTTTCTCTTCTACCCAATAGAAGCTCAAATCAACCACTTTTTGGCTAGGGGTTTAGCTCCAAATTGCAATCGTTCAACATAAAAATTATATCATCTTATTGTTGTTGAAGAGGAAAGCAATTTCCATAACTAAAGAGAGATGAAAAGTGTAGAAAAACTTACCTAAATAGGCCTTGTTCTCTCTTTCTCTTTCTCTCACTAAATCTCCATGAATGCACTATCAAAGGCTCAAGTTATAGCTAAAATTCATTGGAAGAAAATGGAAGATGACTTGAGTCATGTGATTTTTAACATTTTGTTAAAATAATCATTTTGCCTATAGAGTGTACTTTATCTCCATTCTTGCTCATTTTTTAGAGTTTTCTAAATCTAATTACTCCATATCAAATCTTAAATGATGTTTTATATAAAAAGTAAAATTTCATGATTTCTAGGAGCTTAAAACAACTCAGCACAGTTAAAATTGCATCTATTTTATTTTTTTAATTTTTTGTGTCATCAATATTTTATATTATAATCACCTCTCTAGATAAAGTACTCATCCTCTACTTTTATATTTTAATGAGGAAAACTAGCTTCTTTTACCATATTTTAAGTTATACATATCCATAGTTTTTCTCACTTTTCAATTAAGCTAACCTTTTTCCTCTCTTATTTTACCTTTCCTCTCACCTTTAGCTATTTTTTTCATTTTAGTTAGGCTCCTAGTCCTTCTTTATCATCTTTCTTATCTTTCTTTTAATATCTAAAAATTACTAGTTATGACAGGTGGCATAGGTGACATAGGTAGCATTGATGGTCTCAGTGACATTATTAGGAATGGTGACATTAGTGGTGCTAATGGCATCAATGACATAGGAGGGAGAATCTGCATGGAAATTGGCTAACTTACTTTTGTCACTATGTTTGAAGTCATACTAGTAACAACTTGCACTACACCTATCTTTTGAATGTTAAGATACTTAAATTATATGTCGAGTAACTAACATATTTGTTATTTGAACATATTACTACACATAAATGAGAATTATAAAATTTTAAATAAGAAAAAAATTTAGTAAAATAATAATGGTTCAGCTACCATGTATGTAGAAAAAAAATTTATTATTTTCCCTAGTCTTATCTAAAGCATGTTAAAATACAATTAAAATAGATGAACAAAATACATAATCAATCATAATACAATTTATTTCAATAAATTTCAAATCTCAGCTGTCATTTGCACATCACATGGAACATGTTAGTATCATAAATGTTAAAATAATCAAGATTGTATAAGGCATCCCTTAGTTTATATCCACCTAATGAAGTAATTATAAAATCATTTCCTTATGGACATTTATCCCTTGAGAGCCCTATTTTTAATGTGGGAAATCATCTCTTTTTGAGCCCTATCTTCTTGGTACTAACTTCTTACCTCAAGCATTAAGGCAATCAAATGAAAAAAATTAAACATGAACAATAAAATGCATATTAAGCAATTAGATGTAGTTGATTGCTAAATAGTTGCTCATATAGTCAATTATTTCCTAAACCATAGATTGTCTTTATAACTTCTCTGGAACCCTTGGTTATTTTTATTATGGCTTTTAATTTCTTCATAATCCCAAAAGTCTATAGTTCATAATAAGTATTAAAGGGGGTTTATCTAGGTATGGGAAATGACATTGGTCAATCTTCCATACATAGGAAATCATGGCCAAAGTACTCTAATTGATGCATAGGTATTGTCTTTGGGTTAGTATGTTATGCTTTGAATCTTAGGGATATTCCTTGTTTAGGGATTCAAGATAGATAATTAGAAATATTCTAGGTTCTAGAAGAATTAAATAGGACATCCTAATCAATATTACTTATATTAACTACTTATAAATACATACAAATAATAGGAAATATCCATTATATATGTGTATTATATATGTATGTATATTCATATATCTAATTAGCAAAATTTTAATGAGATATATATTCTTGTATATATAAATATTTCTAAAGAAAGAAATATATAAAGAATTCTTCTCTTTTTTGTTTTTTTGGGGACTTGTCTATTAGAAAGATCAAGACCCATATATATATATATATATATATATATATAAAGACCAACTAGAAAGACCAAAGCCCCTGTTTTTGGATGGATCACGCACAGAAAAGGTTTTTATTTATTTATTTATTTTTACATTTTCATCTTCTTCTTCTTGCTAGCCACTGTCCATTTCCCTTAATTATACCTTACTTCTTATATAGTTTAATAATTTGAACTCACTTTTGAATCCATAATTAATCACAAAACAACTTATCAATCGTTAAAACAACTACTAGAGCATTATTTTCCTTATTTAATGCAATCATTCATAGAGGAATCAAAAACCCCGAAGAGAGAGAAATGAAGAGTTACAAAGAGAAAATTCCTAATTTCATAGATATTACCTATTTCACCTTCCTTTAATGCTTCTTGGTCGTAGCATATCATGTATTTTACAATTCAATCAACATACTTCCATTATTTTCAATCTCTCTTTCTCTCTCTCTCTCACACTCTAGCCCACTATCGTAGAGAGAGAGAGAGACCGACCATATGTTACCAGAGAAGAGGAATAGAAGGCAGCACCTTAGTAAGACTAAGGAAGGATCTTGCTTCTTCTTTCCTCTTTGGTGACATATCTCCCTTTTCCTCTAACCCTTGGTTTCTTCAAATTTTCTTTCTATGCTCTCTTTTCTTTCTCTCTTGCTATTCAAACTATTTCTTCCTTCTTTCTTCTGTTCTATTTTCATCCTAAATGTTGCTTTATGTAGGAGATCAAAGGTGATGGCTTAATCCTTTCGTGAGACTTCTTCTCAGTTTTCCTAAAGGTTCACCATACAAATATTTTGACCAAGCCTTTCAAACTTGGACTCCAATTTTACAAAGTTTCCTGGGTTTTGGGAGGAGATGGCAGTTATGGAAATTGTCCATATAACTGTGATGATCATTTTCGGCCAATCTGTGACTCTTAAAACCAACACTTGTTATTCAGGAAAAATTGTACCTTGGCCTTGAAAAAATTCTAATTTCCTCCTAGCTAAGATTGTATTGTATGCTTTAAACTTTTCTTAATTATATTTTGATATATAAATTTTACCTAAATATTTTCATTCTCTATTGTTTTTCTTATCATTAAGGATTTTAATGCCTTAAGAAATTCCAAAATATCATTTTTCTAAGTATTTATACTCTATTTATTTTTATTAACTATTTAGAAAAAATAATTCTTAAAATTTTATGAAAATTGGTAA
Source organism: Erythrophleum ivorense (assembly GCA_026724425.1). Lineage (NCBI taxonomy): Eukaryota > Viridiplantae > Streptophyta > Magnoliopsida > Fabales > Fabaceae > Erythrophleum > Erythrophleum ivorense. The sequence continues at coordinate 143,149 of JAIUCV010000429.1, forward strand.
TAGATTCCTAATGGCCTAATAAAAAGTTTGTTTCATCTTAAAAATTTATACTCTTAATATTTCCTTATGTTATTATTTTAAATGACTTCATTTATTTCTATTTTAAATCAAGTATCCTAAAATAAATACTAAATAAACATATGGAGGAGGATGTTATAATTTGCCCATTTGACAAGCTTCACATAAATAAAAAACTTCATTAGATTTAGTCTTAACATTATGAGTTTTTAGAACTTAAGAAAGTACATGACTATATGGGTGTTTTAATCTTCTATGCCATTATTCTTGAACAGAAATCAAAGTACTAGGATTATTTGAAGTGATTGGAGGTGACTACAAACTAAAGCAACTCGATGATAGTGACTTATGGTATGAACCATTTACTTCACAAAGGCTTTCTTTAAGCTTCACTTAGAGTAAAACCTTCCCTGTAGTTTTATCCTTCTCAAAACATCTACATGAGTGAAATTTAACATAAACATCATTATTAAATGTAAGCTTAGATACATTTAATTAACAAATTCATAGCAATATTAGGTATATACAAGACATCTTTCACTGACATGGAATTGTGTTGACTAGAACAAGGGAACTTAAAAGAACCAACATTCATAACTTGAATTCTATTACCATTGCCTATAATTAAATTCATCTTACCAGAGCTATTAATAAGTGTTTCCATCTGGCTTGCATCAATAGCTACATGATTAGAATTGAATACCTATGTAGATCTTATCAAATTTGAAATAGCAATTTACAACAATATGCATTGAGTTATTGCAAACTTGTAGATTAGTCTACTCTTCCTGTTGTTTCTTCTATAGCTTTGATTTCCTTGAACACTCATTTGGCCAAAATTCCTCAAGTTGCCCTATCTAGGTTCATAAGCATTGGGTCAAATTTCAAACTTCATATAACAACCCTAATTGCTAATTATGTTACTTAAGCATAATTACACTCTTGTTGATTAATATTTAAAGTCTAAAGCCAGTAATAGTTTAATAAAATGTGAGAATGTGGGAACATTTGAACATTTTATTTATTAATAACCATTATTTAGATAAGCAAAAAGACTTAAGCCCAAATGGGATTTAAATTCTTATTTAGAACCTCCAACTAATTTTTGGATGGATGTAGAAGCTTAATACCCTTATATATTCATTTATAAGTTATTACTTATCATTAACATAGTGTAAACTAGGTTCTAGACACTAAAATAGGGGTTTAAAGACTTAAGCTACAACTTTGAAGGACTTTCCTATAGCCAAGATGGCTATTGGAACCTTTAAAACCATCAGGAAATACTTACACCAATACTTGGGCACTTCATGCCATGACTTAATTTAGTTCTGGAACTAGTATGTACAAAAATCTTGTTCCCTGTTACAACTTAGGCTAACCACACCCAACGAGGTTTCTTTTGGGCCTCACTATTCTAAACCTCCCAAGTCTCGCGACGAGTTTACACATTGTAACTCCCTTGGCAAAAATTCATGACTCACATTATGGCAGAACATGTTGTGTCATAATGTGGCTCAGTTTTGTAAGACTCCTGGGCTAAGCCTTTTGACTCGTGCCCCAGTGTTCTTCAATTTGTATGAGCTCTAGCCGTGACTCAAATTACCTCTGATCTTAAACTCTTGAATTTATGCCCTAACTATTTGCCATTATCTTAAATTAAGCTCTAAGGTCTTTCTATGGTTGAAATGCAAAGTTTTAATGACCTAATAACTCCTATATATACCAACTTGCTAACTCTCATCATTTAGGGAGTTAAAGATTGACCAAACCAACCAATCTCACCGTTTATTTGCAATTTAGCAATTATGACAACAAAAAGGGGTGTCTACAGCTATTAGAGACAATATCAAAATGTGCAATTCCTTATCATCTGACCTTGGACAACTTTAGACAAGTGTCATTAGACCAAATAAACCTGCTCTTGACCTCTGATTACTAAAGTATTCTTTGATTTGAAACATGGATATGACACACAACAAAATCACATGTAGGATCTCAATATCAACAAAGATCTTCATGCATCAGAAACTTAGACTAAACATTCATATAATAGGAACATAGTCATGCATAGATTAACTATTCAAACTTCATACATTTAAATTGCTTGAATATCAAGTTACAACCGCTAAAGCTATAACTAACAAGCAAAAAGTTATAGTGTGGATGGGGATTAAGAGTTATTATGAGAAGATGATCCAGCACTCGACTAACTAACAGAAAGGGCTTGCTACCCTAAACTAAAGGTAGCTTGCTTATTTTGGTGGCTCCTCAGAGGTAAGGTATATAGGCTAGCTTTGAAACATGGTTTTATGGGTCTAGAACAGAATCAAGATTTAGAACAACATCCCCATCTGCATCCCATGAACCTTATGATTTGTGATTTGTGGCACAAGCAAGTGTCTTTGACATACAAATATGTAGCATCTACATTGTTTAAATAAAGCAAGGCTTCTTCCCCCATTGGCTAAATGAAATGACGAGTGATTCTTTTGAGTTGAATAAATGTTAAAGTTATGAGCTTGCTGAGCATTATTCCTTACCTTTTCATTCAATAAAGATGAGTTCATTTCTTTTCCATATTGTCCATTCTCTTTTGTGTGGGGATTAGCACTCGTGAATCTGATATCTAGATACATGTTCTTTATTACATTACTTTTCTCTTTTTCTAGAAGCACATGGATCTATTTGCTAAAAGCAAAATGATTAGTCTTTTCCTTCTTTTTCAAAGAAATTCCACTCTATGATCAAAACTCAATTCAATAAGAGTGTAACATTTGAAAGATCTGAATTTAAAGAACTTCATCTAAAGTCTCTAACCTTAAGCTCACAAGTTTGGGAGCAATGATAAAGGTTGTGTTCTTCCTTTTCCCATATCCTTTTTAAGAGTCCTTCGAGTTCGACTGAGGTTCACCATCACAAGAAAAATTTAAGCTTTTGTCTTTTGGGCCTCTCATCCCATTCTTCTAAGGAAGAAAGACTTGAAAAATTGTTTGATGATTTAGTGCACCAAGAATGGAAGTAGCGAAGTCACTTCCTACCCTTCCCATCTTACCTATCTCTATCTTTTCCTTACCTCTGTATGTATTTCTACCAATTCTTTATTTAATGCATGTGTATGAGTTCAAACCCAATTAATTCCTAGATAGCTAACTAAAAGAATTAGTGGTTCCACTCGTAACTCTTTTAGTTCTAGTTTCACATCTAGTGCACTCACTTCTCTAGCTTCTCCTTTTACTTTTTATCTTTTGAACTAGATCTCAATCTGACTAAGTCTTTCCAATAAGATTCTCAACTAATGAAGAAGTTAATGTGAGCTAAGTCCTAAGCTCATCTCTCTCTTATTCCATGTGTTAAAGAAAGGTGAGCTCTTTCTATTCTTGTTGAACTTTTGCTTATAGAGATTCTATAAATTCCTTATTTAGCATGTTTGTAAAGTTAGAGAGGAATTTGGATTAAAGGATAGGAGGAAGGAATAAAAGGAAGCCTTTCTAATGCAACTACTAGTTTGACCTATGATGTTGTTTAGTCTTCCCTTCTTCTTTAAGTGCAGCAACTCTAGCTACTAAGTATGCTAACTCCTTTACTGTCTTTAAGGTCCTTTATGGCCTTTCTTTTCCCTTTCTGCTTTCAATTGTTCTTATAATGTGCGAGTCACTCTTAGTTAGTTAATGCATGGTTCCGAAGAGAATAATTAGATTATGAAATCCTTGCTTAATCCGATGATGAATCCATGAGCAAGGAATGCATGGTGCTTATTGATTACCTCTAATGCAACTTCCAATGGATTCTCAATTTCAAGTTTAGTGCCAATTACTTTGAAATCAGTTCTTTAAGGAAAGGGTGAACTATGGAATCCCTTCTGAACTCTTTCTCATCTTAGCAACCTATGTATCTCTTCCACTTCTAAAGCTACTAAACTCCTTCCTCTAGCTTTGAATTACTTATTAGTTGAATTGCAAGTCTAATCTAACTAACTCTTCCTTTGATAACTAGGCTAATATATAAATTCCTTATTTAATCATTGTATCTTAGTTCAATTCCCATTCACTTATTACCATTCTCGAGCAAGTAAGTAAAGGATAATAGCCAAATCTACTTCTCTCTTTGAATTCATATTCTTTAATGTATCCTTTTGAAGGGGAGACATAATGATTAATAAGAACAAGTCTCTAATGCACACTCATTACTCCTAGCAAGCCCTTCCCTATCCTTCTCTTGACTTATGCTAGCTTAAGCTTATCTCTCTTTGCTAGCTAGCTGACTCCTAAACTCATCTCCCTCTTTATATATTGCATCCTTATCTTAAAGATAGGTGAGGGTTGTACATCTATAAAGATCATGGCTACCCTTCTTTCCAGACCCATAGCCAGGGAACATATAGAATCAACTCTGCCTTTCCCTTCCAATTCTTCTTATTGGCACTTTTACTAGTTCATTAGCAAGCGGTAGCCTATAAAAGGAATGAGTCTGCTCATCAACTTCTAGCTACTTTCTTACTTCTTCCTAGATCTCTTTCTTATATCTTAGACTCTATTTATGCTAGCCTTTATGTTCCACTCATTTCTCTAGGCTTTGAACTTTTAGCCATGTGTTAATTAAAAAATCATTGCACTCATCATTTATTGAACTCATTAAGGCTCCTTAGGAAATGCATCTCATTTCTTTTTCTTTTTCTTAGCATTGTTAGTCAGATAAGTTAAGGAAATAAAGGCAAAAGAAAGGCTCATCGATGTAATTGATTTAATTGTATAAAAGAAGCTATCCTAATCCTCCTTACATTTGTTAGACTAGCTCATCTTTCTCTTAGTTTGCCTATTCCCAACTTATCAATGTGATAAATTCTAGATAATGAACTCAATCCAAAGAATAGAAGGAATGCCTACTTATTGATTACCTCATACGAGTAAAAGGATCTCCTTCATAAAGGCATCTCAATCTAGCTCTCTTGATAGCAGCATCCGAAGCAAAGTAAAAGAAGCCAAATTAGCTTTCCCAAACCTCCTTTCCTTACTCAAAAAAGAAAGCATCATCATGCCTCTCCTTTACAGTTGAGCTACCTTTGTCCTTGAAAATCCCTAAGAAAAGAGGAAGTCATAATCAATCAAAAGCAAATTGGCGAGTCTCACTTTTGATACTCAACTCATTCTCATCTCAAAGGGCTAAAAGATAGAAAAAACAACTAGATGATTAGATGTCGTATTTCCTTGCATCATCTTTCTAAAGAAATCTCTCTATCTTTTCACTCTTGCCAGAGCTCTAAAGCTACTAGTTCATGCCATGGTTTTTGTGAAAGAATAGGCAATTATTTAATCAGAATTAGAAGAACTCTTAAAGTAGGTCTTTCTCCAAAGTAGGGATTAGCTTAATAAAGGTTAATATGGACAAAGCTATATAAACCTTGTTAGTCAAGGCATCAGTCGTAGGATGCAAGCTAAGATTTAGAGGAGTCACTCACCAAAGGAAGGGAATTTGCTCAAATCTATACCAATATCAATCCCAACTCTATTAAACTGATAAGAAGCCTCACTCTTAAACTTTGAATTGGCATTTGCCTTCAATGACTTGGATTAGCATCACTATTACTCATTATGATTACATGAAAGAAAGAGGCAGCCGAAGCTAATGCAATTACTAGTCTCTTTTCTTTGATCTCTTCTTCCCAACTCCGCCCTTGTAGTTGCAAAAGCAAAGAAAGATGCAATTAAGTTCCTAATCAATATAATAAGCAGCTCTTTAAGTTTATGATTAGTGTACTAGTCTACTTTCAAAAGGAAGCACCATAAGAAGCAGTTCAAGCACTTAAGCCTAATCACTATAATCCATCATTCAGAAAATAAGCAATAAAATAATCAATCCCAAGGAAATCCAACAAAGAAAGAGTTCAATCAATCCCATGCCATGGATTCTCAATTTTAAGGATAATCCCTAGAAAAGAACTAAGCAAGGAAGCTTTGAGTGCTAGAAACAAAGAGAAACATATAGTATAACTGCTCCTTTTGCTTCCATAAAAGCTCATTTTCTTCCCTTCTCTCCTAGCAAGACAACTCCCTAAGGTAAATAAAGAATGATTTATCTTTATCTCTCCTTATTAGTATAAGGCTGGACTTAATATATTGAGTACTAGTTCCCAGCTATCGAGTCAACCTTGTGGGGTAGTTAGACCTCACTCCTTGAACTTGACCTATAAGATTGATTTTTTTACTTGATTTGTGAAGCTTATAGCTTATTACACTCTTCTTTATTGATCGAGGGAGTTGTTTTCTTCTTTCTTCTTTATTTTCAGCTTCTTCCTTAGAGAAATAAGCTTGATATTATTATCAAGAAAGAAAGAAAGAGATATATGAACCCTAAGGTGAGCAAAAAGACCCCTTCGAGATAATGTTTTTAGTCTAGGGCAATGAACTTAATCTATAGGATTTAGTTACAGCAATGAATATAAAATATTAATTCATGCTATGGCTTAGGGCCAAAGCTGGTTGAATGACTTGATACTTATCGCTTACAATGATGAAAAATCTATAATCAATGCGAAGCTTATGGAACTATAATTTATTAAATATCTTGCCTTATTAGTCAATAAATTGATTCTATTACATTCTTCCATAATGCTCTGAAATGAACTCAATCTAGGGCATGACTTTTCCCAACTATAGAGTAAAGGTTCCCTACGAGGCTATTACACCTCACACATACCCGAATGAACTCTAAGAATGCTTTCTTTATCTAAATATGATTAATAAGCTGATTAGAGTGATGTGAAATGAGATTGAATATTCTTTAGTCTCGAGGAAGTATCACACTATCTTCCTAGTGCCCTATTAGTCTAGGTCTTCCTATTGAAATAGAACTGATGAAAGCATGATCACAGTTCCTCCAAGGACACGCTCAGGATCCAAAACAACAATCAAGTAGCCGACCAATCATTTATAATGGAAAAACACATATGTACAACAAATATTAGACGAAAATGAATATATGTAAGAAATTAGAATTAAATTTTGATTACCTCACTTGGTAACATTAATTATCCTAGAAGCCAATATCAATTGCCAACTTTCTAAAGGTTCTAAATTACCAAAACCAAATTTTGTTATCATCCATTTCAAAAATCAGCTACATAACCATGCCTAACATCAAAGCCATCTAAAAATCACTAACTTAGTCCCTAATAGATTCCAATTTTGGACTTGAGCCTTTCAATACTAGAAACTTCAATGTCTACTCCAATTTCTTGGTATTTTGGCACAAAATTAATGCTCATTACATAAGTCAGCCATTGCAACCAATATCTAGCAAAAAATACATCAATAGTCCCTCTAATCTCAATCTTCGAAAATCATGCAAGAAACAATTAAAACATCTAATTTCAAACTTGGTGATGAGATGAAAATCTACTAAATCAAAAACTAATCAGACCAAAATATAGAGAAGGATGAGAGGATCAAGTTTTATATACTTTACTTTGGCTAAATTTCCCTTTGGAGGTGCAAAATAAAGGCAACAAGTTAGAAAACGCTAACTTTTCCTTGGAGCTGCAAAAATGCTCTTATTTTTCTGCGGAACAAATGTTTTGCCTCAAAGACCTTAGAGTGGTTGCAAATGGTTTTAGGGTTTTAATTTGAAATGGGCTAATCCAAGAGTCCATAATCTAGTTGGGCTCATTTCCAAAGTATTAAGCCAAGGCTAAATGGGTTTATTTAGGTTGAGTCTCCATAAGAATGTAGGTAGGCCTTTACTAATAGTTCTTATCATAGACACAAAAAATCATAGGGCCTAAGCATTTAATGTCCCCCTTCACTTAATTTTTCAAAATCAAGCCCAAAATCCACAATTAAATTTATTTTCCACCAAAATTACCAAACAATTATTATGTGCCTTAAAATGCCCATAATGATTCTTTTCCTTAAAAAGTCCTATTTTCTATAATCTTTCGAAATTCCTCTTAATAATTTCATAATTCTCCATAATTACTCTTAATTAATTTTGAGATGTTACACTTCATAACATTTGCAAAAGGTTGAATAATGTTCAAGTTGTTAAAGTTGTTCAACTACTCAAGTCTACTCTCAAATGTGAGGAAAATAGTCTATAAGTTAATCCAAGTTAAATTTTCTTCTTCAGTTAATTAAACAACAATAAAATTTTATTTAGAATCAAGTCTTGATTGAGTCTAAGTGATAACATCACCTAAAGATATCAGGTTTCCAGCTAAAATAAGATTATCAGTGAGGGTCTTCATTTTGTCAATATATTCCCTAATCTTCATGTTTCTATTTTGAGTTCTCTGTAGCTCACTTTTGAAAAAAAGTGATTCTAGATCATGTGTGAGATTTTAAAAGATATTTGGAGTTAGTGCAGTTAATCATTTCAAAGGTGATATCAACAATTATAATGTTAAGGAGTCATCTAAGCAACAATTGATACGTGGTAATAGGAACACTCGTAGCTATCAAATTAGCTAAGATTAATAAAATTGACTAATTTGCATTATAGTGATCACCAAGTCATCTCTAAAAGCAGCCTTTGGTCAAACCATTCAAATTAAGAAATCATAGAATTAGAATTAATTAAAATGGGGGGTTTTTGCAAAATTAAAAGATTAATAAAAAAGGGAATTAGTTATTAAGATAGATTAGGAAACAAATCTATTCACCAATGCATAATCAATCCTAGGTTCTCTCCTCTAATATCTCACTTTCGTCATCATCTAAAGATGCCTCTAGCTCAATTTTAATCTCCTAGTTATATCTATTTGATGTCTCTAAGTTACCACCTAAAATTATGATTAGTTTTCGGTCCTTGTTAATAATCCTAACGCAATTGCACCAGATTAAAAACATAGAATCAATCCTTGTTCGCATGCACCAAGATTAACATATAGAAACATATAATGTGATCAACAAAACTATTCTAATTGACCAATCAACATATTAAATCAAAGATAACTCTTAGATTAAACTGACAAATTAGTAATTATGCAATTTAAATTATTTGATAGGTGTAATCATGATTAACATAAAAACAAAGAGAAAAAGAAAAAGAAATTCTTTTTATAATTAAAATGAAACCAATATGTATAATTAAACCAAAGACTCAGGTATTGACATCGGGTTTGGCATCCTAAATTAATCATCGAAAAGTTTAGAATGCCAAAGAAACAAAACGCCCCAGAGAAAATAGTTTTGGTAACTATGGAATGACAAAAAGAAGAGTGTGTGCAACTAATAATGATCTAAGAGGATATATAAAGCACTAAATGGCCTAAGGTTATATCATATGGCCCATGGCAATTAAAATACATTATTAATTCCTAATGAAATCAGTCTTGTGTTCAAAGCCTAAGTATAAGGAGTAGAAAACTCATATTATCAACATGTCATGAGCCATTCTTTAAACTTTGGGTTCATCTTCTTCTTTGCTCCATTAGAGATAAATTCCAAGGGACATGATTTTGATCCTAAAATATGCCCATTGAGCTGGTTACCATGGATGATAAGAAGGATCAATAACTGTTACAAAAGATAGTTACGCTTGTCCAACTTGACAAAGTAGAATTGATTTGATAGGCCCAGTACAAAAGAGGTCTTTAGGAAAGTAGTAACAAATGACAATTGATTCTCATTGACTTGTTGTTGGAAGTAATGCTCATGATGAGCTCAAACCGAGTTGACATGGCGTGAGCTTGAGATGCTTTGATATCAACAAAAGTAGAAGAAGAAAATTGAAGGAGATGTATTTGTTGTGAGCTCAGTAATTCATTAAGCAAGAAATCAAAATATTATTTATAGAGTAATTTGTTATGAAGAAACAAACAAAATATGGATAGTTAGCAAAAAGAATATTTACAACAAACTAGTCCTACCACGTGTCTTTTGACAACAAATATAATTGACAAATATACAACTACCATATCAGTGCTAAAGGAAAAACTTATAGTCAATTACAAATACTTATAGTTAACTAATACTTAGTTTAAAATTTTCTTATGGGATCCATATTAATTTTCAATTGGACTGTATTTATAAGTGGTTTGGGATTATTGAACCTTAGAAAGTAAAGTTGCACTTTTGTTGTCTTAAACTTAATTGTGGAATAACCTCTTCCTCTTTGTCACTTGTCATTGAAGGAACAAAGGTAGTGATCTGTAATGGGGAGTATTAGGACTCTTGCAACTATCACAGTTGTGCTCTGGACTATAATCAAGGTACTACACTTAAGTGTATGTTTTCAATCATCAAATAAATTATTGCATAGTGGATAAATTTCTGTTATTAAAGTCGAAAGTTGATAATTTACTTTTCTCCCCCCACCTTGAAAGTTTTGAGGTTGATATGACAAATTATTAGAACACTTGGAGAGTATACGGTGAAACAAGAAACTAATGCATAAGTTTCTACTATAGCTAGGAATTCAAGGCATTACTAATCAATGATTATAATGCCTTGTTTGATACATATAATGATTGTGTATGAAAATGGAAAAGGAAATAAGATGTAAATAGAATGGAATAATTATATTTGCTATGATATAGAAAGGAATGAGAATGATATTCCATTTGTATGTTTAGTTGGATAAAAATAGTATATGAAAGGAAAAGAATTATAGGAAAAAATAGTATGTTTCTTTAATAGTATATGTCCCTATTTGAAAATAGTATTAAAATATAAAAAAAATTAATGATAACAAGAATATAATAGACTTTGTATAAATTAAATATAATAATTACCCTTGATTTGTGTACTTACAAAATGGAAATGAACTCCCTTCTCCAATCTTATAAAATTTGTACCAAACGTGATTATTTGATAGATTACTTCTTGTTTTCTTTTCACTTCTGCCTACCAAATGGGACATTTATCATTTGTTCAATGTTAAAATTTATGCCTAACTATTATATAACTTCTAGTTTAGAGATTATTAAAGAAACATTAAGAGAATAAAATAAGCACAGAAAAGTTTAGAAGTAGTGGTGAGGTTCTTCCTCAGGTACAAGAACCAAACAGTGTCAACTATCAACATAGAAACTACAAGTAAGCAAAACAACGTCTAATGTGATCAGCAATATCAAAATAATTTATAGAAATTATATGTAAAAAATATTTAAATTTGTAGTTATTGCCCTTGCGTTATACTAATTGGGATTGGATAAAAATTTCTTTCTAATTTATATAGTTGTACATATTATAAATTTTATCTTGTCTGACCATATTGTGCATCTGTTAATGCAAGTGCTTCTTAACTATCAGATATCTTTAAGTGGTAGGTATCAAATGAGGAAGTGGTAGAAATTGCTATGCTAAGCTACCTGCTTTAAAAGAAGATTTGTAGGTGCGGTACTACTTATTTGTTTAGTTTTGTTTCTTTTTTATGAGACTGCAGAATGTTTTGTACCTTTACGCTTTTTTTATGGGTATGAAAATTGATGAAAAAAAAATCATAAATTGAGTAATGATAATATTCATGGTAACAAGAACTCATATATTGACTTACAGGTTCAGCACTGTGATCATAGGATTTTTAATTAATTTATCAATCTATTCATTTATATAATAGATTAAAGCAAATGCATCTGATGCAATTAATGAGGTCAAATAATGGTTTTAAGTTTTGTTGAACAATATTTGAATTATGTTATATCTCTTGAATGATTATTTATATGTTTCTGTTATGTTGGACATCTTACAATACATTTAAATTTTATTCAACTTACAATGAAAGTTAAATATCTCGTATTGTATTTGATTTTCCTTTTTTAATATTTTCTAAATATTTACTGTTCATATTTATTATTGCATTTTTGCCGTACTATGAATACAATCACAATGATTTGTAGATTGATTATGAATATAGTTTAGACTATATTTATAATTATTTGTGAATTATATAAACAAAATAAAATGACCCACATTTTTAAGAAGTCATAATGTAAAGCAATTTTGATTATAGCTTATTTTTTAGTATTTGATCCAAAAGGGAATATTACGTGAATTATTTCATTATATACATATAATGAAATGATTATTTTTATGTTTTAATTGTTGAAATATAAAAAATAAACATTTTATTACATATAATAATTTTCTAAAGCATCTTGTGTATCCTACAAGTCATTAAACTAGTTCACTTAAAAATGAAAAGTTCTCGATTAAAGTTGTACAAGAAGGATTTAATTCTAAATTATTATCTAAAACATATAAGAAACAAATAGACTTATTTAAATTACTCATTTTTCAAATCTAATACATGAAAAACAGTAAATTATTTCATATAATTTTTTACGCATATCTATTTTGTTACTAAATGCACTTATCTTTTTTATTTTGCATTTTACCTAGCTATACTTAGTAGAAGACAAGAGGTGAGATTATGGAAAGAATCTTAGTAGCAATATTTATCAACGTATGCAATAGACAATTCAAGAATAAAATGCAAGTATATATGGTCATTTCCACATAAAACAACCTAAAACATTTAATTGCCATAAATTATATAAACTTGTCTCACCATAGCATAAAACATACTAACCAAACTTATCTCAGGATTAAGAAAGAACAACTACGATCCCTGCCACTTTGACTAAAAGCCAAAGACATGTCCCATACATGCATAAAACTTATACTAGAATAGCCAACTCAAGCATAAACTGAAGTAATTATAAAACAACCAATACACACAATGCATTTCAACTTAAGCACATCTAAATGCATGCAAGGAAGAAAGAGTAAATTACATGATAAAAGCCATGAATCTTTGTTAAAGCACTATTCCACTTCTTCTTTCCTTTTACTTTTTTCAATTTCACATACACATAAGGGTGTGGTTATGCTAACTTGGTCTAAACACATCAATTAAAATACAAAACAACCAATTAAAACCATTTTATCTCATTCTATCAAATATGTATATATTAGAACTTAAAGTACGATTTAGTTTACTTTAAGTGTCTCAAAGTGCCTTTTCCAATTTGCTATATGTCATGTAGTAATTCCATTATTCTTCTGTCTTATTTTTATTTACTTTTAATGGCTAAAAAAAGTCTAAAAACTTAATCATATTACTTATTTCATTCATAGGGCATATTAGGGTTTTTATGGAACTATACCTTCAACATCATCAAATTTCATTTTTTTTTCAAATCAATAGTTTGTCTAGCCTTTATATTATTCACTTAAGTCTCTTATATCATAAAACTAAATTAAAAACTTTCTTAGATGATTTTTCCTCACCTTAGCCAAGACTCCACCATTTTACCCCAATCTTGGGATTTTATTTGTTTAAAAAGGAATTTTAGATATTTAGGATATCCATGATTCATTTCCAATTCAATTATGGTATTATAAGAATCAAATAATCTTAGTAGGGTTTTGAAATATTTATGGCCTAATCTAAATCGTAGGTGAAGCTACCATGCAATAGCTTGCTTTCAAGGTTAGTTACTTTGTATATTCTTATTTCTCACTCTTCTAAACCTTTGATTGCATTAAGTTTTCATCAATTATACATATTCTTCTCTCACTCTCTCTCTTGGCTAAAAGTGAAAAGGATTAGGGTTCCAAAAATAGCAATTTTCCATAATTAAATCATATCATGTTTTAAAGCTCTCTTGATGGAGATTTTTTTTTATAATTGGTTTTCTCAAATAAGATCTTTTCCTTAAGTGACAGCCACAAATTTCATTTTTTTTAGAAACCAAACCCACCATGAGATAGAGCATGAGGAGTAGAGAAAGCTTTATAACCAAAACATAACAAATTTCACATGTTTCCTTAACTTTCTTGGCTTGGAATTTTCTTCTCTCTTTTCCCTCTTCACATCACCATGGAAAGTCTAGGAAGCTACCCAAAGTCAATTATGAAATGGGGAGGAAAACGACGTAACACACATATATAAAAACTAGGGTTTATAACATTTTCACAAATGACCATTTTGCCTTTATATTTTAATTCTTCCATTTGAACTCATTTTTTAGTCTTTTTAGAAACCAAATGCTCTGTACCAAAATTTAAACTTTCTTCTTTATTAAAAATATCTACTTAAGGTTTACAGTGGCTTAAAATAGTTTGGAATGGTTTGGACTAAAATCTTGCTACAAAAAAATCCTAACTTGTACATTGTCAAGGATTTAATTGAACCAACCCTATTTAGTTAATTTGCTAATATTATCTTATAATATTATAATGAGGAATATACATTTCTCAAGTTAATTCTTATGTTTCCTAAATCCATGATTTTTCCCACTTCATGGTTATGCTAGTCCTTTTTTCTCATATTTTACCTTTTTTCTCACTTTTAACATTTTCTTTTATTTTAATTAGGTTTCTAATCCCTCTTTATCATCTTTTTCATATTTCTTTTAATATATAGGAATTTATAGAAATTATTGGTTATGACACTATGTGCCATAAGGTTTGTGATATCTTGTCTCAATATAGCCAATTATCAAGATTATACATTAATAGTGCTAAATCTATGGTAGTTTTTAGTTTTTGGATGTCACATAAAGTTAAGAAACAACTTTCTAATATTTTTGGTGTGAAATTTTCTTCTTATCTTGGAAAAATATTTAGGCACTTATATTGATATTGAGGGGTCTAAAAATGAGATGTATAAGAGGTGGTGGAGAAAATAAATAGTAAAGTTCAAGCTTGTAAATTGATCTTACTTTCACAGGCAAGGCAATTGACTTTAATTAAATCAATTTTGAGTTATTGCTTAACATAATCTCTGTCTTGTTTTGAGCTTCCTAAAAAGTATTATCATGAAATTAATATAAAGCTAGCAAAATTTGATTGGGGATTTAAAATGCTAAGGAGTAGATACATTTGTTAAAATGGAGGAAATTATATCATCCAACTTGTTTAAAAGGTCTTGGAATAAAACAAACACATTCATTTAATCAAACACTTTTAGGTAAGCAAATTTTTTAGGTTAAATTTTGATGATTGTAGTTCACTATTTGCTAGTATTTTAAGTATTATATAAATAGTTTTGAGAAGTTGAATACACATTCAAGTTTATCTTGGATTTAGAAAGGTATTAGTAAGTCTAATAACTTGATACATGAACATTTACAATGGAGAGTCAGTGATGGTAGGAATATCCTTTTATTTTGCCATCTTTGGATGTAGCTAGGTTATATAGCCATATGGAATGTACAACATTTATATCAAATATATTCAAGAGAACAAATTCAACAAATTCTCCAGGTACCAAATTCAATAATAGTTTAGCAAGATTCACTTGTATGGGTAGGGAATCCATCTGGTTTATATATAGTTGGGAGGGGTATAGATTCCAAAATTCTCAATTTGTTGAATAGTTGTAGTGTTAGGATTATGTGAAGATTTGGGAACTTGAATTATCATTTGAGGAGGTTATTTTCTTCTGGAAATTAATGAGACACATCCTTCTAGTAATGATGATCCTTCATCAACATAATTTATTATAATACAAGAAGGATGTCTATTTTGTCAAGAAAAGGATGAATCAATCAATCATACCTTCTTATTTTGTCTTTTTGCTAGAGTGGTATGGTTTTCTTCCCATGTAGAAATGAAAGTTGACTGTCACACCCCACAATTTATGTACTCTGACGCGGAAGCGGAAACATAAAGGATATACTTATAGGCATTAATTTGAATAATATAAAACATATTAACTTTTCCTTAGAGGACATTTGTAGAAATTTCGGCAGAGTCTCCTCTATAACGTAGACCTCCCGAAATTTCTACAAAGTCTCAAACAGTACAACATAGCCCAAAAGGGCACAATCAGACCAAAAGAAAACATCTGGGGTGTGGGGATACCCTAACTATGATTCAGTGGAACTAAATTTACAAGGTTTTACAAAGTTTCAAACAAAATGTATATACAATCAAATACACCCACAGGAGCTCTGCAGGCTCGCCAAAGGACGTCTCCAGAGGTCAGCCACTAGAAGGCGGCTGGGGGCAGACTAGAGTCCCTACTGCTCTCTGAAAAATATATATATATAAAAAAAATGAGTCGAATACTCAGTGAATAAACACGCCGACCCTTTTTAAAATAAATGTAGGTCAAATAGGTTTACATATGTATATATACATATATAGACCATATGAAACAGATTTTAAACAAACTCCTTTTTCAAAATACACCGAACGCATCTAAACAGAACCAATTGGAACACAGACGCAGAGCACACAGCTCGCGGGGAAAATCACTACAGACGCAAAGCTTTCAGCTTGCGAGAATAAAATGACTCCGCGTGTGGTGGCCTGCACACGGGGCTAGCACCACCCCTGCTAGCTGAGGTTCAGATCATGGTGCACCAGGGCTAACATCTACTGCTGTTAGCTACAGGGTTCTGAGCAGATAACTCCATAAAATTACCAAATAGCATTTCAGACAAAGTATGTTCAGATCAGTTTCACAGTAGGATTTCCAATTAACTCAACATCCGTAAACTTGCAAAATTCCCGATTGAAATCAAATTTTGATAAATATGCTTATGACTACATTTTTGAAATATATATCTCCATAAATAGAGAATCAAATTCTTAAAACACTGCAAGGAAACTTAAGAACAGAAATAAGAATTTCCTGAGTCTTTGGTCCGCGTTACTTACTCACCTTTTGAGATACTACAGAAATTCTCTGATTCGTTCCTCGGCTATGCCCCAATCTCTGGAATTTCCTACAATACCCATTCATCGAATTTTAGAAAATGAACCACCCCAAGGAATTTCATACGGACTTGGATTTATCAAATTTTAAAATTTAATCCTCTACTAATTTTTTTTACGCCTTCCAACTAGTACAATAGATTCCATATTCCCATTTTTATGCTTTCTTTTTCTTGGTTCAACTTAGGAGTTAAACCAAATTTATTTTGCATAATTATAATTTAATAATTAAGAAAGGAGCATCGGGGGAATTTGGTCTTTAATTACATTAGGTTTGTATAAATATGCAGAATTTTTGGGAGGGGTTGGAATGAACATACAGTTAAGTATGATTGGATCAGAATTTTTCTCCAACTAGGATCATCTTCCTGCCTCACTTTTCTCCTGCGCAGAACCCCTCCAAACTGCCACAACACAGGACATATACAGCCTTAATAAACAAGGAAGAAAAATGCATAACAAGCTGACCAAAAATAACACTTACATCAGAAAAGTTCCAAGCTAAAAACAAACACAGTACATTGTCACTCTCTTGCCACCCTCACCCAGCCACGTGACTCAGCCTTAAAACAAGGAGGAAGTGAGCTGCAAGAATTTCAAACCAGCAGAAGCACATGGCGTGAATAATAGAGAAGGAAGAGGAACCCAACACAAGCAACTGTACAGCAGAATTTTCGGACCTGAGGATTCAGTTTTTCTGGCTTGGTTTCACCAGAAATCAGTAGCAAGGCTTAGCAACTTCAAGGAGCAACTTGCAGTTTAATTTCGGACCCAACCCAGTGCTGAAATCTAACAACCCGGAGAGGATTTCTGCAGCTGAAATTCAACCCAGAACCAGAACAAATCAGCGCTACACAGGGGCAGTAAAAAGGGGCTGATTAGAGGAGATGAAATGAACTTTTTCTAGCATACTCTCACCCCAAACCAGCAGCAGAACAGAATCAATTCAAGGAGGAGCTTGCAGCTGAAACTCGAACAGAAGCCACGCTGAAACAGGGCAGCACAGCGCTGAACAGAGGAGCAAAAATTTTCAGTTTTCATTCAACACCCAGTTCGTCCAGCAGAGAACTTTCCATGCGACTTGGATGGAGCATCAATTCTGGAGCACGTTTACAGCATGAAGAAACAGCCACAGCAGCGTACAACAGCTCAAAGGAGATGAAAAGCCAGCGTCCAGAAACAGAGGATGAAGACTGCACAATTCTGGCAGTTCTGTGATGCTGCGCTGGAGGATATAAGCTGCAGAAATTAGAGGAGGAAATGACCCAAAAAAACCAGCTGTAGGAAGAAAGAGATGAGGGCACATACGTAAACTCGCAAAGGAAAAAAAAAACAATGCGTGGCAGTTGTCTGATTTTTGCATGGAATAGTCAAACTTCATGCATTCTTCTTCACGTGGTTTTCTTCCCTTCCTGCATCACGTCGGGTTCTCACAATGTTGACCAACTAAAGCCTCCTAATATTCGAAGATGGATTCAATATTGGTTGAATTTGAGTCCAATAGGAAATATAAAGGATGGCACTCATTGAAATATTTGGATAATTACTTTATATGTTATATGGTAGTGTTGTAATCAAAAAAATTTTAAGGATAGAGACTGTAGTCCAGAATCTATGATACAACAAATTGTGAGGCTTTCATATTAATATTGTCTATCTGACACACATATAGAGATCTCACAAATTCCAAACAAAAACATTCTTATATATATGACAAGGTCTTTTCCTACAACAACATTGTTACATCTGCTGCTAGGTAGCTAACAGAAATCAGCATCAACAAAATCATTGAATCTTAATGCTGATATGGTTTAGACAGAGCGTGGTACGAGCATGGGACTATATATGGGCATATGTAACCCAAAAGCCAAGTTATTTTTAGAAGCAATTCACCAAAGTTTGAATTTTGTTGCTTCACAAGGGGTTGTCATTAATCCTTATCATTTTCCAATTACTATTCTACTCTATGACCGTGCTAAATGGTTCCCCATGCATTACCAAATTCTAGTATTGTTACAAGTTATACACCTAGATATTCAGACTCTTTTGGGAAGATTTTTATCGTCTACTATTGAAATAATCCCAAGCAGTTAAAAGCAAGCTTCATGTATTACTGTCCATAGGAATTTTATAGTTGTTGTAATATTTTAGGTTAGTGGTATTTTTTGCAACTGTATCGAAAAAAATGATTCTTGTCTTCTTCTTTTTTTTTTGCTATTAAAAGTAATCCCATTTAAAAGGAGTATGAGCATGTGTTTTATTTGAATAATTTCACTTGTAATCTAAAATCCCCGCTATCCTGCGCCACTAGCTGCCCTTGTGTCTCCTCCGTTGTAGGTGAGGATGAAATATATGACATGCTACGCTTTGTGCTTATTCAGTAATGAGATTTTCCCTCTTCTTGCTTCTAATCTCTCTAAGGTGTGGTATGCATAATGAAAGTGTGCTTGAGAATTTTGGCTCTCTGATTTTGGTTGCTACTTACATATTGTGGGTGTTTGTGAAATGGAATGAAATGCTACTTGCTTGTTATATCATTGTGGGCTTATGAGTTGAGATGTTTGAGTTGATAATTGATTTTTCTCATTTTATATTGTATTTGAAGTATTCTTTATGATAGGAATTTATTTGTTTACATGTTGAGTTTCCCTTCTTTCAAAGGTTTACTTACATTTGCGAATTTGACAACCTTGCTTGTAAGCATTAACCCCTAGTTTAGAGCTTCTTCGTTGAGAGCTTTTCAAATATAAAATCCATCACAATATTGGATGTGTCAATCTTAACGTTTGGAGCTTTTTCTGTTCCTCAAATTGATTTGGTATACTTTTGGACATATAGGTGGCATTCTTAGAATGAATTCTTACGTAGCTTGGATATGTGGGCTTCCGAATCGATTAGCTGGTTCTAACTAACTGCTGGAAATTATGTTGCAGTGTTCCAATAAGTGGTAATCTTTTTTGGTATCTCAGCTGCGTTAAGGGGAGAATTCCAATGAACCAGACCTGTGCACAGCCCTAGTTCTGCTAGTTGGAAGCTCCATCCTTGCCGTCTGTCTATCTTGCTATTAAATAGACTTTGATTCATTTGGCTTTTTAATACCAATAAGGCGGGGAAAAGTAAAACCTCTTGTCTTATGATGATCCTGCAATGACTCAAAAGCTCCTTTGATTCATTTGGCTCAATAATACCATTTTGTAAAGGGAACGAACCCAGAAGCTCCTTTTTTAGTCTGGGTGTGAGGTCTGATGTCCCTTTGATGCACAAGATTTTAACAGTGAGAATTCTAGTATAGCAAAGCAGTTTCTGAAATTAAACCCCACTCTTTCATATTCTCTGAATAATTTGTCCTGTATCACTTCCAGATCCTTTCTCTCTCTGTTCTCTACCGTTTCTTCACCGACTCAAGCCTTAAAGGAACACATTTCCATCATTGATTAGCTAAGTATTAACTTCAAATTCTCCAAAACTCAGTCCATCTATATCTCAAAACGAGTTTTTCAGGCTAGATGTCCTCAACAACCCTTGTTCGTGCTGAATTTTTTCTGAACAGATTGGATTTTGTGAAGCCCAGCTTGAATCTATGATTTATCGACTACCCCAAATACTGTTTTCAGATATCGATGAAACCTTGAAGCCGAAAATTGAGTCTTTTCAGCTACTGGATTTTGAGGGTTCTGAGCTGGGCAAGTTTCTTTCCAAGCATTCAACTCTTTTGGCTTATAGTTTGAATAAAACATTGGTCCCCTCTGTGAAGACTATGAGGACAATTGTTTACAGCGAGAAGGATTTTATTAAAGTGCTACACAGATTTGGGAACTGAATAATCCCAAGGCACTGGAAAATTTTACACAATGTTGCTTCCTTTGAGGGTTGTGGGATCGTTGGATCTCAGCTTTCAATGTTATTCAAACGGGATTCTAGGCTTTTTTACTGCACCAGAGTCTCTGGTTCAAATCCTTGTTTCACGTGCTGTAAACATGGGTTTCCATGTGAATTCAAGAATGTTGGTGCATGTGATCCTGGCAATCAGTGGTTTGAGCATCGAATCATTTAAAAGAGAGTCGGAGTTAATTCAAAGTTGTGGGTTTTCCAAAGATGAGAGCATGCAAATGTTCAGAAGAGGTCCACTTTTGCTTCGAACATCTGAGAAGAAACTAAAGTTTGGAATTGAAGTCTTCTTGGATACAATTATGCTGCCTAAGTCGTCACTGGTTCATAGACCTAAGATTTTGATCTAGGAAGCATGGACACGCCTTTTTGGGAGTCGTACCCATACCGGATACGTATCCGGTATGGATACACGTACCATATAGGTATAAAAGTATTCGAAACATTTTTTTTGAAAGATACGTTTTGAAACGTTTCGGTGCTCACCGAAACATTTCGGTACCACACGAAACGGCTCTGAAACGCTGCAAAACGGCTACATCGTTTAAAACGTCGTTTCTTCAGCATTTTACCCATCTCCTCTTCGAAAGCCCTATACTCATGCTTTTGCTTTTGCGTCTGTGATTCGTCAACTGCATTTGTCCTCCATGCTGCATCCTCTTCTCCGGCGAGACTCTAGTTCCTCCATCCTCTTCTCTTGCAGTTGCTGGTGCCGGCAGTTGGTGACTGATTCCTCCATGCCATCCTCCTCCCCGTGCTTCTTCTTGTTGTAAGTATCGAGTTCTCTCCCCTTCTTGCTGCAAGTATTTCTGCCCTGAAATAATTTTGCTCTATATCTGTTAGTTTCTTCGTGATTTTGCTCTTCTCTCTACTTTCTTCTTTGTTTCATTTCACATCATTTTCTATGCTTGCACTTTTTACAGTTGCAATTCCTCTGTGCTTGCACTTTTCACAGTATGTTAGAATCAGAATTTTGTGGATGAATGTTTCCCAAGTATCACATTCCTGGATGTTTATTTAATCATGGTCCTTTAATCACATTTTCAAAGAAGCCAACTCTTATGCTGATGTGCTTGCAAATTGTGTTGCTCTGCTTAGGCCTTCCTGCAAGATACTTTGGTCTTGGCTTTCTATTGCTTACCGAAAGGAGATTTATATAATAGAATCCATAAGATATGTTTTAAAGGATAATAGTTCATTCACAGTGAGACTTGCATTTGAATTATGCACAATAACACCATCTTATTCTAACTTTTTTAAGATGTACCCATAGAGTTTAAAAGATGTGAATGTTTTAACATGTTAGATTATTATATATATATATATTGCCGAACCCATATCCTGAAATTTCAAGAATTGCTGTATCCCACGTATCGTATCGTGTGTGTACCCGATACACGTACCCGTATCGATGCTTCTTAAATTTTGATGTCTGGCCGGGAGGACAGGGTGATTCCTCGATACAGGGTTTTGCAGCTACTCATGTCAAAAAAGTTGCTTAAGAAGAATCCAAGTTTTGTTGAAGTGTTAGAACTGCCGGAGGAGATATTCTTTGAGGAGTATACTTCAGAGTTTAGGGATAATGCAGAGGGGTTATTGGTGGCTTCCGAGGGTCCCTATCTGCAAGATGCTTCCACTTAATAAAATCTTTCTCGCTGTAAACAGTTTTCCTCATAGTCTTCACAGAGGGGACCAATGCTTTATTCAAACTATAAGCCAAAAGAGTTGAATTCTTGGAAAGAAACTTGCCCAACTCAGAAACCTCAAAATCTAGTAGCTGAAAAGACTCAATTTTCAGCTTCAGGGTTTCATCGATATCTGAAAACAGTATTTGGGGTAGTCGATAAATCATAGATTCAAGCTGGGCTTCAGAAAATCCAATCTGTTCAGAAAAAATTCAGCACGAACAAGGGTTGTTGAGGACATCTAGCCTGAAAAACTCATTTTGAGATATAGCTGGACTGACTTTTGGAGAATTTGAAGTTAATACTTAGCTAATCAATGATGGAAATGTGTTCCTTTAAGGCGTGAGTTGGTGAAGAAATGGTAGAGAACAGAGAGAAAGGATCTTGAAGTGATACAGGACAAATTATTCAGAGAATATGAAAGAGTGGGGTTTAATTTGAGAAATTGCTTTGCTATACTAGAATTCTCACTGTTAAAATCTGGTGCATCAAAGGGACATCAGACCTCACACCCAGACTAAAAAAGGAGCTTCTGGGTTCGTTCCCTTTCCAAAATGGTATTATTGAGCCAAATGAATCAAAGGAGCTTTTGAGTCATTGCAGGATCATCATAAGATAAGAGGTTTTACTTCTCCCTGCCTTATTGGTATTAAAAAGCCAAATGAATCAAAGTCTGTTTAATAGCAAGACAGACAGACGGCAAGGATGGAGCTTCCAACTAGCAGAACTAGGGCTGTGCACAGGTCTGGTTCATTGGAATTCCCCCCTTAACGCAGCTGAGATACCAAAAAAGATTCTTAAATTTTTTTTGAAAAAAGGGAGACTTAGTTAATCATGCTAGACAGTTCAAATGCAAGTTCATTCTCATGAATTACCACTTATTGGAACACTGCAACATAATTTCCAGCAGTTAGTTAAAACCAGCTAATCGATTCGGAAGCCCACATATCCAAGCTACGTAAGAATTCATTCCAAGAATGCCACCCATATGTCCAAAAGTATACCAAATCAACTCGAGGAACAGAAAAAGCTCCAAACGTTAAGATTGACACATCCAATATTGTGATGGATTTTATATTTGAAAAGCTCTAAGTTGGAGGTTATTGCTCATAAGCAAGGTTGTCAAATTCAAAAGTGTAAGTAAACTCTTAAAAGAAGGGAAACTCAACATGTAAACAAATAAATTTCTATCATAAAGAATATTTAAAATACAATATAAAATAAGAAAAAGCAATTATAATTACTTATAATAGTTATAATAACTATACAAGTAATACTATTTTTAAATCTTGCTAGAAAATGGGGGGAAGTTTGCGAGAGAGAGAGAGAGAGAGAGAGAGATGGAGGGAAAGAAAGAAGGAATGTTGCTATGGGGTGGCTCTGTGATGATAGTCTGGAGTGCACTAAAACCTAGAGAAGGAGTGAAGGTGAAAAATCAAATAGGGAAGCTGAAAACTCGAGTGAAAAAGGAAGCGGGAATGGGTGTTTAGTATTTGACAATTACACGCGGTCACAAATCACCGAAAATTGAACCAAAGCCGCTGGTGAATGCTTTCAATTACCGATGCCTTTTAAATTGCTGGGAGAGCTGACCGTAAAGTATCATTTTCTAACGGTTTTAAAAAACTGCTAGAAAATGACCGCCACTAATGTCAGCTTTTTTGTAATGCCTGGAGATTATATATATATATATTGTTATGAGATTCATGGTATCAAGTCCCATATGTCAAAAATTCAGTCTAATATGTCTAGGCATACTCTTTATCAAATTTTCATTTTCATACATTTACGTGTGTGTGTGAATAATTCTTATGTGACATTTTTTTACACCTTTAGGATTCCAATAAAATCTAATAAGACACACAAGTATTTGATTTTTGGTAAAAGATGCAAGCTATCATACAAAACTCATCATTTTTGTAAGACCCGATGTGCATGAATCTGTATGGGAATGGAGTGAAGTTAACTTTTCAAAGAACGTTGTGCAGTTGCCACGTACTGGTCTTCATCCTTCTACAAATTACTGATATATCCTTCCTTTTACTCCCTTTCAGCTTGGTTTTTCGGTCATTTATCATCCAAACTTCTGCATCACACATCCTTTCCGGCAGAGAAAATCGT
This sequence comes from Erythrophleum ivorense, assembly GCA_026724425.1. NCBI lineage: Eukaryota > Viridiplantae > Streptophyta > Magnoliopsida > Fabales > Fabaceae > Erythrophleum > Erythrophleum ivorense. The sequence goes on from JAIUCV010000429.1 coordinate 167,528, forward strand.
AGAAGCAGAACAGAGGCTCTGTATCTTCATCCCTGTTCGCTAGACGTTGCCCCTTCTGCTTCTTCGAGCTGTGAGTTATTCTCTGCTGCATATCCAGTTAAGTTGCTTCATTCCAGTCGCATAAAACCTTCATGCTGGACGAGGCTGGTACTGATCAAAAATTTCAATTTATTTCTCCTCTGTTCAGCGCCACTTTGCTGTCCCTGTTCGAGTTTCTGCTGCTGGTGCTTGCTCCTTGAATTTGCTAAGTTTTTGCTGCTGGTTGCTAGTGAAATCACGTCAGAAAATTAATCTCCCAGGTCTGAAATTTCTGCCATATGAATTGTTTCTGCTGGGCTCATCTTCTCCCCTCTGTTCACGCCATTTTGCTTCTGCTGGTTCGCCCTTCTTGCAGCTCACTTCCTCTCCGTTTTAAGGCTGAGTCACGTGGCTGGTGGTGGCTAGAGATTAACGCTATATAGTGTTCTCTAGGCTGGGAGTTACTGCTATAAGTATTGCTTCTTCTTGGTCCATTTGAAGGGCGTTCCCCTCCCCTATTTTGTATGAGTTCTGCGTGTGTTTTGTGTGTGGTCAGCCAGCTAAGTGTTGCACAGAAGACAAAAAAAAATGGTGTAGGAAGATGATTTTGATTGGAGTAATCTCAACTTCCTTCATTATACGCCCATTTTCCTATACGTTGATTCCTCCCAATTTCTGCATATATTTCCTAATTTAAGACCAAATTCCAGTGTGCTTTTCTTACTTGTCAAATTCTATTTATGCAGAACAAGCTTCCCTTTAACGTGTGGCTGCAGATTAAAGATGGTATGTGTTTCCTTTATTTCTGGGTTTTGAGTCTAGCTCCTAAGTGGAATTAGGGAGAAAATGGCACAATATATGTATATTGTATATATTGTATGAGTATGGAGGGCGTGAAATTTAGTAGAGGAATAATTTTTAAAAATAAGATAAATTCTGTATGAGATAAATTGGAGTGATTCACCTTCTAAAACCTAGTGAACGGATATTGTAGGGTATTCAGGAGATTGAGTCATAGCTTAGGACTGGGCAGAGAATTTTTATAATATCTTAGAAGGTGAGTAAGAAATGCAAACCGTGAGTATTGAGAAATTACTATTTTGTTACTAAGTTTCCTTGCAGTGTTCAAAAAAAAATTTGGTGATTTATTTATGGAGATACATATTTAAATGTTTTGTCATATGCATGATTACCAAAAATCGATTCGAACGTGAAATTTTGCAAATTGCCAGATGTTTGAGTTATTTGGAAATTTTACTATGAAACCATCTGGAAGGTACTCTGTCTGAAATGTTAATTGGAGGAAATGTATTGTTTGATGAAGTTATTTATTCAGAACCCTGTAGCTAACAACAGTAGATGTTAGCCCTGGTACACCATGATCTGTACCTCAGCTAGCAGGGGTGGTGCTAGCCCCGTGTGCAGGCCACCACACGCAGAGTCATTTTATTTTCGCAAGCTGAAGGCTTTGCGTCTGTAGTAATTTTTCCCGCGAGCTGTGTACTCTGCGTCTGTTCCAATTGGTTCTGCTTAGATGCTTTTAGTGCATTTTGAGAAAGAATTTGCATAAAGCATGTTTCATACGGTATCTATATATATATATATATATACATATTTGACCCTATGTTTATTTTAAAGAGATTGTCATTGCTTATTCATTGAGTATCAAATTCATTTTTTTTTCAAAATTATTTTTTTCAGAGAGCAGTACGGACCCTAATCTACCTTCAGCAGCCTACTAGTTGTCGATCTCTTGATTACTTCTGTTGGCGAGCCTGCAGTTGCTCATGTGGGTGTATTTTGTTTGTATGTGTGTAACCTATTTTGTCCTAAACCTTGTAAAGTTGGCTCCACTGAATCATAGATAGGGCATCCCCACTCCCCGGAAATTTCTTTTGGTCTAAATAGATATGGGTTATCCCTTTTGGATGTATTGTGTTAGCTGACAATTTGTAGAAATATCGGGAGGTCTAATTTCTAGGGGAGACTCTGCCAAAATTTCTACAAATGTCCTTTAAAAGAAAAGCTTATATGTTTTATATGATTCAAAAATGATATCCATAATTATTCTCTTTATTTTTCCGCTTCTGTGTCAACGTACTTAAATTTGTGGGGTGTGACAATTTTGATCAAAATGATATCCAACACAGCCTGGCCACGTTAGAACTACATGTAGGAGAACCACTCTCTAGACATGGGTCATGCTACATATCATTGGTTAACCATGTCTAGTATCCCTAAAATTCACTATATTTGGTGTCAAAACTCTATTTTTGAACATAGCTATGCCAAAAAATCATTGTAAACAATTCTTAAGCATCCAAAGGCCATGAAACAACCTTTAAAACAAAATTTAAAAAATCCAAGAAAAAAAGTTGCCATTTTTATCATAAGAGATCACTTTAAAGAGAGAAAAGATAAAAGTGAAGAAGTGAGACCTTTTAATGAGTTTTAGGCACACTACCAACATTTAACCTCAACAAAATTTTATTTACAGCATACAACAACATCAAACATAAAAGCTTCAAGCATCATCTTTAACCCCAACTAGAGAGAAAAGTGAGAGAGATTAAAGATATAGAGAAGATATAAGGTTATGGGGTGGTCCAAGCAACGTGCAAATCCTCTACTTTGCACCCCTGATGAGCACGCCTGACTTTGCATCAAAACGGTGTCATTTGGGCTTAAAATCTCAATCAATTTCACAACCAATCTCGTTTGTCCATCCATACCCATCTCAGCCCTCCATTTTACGCCCCCTAAGTCTCCAATAGTCGTCTTCTCCAACACATTTTCCTTCAATAGCACAAACCCATATCTATATCTTCAATAATCCTCTTTTTCAATGTGGCGTGAATGAAAAAGCCCCCTTAAGTCTATCTTGTTTGTCCATCCATACCTATCTTAGCCCTCCATTTTACGCCCCCCTAAGTCTCCAATAGTTGTCTTCTCCAACACATTTTCCTTCAATAGCATAAACCCATATCTATATCTTCAATAATCCTCTTCTCCAATGTGGCGTGAATGAAAAAAGCCTCAAACCTAGATTAAATTCTTAGATTCAAATTTTTAGATCAACCCATATTAAGTTTTTAGATTGCAAAGCCAGGTATAAGGTTTATGTTAATCTTTTCTCCTTTTGTTTATATTTTTAGATCTAGATTAATCTTTTCATGCACTTCGAGATTTTATTTTCATTTTTTCACCTAATGTTCCAATTATGTTGAAGATGCTACACCTAATGTTCCAATTATGTATTTGAATGGTTGCTTATCTTACTACTTGGTGTCAAATGTTATTTTTATAGGAAGTTATAGAGGAAATGCCAAGTGCTAGAGATGTAAAGTAAGCGTTAATAGTGTTGTAAACAAAAATATGAAAGCTACAGTCCCTTTTGTTATAGTTGCTTCATGTTTCCTATTTATAATATACAAAATCATGTCATTGTCATTGAGTTTCATTGAGGTTTTGGTTGCTATCTATAAACCTTGTATTTGACATCTCTTGGTAGAATAATGGATGTTTTCTTGCACTTGTGAACAAAGATGGAGTTTGAAGAATTGTAATCACGAAATGATGCATTGAAGGAATGTTAATAGCTTTAAAATAGTTTGTTTAGAGGGGGTCGAATGGAGGGATAAGATGGGGTTGAATAGAGATACAAGGTCGATGGCAAATTTGGCTAGGATTTTAAGCCCAAACAAGGCTGTTTTGATGCAAAGCATGGCATGCTCTTCAGGGATGCAAAGTAAAGGATCTACACGTAATCCAAGCATATCATGACCATCTAGCCTTAATATAAATAACGTATAAAGCATAATATAGCCACACAACTAGGATTGACAAATTTTTACCATAGAAGCCACAACTTCTTAGAGAAAGAAAATATAAAGAGGATAAAGAAGATAAAGAGGAGATGCAGCTTAATGGTAGTTTTCAATAAGACAAGAATCTTAACTTGGTGCTTGTTAGAGTTTTGCTCTAAGTCTTCTTCTTCTTCTACCTTGTTCTTCTTTGCTCTGCACCTTTTGTCTTTCTCTACGTCTCTTTTTAGCTATCCTTTTAGTTCTCTTTTATTTATATAACTCCTAAGACAAAAGGCTGAAAATGAAGTTGTTTAAAATAGACATATGGTGGAAAAAAAAAGTCCTTTTAAATCTTCAACAAATCACACATTCTTTTTGCTTATTTTCCCTTCTTGAATAAGTCAACTGACTAGCTTATACTTCTAGAAAAGAAAATTATTTATACATTTGTATTATGAATTTATTAATTATTGTGGATGTCCATTTAATTTCTGAACCTCTAAAATTCATTGAAAATATATTATGATTCCATTCTTTATGAGGATGACCATCTCCTTCAAGAATTGTAACTCTTTGGATATTCATTTCTCACATTTATGTCCCTATTTGTGGTATATTATTTTACATTTAGGATGTGACCTTTTGGAGTTACAAACTTGTACCTATAAATAAACACCTCATTTGCATTGAAAGGTATAAATAAAAATTTAAGAAGCATGTCTCTTATCTTATATCTTCTCTAAATCCCCTATTTTCTATCTCTTGAGTTATATCATAATAAGTTATTAACACAAATTTGCTCTTGATCATTTAAGGAAGAAAGGTAAGATCTTTTCATTTTACTCATTACTTTTTCTATTAGTTTTATCCTATTTGAATTATCATGTCAAATCTTACAAAGCTTAAATTTGCAGCCCTTGATCTTTCAGGCAAGAACTATTTATCTTAGATTTTAAATGTTGAAATTCACCTTGATGCAATGGGTCTTAGGAACGCCATCAAAGAAAAAAATAATGAGTTAATACAAAATTGCGCTAAGGTGATGATTTTCATACATCATCACCTCTGTAAGGGGTTGAAATCTAAATATCTAATGGTGAAAAATCCACTTGTACTCTAGAATAGTTTAAAAGAAAGGTATGATCACCAAAAAATTGTTATTCTTCCAAAGGCTCATTATAACTAGATGCATCTATGATTGCAAAATTTTAAATAAGTTAGTGAGTATAATTCGATAATACTTCATATTAGCTCTCAATTAAAATTATGCGGAGAGGTAATTACTAAAAAAGATATGTCAGACAAACTTTTTCTACTTTTCATGCCTTTAATATGCTCCTGTAGCAGCAATATAGAAAAAAAGAGTTTGAAAAATACTCATAATTAATTTCATGCCTTCTTCTAGCTGAGCAAAATAATGAGCTACTAATAAAAAATTATGAAGCCTGTCTAACCGGTTCTACTCCATTCCCTAAAGTGAATGTGATTACGATTAATAATAATAAACAGGAACATAGTTATGGTCGTGGTCTAGGTCGTGGATGTAGTCGAGGAAGAAATAATATTCCTTATTATAAGAATATTGCTTACTACCAAAAGTGGAATAAGAGAGAAGAAAAACAAGGAAACACAAGTGGACAAAAGAAACATGTGAAGAATTTAGAAAATTCATACTATCACTGTGGTATGAATGGACATTGGTCACATACCTGTCGTACAGCATAACACCTTGTTGATCTCTATCAAGCATCAATAAAGGAAAAGGAGAAAGGTGTTGAGACTAATTTTGCTAATCTATATGATAAATTTGCTAATGATCCCATAAATACTACACACTTAGGTATATCATATTTATTTGTCAACCCACAAGAAAATAATGATAATTAGAATAAGTTTATGTGTTTAGAATTGTTTTTATAATTATAAGTTTATATGAAATTTTAAGTATGAGTTTTTATGATGTTTCTTATACTTTTATTTTGTTTAATTTTAGAAATATGAATGAAGATATATGTCTCGCAAATAGTGTAAGCACCCACACAATTTTAAAAGATAAAAAAACATGAGTGAAGCTTACATTACCATAATCTCTGGTAGTACAAGATTAATTAAAAGGATTTAGAATAGCTATTATCATATTACCTAAAAGAACAAGATTTATTATAAATAATGCTTTTTTTTTTAAGTCTCAAAGAAATTTGTTTAGTTTTAAAGATATTCAGCATAATGGATATCATATAGAAATTGTGTGTAAAAGAAATAATGAATACCTTTACATCATGAGCATTGTTTCTGGTAAGAAAAAGACACTAGAAAAATTACCAACTTTCTCTTTAAATTTGTACTGTACAAGAATTAGTACAATTGAGATATATGCAACTATAAACTAGAAGTTTATAGATTCAAAAATATTTACCATTTGGCATAAACAATTAGGGCATTCCAGAACAATAATGATGCAAACAATTATTGAGAATTCATATGAGCACCCATTGAAAAATCAAAAGATTTTTTAATCTAAGAATTTCTGATGTATTACTTGTTCTTAAAGTAAATTAATTATTAAACCATTACTAACTAAAGTTGGAATTGAATCTCCAACTTTTTTAGAATGTATACATGGTGATATTTGTGGGTCTATTTACCCACCATCTAGACTATTTAGATATTTTATGGTATTAATAGACGCATCCAACAGATGGTCTCATATATGTTTCTTATCAACTCACAACTTGGTGTTTTCAAGATTACTTACTCAAATTATTTGATTAAGAACACAATTTCCAGATTATACCATTAAGTTTATTCAACTTGATAATGTTGAAAAATTTTCTTCATAAGCTTTTAATGATTATTGTATGTCAATTGGAATAAATGTTAAACATCTTGTAGCCTATGTTCATATACAAAATAGTTTAGTTGAATCATTTATTAAACAACTTTAATTAATTACTAGACATTTACTAATGAGAACGAATCTCTCTGTTTTTACTTGGGGACATACAATTTTGCATGCAATAGCACTTATACGCATAAGACCAATAAATTATAATACTCCCATTTACAACTGGCTTATGGTCAAAAGCCAAATATTTTCCATTTTAGAATTTTTGGATGTGCAGTATATGTTCAAATAGCTCCACCATAACATATTAAGATGGGGCCTTAAAGAAGGTTGGGAATATATGTTAAGTATGATTCTCCTTCTATTATAAAATGTTAACTGCCAAATAGGAAATTGGTTAAATTCAAATAAACCCGAGCCGTGTGCAAGGACACTGTCCTTGAGAGATATTCCGCCACAAGACGGCACTCCCCAGGATTGAGCGGGTTCTTCTGCGGTGTCGCAGGGAAGCAGAACAGCGAAAATTTAAACTCAGAGGGAGGAGAAGAGAGAGCAGCTCGAAGGTTGTCCGAAGCTGTAGTGCATCGAACCCAAAGAGCAATGCGGTATTTATAGGCTCAAATGTAACGAGGCGTTGGACCACATTTAATTATATTAATGGGAATATTTCTGAACGTTGGGCGGTTTACGACATAAGGATTAATGGAAATTCAATCAAATAATAAAAATAAAAACGGATTAGTAACTGATGACCAACATTCATTCAGAAATATTTCCACCTTGAATTCATAACCGAAGCCTTAAAACTGTAGATATTCCGGAAGGCTATCTGAAAATATTTAATTTTCAAAAATTATTTCTGGCAACGGTAAAAAGTGTCCAACACCGCGTATATTTTGCGCGCAGGGGGGGGGAAATTGACGAATTTTAAATGAACTCAATTGTGTTGGTTCAGCCTTTTGTGCGCGCGAGCCCATTTTCCTCCTAGGCCCATTTTGCTCTTCCATAATCACATGTTAATATTTATACCTTTGAGCCTTCATTTGTTTGAGCAATGTGGGACTCCTCTTTTTCTCTTCCCCTTTTGACACACACACATACATATTCTCCAACAATCCCCCACATGTGTGTCAAAAGATCACTATCATCTGAGTTATAAATATGAGTATAAACATTTCGAATATGGTGTCTTGCGGACTATGAACCATTCCTAGACTAATAAAGCTTAGTACACACAGTTGTAGGTGAAGCTTATAGCTTCTATGAACCAACAATTCTTCGTTGTATACTAGAGGCTTTAAGAGTCAATTTATACCCCCACAATTTTCGCTATTATCGCAATTTTGCGCTTTAAACTACGGCCGTGCGCGTGCCTGGTTTTAATGAATGCTCTAGAGATTTTTGCCATGATCTCATAGGAGCGGCCCCACTCCACATTCATATAGGTGATTTCATCAAGTGTGACTGCAATGATCACACCATCCATAAGGAATATGAAATCATTAAGAGCTTTTGCTCAGCCTCGCCAATAATGCATCCTAACACTTTTCCATATCATAAGAAGAAAATAATAAAGTGCTAGCAGAATTAACAAATGACTTGTTTTTACCCATATGAACCTCCTTCATGGGATCACCAATCACAGAGGTTGGGTTACCATCACTGTTAATTTTCAAATTGGCTTAAGTCCCATTTCCCTCGATGTTTCCAAAATTTGTTTCTTCCCTAAAGGTTTGGTTAGAGGGTCTGCCAGATTTAATTCTGACTTTACAAAATCGATCGATATAACTTCATTTTTCAACAGCTGTCTTATAATATTATGTCTCAAACGAATGTGCCTACTTTTGCCATTGTAGGTCTTATTTTTAGTAACGGCTATTGCCGATTGACTATCACAATGTAATGACACTGATGGTGTTGGTTTTTCACCTAATGGAATATTTGCCAAGAAGTTTTTCAACCACTCAGCCTCATTACTAGCCAGCTCTAGAGCAATGAACTCTGAATCCATAGTGGATCTTGCTATAATATTTTGTTGAGCTGATTTCCAGGTTACTGCACCACCACCAAGAGTGAATACATAACCACTAGTGGATTTGGTCTCTTCTGAATCTGAGATCCAGTTAGCATCACTGTATCCTTCTAATACAGCGGGAAATCCATTATAACATATACCATAATTTATGGTACCTTTTAGATAACTCATTAATCTGTCCAAAGCTAACCAATGTTCACTACTTGGACAGTGAGTATATCTACTCAATCTACACACAGCATATGCTATATCAGGTCGGGTGTAATTCATTAAATGCAACAGACTTCCAATAATCTGTGCATATGTAGATTGAGCTACCGAGTCACCCTTATTTTTAACTAATTTGGTGCTAGCGTCATAAGGAGTGCTCACAGGTATCTTTTCAAAGAATCCAAATTTTTTAAGAATTTTTTCAACATAATGTTCTTGAGATAACAAAATGTTATTTTCACTCCTTATGATTTTAACACCTAATATCACCTTTGCTTCACCCATATCCTTCATGTCAAATTTAGAAGAAAGAAATCTTTTAGTTTCTATCACAATATTCATGCTTGTACCAAAAATAAGCATATCATCAACATATAAACAAATAATCACACAACCATCATTCACAATTTTTGTATAAACACATCTTTCTACTTCAACAGTGGAAAACCCATCACTTGTTAAGACTTGATCAAGTTTTTCATGCCATTGTTTCGGTGCTTGTTTTAATCCATATAATGATTTAACAAGTTTACAAACTTTATTTTCTTGTCCAGGAGCAACACACCCTTCAGGTTGTACCATATAAATTTCCTCTTCTAAATCACCATTTAAAAAAGCAGTTTTAACATCCATTTGATGAATAAAAAGCTTGTAAACTGAAGCTAAAGCAATCAAAATTCTAACAGAGGAAATTCTTGTTACCGGAGAAAAAGTATCAAAATAGTCAATATTTTGTTTTTGAGTAAATCCTTTAGCTACTAGCCTCGCTTTATATTTATCAATGGATCCATCAGGATTATATTTCCTTTTAAAAATCCATTTGCAACCAATAGGTCTTGCTCCCGGAGGCAAGTTTGCCAAAACCCAAGTTTTGTTTTGATTTAGTGAATCTATTTCAACTTTAATTGCTTCTTTCCAAAAATGAGCATCGGAGGATGAAATTGCTTCAGAGAAATTTGATGGCTCATCTTGTAACATATAAGTATAAAAATCATTTCCAAAAGAAGTTTCTTTTCTTTGTCTTTTGCTTCTCCTCAAATTTTCAACAAAATTTTCTCTTTCATTTACTTTAGATGAAGAAGGAAAATTTTCTGTTGTTTGAGAAGTATATTGAACTTTTAAAGGAAAAATATGTTCAAAAAATTCTGCATCTTTGGTTTCAATAATAGTGTTATGATCAAGAACGTCACTTTTTAAAACTAGAAATCTATATGATGCACTATGTTCAGCATATCCAATAAACATGCAATCAGAAGTTTTAGAACCTATTTTTCTCTTTTTAGGATCAGGTAATAAAACTTTTGCAAGACACCCCCACACTTTCAAATATCTTAAATTTGGTGTGTATCATTTCCATAATTCATAAGGTGTCTTATTTGTTTTCTTATAAGGTATCTTATTCTGTAAAAAACATGCAGATAATAAAGCTTCACCCCATAAATTATCTGGTGCAGAAGAACTTACAAGCATAGCATTCATCATTTCTTTTAAAGTTCTATTTTTTCTTTCTGCTACTCCATTTGATTCAGGTGAGTATGGAGGGGTTACTTCATGAATTATTCCTTCTTTTTCACAAAAGTCATTAAATAAAACAAATTCTCCTCCTCTGTCCGATCTAACTCTTTTAATTTTTTTATTTAATTGGTTTTCTACCTCAGCTTTGTATAAGAGAAATTTATCAAAAGCTTCATCTTTGTTTCTCAATAAATAAACTTTTGTATATCTAGAAAAATCATCGATAAAAGTTACAAAATACTTTTTGCCACCTCTTGTCATAGTTTGTTTCAAATCACCTAAATCAGTATGTATTAAGTTAAGTAATTCAGTTTCTCTTTGTACAGAAAAATGAGACTTTTTGGTTAACTTAGCTTCTGTACAAATTTCACATTTGTTTAGAAAATCATTTTTAATTTCAGAAATTAAACCAAGTTTTTGCATTTTCTTTAAATATGACTTACTAACATGTCCTAATCGAGCATGCCATATATCAAAAGTATCAACCATAAAGACAGGCAGGTAAGCAGAAGATGATGCATTTTCATTCATATCAGCAATGTTGAGTACAAACAGCCCCTGATTACAATAGCCCTTCCCTATAAACACATTATTTTTTGTCATTACGATCTTGTCAGATTCGAATGACACCTTAACCCCAGCTTTGCTTAATAGAGCTACAGAAATTAAATTAGCTCTAACATCAGGCACATGAAGAACATCATTGAGTGACAGAGTTTTTCCAGATGTGAGTTTTAGTTCAACCTTTCCTTTTCCTAGAACTTTTGCAGTTCGGGAATCAGCAAGGTAAACACGGTCTTCTCCTTCCTTGGTAGGATTATAGGAGGCAAACATTTCACGATTGGCACAAATGTGCCTGGTAGCCCCAGAGTCTACCACCCATTTTTTCACATCGGACACTAAGAGAGCTTGAGAAATGACCGCTATAATGATTTCATTTCCTTCATCTCCTTGAACCAGATTGGCCCTAGGAGGATTGTCATTTCTAGCCCTCTTCCTGCATTGAGCAGCATGGTGGCCTGGTTTTCCACAAACAAAGCAACTCCCTTTCTTTTTGAATTTGGGGTTAGAACTTTTGGGCTTGTAATCAGGTTTTGTTCTAGAGTCATACCTTTTGCCGAGCTGCTTTGTCTCTACCAAATTTGCTTTTGAAGCCATCTCTTTGCCTTTTGCAGCTTGCATCTCTTTTCGATTTGTGTTTTCGATTATGATGTGAGTGATTAGGTCCGACAGCGGCAATTACTTTTGTTTGTGTTTCAGTTGTTGTTTGTAGTCCTTCCATGATTCAGGCAGCTTCTCAATCAAAATTCCAGCAACAAACTCGTCAGGTAAGTTGATTTTTTCTGCCCTCAACTCTTCTAGCAGCTTATGGTACTCATTAATTTGCAGCTTAATATCTCTATCCTCGGTCATCTCCCATCTATAGTAATTCCCAACAACAAACTTTTGCTTCCCAACATCCTCAGCAGTATATTTGGCGATTAGCGATTCCCAGATTTTGCTTGCTTCCTTGTACACATAGTAAACATCGAAGAGATCATTAGACAAAGTGTTAATGATGGTATTTCTGCATACCTTGTTGGCATATTCCCAAGCAATCCTTTGATTTTGGTAAATATCTAACGGAGGCTCGGACTATGTGAGAGCAATAGCAACTCCATGTAGGTCAAGGGTAGAGTAGACACGTTCTTGCCACCTTCGAAAATTTTTTCCGTCGAACATCTCAATTTTTGAAATATCAGGTGGTGGCCTAGACAGTGGCATCGCAAACGGGTTGAAGGATGTAGGACCCACATTAGCACCGGCATGGCCATCGGGAGCAATGGTGTTGTTTTGTTGTGACTCCATATCTCTCAAGATTGTTACCTGCCAAATAGGAAATTGGTTAAATTCAAATAAATCCGAGCCGTGTGCAAGGACACTGTCCTTGAGAGATATTCCGCCACAAGACGGCACTCCCCAGGATTGAGCGGGTTCTTCTGCGGTGTCGCAGGGAAGCAGAACAGCGAAAATTTAAACTCAGAGGGAGGAGAAGAGAGAGCAGCTCGAAGGTTGTCCGAAGCTGTAGTGCATCGAACCCAAAGAGCAATGCGGTATTTATAGGCTCAAATGTAACGAGGCGTTGGACCACATTTAATTATATTAATGGGAATATTTCTGAACGTTGGGCGGTTTCCGACATAAGGATTAATGGAAATTCAATCAAATAATAAAAATAAAAACGGATTAGTAACTGATGACCAACATTCATTCAGAAATATTTCCACCTTGAATTCATAACCGAAGCCTTAAAACTGTAGATATTCCGGAAGGCTATCTGAAAATATTTAATTTTCAAAAATTATTTCTGGCAACGGTAAAAAGTGTCCAACACCGCGTATATTTTGCGCGCAGGGGGGGGGGGAAATTGACGAATTTTAACTGAACTCAATTGTGTTGGTTCAGCCTTTTGTGCGCGCGAGCCCATTTTCCTCCTAGGCCCATTTTGCTCTTCCATAATCACATGTTAATATTTATACCTTTGAGCCTTCATTTGTTTGAGCAATGTGGGACTCCTCTTTTTCTCTTCCCCTTTTGACACACACACATACATATTCTCCAACATAAAATATCTTGAGCCAATGACAGGAGATGTATTTACAGCACATTTTGTTGATTATTATTTTGATAAATTAGTTTTCCCAACATTAGGGGAGAAAAAAGATAGGCTACTAGTCAAAGAAATTACGTGAAATACTTTGACATATCTTGATCCTCACATAAAACAATATGAATTTGAAGTTTAAAAGATAATTCACTTACAAAGTATAACAAATCAATTGCCAAATGCATTTACTAACTTAAAAAGAGTGGCAAAGTCACATAAACCAACTGCAAATGCTCCTGTAAGAATTGAAGTCCCTGAAGGACAATTCATAACCAAAATAGCTAATGACTCTAAAATACACCAAAAGCGTGGCAGACCAATTGGTTCAAAAAATAAAAATCCCCAAAAAAGAAAGGAATAATTATCCATAGCAAGCCCATTAAAAAAATAAATACTCCTAAAAAGTCTAGAGACATAACAAATAACATAACTCCAAAAGAAGTTCAAGTGCCTAAAACTGATAAAAATGAAGAAATCTTAATAAGTTATATTTCTATGGGAAAAAGATTCAACTGTGAGGAAATAATTATCGACAACACTTTGCATACTCTATAGTGCTTAATGTTATAAATGATAATAAGGATCATGAACCTACATTCGTCGACAAGTGTCGACGTAGATGTGATTAACCAAAATGAAAAGATGCAATTCAAGCAGAATTGAATTCACTTCAAAAATATGAGATTTTTGGGCCTATAATCTGAACATTTAAAAGTGTAATACCTGTTGGGTACTGATAAATGCTAATTTTTATATATTTTTATCTACATTTATTATTGTTTTTAATGATTAATTTGAGCTTAAATAGATTTATTATGCAATATCTGAATTTATGGTTAATTTTGGAAAATAATATAATTTTGAATTAATTAGGAGAATTTTTGGATTTAAATTACTAATATTTTATTCTCCATAATTATTTGATGGGTTAAATATTTTCAATCCTTAAAACATCTATTAATTTTGTGCAGAATTTTTGGGCAAGTAAATTGAGGATTTAAAGTGAATTAAAGAAGAAGATTGGAGCCTAATTTTGTTTTTATTAATTTCTGATAATGGCATGTTTGTAATTAGTTAATTAGGTCTTTCATTTTGATTTGTTGGCAGGAAAGTCAATGGAGCAGTAGGTCAAACAAAGCAAAAAAGGGAGTCTGGAGGCAGCTTGAATTACTCTCTTTCGACAAAAACCTACACACGAGACAAGCGCCGAAAGATATACTGGGAGAGTCTTCTTCATTACGTGGGGGGCTAGATATCACGAGGGGTCAAGGGCGCCAGAAAAAATACTGATAAGGAGGAACATTGGGTTGCTTCTTCATCGTTATTTTCTGGACTGGACAGAGCTGGAGCTCCTTCGGAACTGGCGCTGGACCTGGAGACTGCTTCTTCTGGTTTTTGGACTGTGCTGCACGAAGGACGCCTCTTTCTGGCTGCTATCCCATTCATTCTTCACTTTCTCCTTCTCTGGACTGCAGTAGACTGTGAGACGCTGGACTTGAAGGCTGCTGGTTCTGGTTTGGATTTTCTTTGATTTCTCGTCGGACTGGACAGTGAGGAGAGCACCTGGAGAAGATCAAGTTGCTGTGTGTTCATTTTGTTTAGCTCTTTGGACTGACAGGGCAGAAGCTGATTGGAGAATGATTGCTTGAGTTTTCTTTGCTTCTGCACTGGATGAGAGGGACGTTGCAGGGGAGATTTTGTTAATTGATTCATTCAATTGTTCCATTATTTGAATTACACAGCAGGACACCCGTTTGCTTCTTCAATTATTCTCAACACGTTGCACTTCCAGCTGAACCTCATCATCATTCACCTCTTCATGGCAGCAAATTCAATGGATTTTAGAAGCATAAAATCCATGGGAGCTTAATTAATTAGAGGTGGCACCAAGGTGAAGCATGGAGGAGAAAGCTTGAACTCTTGAATTAATTGGATTGAAGACCATTAGGGGAGTTTATTTTTCCTACCTTTTCCTCTTTAAATTTCAAGAACTTAGAATTTCCTAGTTTTAGGAATTTCTTTGTGGATTGAATGTTGAAACCTAGTTTTAGGTTGGACAATTATTTTATCTTGGATTGTAATTGGAATTGGTTAATTGGGTTGGATTTATGTTTTAGAGTTGCTGGAATTTTGATTTCTGAACCTATTAATGTTGGTTGAATTGATGTTTGAGTTCTCTACATTGATTTGATTAATGTTATGATTTTAATTACACATCTGGTCTTTTGCACTGCTTGATTGTTGAATTGGGTAGTATGATTACTTAATTGTTGAATTAGGTAATTGAAATCAAATATCCAGAATTAATTGAACCCAATTGTTGAAGGATTTGATGTGTTTGATTAGCTCAATTACTTGTAAATTACTTGAATTAACTAAGGGTTTCCTAGTTAAGTCAAGCGATATGCATTTGAGTTTAGGGTTTCCTATCCTTGGATTAAGTTAATTAATTACATTAGTCTATTATCTAATTACTCCTCTTGGTCTCAATCAATTTTTAGTGAGTCATGAGAGTCGAAATCTCTTTACAATACCTTGGTTGCCTCCTATTTGTTCTTAGCATTTTCAAAATCATTTTAATTTCAATTTAAAACATTCTAGTTTGATTACTTGTTTGGTTTTTCTATTTTAGTTAAGATTTAATTTCTTAATTCAAAACCCCTCATTTGCATGCATTTAGTTCAATTCATTTTACATTTAGCGTAGAGATAGTTTTATTTAGAATTTGCATTACATACAAGTACCAAATAATGGCCTAAAATCAATTCAACTTAACCCCTAAATTGCTCCTTGGGAAAAATGACCTAGGGTTGACTTATACTGCGTTAATTCAATCTTAGTTTAATTGAATGATTAAGCGACTAAGCATCATCCGGTACACATGGGTATTTATGTGTAAATAAAATTAAAAAAATGAAGTTGTGAGATATAAAGTATGACTTGTCGTACAAGGGTTCTCATAAAGACTCGAAATTTGTAACACCATAATTACTCAGCGCATCTCATGCCAATTTAACTTTCATTTCCTTGGTTCCACATACTTACTTAAAGAAAAGTAATAAAAATAATAGATTATTTCGTGTTACAACATAGATAAATTTTTCATTCCGCATCCCATGGACCATATGAAATTATCCATCTCATTCTCATATTTAAATATACAAATACAGCTCAAAACCATCTCAAGAAGTGGCTAAGAACTCGAACTAATGGAGCATATACATGAAAATAATGTGTGCAGCCTCGGGTATGCATTTTAGTTTTCTGTCATGAACTTTGAAAAATCATCACTAATTTTAGAAAAATTGAAATCAAGCACACTATACCATTTTGGAAAGCTATATATATTTATTTTATGCTAAAAATAATTCTAGACTATAACAAGGACATCTAGCTACTGGAAATTGATGGAATGGTAACCATGGTAGCCTATAACTACTAGTACTATCCCTGAGCTTCAAAAATTTATATCTCCCTACTCAAACATCTAACTGGGGTAATCTTGATGGCCATAGAAGCTTATCATGTCTAGTTTATGCCTATAAAATTTTGAGCATTGGATGCCATTTGACCCTCAAATGACATAGCACAAGAAACTAACCATATGAATAGTATTTATACCAAATCAATAGAAAAATGACAACTTTAAAAAATCATAATTAATTTCATAGAACTCCAAATAATCTAGTCTTTAGCTTCCTAAAAAGCTCTGGATGAGATCTATATATATGCTAAATTTTATGAGAAAATTCATTCATTTGGTCAGATCTTGACATTGGGTTGCAAAATTGTTCTTTTAAACTTCTTAAATGGTCTCAAAAGGATCAATTTTGGTTCCAAGGCTCCCATAGCCACTTGAGCATGTGAGAAAGTACTAAAATGGTTTACTAAACATTTCTCAAAGGTGCACAAACCTAGAATTCACAAACTCACTCATCCACCCTGTAACACCATATATTTATAGCTCATTTCATAATATTCTCATACTTTATGTGATGCATTCCATAAAAGCAATGAGAAAAATCCATTAAAATAATACATTATTTGGTGTTGCATCGTGTATAAAAATTTTATTTGATGTTACGTGGACTATATGAGCTCATACAATATATTCCCATATTTAATTACATGAATATAACTCATTTGCATCATCAAAAGTGGCCTACATCTCAAAAAACTCAAACAGAAGCATGAAATATACATATATAATTCTGGCCATATTTGTCCTAATTCCTACCACAATTTTGGAAATTCATAACTAATTTTAGAAAAATCAAAATTATGTATTTTTGGTCATTTTGGAAAGCTACACATGTCTACTTCATACTAAAAATAATTTTAGGCCATAACATTCAACACAAAGGATGTTTGACATTCAAAAAGTTCTAGAGGTCAGGCTATCTACTGGTGTTGTCACAGAATTCTGCAACAAACTTCAAAAATGTTCAATTAATTCCACAAAAATCCAATCTATGCAAATGATACCAATATGAGAAGCTGTGGATGTTAGATAGAGGAAAAAAATAACTCTAGACTATTTTAAGCATGTCCAGGCATTGAAAATCAATCAAACATTACTTGAGATTAGTTGGAGTTTCTGATACTGGATAGAATTTTTAAAAATTCATATCTCCCTCTCTAGACATCCAAATGATATGCTTCTAGTTGGCACAAGTAATTGGGAATGTCTAATTTCTCTGTATAAATTTTTGTGAAAATTAGACATCATTTGGGCTCTGTGTGATAGATTTTATTTTTGGACCAGTATGAATAGTGACATGACTAAAACTAAAAAAATTTCAACTTTGAAAATTCATCAAATATTCTCTAAACCTCTAAAAATTCTGTTATTTACCTTTCCAAAAATCTCTCAAAAAACTCTATTTTTGTGCCAAATCTCATATCAAGAAAAGCTCATTTAGATAAAAACTAACATAAAGTAATATTATGGTCAATTTGGCTCTATATAGGATGCCAAAATGTCCAAATGGCTTCCTTTGGGACTTGGCACCTTTTGGAAAAGTCTAAAAGTATAATTAGGATTTGTGTGAGTTGGCCAAATGGTCTCAAACCTCATGTCTCTCATTTTGTCTATCTTACCCACACTTATACACAATTCCATACTCGCATTCAAGGAGCTATAATGTCATAACATGCTCAAATCATAATCTAATGGTCACATAATACATCCTCTCATCCATACATGACATGTTATCATAAATACATGTGTTTATAACATCATAATATATATGCATCTATTGGTTACATCTTTTGCCATTGGTATGGCCTTAAAGTAGCAAAATTCATGTTCTTGGATGTCATACTCTCATCTTCAAGATGGTTGGCTTCCGTGACCTTGTTCACTTAGTCCACCTAGCATGTTAGATTATTAGAGAGGAGGAGAAGAGATTCAAAGAATCCCAATAGCTCATCTCCCATTTAATCATACATAATGAATGCAAACAAGTCTCATAAATGCATGTATGGTCATGTTGACATGTGCAAACATTCAAGAGACATTTTCATCACCTGAGAAAGTCATACATAGCATACAAAGGCTTGCCAAGCAAGTGGATTGGCCTCACTCAATTTCTTGTGGATATTAGACTTACCTCACCTATTCTTTAAGAGTTTCTTAGACTCAACCTCACTTTTGGGAGACTCTTTACTTTGTCTCATCCAATCATAAGAGTTCTTGGCTTATCCTCATCATGGCTAAGGGTTCTTAGCCTTACCACACTCAAACAAACCCAAGCACACATCATAAACATCATATGAAAACATATTGTAACATCATGGTACCATGGGATCAAAGTCATGCTAGAGAACTTTTCATGGCTTAAAAATACACATATACACATTTAAAGACAAGTAAAGCAAGCAATCATGCATGAGAGAATGTGGAGAGAGCTACCTTTGTCACATTTGCATATTTTCTTCCTTTGGACTTAATTCCTCTCCCATGGCCACACACTCACAAGGAAATGGAGATCATTTCTCTTGGCCTAGACACATCATATGGAACCCAATTAGGTTTATGGAATTAATTCTAAGGCCACACATCTTCCTTAAACACTAACTTGATCTAATGACCCCTTTATGGTTCCAAAATGCACCTAATGAAGCAATAACTATCATATAAATTTTGGGTTCCATTCTTTCCTCTCAAATATGATTCTTGGCTCCTTTTAAATCTCTTAGAGTCATCACACAATCAATACCAAGAGCCTAACTACATGTTACTTCTTTAGGTCATATTATGGAACATAAGGCACCATCTCACATTCTATGCTTTTTAAATTTTTTTCAAGGCTTCCTCTCATATTCATTCATCATATATGACTCAAAAATGGGTTTAGAAAAATTTAAAACTCTCCCTAGCTACTCAAACCCCTTTAGGCTGAGGCTATGGAGGAATTAAAGCTTCATAAACTTTGCTTTGTTTTCTTGATGGAGGAAGCATATGAGGAGACTTCTAAGGATCTTAGGAGCTCAATTAAACTCTTATTCAGACTTAAAAATCATTGTACAAAATCAGATTTTACAATGTGCAATTGAAATCCTAGAAATTGCATCTTGAAATCTAATAACTTTTTGTTAATTCCCTTTATATATTCTTAATCTCCACACCCTTTTTCCTTAGAATCACCCTTGGTTCTACCTAAAAATCAAATCCTCTTAGGTCTTCTCAAGTGGAGAGAAATGGTGGAGAAGGGTAGCAAGGGGTATCAACCATAGAAGAAGAAATTACCTTATTTTCTTGCTTTTTCTCACTTGAATTTTGTGTTCTTTGAGCTTCTATCTTTAAATCCGAATTTTTCCCTCAATTTCTCCCTTAAAATATGTTTATGAACTTCATTTTAATTAAAGAAAACAAAAGAGAATGAAGGAGAGGAGGTTTGGATAGAAGAAAGCATGAAAAACTATCAAAAAATCATACCTTAAAGCTTGAATTTCTCCATCTTCTTCTCTTCCCTTGGTATGCCTAAACCCTAGCTTCTTATCTAAAATTGGGCAGAAAATTTTGAGTCTAAATGAAGGAGAGAGTGGGGTGCCACCTATATATAAGGGGAGGAGAAAGCATTTTTTTAAAAATTCTCATTTTACCCTTCGTTCTTGGCATTTCTGTTTCTTTTTCGTTTTAGCTCCTTTTTTAGAATCTTCTTTTTTATTATAAAATTTAGTTCCCAATTTAATAAAATGCCTTTGGGATCACTCAAATCAGAGCTAAAACCTTTCCGAGTGAATCCGTCAAAGTTCGAGTATGCTGACATTGAAAAACGTCTACTAGAGGGGATTTAATTGTCCCAAGGTTTTCCATGATTTTTAAGACCTTTGAAAGCCCCGGAGAACTCAAAATTTTCATTTAAAAAGCCCTCCTATGTGAATTCAAAATTTTTCTCAAAATTACAAAAATGCCATTATTTTTCGTAAGTTTTTCGTAAGAAGTTATTTCTTCATTCTAGCTTTATTTTTCTTTCTGTCTAAGCCTGAGATTCTCATTTTTAGAAGTCTAGAATGCTTTTCAAATTTTTTGGGACCTTAACTACATCATTTCAGTGGACTTCCTTTTATATCCGGTGAATTTTATTCGTTGACGGAGAAACCATATGTTACATTTCTCACGTTTTCTCTCATTTTTTAGAGAACCGAATGTTACACACCCCAAGATATGCACAAGAGCATATATACTAGTTCTTGCCATTCAATGTCTAATTATGCTATATCATACATATGGCATCAAATCTCATACATACATCAAATATTCATGTAATTACATATGTTTATAAGCTCATACATCATATACAATATTGAATTACATCATATGCCCCTCATATGGCGTCAATATGGCAAAATTCCACACTTTGTTGTTAATCTTCTTCCTTTAGGCTTAGTGACTTCTATTCCTTGACTCACTTAGTCCACCTAGACATGTTAGGCATGTGGGGAGGAAGGGATGAGATTCTAGAAATACAAATAACTCTTCTCCCTTTCAACTATACATAAAGAATGTAAATCCATGTCTAAAAATGCATGTATGAACATCATGGAGCATGTAGTCATTCATGAAACATTTTTAGCATTCAAGCAGCCATACAAAACATACATGGGCTTACCAAGCAAGTGGTTTAGCCTCACCTATTCTCTTTAAGGATTTTGGACTTGTTTCACCATTTTTCTTAGAGGCTTTCAACTGAGCCTTACTCGGGAAACTCTTGGCTTTGTCTCAACCATTCTTGAAGATTCTTGGCTCATCCTCACCATGGCTAATGGGTTTTTAGCTTCATCACACTCAAGAAAACCAAAGCAAATACACAAAGTATCATTTGAAGACATAATATAATATCATGGTATCATGGCATATAAATACATACTAAGACATTTTTCATAGCTCAAAATATATATACACACATTGAAAGGCAAGTCAAACATCCACTCATGCATGAGAGAAAGAAGAGAGAGCTATCTTTGTCATAATTGCACACTTTTTTCCTTGAATTTAGTTCCTCTCCCATGGCCACACACTCATAAGAAGGTAGGACTTGTTTCTCTTGGTCTAGACACATTATATAGAAGCCAATTACACTCTTGGAATAATTTATAAAGCAATATACTCATTAGAAAAGCTAGCTTGCTTCTGAGATTCATTTATGGTTCCATAATGCACCTAATGAAGCAACCTTATGAAAACATCATCTTGGCTCCATTGTTTCCATTCATTTATGATTCTTGACTCCTTTTAAGCTTTTTGAAATCATCACACAATTAATTCAAGGAAGCTAGTTAGGTGTTACTTCTTTAAACCATAATATGAAACCTAAAGTTACATCTCACTATCCATGGCATCCAAAATTTTTTCAAGGCTTCTTCTCATCCTCTTCCATTATATAAGACTTAAAATCAAGTTTGGAATAAATTAAAACTATCCCTTGGTACTTCATCTAGCCTAAGTCGAGACTATGCTTCAAGGAGGCACCAAGTGAGTTTGCTTTGTTTTCTTGTTGGAAGATGCATGTGGGAAGCTTCTTAGGGATCTCTAGGGCTCATTCAAACACTCATCTTGGCCTAGGAATTCTTGAATCAAAATAAAATTTTAAAGGAACACTTGAAATCTTAACTTTTCTATCTTGAATTTTGATGGTTCTTTTGTTATTTCTTTTGCATATTCTTATTCTTCTCCTTTATTTTCTTAAGATTTATCCTTGGTTTGGTTCAAATTTCATTCCTCCTTGGCTGTCCATACATGAGGCAAAATGAAGGGGAAGAAGAACAAAGAGATTCAAGCTTAGAACGTAGCAAATTACCTTGGATTTCTAGCATTTTTGGATGCTTCTTCCTTTGCTTGGATTCTCCCTTTGAATTTTGAAAATCTCCCCTCTGTTCTGCCCTCAAAACAAACCCAAAAACTTCAACAAAACCATAGAAATAAAGAGGAAAAGGAGAAGAACAACTTTGCTAAAGGAAAGGCTAAGTAATTCTATTGATTTCATACCTTTATCTTGGGTTTTTCTCCTCCCTTTCTCTCCTCTCTTGTGTGCCTAAATTTTCTGGTCTCCCTCTTTATTTTTTGGTAGAATAATTGGTGAAGAAGGATGAAGAAAGGGCGTGACTCTTAAAGAGTGTTCAAGAAGCTACTTGTTCATAAGAATTCTAATTTTTTCCTTTAGTTTTGGCATTTTCGTATGTAGCCCGTTCTAACCCTTTTTTTAGAACCATCTTTTTCATCATAAAATTTAGGTCCTCAATCTTATAAAATGCCTTTGGAATCATTCAAATTAGAGCTAAAACCTTCTTGAACGAAATGGTCAAAGTCCAGGTCAATCAACATTAGAAAACGTACACTAGAGGCATTTTAACTGTACCGAGGCTTCCCATAGTTTTCGGGCCTCTAAGAACCTTGGAGAACTTAAATATACCATTTAAAAATCCCTCATATGAGAATTCTAAAATTTACCCAAAATTATGAAAATATCATTACATTTCGTAACTATTTCATAAATTTTCATTTGGCTATTTTAGGTTTTGTTTCAAGGTACCTTTGGCCTTTTAAATTCATTATTTAATGTCTAGATTATTATTCTAAATTTTCTAGACCTTAACCAATTCATTCCAAAAGACCTGTTTTGGAAATGTATTCCTTTATGTCATTTTAACGAAAATCAGACATTACAAAATTAATTATGAATTCACTTATTCTCCTGTGATGGATGCAATCAAATTTTGTTATCATATTAGTTTGGTAGTGTATGAAAAACTTGATGTGTGTCTTATGAATATTGTTACAACATATTTATATAGTTTACTTGATCATGATATCTATATAAAAATCTCAGAAGGATTTAAGATGTCTGAAGTATATCATTCAAGCTCCCAGGAACTTTATTCAATTGAAAAAATCCTTATATAGATTAAAACAGTCTGGACGAATGTGGTATAAACGTTTTAGTAAATATTTGTTAAAAGAAGAATATTAGAATGACCATATATGTCCATGTGTTTTCATAAAATGAACAAATTTAGGATTTGCAATCATCGTTGTATATATTGATGATTTGAATATTATTGGAACTCTTAAAGAGATTCTAAAATCAGTAGATTGTTTGAAAAAGGAATTTGACATGAAAGATCTTGAAAAGATGAAATTTTGTCTCAATCTACAAATTAAGCATTTGACAAATGGAATTTTTATACATAAATCAAATTATACACAAAAAGTTCTTAAAAGATTTTACATGGATAAAGCACATCTATTGAATATCCCAATGGTTATTAGTCACTTGATGTGAAAAAAGATATTTTTTGACCTTAAGATAATAATAAAAAACTTCTTAGTCCTAAAGTACCAATTAGCCAGGTTTAGTTCAGCTCCAACATCAAGACATTAGATTGGAGTTAAACATGTTTTTCGATATCTTCAAGGCATTGTTAATATAGGTTTGTTATATGCAAATAGGTCTAAATCAGAACTCTTGATATATGTAGATGTTGGATACTTATCTGACCCACACAAAGTTAGATCTCAAACAAGCTATATATTTACAAGTGGAAATATAGTTGTATCATGGCATTCCACCAAACAAACACTCGCAACCACTTCCTTGAATCATGCAGAAATTATAGCAGTTTATGAATCAAGTTAAGAGTGTGTTTAGTTGAGATCTATAACTCAACATGTCCGAGAAGCATGTGGGTTATCTTTTTGCAAGAAAACTCTAACTATACTATTGATAAAGGCTATTTTATGTGTTTTAATCCTCCTAATTTGGACATTTTGATGAATAATTATGGCTTAATGGGTTTTAATGAGATGAGATTTTATTTTAGTAGTTATTTTTGCATTCTAGGAATTCATTTGCATAGTTTTAGATTCTTATTGCATAAATCTTGTTTTAAATAATTTTGAAAAATTTATACTAAAAAATTTTTTTTAATTGTGTAGAGGTTTAATGGGCAATTGGATTTTTAATGTTGGAAAGAAATTTGAAAAAGATTTAACGTTACAAGATCAATTAAAGGGCCAAGATTTCAAGGGTGGAAGCCATAGTTTACAACTTAAAGAGGAGAAGCTTCATGGATCATTCACTCACGAGCTCACATCCACGTCCAATCCACTCACATAACCACACAAACATAGCCTTACATACTTACATGTTATACACACTCCAAGCCCTTTTCATGCAAAGCATTCTCCCTGATGTGGATGCACACTCACAAGACCCCACTCTTACATTCACATGCTCATAGGCTCTCACACTCAATAAGGCACATTCACACTTACATCCATCATATATAGGCACAAGTTAGGAGAGAAAAGACAGCTCACACATGCAAAGAAACACATAGCTTTACACACTCATGCATACACAGATTAGTCTGACATGGAGTGGAAATGGCATGTAGGCACTCTTTCACATTTGGGCTGACATTCATTCACAAACTCATGTCCCTCTAGTCCATCATTCACATGTAACACCCATACATGGCATTCCATCTTCATTCAACCTGAGGACAGCTCCACACACACACACATCCTTTTCACCAGCACACACGGCACTCATTTTCATACACACCAATCACACATAAAGGCCATAGGCTGGAGAGATGCATGAAGGACCGTGATACATGTGAGAGGAAAGAGAGAACATAACAAATGAGGGCACACATGATTGATGAAAAGAGAAAAAATGGAGAGATACAAAAGGGAAGAGCCATGAGTTCAGGATAGGAAATGCAAGGAATATATGTCCATTTAATCACATGTTCATGAGTTGCCATCAGAACATACACACACGGATTTCATGTAGGGGATTAACACTCATACATGAAGGATGCATGGGTTCTCTCATTCACACGTAGCAACACATAGGCATAGGTTTCATTCACATTCACACAACAAACACACATTAAACATATACACAGCTTCCATTTATATCAAGCACCACATCACAAACTCTCTTGGGCTTACTCTGGCAAGAAGGTATATGGAAGGACCTCTCTAAATCACACATAGTGTAACACTCACCAAGAGGCACACATGGAGGCATTCCGACTTCATAATGCACACAGCAGCTGCATAGGACAACTCATTCATATACCCATACACAAGCTAGGTGCCACAATACAAACACACAAGATAGGCACGTGATTCTTTTATATACCCAAATGAATCACATTATGAGGAGCTGAGGTGGAGTCTCGAGATCAAAAGAGGAAGAAGCATGAGCAACTCACGTGGAAGCAACAAATGAAGCCATGAGCATATGAGATGGAGAGAGTCTTGGGTATAGTAGACTAGAAAAGCATGTAAGGGAAAGTAAATAAGAAGCACATGAAAGAGCTGAAGAAAGCATGTAAGACAAAAAGGAAAAAGGGGAGGCTTGAGACAATAAGGGGTTTTCCATCTTATTATTATTCATCCATTCATTTAGCCATCCATTTCTCTCCATTCAAGTCATGACTTCCTCTATCTTTTACTCCATCATTTTGCATTCCATAAAGCACTAATTCCATCTTGTGGTTAGCTAGGAGGAAAACCTTAGATTAAAACTTGAATTCATAAAGATTAGCAAGGGATTTTGGCTAATAATTTCTATTCCATTTTTCCTTTCTTTCTACACCTTAGATTAAAACTTGAATTCATAAAGATTAGCAAGGGATTTTGGCTAATAATTTCTATTCCATTTTTCCTCTCTTTCTACACTATTTCTTGTTCATGTATTTGTTTGGTTGAGCTTGTAATGAATTACGATTGGTGTTGTTTGTAATTGATAGCTAATTAGACATTAACAAGGAGAGTATTTGATGATTAACAGATTGATTTAAGTGCTAAATTTTTCATTTTTCTCCAATTTTCTATATATGCAATCAAAGTATTTGATGCAATGTATGTTAAAAAATTGCGTGCTTAATGTTTGAATTGAGATTTTCTTAGAGTTTAATTGGTTAATTGAATATCCTAAGAAAAAAATTCAGAGACTAATTAATTGATTAATTACTCAATTTAAGTGTTCAAAGATGTTAATCACAAGAATTAGTAATTTAATGTGGAGTTGAAGTCTCAATCAATATCAAATTGCTAGTTTCTTGAATCTTGTGTGGTAACTCAAAATAAATTGTTATGAACACATGTAGGAATTCTTAGACCAAAACCATTAATAATTGAATTAAGATAAGGATAGTGGATATCAAGGGATAAATCTAAAGCTAATCACACGTCTATTTACTTGTTAATTCATACAATTTAGTTAGTAGTTAGGAACTTTAATTCAATCAAATTTTAGTTAGTTTAATTCAAGCAAACCCCTTTTGAATTTGGCAACTTTTAAAGTTCTTTTACACTTAGAAAATTCAATTAAATATTAAAATCTGTTTTCAAGAGAAACGATCTAGGTTGCACTCTATACTACAAATCTTTTTCAACCTAGTTTATTTAAGATTGCTCAACACAACCGTCAATTGTATAAAGGCAATGCGACATGTATAGCTTAGTTGAAGGAAGGATATATCAAATGAGATAGAATAAAGTATATTTCACCAAAATTATTTTTCATTCATGATTTTCAAAAGAATGGTAATAATGATGTTTAACAAATTCGTTCAAATGATAATCTAGCTGACTTATTCACCAAAACACTACCTACCTCAACATTTGAAAGATTAGTATATAAAATTAGGATGCGTCGACTCAACGATCTACAGTAATATTGTGAATAAGAAAAATATACAAGGAATGGTGTATTCTTTTTTCTTCACTAGAGTTTTTTCCTATTGGGTTTTTTTTTCTAAGAAAGTCTTAATGGGGCATATTCCTTGTATAATAGACATCCAAGAGGGAGTGTTATGAATTTACCATTATTGTGGATGTCCATTTAGTTTCTTAACCCCCAAAATTCATTAAAAATATGTTATGATTTTATTTTTAATAAGGATGACTATCTCCTTCAAGAATTGTAAATCTTTATATATTCATTTCTCACCTTTATATCCTCCTTTATGATATATTGTTTTACATTTAGGATGTGATCTTTTGGAGTTACAAATTTGTATTTATAAATAAGCATTTCATTTGCATTGAAAGGTATGAATAAAAATTTGAAAAGCATTTCTCTTATCCTATATTTTTTCTAAATATTCTCTTCTCTATCTTTTGAGTTATTTCATAATAATTTGTTTAATACTAGGGATGAAAATTGTTACTAATTATGGAAAGAAATATACTCTTCGTGCTTGTAATTTTTATAGCATTCATTCCTTGAGAAAATTTACTCCTTATCTTAGGCTAAAATTGTATTAGCCCTAGCTAAAATTACAAGTTTTAACTCAAAAGTTTTAATAATTGTATTTTAACTCCAAAATTATATTTAAAAACTTTTATTTGCTAAATATTTTTTTAAAAATTTCAAAGCTATGTTTAACCTTGGAGTTTTCTCAAAATTGTGTTCCACTTTTTTTTTTTTTGAAATTTCATTTAAATTCATAATTACTATAAATTACAATTAATTACTAGAAATTATAATTAATTCCTAGAATTTCCTAAAAATTCTTATTAAATTCCAAAAAATTTTGAAAAATTTTCTTTATGCTTTATATATCTCCTAAAATATTTATTATTTGACTATACTTTATTTCCTAATTTTTCTTTAATGTTATTTATCTTTTAAGTATGTTTTAAATATTATCTAATAATTCCTGATTAGAAAGAGGATGTTACACATATCAAACTTTTCATATACTACCAAACTAAGGAAATATCTAAAATCCACCACAAAAGAATATGTATTTTCATAATCAATGTCAAGTCTTTGTAAAAACCCTTGTGCTCTAAGTTGTGCTTTATATCTGACAACTTTATTTTTCTGATTTCATTTTCACACAAATATCTATTTGAATTCTATTGGCTTTACACCTTCAACTGTTTATATTATTGGTCCAAAAATTTTATGTTTTGAAAGTGAATTTAACTCTACTTGAATTATGTCTTTCCACTTTGGCCAATCATTTCTATGTCTACATTTTTTGACATTTTTAGGTTTATGATCCCTATTTTGTTTTATTATTTCTACAACAACATTGTATGAAAAAAGTATTATCGACAACTGTATCTTTTCAATTTGATTTTTTTCTCATAGTGACATAATCTATCAAGATCTTTTCATTATTTTTAGGTATTTGAACCTCTTTTAGGATTTTATGGTTAGTTATGTCTTGGATTTTTTCTTGAGTACTTACCTCCTCAATATGAACATCTTGGTTATTTGCTCTCTATTTTTTTTTTCTAAAATTTTTATCATTGGAGTCGATTGATACCACATATCAAGCATGACTTAATTTCATTTGCACTACCAATTGTCCTATTAGGGATTGGAGCATTTTTAGCTAATATAAAAAATTTGGTAACTCTCTTTAAGTCAACAAATGTATTTGGCAATTGATTTGCAATATTTTGTTAATGTACTATTTTCTGAACTTCTAATTAACACTACTTTGTAAAAGGATTTAGATTAAATAATGATAAGGCATTCCCTATATTTTGTTCTTCCAGCTGTTTATACTAATGTTGGAAAAGTTATTTCATCAAAATGGCAATTGGCAAATCATGTTATAAATAAATTTTCAATTAATGATGCAAGATATTTAATCATAAAAGAATACTCATAACCAACATATAAGAGATTTGGTAACTCTCTTTAAGCTAACAAATACATTTGGTAGTTGATTTGCAATATTTTGTAAATGAATTATTTTTTTGAACTTCTAATTCATATTACTTTGTGAGAGAATCTAGATTAAACAATAATAATAATGTATTTCATATAATTTCATTTTTAACTATTTAGTATCTTTCTCTAATATTGGGAAAACTATTTCATGAAAATGACAATTATCAAATCATGCTATAAATAAATTGCCAATTAATGATTCAAGATATTTAATCATAAAAGAATACTCATAAACAACATATATTCCCAACATTTTTTGAGGACCAACCTTTGTGTGTTGTAATGGAGCACTTGAAACATATATCACACATCCAAAAATTTTAAGATAGGAAATATTTGACTTTTGACTAAAAGCTAATTGAAATAAGAGAATTTATGATAGCTTGTTGGCATGGTTCGTAAAAGTGCTACTGCATGTAAAATTGCATATTCCCATGTTAAAATGAAAATTTTCATTCTCATAAGCATTGGTCTAGTTATTAATTGGAGGTGTTGAATGAATGATTCTACTAAATCATTTTTTGTGTGAACATAAGCAATAGGTTTTTCAACTACTATTTTAGTTGACATACAATAATTATTAAAAATGTGAGATGTAGACTTACTAGCATTATCAAGACTAGATTACAAGTTGATAATAAATACACATGTGATTATCTTGTAGATACATCTATCAAAATCATATAATATTTAAATGATCCACATGGTAGATGAATGAGACTACATATATCACATTAGATATGTTTTAGAAATACGAGGGATTTAATCCTAGCTTCAGCTAATGATGGTCTAGTAATTAATTTAATTCAAGAACAATTTCATATAAGAACTTTTTAAATTGAAGAATTTTTAAGTTTTTAATGGATATTCATGTGAATATTTGATAATTTTTTGCATTATAATTAATTCGAAATGAATCAACTGATCATGTCAAATAATAAATATCTTTAGATTAGATATTTTTATAATACAAACGATAAGATAGGATTGACAATTTTTTTCACAATATATTTATTTCCTAATACAAAGCTATGATATGTAGATATTTAATATTTTTCTCATTGCAATCTCAATATGATATCCATTGCAGTGGATATCTTTGAAGCTTAGTAAATTTCTTTAGGACTCAATAGAAAATAATGTGTCATCAATAATAAATTTCATCCTTTCATATAATAATATAATAACTTTTTCAAAATCTTCAATTACTTTTGTATGACCCAATATAATACTGATGCTCATATTATTGGCATTCATATCACTTGTTATTAGATAAGAAAAACATTTTTTTTAATCTTTTAGTGTTGTATGTGTTCCCACTATCTACAAGACATGTTTTTGTTATAGATATTATACCTAAAGAAAGAATGGGTGATATCTATATTTTTCATTAAGACAAACAAAACACATTATAAGAGATGATACAGTCATACATAAAATATATGAAAATTATATTCGAGAAAAACACATCAAAAACAAATAACGTAAAAGCATAACTTCAAATATTCTTATCATTTCCATCCCCAGTCATTTAATCCTAATTCTTGAAAAAGTCTACTACATTCAAATGTGCTACGTCATCAAGGCCATTGGGGTAATCACCCTTGTATGCAAAGTCCACCTTAACATGATCATTTGCGTAAGTCAAATTTGTTTCCATATCATTCTCCTTCCTTTTGATAGAGACTTGATAAAGCTTCATAGGATGCTAAGATGTACAATAGGAACATGACCATTGTCCTTTCATACCACGCTAATAACATAGATTTTCTACACTCTTTAAAAGGATTATTATAACCACCCTTATTTTTTTTTATCCTTCATTATTATTCCTCTTTCGGTGATTGGGATTATCATTATTATTACGACTATGATAAAAGTAATTATTGTGTTCCCTACCACGTCCACATTTGTGACCACAACCTTGACTACAACTGCAATCACAATAATTATTATGTTTTGTTGCATTCATTTTAAGGAATGCAACATTTCTAGTGAGATGAATTTCATAGATTTTTATCAATAACACGTTATTTTGCTCAACTACAAAAAAGCATGAGACCAATTGGGAATATTTTTTGAAACTTTTTTCACAATATTACTACTATATGAGCACATTTAAAGCATAAAAAGTTGAAAAGGTTTTTTTCCAATAAGTCCTCCTCAGTTATCTTTTCTCCATATAATTTTAAATGAGAACTAAATTTAAAAACTACTAAATTATACTTACAATTTTAAATCTTACAACTATAAATGTGTCTAATCGTAACAAACTTTAAATAGTATTATTATTTTTTAATGGTCATAACATTCTTTCAAATTGTTCCATAATTCAAACAGATCTTTTACTATTAGATATTCCTCTTTTTAACCATTCATGTAGATGCACTACAAAAAAATGATGTCTTTACTATTTTTTTATTTTAGCCATAGTTTAAACTGCTATTAAAACCTTTAATTGTGGTTTCCAAAATTGCAATTAAAGCATTTGTAACAAAAGGTTTAATTACAATTTTTATTAACCATAGGTATTACTGCAAGGAATCACGATTAAATCGTGGAATACTATGTAGGTTCTAGTGGTGGTTTTAGGTTAAAACTTTTTTAAAAAAAAATCCTTGGTTATAAGTATTTTCCCCCATATTTATAACCAAGGAATTTAAGCTACATACAAAATTTTGGCTACAAATACCCACAAAGCTAGGCTCTAAAAACTTCAATTAAAAGGACTAAATACCTTCTGTCTCTTTTAGAATCCATTCTAGATCTATACCTATCGCATAAAAATAAAAATAAAAACGAAATTAAGTAAAAGTAGCAAAACACAAAGCTGACCAAGTGGCAGCACAATACGCCAACCAATTCTTGTGCTACTTATCAAGGATCTGGATGAAGAAAGCGAAGATCATACAAAACAAAATACACATTCTGAAATAATATTATTCTAAAGTTCTATTTCATAAAAATATTTATATGTTTATATCTCTTTTCGGTTATGCTACTTATGCATGTAATCAAAATTGCAAGTTATTGAAAGTATCCAAGCCAACACCAATAATATCACAGGTATTGAACTCTAAGCAAGCATTCACCTTATCCCTCCTCATTCTCCTCGTCTCTAGTTTTAAATAAACTCCCAAGCCAACAAAGAATAGAACGGGGCCAGCTTCTGTTCTTTTATACACTTCTATACTAAATTCATCCTGATCCGAAAAAAAAAATGTTATGGCAATAAACAATTATTACATTATTAGCCCATCCTAACCGCCGAAATTGTTGACAATTAGGACATCCTAAAGTTGGAACTTGGAATTTCTCACTTGTCCTACTAAATTGCCTCTTAATGGAACATCTAAAACTCTTTAGGTTCTTGTATGTCCTTTATTATAGTCAGGCTAACAATTATTTCCTTCAAGTACAAAGATAATATTGTTAGCAGTGATTTATATGATAGATTAGTTAAAGTCACAATCTATATCTATGCAAAACATTCTGTTTAATTGCTTCACATATGATAAATTAGCTAAAAGGCATAGTTGTGGCAATGCATGTCCAAAACTTGTGACAGTAGCAATCCTTCCACTCACACAATTACAACTGTCAATTCATTCATAAACCACTTGCATAAAGATAAAGCCTAAGGCGTAATTCAAATAAAACCAATGGAATAACTAGATATATGAACATTCAGCACTAACTCATTTTACACATGGCAATTTGCAAAACATCGAACTCAATGTTTATTTTCGATATGGATCTTGGCATATTAAAAAAAATAAGAAACCAAACAGAAACTAATTAAAAATCTAACAGCACACAACAAAGTCTTTTGATGCTATGGTGAAATAATGGCAAAAGGAAAGTAGGATGTTGACAAACCTACATGAAAATGGGATTTTTTTCGTCCGTTGCTAGATAAAGCAAAGAATCAAAAGGAAGAGGAAAGTTTCTTGCATATGAATCAGATCCTGTGAAGGAGAACAGGCAAAACATAAAACAAAAATTATCGTGGAGAAGAAAATTTTCAAGCAAAATTTCAACCAATGCTAATATCTAGTAAGTGGTAATAATAATGCCATTATATTCTCATATGTAACAATGTAAAAAAAAATTAGGACATGCAAAATGTTAAAAATTATATTCTTATTCCATGTCATGAAAATGGACTAAGAATACTATAACTATCATAGCATATATCTTTTAATCAATTTAACTCTAATAATTGAATATTCCTTTATTGCAACTCAAATTTGAAAATAAATTCCATTATTGCTAAGTAGTGTTCTTTGGGTGGAGTGAAGTGGACATTTCTTCATTATGGCGTTTCTTCAAACATCCTATAGGCACAGGAGGGCTGTATACATATATCCATTTAATTTGTATAACCACAGTTATATAAATTGCGGTTAGGACTTGCATTAACTGTAGTATACTTAAATGTAGTTAAGCAACTATAGTTAACTCTTCATTTTTTTAATAGTGATGATAATGAAGAAAAATTATTGCTCGTTGTCTTGTCTTGATTAAATGTTTTATTTTTTGATAAAATTATATTTTTTAACCTCTTAACATCTAGATGAATTTCAACAACTAGCACCCAATATAAATAATTTTTGCTTATTATATCAAGGATTACAAACTTGAGTTTAGTTAGATTTAATATACATCAAGCTAATATAAAACAATAATAGTAATTAAAATCAATTCTAGATAACTTTAGATATTGAATAAAATCTTAATTACAGGTATGCATAAAAATATAAAAATTATTTTTATGATTTGTTTATAATCTAGTAATATTAATCTAAAACACCAAAATAATTCCGATGAACTAAATATTAGTAAATTTGTAAAGAAAATTGATAACAATTTAATAATGGATACCATCAAATGGATGCATAACCATATATTTCCAAAATCGTAGACAAATCATTTGCCAAAATTCACACATAATCCATAATATTTATAAAACTAAACATACTCAAATGAAATTAATTATAACAAATATACAATAAATGTAATAATTTCATAAGATGGTGGTCTAAAGAGAAGAATTGCCTTAAATCAAAGGAGAAAGGAACAATTTGATTTGAGTCAAGAACTTAGAACAAAATTGTGTTAATAATGTGTTGCGAAACTAATAAAAATATAAAAAATAAAGCAAAAGAAAATTGAGAAGAGAAATGAAAAAATACTTCTTATTCACTTAGGCTATCACATACTTAGTATGGAATTTCTATTTATAAGCCTCAAATCATAAACATCAACTTAAGAGCTATAATAACATAAATAAAAAAAGTAATCTACATATTTATAAAATATAAATTATTTAGTGGTTATCAGGTATATACTATTAAATATAAAAAAAAATTCTACAAGGTTATTTTTTGAAGATTATAGACATCTATATAATAACATTTATAACACTTGTCAAATTGATTGTAAATTTTTAGTTAATTCCATAATATCCCTCGTTATTCTGCAAGGATATTGGAGAGAATAACCCTTGCTATTTTGCAAGGATATACAAGGGAATATAGTAAGGAAATTGTAAGGGGGTATGCTTTGCTATATATCAAGGTTACTATGAGGGCATCTTTTCACTGTGTAAATCGAAAATTGTTTCGATGTTCCCTCATTAATCCTTTACTAACAATAAAATTATTTAAAAAGTGACTTAAATTCTTCCACTTCTTCAACAATACACAAATAATAATAATAATAATATATACAAATAGGTTTGTTGTTTTAAATATAGTTTTAATCACTAAACTTAGAAATTTAAAGACCAAATTTAAAAAGAGTTTCAAAATTTGCTTTTACTTTTGTTTTTAATTTTATAGAAAGAGAAAATAATAAAATAACTTTTCGGACTAAAATGTAAGTTTGTAATGGGGGAGTCCAAATTAACCCATCATTCACTGGGCATCTGGATCTTCCCCTGCCCTCAATTCGGCTAGCACTCTTCTCGTCAGTCTTCACACCTTCTCAGCTCACGCACTCACTCTCACATCACAGGGAAACGGTGGGCAAAAACCCAATAGAGGGAGAGAAGTAACCATTTGAACCGCTTTTTTCTAGTTTCGATAATTTTCTTCTCACTCTGGTTGCTGATTACGGGTGCTGCTATTTGTGTTTTCTTTTTCTTTTTTCTTAGTGTGAATATTAGTTTCCCTTTTGGGTTCATAAGCTATGGATTCTGTGATTTTGGTCCGTAAGCTATGGATTCTGTGATTTTGGTTCATAAGCTATGGGTTCTTTGATTTTGGGTTTTCATTGTGGGTGAGGATGAAATAGAATGAGATGCGAGGGTTTGTGCTTGTTAAGTAATGAGATTTTCCCCATTCTTGCTTCTGACCCCTCAAGGGTGTGGTTTACTTAGTGATAAGTGTGTTTGAGAATTTTGGTTCTCTGATATTGGTTGCATTCACATATTGTGGGTATTGGTCAAATAGAGTAAAATGCTATTTGCTTGTTATATCATTGTTTTGAGGTGATATTCATTTTTCTTACTTTATTTTGTATATTAAGTATTATTTATGAATCAATAGGAATATATAATTCCATGGCTATTTATTAGTTTATATGTCAAGCTTCCCTCCCTTCATGAGCTTTCTTAAACTTGCGAGTTTGACAACTAGGCATTAGCCTCCAGTTTGAAGCTTTGCCCTTCAGAGCTTTCCAAAGACAAAATCTGTCACAAAGTTTGGAGCTTTTTTCGTTCTTCAAATTGATTTGGTATACTTTATGGGTGGCGTTTTCAGATTGAATTGTTATATATTTTGGACACACAGGCTTCTGAACTGATTAGCTGGTTTTAATTGACAGCCGGAGGTTAGAAAGATTATATTAGTTTTCTTGTTACTGCATTCCTTGAGGAAGTTGGGTTCAGAATTTCCTAATTGCTCAATAATAAGTGGTAATTCATGAGAATGGACTTGCATTTGAACTGTCTAGCACAATTATTAATTTTTTTAATAATGAAATTCTAGAACCTTAAACCCACTATTTTGTATCTCAGCTGTGTTAGTTTCAATGCTGATCATGCAGCTAAAATCTCAACCATTATGCCGGGGTCAGGTTGTTTTGAAACTTTTCCATTCAAACTCAGACTCAACCAGCACATCTTGTGTGGGTGGAGATGAGAATTCCAATGAACCAGACCCATGCAGTGCCCTAGTTCTGCTAGTTGGAAGCTCCATCCTTTCTGCATGTCTATCTTGGTATTAGGCAGACTTTGATTCATTTCGCTCCATAATAACAATAAATTGGGTACATGTACAACATCCTGCCTTATGGTGATCCTGCAATGGCTCAATTTGTTTGAATCAGAGTTGTCAATTTGATATGCGTATTCGGTAACTGCTGTTGTTTACCTGGTAGAGGTTTTGTTAGTTTATTATGATATGATATGATCCTTGTTTTTCTGTTAAAAATGATCCCATTTAAGGGAGCTATGCTATGCCTTTGGTATGGATTATTTTGTGGTTTTTAATAGTGGTATGCTTGGTTTTTGCTTTCTGTAGATGCAGTTTAACTATAATACTGTATCTTGGCTTTGTGGGCATTTGAAATGTTGAAAGGGTCTTAAAATATATGTTTCTACGCTTAAAGCTGTTTTAGAAATTGTGATATATCTTGCTAGTTCATCATATAAACGGTTATGTTTACTTGAATGTCCCACAGGAGACAGTGACAATTGCCAAGTCAAAAGGAAGCATCAGTATGAAAGCAAAAATTTAAGAATCATTTAGTAGTATGAATGACCCCTTTTATGGACAGCTCCAGTGGTAGTTAGTCAGTTAGTTTCATCGGCAGCCATCCTGGAAAGGGAACAACCTAAGAGCTCCATCTTTAGTCTTGTTGTGTGGTCTGATGTCTCTTTGACGCAGAAGATTTTAACAGTCAGACTTCTAGTTGAGCAATGCAATTTCTTAAATTATACCCCACCATTTCATATTCTCTGAATAATTTGTCCTCTATCACTTCCAGATCTTTTCTTTATTTGTTCTCTACTGTTTCTTCACCAACTCAAGCCTTAAAGGAGCACACTTCCATCCTTAATTACCTAAGTACCAACTTCAAATTCTCCAAAAGTCAGTCCATCTTTATCTCAAAACGAGTTTCTCAGGCTACGTGCCCTCAAAAACCCTTGTTTGTACTAGATTTTTTAAAACAAATTGGATTTTCCAAAGCCCAAAGTCAATCTATGATTTGTCAAAGCCCCCAAATACTGTTTTCAGATGTTGATAAAACCCTGAAGCCAAAAATTGAGTACTTTCAGCTACAGGGTTTTGAGGGTTCTAAGTTGACCAAGCTTCTTTCCAAGAATTCACGTCTTTTGGCTTATAGTTTGAATAAAACATTGGTCCCCTCTGTGGAGACTATCAGGAAAATTTCCTATAGTGAGAAAGATTTTATTAACGTGTTGCACAGATCTGGGGCCTGGATACTTCCAAAGTACCAAAAAGTTTTGCGCAATGTTGCCTTCTTTGAGAGTTGTGGGATCGTTGGGTCTCAGCTCTCACTGTTACTTACACAAAAGACTTGGCTTTTAACTGCATCGGAGTCTTTGCTTCAAAACGTTGTTTCACAAGCTGTAAACATGGGTTTCCGCATAAACTCTAGAATGTTGGTCTATGCCGTCCAGTCAATCAGTAGTGTGAGCATGGAAACGTTTAAAAGGAAGGTGGAGTTACTTCAGAGTTATGGGTTTTCCAAAAATGAGAGCATGCAAATGTTCAGAAGAGCTCCACTCTTGATTCGAACATCTGAGAAGAAAGTTAAGTTTGGAATTGAATTCTTCTTGGATACAATTAAGTTGCCCAAGTCAGCCCTGGTTCATAACCCGACGATTTTGATGTTTAGCATGGAGAACAGGGTGATTCCTCGATACAGAGTTTTGCAGGTGCTAAGGTCAAAAAATGTACTTAAGAATAATCCATGTTTTGTTGAAGTGTTACGATTGCCGGAGGAGATATTCTTGAAGGGGTATATTTCACAGTTTAAAGATGATGCGGAGGCCTTATTGGTGGCTTACAGGGGTCACTGTCTGGAAGATGCTTCTACATAATAATCATCTAATTCTGTTTTATAGTCTTCTTTGTAGGTGCCTTAGCGGATGTTTGGATTCAGGAGAATGGAGAAAAAAGAAAATGAAATTCCAATTTGGAATATATATTTTTTATCTAGATTCAAATCTGACACTTTTTTTTGAAACTTTAGATTTAGAATGTTTGATTTGGCAAATTTTCTGTGGCATCGCAACACCACAGTGAAGGGAATAAATAATTATAAACGGCTGGAAGTGTACCACTCATTGTGGGTGTGTGCATAGAGGAGAGTTTTTGCTCGCTTACCTTGAATGCATTCTGAGCAGATTTTGCGTTGAATAATAATGCTCTCGTTTTCTTTCGCTTACAGGTAATTGATGTATTATACGCAATACAAAATTTTGACTTATCCTCCATTTGTCGTCATTCATAAGGTGCTCCTCCATATCTACCTGTGATAACAGCAGAAAGCTACTCTGCGGAGATTTTTTATTTTTTGGCGGCATCTATGAATAGGTTTTAATCTGCCATTTGAACCTAATTTCAGTTATTCTACTGGAAATTCCACTATAGGTAGAGTTTCAATTTGGTTCTCTTTTATTTAGGCTATAAATATATGGCCTGCAACTGGAGAAAAATAATCAGAGTAATGTGGGCCAAGCAAATCCAAACCTTCGAAATTAGAGTTTGCAACGTTAAAAGTTGTCTAGTTGTTACCACAGGTAGGAATGCAGAATAGAAGATAGGTCAAGATTTTGGACTGCATAATTACCTATAAGCGAAAGTAATCAGAATAGTTATGATAATTTATAAAACATCCTCCTATGCTAACTAATGGGGAGTGGATAAAATATTAACTCAATTCTTTTAATGGTTCAAGTGTAAGTGAGTACTCAAACAATTCCACAATTAATTTCATATTAACATTAATTCAAACTTTAATTTATAAATTTGACACTAGTCTGTTTTCTTTGGCAGAAGAAAAAAAAAGTCATGATTTCAGTCTGGGATGACAAATCTTGTTTTGGTGCAATGGATAATGACGTCTTAAGCAATTATCATACAAGACCTTGATGGACAATTACAAGAGGTCAACGACGATGAGGATGCTTTACAAGATGAAGAAAGAATTAAGAAAATAAAAAGGTACTGCTACTCGAAATGAAAAAGAATAAGTTCGTTTTACAACTAATAATGTTTAAATATTTAATAATTTTTTACTTATGTTAAATTAATTATTATTGCATTAAGTGTTTTTATCATTATTTCTTCCTAATTATAAAATTCAGGTAGAAGAATTCAATGATTAAGTTTATTAAAATATTGAATGATAAAATTCAAAATTTTATTTATTTTTATCAAAGGAAGCTAAATATATTATTATTATTATTATTATAGTTTATTCATTTTTAAATTATTAAAATTTATAATAAATAAAATTATATTTTACAATTATTTTCATTATTTATTGTTGCCATATCATTTAGCTAACTGGGTATATTTATTTATACTAAATAGAAAGACATTGGTAGACTAAAACTTATATAACCTTATAACTCCACTTAGGGCAGAGATGTTAGATATTCATTTGTGATCTAGTCTTGTTGCAACTGGAAGAGTCCAAATGGAATTAAAAAGCGCAAGGCTGCATAATATTCACCT
This sequence comes from Erythrophleum ivorense, assembly GCA_026724425.1. NCBI lineage: Eukaryota > Viridiplantae > Streptophyta > Magnoliopsida > Fabales > Fabaceae > Erythrophleum > Erythrophleum ivorense. The sequence continues at coordinate 207,539 of JAIUCV010000429.1, forward strand.
AATGATAGAGAGAAAATTGTTATTGGAAAAAATTGAAAACTATAGCAACCGAAAATGGCCATTGGGAAGGAGATATTTATTCCAGAGTTTATGGAGTGCATTTCATACATCAGTGTCTCATAAAATGCATAAATTTTAAATGGCAAGAAAATTACGTTTAAATTAAATGGCATAAATAAATAAACAAAGAGGAGAGTGTGATGAACTTATAAATAATAAAATTTTCCTGTCATCCAGTAGCTTTTTTACACACACACAATTTTTTATTAGAGATATTTATAAAAGTGCACAGAACCCTAAATTGTAAAATTTATTTATATTACTACAAGTTTTATGTATATCACCTTAGCTCTGCAATATTATATTACATCTATTAGTTACAATGTTATATTGTTATCATTAAATCTTCTAAGAATTGTCATTTTTACCTATATTACTATCAAGTTTCATACATTTTTATCTAGATACCCAAAATATTGAGTCCTTAAATTCTTTAAATAATTTTAAAATTTGAAATGCTTTTAAATAAATAATTTAATTACTATTATTTCCTTGTAAAAAGAGATTTCCCTTTAGATTCGTTAAAATAAAATATATGCTCACGTGGATAAATATGTAAACTTTGCAAATTACTAACATCAAATGGACAAATTTAAAAATTAATGTTTTAGAAAAAAAATCGTGTAAATTTTAGAATCATAAAAGGCACATTTTTTCATCATATGTATTTACCCATATAATGCACTATTTCAATTGGTAGGAAATTCATTTGAAATGGTTGATCCATTTGACACATTAGGTGTTCGCCAATCACACGTGTCATCAATCCCACCATACATTGGTAAAGCGAAGGCAAAGATTAGAGAAAAAGAATTAAATACATTTTCCTATGTTTTTATTATCAAATTTTTTAATTAAAATATAATAAATATATTATTTTTAAATTAAAACATAACAAGTTTAATTAAAAAAATTATAAACTTATCCATAAAATATATTATTTTGTCATGTTATACAGCTATTATATTTTAATTGAAAATTTTAATAGCAAAAATATAAAAAAGCACATTATCTTTTTTTCCTATTGTTGTGCCTAATACGCAAATGAGGGGTTCCTCATTATAAAAACATGTCATCAAAAATATTAGAGTTCACAGCTTTATGTAATCATGAAGATTTCCTTACTTGATGTTGGATAGATGACCTAGGGGCGAAGTGGGATAAATGTCTAAACTACTGCTTGGATACTTAGAAGGTAATGAGTTAAGAATGGGCTGAATCCCATCCTAGTTTACTTCACAAACTATTTTCCGAACCCTCCAAACTAGAGTTTGGAATTAGATCCTTTAAGAATTTATTATTTTTTAACCGTCTCCACTATGCTTTTCATCTATATTTTCTATTCATTTAAATGATGTAAATATTAAATATTTTCATCCTTCGAGGCCACCTATCTTCACTAATGACAATGTAACATCTAATAAAGAAGAGGTCATCCATTTCTTCTTATAATTTCTAAACAATGACATGAGTTTGTCATAACCGTTTGTCTACCAATGACTAATGGCCATCTCATCCACCCCACTTTCTTTAAAATTCCAAATCAAGCTCTAAATGCTTTAATAATTTCACAATGACCGAAAAAGGGCCACTGGTGCCCTTATCAAATAATATTGAAGTAACATATCCTTATTGCCATTTTATAAAGCTAGGGCCTAAATGCAAGTAAACCTTCACATTCAGGGATAAAAGAACCACTTAAAAATATCCATTTCAGGCCAGATTTGATACCACTTCAACATATACAAAACTTCTTGAGAGAGGAACTAATACCACACTCCTACAAATGACTAAAACAATTAACTACGCAACCCAGGGAGCATGTAAAAACAACTATATAAATTAATCCAGATAGAGAACCCAAAATTTAGATCTGGGAAGGAACAAGAAAAGGGGGGAAAAAATGCGACAAAAACTATCTCCCTCATTTACTTAGCTGCTGACGCAGGGATACCTCAACTTAAATTTTCGTTACCCTTTCTTCCCAAATTACCCAAGACTCACATACTTTTGAAACCTTTATTATCTCGATGGAACAACCCCAACCAGAACCCCAAAGAATCGCGTTTCAGATTTTATTTCCTTATTCTTCGATTGGAATGGGCTCTGATCCTTTCTTTAAGAACAGAAGGAAAGAAAGGAAAATAACTGAATGGGACAGCACAATGCAGGACACACCCCTCGGCGAATTTTCCGAAGTCCAAAGCCTATAAACAGTGTCAGTCTATACTATCATCTGCTCTCAAGATTGGACTGCCAGCCTTTGGAGATGCTCAAAGAAGACTTGAAGGCTCACATCGTCAGTAAAGATTACATCTGAACCAGCAGCCATCTCATGAGCGTTACTGTAAGTTGCAGAGGGGTTCAGCTTTGCTAATAAAAATCTAGCCTGTTCAGCATCAATGACACCCCAATAAGACTCATGAAGAAAAATCCAAACTTATCAAGCAGAGTGGACCAACAGAAGATCTTGAAAAATTTCCCCACACAGAGAACATCGGTCAACAAACAAAAATGTGGAAGGGTAAGGAATGTTTCATATAGCATCTTTCAAGTTACAGATGACCAGTAAAGAAGAGAAATAGGGCTCAAACTGATCTTGGTACACACTGACCTGGGAACCATGTTGATCACACACAACCAATCTAGGGACAGGGAAACGATCTCTAATGATCAGTTGAGCGTCATCCCGTGGAGCTTGTAGTAATTGTGCAAATGCCTGTGATTTACAATAAAGCTATTAGGGAAAAAGGGAACAAAACAATGACACATGCAAGCTGAATACTAACCATACATAAAATAAAGCTCTGCACAAAACACCAACTTCCATCATAGAGAGAGTAATTCACTAATACTCCCAATTAAGAGATTGAATTTTGTGAGAAGAATTTGTATATGATGATCGTTTCGTTAGCAGGACATGTCCAAGCACATACTTGGTGTTCAGGTTGGTTCTGGTATCCCAAGTTGCGCCATTGAGCTATAGTCATCCCGTGAAAAATGACAACACTAAAATACGAATCTAGCAACAGTATCCGGTCAGCGGCAATGGAAGCCACATCCAACAATGCTGGTGCAGGTAGTGAATTAAATGAATATGATATTAGAGATGGTTGAATCATAACAGCAGCATTAGTTATATTTTCCCTGTTCAACAACATGCGGAAGTAGGCAGTCTCATCTGGACTATTGTTAAAAACCTGCCAACAAATTTCATCATCTACATATCACACAGTTTAAGTCTGAAAGGCAGGAGAAGAAAATAATCACAAGAAATAGTACCTGCACAAATTGTGACCGTCGCAGATTGAACATAAACTGAGGGAACAAGGAGAATGAGGGGTTCAACGTAAAAGATGATGGATCATCCTTGCGATAGTCACCAAATTTAGAACAGAGACGAATGAGGAATCGATCTAACCAGCGTGTGGCATCAAATGTTTCCTAATCAAACAAAAATTGATGCTCAGCTAGGAAACTTGGTTGTCAGTATGACATGTCCAACAAGGGCGTACAAAAATTTGTCATTTGCAGCAGATTACAAGCAAAATGATATTAAATTAACATACACTTCTCTCAAATAAATAGGGTCGTTAGCATTGCAGAGAAAAAAGACAAATTTAAAGTCTCAGATGACATAACAAATAACATTTAATATGCCATTTCATCAATACTTAGTCCCACTAGTGAAAGGTTAAACGAGCATAATTTACATAAACATCAACGCTATCAAACCCCTTCTCCCAATCTTATTTGTGACCTGAAACTCCTAACAGTCACCAGTTTGTAAATGAGGATAGAACTTATTGAAACTCTAGAAGATAATTCCCAACAGTGGAGCAACAAATGATTAAATGTAATTTAGGAAATCAAAGAGATCAATATATGACAACACAACTTATGATGTACCTCTGTCTCCATTTTCAAAGAAGCAAGTCTAGCCATCACAACAGCAGCAGTTTCTTGATCGAATCCTTGTACCAATTCCTGAACAGCAGATATATTCTTCTTTAGCAGACACATTATTATATGAATTGAGATGATGGAGAAAAAAATACAACAGCCCAGCGCCCACCAATGAAAAGTAGATAAAAGAGAAACCCAACATTAATATTTTCTTTGTATAAACTAAAATCTTTATAACAGCAAATGAGATAAAACCAGTAAACAAATGACCATCTGGAGAAATATCAAGTAATTGGAGACAAATGATGTGCCATAGATGAGCCAAACATTCAATAGCATCCATTTTAGCACAAGCAACAGTTAGATCCCCAAGGAAAACAATGAAAAACCTGTCTTAAATTGATGAAATTAAATATTTAACAAAGAAATAGAGGTAAGACAGAAAGGAAAACCACAGAAAATCCTTCTTCAATGCACTTAGAGGCATGAAACAGGCACTTCAATAGATTCCAACACATATGCACGTGCCCACTCCCCGCTTTCTCTTTGGGCAGCAGGAGGAAGGGGTTTGGTTGTGTGGACTTGGTTTTGATATAATGTGTACCTTATATGCATCTAATTGTAGTTTACACAAACCTTTTTAGTTAAATACCAACATGGCCTCCCCAATATATTTAGAATCCTCCCAACTTTTGGACAAGTGAGACTCAGCATATTACAATAGTAAGATAGCTTGCAGGGACCAAACAGGCCAACTTTTTTAAATGAGAGTAATAAGAAAATGCATATTCAATAAACAATTTATAACTTAGGTTTTAAGGAAAAGAAACACTAATAATGTAGGGACTAATCTAACATTCTCATAAAGGTAAATTTTTTCAGTTCATTACTTATGTACGCATAACAAAAATGAAAGAAGAACCTTTTTTTTTTGGGGGGGACTAAAAAAAAAATGAAAGGAATTTATGTATGCATATGAACACAAAATTTGACAACCAAGATTGACAGCAATAGATAAACATCAAGTCATTGAAGCGCCTCAAAATTATGATAAAACAAAAGGATCCAACCATTTAAAATCCAGATACAAGAAAAAAGAAACTCAAAACTACCTCAGAGCTAACAGCACTATCTACCCATCTTCTAGTTACTGTTGTAACACGAAGAACTAATTGACCATCTGGGCCCTGGTAACTGCAATAAGGAAGGTGACCCATTGATATTTGATGCCGAGTAAGAATAAGAAAAGAGGAACACAGCTGTATTTCTAATTAATGTAAACTGTTAGTATATGTCCTCCAAGCTTACCTTGTCAGGAACTGCAGGTATAACTGGGGATTGACAGCTCCTGTAGTGTTTGAACGATCAGTTGTTGAAAGATCAAACATCACTGTCACACATGTACTCTTGTCAAGGCCACACATCTTCCATGTTGTTGTGTTCCCCTCTCCTATGATAGTATCAGCAACAGAAGGTCCTTTCTGCAGTATGCGTTAAGCGCCATCAAACTCCAGGAAAGTTCTAAATGATCTTATTTCCATAGACCCAACAAAACTCTTATTAAACTGTCATTAAGCAACAGGAAATTAAGGGTTTGAAATTAATTGATCCAACCTTTTCCAATGATGTGCAAGGTCCAATTATTCCCTGAATTTTGATTTCCTTAGAACAATTTATCTCTAGGGTTCCACTGAAACAAAAATTAAGTAGGACGTGAGAATGTTTTGATGGGAGAAGAGGAAGATGTAGAGAGACGAGGAACAAAAATAAAAAAATGATCTAACCAAGTATAAATATTTTTAGCAGTATCCCAACAACAGCAGAAAGATAAAGTCAATAACAATCCTTATGAATATATAAAGTCCAACAATACTAATTCTGGGATCAAACACCCTACTCAGGAATCAGGAAATTGTCATTGAAATTTAGAAAAAAAAAAAAATCCTAAATTCCAAACTCATCCAGATTAATTCATACTTATGTCCTCACACTGCTTTTTAAATCCTAGATCACCAAAACATGAATCATTAAACCAAACTAAGTTTTTTATTAGGTATAAAGCTAATTTCACAGGGGGGAGGGGGGATGGAGAGGTGGATTCACCATTCACTTTCATTTATTAGGTATGACACTCATGATTTCGTTTCTCTCACTTCTGTAGCTCCTTATTTATAAGAAATTACACAAAACTCATTGTTCTCTCCATATTCTTCCTCTTTTCCATACAATGCAACATGTTTTAAGCAAAACTGAAAATACCTACAAAACCAGAACAGAGAAAAGACACATCCAGCACATATACGTTATATTCTAATGACCAAGAACCAGAACGCTAGCAATTCAACATCTTTTAACATAGAATTTCCAATGCAGCAGCAAAGTTTACTGAAGTGCAAACAAGTAGAGGGCGGTATCAGGAGGGGGAGTAATATACAATAAAGGATCAGGATCCTCTAAATGGCAGGTTGCACTTTAGAGGGTGAAGTGCACAAATCTAAACCATTTTTACAAAATAAATTGTTGAGGTTATCTCAATAATTTATTAAGATTAAAAAATATATAGCATTACCAACATCCTCCCCCCCCCCCAAAAAAAAAAAATTCCCCTATTAATGTTTATTATCTTATCTTCCTTATCTCTTTGAATTTTTCTCTCCTCTACCCACAATCATTCACCCAATAAAACTTTTATTTTACTTTCTGATGGGTCCATTGTAGAAACAGGCCAGGTTTATAAAAGAAGACAAAACAAAGGTGTACTGGGTAGGAAATGGGGAAGAGTTTATGAAAGAAAAGATAAGACCACTAGTGGTGAGGTGACAGAGTCTAGGCAGAATAGGAAATTAGATGAGAGTAACTAACGCTGTCGTGTTGTGCATGATGATCGAGCTGTGGGGCTGAGGTTCAAGTTGGTGAATTCGTGTGGGAGTGGATGAATGGATTTTGGCAGAACCTTCTTGGAGAGACCTGGCCTCTCAAAAGCCAGGAGACTCTTCTTTTCTTCTTTTTTCTGTTTCATCTTCGGTTCTATAATGGTGAATTTCCTCTTTCTTCCCTAGCCAAAGGAAGGGAAGTGGAATTCTACTTTCATAAATAAAATTAGAGTTGGGAGTTTCCACCATTTTTTGGTATCAAAGCACATCGATTCAGGGCATGCTCAGTACAAGAATGGAGACATGGCTAGAGTCAGTAGAAAGGGTGGTAGGAGAGTTGCAGAAGAGCCATGGGGAAGTGAAGGAAACGTTGTTGGGAATGCAACTTGTGCTCATGGATCTCAAAGAACAATTGGTTGAGCTTCATGCTTTGCGTGGATCTAGAAATCAAGAGAGACCCACGGCCAACGAAAGAAAAAAAACCAATGGGGTCGAAGGAGGGTGTGAATGGGACAGAGGAGACTGAAATGGCAAGAAAAGAAGGGACCACGTTGTGGCCTGAGAATGGGACACACAAAGTCAAAGTAGTGGAGGAGAGAGATGGAAGTAAGCTTCAGCATTTAGAGCTCACTATTGTCTCTAGAGAGAATCCAATTGGGTGGCTATTTAAGGTGGAGGGTTATTTTTCTGTTAATGGAGTATCTGAGGATGAGAAATTGGATGCAGCAACTGTTAGCCTTGAAGGGAGAGCACTGGATAGTTTTAGTGGCTGGAAACCAAAACACCAGTGCAAACTTGGAGGGAATTCATGGAGTTACTTGACCGATTCCATTGCCATCAATAAGGGGATGGTTATGAGAGACTTATGGCACTAAAACAAGATGGTACTATGGACAAATTCAAGGAGAGATTCAGCACCATTGGATGATGTCCCTGAAAAGGTACTTATGGGACTGTTTAAAAATGGATTGAAGGAGGAGATAAGGGCTGAAGTCAGATTGATGCAGCCCGGGACTCTAAAGCAACTCATGGATTGTTCATTTCAAATAAAAGGGAGGAATTTAATGTTGCAAAAAGCAAGAGAGGAGAGCAAGACTAAAGGAGTAAAAGCTAATGTGGGTCCACGGCAGGTTGGGATCAAACCCAACTTCCCAAAATTCTTTAGCACAGTAGAGGTCCCCTGAAATATTAGTAATATGGTGAGCAAGGACTCTGAGAATAGAAGGGGGGATGATTAAAGTTGTGAGCAGCAAAATTAATATTCCCATTATTACTACTACAAGTAGCAGTAGCGAAAATAATGGAAGAAGGAAATTATCTCAAGCTAAGATAAACCAAAGAAGGGAGATGGATGGGGCTATCCTTCAAATGTAATGAGAGTTCAGGCCTAACCATGAATGTAAGAATAGGTAGCTCCAAATGATAATCCTTACAAAAGAAGAAGAAGTTGAAGCGGAGGAAACAGAGAAGCTAGAGGAACAAGGAACTGAGACACTAGAAAAAGTGATGGGCTTAATGGAGTTATCATCAACTTCAATAGCGGATGTTATCAGAAATAAAACACTGAAATTAATGGGGAAGACCCAGGATGAGGAGGTGTTAATATTGATTGACAGTGGGGCCACCCACAATTTCATCTCAACAAGGTTGGTAGAGAGGTTGAGCTTACTCACATGTGGCACTCAGTGTTATTCTATAACAGTGGGGGATGGGAGGAAATTTTTCACAAAGGGAGATTGTAGGGACATTAAATTGGAGCTACAAGGTGTTCAAATCATTAAAACCTTTTATCGCTTCAATTTGGGGAATGTTGACTTGGGGTTGGGGATTGAGTGGCTAGATTCTTTGGGGGATTTGAAGGTGAATTGGGGCCAATCATATATGAAGGCAAAGATAAATAAAAAGTGGGTCTGTTTCAAGGGGGATCCAACTCTAACCAGGCCAAGGCCTCCTCCTTTAGGTCAAATATTAAGGCCATAAGAGGGAAAAGGAAAAGATGCTAGCTAGAATATGTGCAACCACCTTGAAAAAGAGGAGGGACAGCTTATGGTTACAAAAAAATTCAAAAATTACTTGGGGAATTTGAGAAAGTGTGTAAACCAATGACAGGCTTGCCTCCCCATTGTTCAAAGGACCATTCTATTGTGATAAAGCCTGGTGAGCAGCCACCTAACGTCAGACCTTATAAGTATGCTCATGCACAGAAGACAAAAATAGAAAAGTTGACCAAGAAGATGATGGAAGCAGGGATAACAAGGCCTAGTGTGAGCCCATATTCAAGCCCCATCTCACTAGTCAAGAAAAAAGATGGTAGCTGAAGATTTTGCATGAACTATCGTGCACTAAACAAGATTACCATCCCTAATAAATATCCAATATCAACCCTTGATGAGCTAGACACTATTTTCCAAGGTAGATCTCAAGTCTGAGTAGTATCAAATATAGATTAAGTTGGGAGATGAGGCCAAGATAGCCTTTAGAACTCATGATAGTCAATATAAATTCTTGATTATGCTTTTTGGGCTAACCAATGCACCCTCCACCTTCCAATCTCTCATGAATGACATTTTTCAAGAATACTTAAGAAAGTTCATATTTAGTTTTTTTTTTTTTTATGACATTCTCATATATAGCAAGGATATAGACTCTCAATTGAACCATTTGAAGATTGCTTTGGAAGTGCTGCAAAAACATAAGTTGGTCATCAACCTTAAGAAGTGTGTGTTTGGACAAAAGAGGTTTGAATATTTGGGGTACATTATCTCTTTAGAAGGATGCAAACTAACCTTTCTAAGATTAAAGCCATGGTAAAATGGCCTACCTCAAAAAATTAAAGAGCTTTTAGGGGGATTTTGGGTTTGACAAGCTACTATAGAAAATTTGTCAAGAATTAGGGGAATGTAGCAGCCTCACTCACTAAGCTATTAGAGAAGGAAAATTTCAAATGGGATGAAAAGGCCAAACAGCTTTTGATCAGCTCAAGACAACCATGGTGACTGTACTAGTGTTAGCAATGCCTGATTTTAGCTTCCCTTTTAAAATAGAAGCTGTTGCATCTGGCAGTGCAGTAGAGATTGTTCTAATGCAAAAAGGGAAGCCTATTGCTTATTGTAGCATGCAGTTATCTGAGAAAGCAAGACAAGGCTCAGTGTATGAGAGGGAACTAATGGCAATAGTGTTAGCACTTAAAAAGTGGTAGTATTATTTATCCAGGCAACCTTTTATAATCCACACTGATCAGGAAGCTTTGAAATTCTTATTGGAGCAAGGGGTGATAGATCCTAACCAGAAGAAATGGGTCTCAAATTCATGGGCTATAAATTCCAAATTCAGTACAAGCAAAGGGCTAAGAACAGAGTAGCTGATGCCTTGTCTAGAAGGGAAGTTGCTCATATGGAAATGAATGCTTATTCATTGTGGCAATAAATATGTAGGCATAAAAGAATTTGAAACTACGGTTGATAAAGATGATAGGTTACATCATATGGTGCAGCAGATCATATCAAGGTCTCGGATGGGTACAGCCTCAAAAGTGGCAATCTCGTGTATAAAAATAAGTTGGTCTTGCCATGTACATCTTCCATGACTAAAGAACTTATTAAAGAATTCCATAACTCACCTTTGGGAGGTTATTTGGGCTACTTGAGAACTTATAGACGTTTGGCTGAGATTGTATATTGGGAAGGGAAGAGGAGGGATGTTCAAAAGCAAGTGGCAAGGTGTGAAGTGTGCCAACAAAACAAACATGAATCGTTACACCTGGCCTGCTACAACCCTTACCAAGTCCCCAACAAGTGTGGCAAGATATTAGCATGGATTTTGTGGTGGGACTTCCAAAAGCCAACAGATTTGAAATTATAATGGTGGAAGTGGACAGATTCACTAAGTACAGCCATTTTATTCCTTTTCCCACCCTTTTCACAATCAAAGAAAGTTTTTATAAAATAAGTGGTGAAGTTGCATGGTTTTCCAAAAACCATAATTTCTGATAGGGACAAAATTTTTGTTAGTTAATTTTGGAGGGAAATGTTCAATATGGCTGCCACTACCCTAAAATATAACTCAGGCTGTCATCCTGAAACTGATGGCCAAATGAAGGTGGTAAACAAGAGTTTAGAAACTTATTTACGGTGTTTTCTGGTGATAAGCCAAATAATGGGTTAAGATGTTACCTTGGGATGAATTCTGGTTCAATACCACCAGTAGCCGCTCTACAAGGATGACTCCTTACAAGGCCCTATATGGAAGGGATCCACCGAATATATTCAAATGGCACAATGATCTATCCATGGTGGAAAAAGTCAATGAACAGTCGGAGGAAAGAAATATGATCTTGGCAAATTTGATGGCTCATCTAGAGTAGGCACAGAACAACATGAAAGAACAATTGACAAGAAGCAAAAAGAAGAGGAATTTGAAATTGGAGATATGGTATATCTATGGCTCAGGCCATACAAATTGTGACCTTTAGCCAAGAAAAAAAATGAAAAGCTAGCTCCAAGGTTTTACGAGCCCTATAGAGAAGTATGGCAAAGTGGCTTACTAGTTGAATTTGCCCAAGACAGCAAGAATCCATCCAATATTCCACATTTCACAACTCAAAAACCCCCCACCCAACTACCCCTACATAGTCTATACCCTCCCCACTTTCTAAGGAGTTGGATTTGCAAGCACAGCCTAAGTATGTAAAGAAAAACAGACAAATGACTGATCGACAGCACCAAATTCTAATAAGGTGGGTGGGTTTACCTGAATGTGAAAGTAGATGGGAGGACATTATCATAACACAATTTCCCTCCTTCCACCTTGACGACAAGTTGAGTCTTGCTAGGGAGGGAATGATGGGCCCATTTTAGAAACAGGCCAGGTTATAAAAGAAGATAGAACAAAGGTGTGCTGGGTAGGAAATAGGGAAGAGTTTATGAAAGGAAAAATAAGAAGAATACTAGTGGTGAGGTGGCAGAGTATGGGCAGAATAGGAAATTAGAGAATAACTAACTTTGTCGTGTTGTGCATGATGACTAAGCTGTGGGAGTGAGATTTAAGCTGGTGCATTCATGTGGGAAGGGAGGAATGGATTTTGGCAGAACCTTCTTGGAGAGACCTGACCTCTTGAAAGCCAAGAGACTCTTCTTTTCTTCTTTTTTTATTTCATTTTCAACTCTGTAATGGTGAATTTCCTCTTTCTTCCTTAGCCAAAGGAAGGGAAGTGGAATTCTACTTTCATAAATAAAATTAGGGTTGGAGTTTCCATCACTTTCTGTCATATTTTTTTTTTCAATATTTTCACCATCTTCCCTCCCCCATGGAGTTGCTTTAGTTGCAATAGCAATGATATCAAAAAGACCGAAGGCATTTTTTTTCTTTTTCTGGGCTATTATTTTTACTTTAAGGTTTCTATTCTCTCTCTCTCTCTCTCTCTCTCTCTCTCTCTCTCTCTCTCTCTCTCTCTCCCCTGGCTTTGTATGTGTTGCATATGGGTAGGAAAAATATTGTTTGAGAGCTATATGAGCTATTGTACAATTTTCTTCTTTTGTTTTCAATAAAATTAATTGTGATTATTTTGAGTGAATTTATACTTCTAAGTCGTATGCATTGAGCAATCTCTCTTATGATAGAATTTTGGTGGCAAAGAGAATGAGAAGGGGAGTACATAGAAGGGGAAAGCAAGAATTCACCACCAAAAAATAATTAGAGAGGAAAGGAGGAGAGAGATAAGAAGTCAAATATTGGGGAGTCAAGTGAGATGAGAAAATGGAGAAAATATAAAGAATAATGAAAGGAAAAAAGAGTTTAATTGGGTGTAGGGTTATGAGATGATAGAAAAATCCAGAAAGATATGATAGATTAGAGAAAAGAAAAACTGCTAGAAGAGATAATAGATGAGAGAGAAAAGGAAAAAGATAACAATTGCATGCTAGTAATGCTGTATTATTTTTTATTTTAATCATTTTAAATAAATAATTGAGATCATCTAAGCCCGTTGTTTTATAAATGTTGAAATTTGTGCACTTTACCCTCCAAAGTGTAAGCTGTATTTTAGAGGATGTTGATCCTACAATAAATGGGAATACGAAAAGCAAAAAATAAACCCACACACATCATAGAGAGCTGTAGTTCAATAAAAAATAGTACCAAAAGACACTGAGAAACAGAATACCCACTTAAAACAGAGACCAAGAGATTGCTCCCCATCCTCAAAAAACACGCTTAAAGGAGTCCTTGAATACTGAATGACCAAAGCTTTCAGCCAGAACAACGAGGCCACCAGTTCTTTCAACTGCAACTTTCATCTCTGCAACTCCAACCTATATATTCAAAACATCCCAAAATCAGCACAAGAAGTAGAATCAGCACAAACAGATACTTATTGTCTTCAAGTGAAAAATTCTGATAACAATATCAACAATATTTCAAGTATGTATCAAATGCATAGGCAAAAATTCACTTAGATACTAATAATAAAGCCCATTGTCAGAATTCAAGAATGACAAGTCATGAGGACGTATCTCAAGGAGACAAAACAAGCTTCACAATCATGATACCATCAATATGATCACAATTGCTACACAAAGTTAAGACCATAAAATAAATAAATAAATAAATAATAACTTCCCTTTCGTTACCATCGACCCAAAAGGATGTAAGCAGCAGATTTACTAACTACATTAAACATATTGCTTAAAAAAAGGGAGGGGGGGGGAATAATTAATGAGCTGTGGATGCAGAGCATGGGCAGAGGACAAATAATCCTCCCAAGCCATAAAAACAGAACTAGAAAACTACAAAAATATTAGCTCAGAACAGCTTTCCACTCATCAACAACTCCACCTTTAACAAAGAAAAACACAAAGAAAAGTCATCAACACCTCTATCTTTTAAAACTTCAAGAGATGAAATTCCAGGAAAAACCAGTAATTTTGTACAATTTAAAAGTCTCAAATCAAAGATGGTGTACGGTTGATAACCAACCCACACACAATTAGCAACGATGTTCTCAACAATTATATGACTAACCTATAAAGTCACTTACATAAAGTAGTTTTCATTTTCTCACTCCTTGCAATGTACTAGTAGCTCATATGACAAAAATTTGGAACCAGATCTTGAAAGAAGTATGAAGAAATCCATGCCCATAAACAAGACTGCTGCTCCATTTGGTTCACAGCAAGGTGAATGCATTCCTTTTGCATAGTTTATATAATGTCTATTATACCCTTGTCCTTTTTATTTCATTTATCAAATTACCATTTTAACCATCAAATCACCTTTTTTAAAGTAAGGACAAAAAAGTCACTTCTTATCCCACATACCCACATTTTACATTCCCTTCTCCTTTACATCATTTAACCAAACACACCCTGTCTATGTAATCTCAACCTTAAATGGATGGTTGGCCTCTCAGTTTTCAACTTTACCAAGCACCAATTTTATAGTGATAATCAAAGCAATAACAATGCTATTCACATAAGGAAGTGGTGGTCCTATAACAATTTGGCAGAATAGCATGCTGCCAGGCAGTGGCAGGCCTGTCAGAGGGTTTTGACTTCACTTTGAGACCAACGCTAGCAGTATTTTCTTCACAGAAACAGATTTATTTTATTTCATCAAGTAACTGAGAAGCTGCTACTTTGGATGGATATACAATGTGAGGTTATTTTAGAACCTCATCTGTACAATGGGACAAGTGTAGAAGCGCAGAAATATTGATTCATGGAATGCTAAAAGACAAACAAATATTCAAACATATTTCTTCCACTCTTGTTACCTTGGCTCGGGTGGAGTTTCAGAATTTTGAAACCCTCCCCCTTTTCTAAGGGTTTTGAAATCCTACTCTGATCGAGATGTTGAAACCAAGGTTGTCATGATTGAGATCTTAGTTAAGAAACATCAAGGAGACAAAAAGATGAAGCCATAGGATTGGAAGACCCTACTTCTAAAGAAATATAATATACATATGCTTATATAAAAATCACAAATAAGCATAATATTATCAAAATTATGTATAAATTCTTAAATAATATACAATTTTAAAAGCCTCTTTTGTTAGCTTTAAAAGCCTCGTCTTCCCCCCCCCCCCCCCTAAATGTCGTTTCCTTCTTCAAGACCTTGCATGTTATGGTATCTCACCGTTAGCCTTTAGCAAATGAAGTTGAAGATTGAACAAATTAGGGGTGGTAAGGCAATAAATGTGTAGTAGCACTAAGGGTTTGGGCTAGTTTAGCAAATTCAAAATGTCACAGAATTGGTAAGGTCTAAGATCTTGAGATTTAAATCAAGATCCTATTGACATTCTAGAAGATTTAGATCTTACTTACTTAGGATTGAGATCACTCAGGTTACTTGGTAATGTATGATTGGAAGATATTGAGATTTAGATCAAGATCTTGACAACCTTGGATGAAACCAACCAGATCTATGCAATCTTTATTGAACAATCAAGCATGGAAATTGGCCCAACAAAAAAAAACAAACAAGTAACGCACAATGCAATTCAGCCAGTGAAATGTGGAAAAAGTAAAATTGCCCTTTTGGTGGTTACACATGTGCAGGCAGCTAGTTACACAAAAGCTTTGACCCTTTTAGATACAGATCTCACACAGTTTTAATTCCAAAAAATATAGAAAATTGCACTTAACCTGATCCATTACCCCAACCGCTATTTTGCCCCATTCCTACATCGAGTTCTAGAATGTTAGCACTCCCCAAGAGTCAAGAGACAAAGTGCATGTTTGGAATCACGTTCAAAATCCACGTTTACATAAAAGCTCCATTTTATTGCTTCTGTGAAACGTGGTTTGAGGGTCTCCAAAAGCGTTTCCAAACACAGCAAAAGACCACTAAGTCCCTTTGTAAACTCGGGGGATCAAATCACTCATGTGTTACCTAAGATTACTCAGGCCCTAGGGAGCATTATCCCTACCACCCCTTTTATCCTGCAGACCCAAAATTATGACATTCTGTTCTAGCAGGCATAAACAGGTGAGTGGTGAGAAGTTGTGATATAACCACTTTTTATCAGTTTTAGACAGAGCAGTAGACACATGTTGTAATTAGAAGGCATTATTTTTAGCAATTTACTCATAGGAAAAGTTAAAAGGGAGAAAAGAGAGTAGCCTGTGTGTGAATTAAGGAAAATTGTTGGGGGATTTCTAGCGATTCTCGAATAGCCAGAGGGAATTGCTTATTTTACTGCTGTTTGTAATTCCTAGTTTAATATTGAGGGTTCCATCATATCCACAGCAAAGGTACCCTTGCAGGCATCCCTTTAGTACTAACACAAACATAAATACCTATTTTTAATCCCACTTTGTCACATCAACCACCATAATTCCTCCTTTTGCCTAGCAGACCACTTGCTCCCTCAAAGGTGTAATAAGACATACCCCTGCTATTAAGTCAATAATCAAATTAATGCATGCTCAGCTTCACAGGGAGTGTCCCTTCCATGCATCGAATGCCCTTCTACCTTCTACTATAAATAGAACCTCATAACTATGCCATTAAGACAAACCTTTGAGCACACTGTCACTCTGCTTAAGTCGCTACTCAGGCATTATTGAGTTCATATAAGTTCTCTTAACTACTGAGCATCTTAGTCATTTAGTCTTTAAGTCCCAAAGCATTCCTATCACAAGGAGTTAAGACTAAGACCTAGCAATCCTCTTGTTCTACCTAGAATTCGCCTAGAGTGCTTCACTCCTCCCTCACCAAGCTGCTCTAGATGCTTTGAATCCGTATGCTTGCCCTAATACCTCATAAGCTCTCGAATGCCTACTCACAGAAAACCCTGTAATAAAAAAAAAGTTGGCACATGTCATCCTAACCCATATGGTATTTCTAATATGTCCCAATTATTTAAAATCACTTATCACCTCATATAAAATTTTGGCCCAAAAAAAAAAAGCTTTAATAACTAAGTTGGCCCATTATTATAATATAGTATTGAGTTGCAAACAGAAGACTCTTAAGATCCATATTAAATTATCATTCCTAAATTATTAAAGAAAAAAAAACTAGTAATTGAAGCATGTTTTCAATTCCAAAATTGTAAGAGGCCATATTATTCATATTCCATTACAACTGATTGAGAATTTAACAATTTGGGGCTATTAATTAAAGTCAATCACAATTGGGACAATAAATAAAGGTGTATATGTAATTCCCTCAGAAAATAAGATGTCCAAATTTTACAAGATCTTCCAATATACTTTCATTGTGTACACTATTGTACATGCAATAAGCATTTAATTGAGATTCCACTAAGCAATTTAACTAGGGATGATAAACAAGTTGGCCTTATAATAACACCAACCGACAAGCATCAATAAGAATAAGAACCAGAGAAACAACTACAGAAACATGAGAAAAGTAAGATCCTGATACATACCTGATCAAGTGCTGATGCGAAAAGATCTAAGACATGGCCCTGGCTAACTAGCTGTTTTGCAAGACTGTCATAAAATTTGACTGCCTTTTTAAAGTATGGTGCTGCATCTTTATCAAGATCTTTATGAGAACGAACTGGGTCAGATAGATCTTTTGACACAATCTGAAAGGAATTTTTTTATCTCTTTAGAATTAAAAACTTTATATGGATATATTCTTTAGTAAATATCAATATAAGCAAAAATTTTGACTTTAAAATGCCTTTATACTATATTCTCAAGAGAAACAACGAAATGAGACAAGAGTTTCCCCCTTTTAGTCTCTCTTGTCAACGTCTGGCACAAATTGAATTAAGACTGACAAATTAACTATCATAGTACCGAGGTATAACTAGAAAAATTAGTACAAGTAGTTCAACATTTCTTCAAAAATATCGACTTCCGGACAAATAAAAGGACCTGAAGTGATGCAGGTGCAATACTACCAAACAGGATACTAAAACTCCTCAACAATTAGCTTTATTCAGGAGCAGTGTGACAGTGTCTATAAACACGACTATGACATGAACATGCAAAGTCATGAAGCATGGGCTTTAAAGAACTTAGCACCCAATTGCCCGATTATTTGCTTTGAATTGAAAATTTCCCGTTGCCACATATTCCTTATACTAAAGCTTAATGAAATATTCATAATACTAATAATTTATGTATCAACAAGATATAACACAAATAATATAATCAACTAAATGATACAGCTAAAAATTAAACACTGTTTTACCGTGCCCGGTCCTTCTGTGCATGGACCCCCAACCAAAGCTACGATTCTAGCCCCAGTCCCAACAGTACATGCACCAAGCAAACCCGCTGCAACACTTAAAGCCACTCCGGTGCACCGTGCCGAACGACTGCCTGGTGGAACAGGCCATTGATCCGTTTGCAATTCATCCAATAGCTAGAAACCATAACAGTTGCAACCCATTTGTCAAATCTCAATGTCAGAAGCAACCATAGGAAATATATATATACAGAATCATAAAATTGCAACAATACCCACCGAATTGAGAGTGTATTCACAATCAGATGCAGGCAGCAAAAACCGTGAGACACCTGAACTGGGGGGTCCACCTTGGACTCCCTTTTGATACACTCCGGCAGGTCTCCTCCCGGAAGCACCAAGACCTAGCTGTTCTAAAATCTGTTCCTTCGAAATCTCCTTACTGCCCCGGAAGACATAAACCTTGGACATCTCTGAAAAGCCCAATTCATGAACTTGAACCTGGGTTCCAAACGAGACGAAACCCACGAAAGCGTTGTCAGGTAGCAACCCAATCGCCTGTCTAAGCGCGGATTTCACAAACTCCATCTCCTCCTCGATCATACACGTATCAAGCACAAAAACAAAAACCGGAGACGGCTGCAATTGATGGCTCGGATCGAAAGCTGGGTTCCCGAACGTATTAGGATTCGTGGACAGAGGAAGAGCGTATTCAACAGTGGTGTACTGTGGGTAGAGCTCGCCGGGCAGATTGGTCTCCGAGATCATGCTATAGTGAGGAGGGAAATGGTTGCGCTGATAGCAAAACGGACAGATCCAGATCTTGGCAGTGAAGTCGACACGCGAGAAAGGGTTGAGAACGGAAGAGCAGGTCTTGCATCGGAGAGGGGCATAAGGGAGCCTTGGAATGTCAGGGTGAGAACGGATCAAGGCGATGGAGGCGGCGAGTGGGACCACGCACTTGCTAGCTTCGACCTTGGTGCGAGGCCAAACGTTCCATGTCATTCGGACTCCATCGACTCCTTCAGGATCCGTGTTCGCCATTTCCGACATCGTGGTCTGAGTCTGAACAAAGATGACGAAGAATTTGAATTGCCAAAAATCGCTGCGTTACCTTGCTGTAATAAAAAACTTAGATTTTGTTTCTTTCCGGCAAAAGAGAGAGAGAGGGGCGACCCCGTGAGAATTGAGGTAGATGGGGTCACCGCAAGCCGAGGGACGAACGAGACAGATGTACGCGAAGAGGTTTGGAAATTGGAATGGTGATCGAAAATAGCAGTCATTTTCAGATATTTGTATTTAGAAGATATAAACTACGAGGTGAAACGTGAAACTTGATTTTAGAAAAATATACAGAAAGTGTAATTTTTAAATAAATCATATAGATGTAATAATCCAAGAATTTTAACAGAAATATAATAAAATTGGGTAAATTAATTAATAATTGTTAGGCTAGAACAATCTTTCTTATGTCTATTAATTTGGCAATTTAAGTAATTAGTGTAATAATAATAATTAACTAATGTAGAAAGTTCAATTTCAAAAATTTTTATAAGAGTTAGATATGACTAGAAATGCACCTCGACTTGAAAAACTAGTTCTCGACTTCAATCCAATTTTCTTTTCCTGTTCTATTTTTGCATTTTTCATTCCTTCATTTACAAATTCCTCTTTCTTTATTATTTCATTTTTCCAATCTGACCAAGCGTCATTTTAGTTCAACTCTTGAAATTATTTACTCTGGATCTCAAAATAATTATTCACCTTACCACTTCTTTGACCCATCACGTGAGCCCTCACTACCTACCCCATTCTTCTCTGAACCAGGGACCGAAATCTTACTGCCAAAGTGACTGCATTTTGGAAATTGCTTCCCAGCAGATGATTTTTGAGCCAGACTTCTTGAAGCTTCTTCCTCATTTCCTTATCTTCTTCCTGATAAATATAAATCATAAAACTAATAATTGAATCCAAGATTAAGAAGGATTATAATATAACTTTTGCATACCTGATGATCCCATATGTAATTGTTAAGAATTTGTCTGACCGAGTTGCAACCCACTTTGCCTTTTAGATTTCTTGAGTCAATAATCAGAATTCACAGAGAGTAATACAGAGTCAAAATAATATCTCATGCAAATCAATAATTAACCCTTCGTCAGTTATGTGATAGGGAATTTACTGACATCCAAAAGGCTGTGAGTTGGGCTTCTAGCCAGATGGGCTGACATATGTGACACACCCATCACAAATCACATAAGCATATATTAAGCCCAATAAACTTAATAATTTGTAACTTAACCAATTAAATTTCAAAATGTTGCTTATCAAATAATCAATTAATGCTAATCCATAAATATAAAATAACAATTAACGAAATTATTCCAACAATCTCCCACTTGGATAGCATTAATCAAGAATTTGATTCTACAACAATAAAAGTCATTGGTAATTATTAAGTCATTTCAAATACAGATAGAGAAATTACTCATAATCACTGGATCCTATGGGGAAAACAAGTGATATCAAACAGATAAGAAATTTCATATCATCAGTTTCAGTTCATAAGAAAATTGCATAATATTATTGATTCCTATAGGGAAACAAGTAATAGGTGCATGAATAATACAAGATCATTGATTCCTATAGGGAAACAAATGATATTCAAAGCACTTCATAATGAACTGAGTACTCATAAACATTGAAAATCATTGGAATATATGTTTTATACTCCCACTAAACCTTGACATCCTCAAATGACTTAACAACACCCATATGAGTTACATGATTCTTAAATACTCTCACGGGTAAGCCCTTAGTCAATGGATCTGCAAGCATGTGATCACTAGGAATGTGAACTATTTGAGTCTGAGATTCAGCAATCTTCTCTCTAACAAACAGGAGTTTAACATCGAAATGCTTTGTCCTGCTTGAATTCTTATGATTCTGAGAGAAGTAAACTGCAGATGAATTATCACAGTAAATGGTTAGAGGGCGCGATATAGATTCAACTAAGCGCATGCCAGATATCAGCTTCCTCAACCATATAGCCTTACATGTGGCTTCATAACAAGCAATGTACTCTGCTTCCATAGTTGAAGTAGCTGTTAGTGTTTGTTTCACACTTTTCTATGCAACAGCTCCTCCTGACATCATGAATATATATCCAGACGTGGATTTATGGTCATCCAAACAAGAGCCATAATCTGAATCTGAATAGCCAACAACTTCAAGAGAATCTGACCTACTATAAGTCAACATAAAGTCCTTGGTACCTTGAAGGTATCTCATTACTTTCTTAGCAGCAGTCCAGTGTTCTTTACCCAGATTACTCAAGTACCTTCCGAGTACACTAATAGCAAAAGCTATATCTGGACGAGTGCATACTTGCACATACATAAGGCTGCCCACAGCAGAAGCGTAAGGTATCTTAGCCATTTCGGCTTTCCCCTCTTCGGTACTAGGACATTGCGATCTGGTCAAACTTTCTCCTTTCTGAACAAGAGCAGCAGTGGAAGAACATGAGTTCATTCCAAACTTCTTAAGTACTCGCTCAATATAAGTAGATTGGGATAAGCCAAGAATGCTGCGTGATCTATCACGATGAATCTGTATCCCAAGAACAAAAGTAGCTTCACCCAGATCCTTCATATCAAAATGAGATGATAATAAATGTTTTGTATCATTAAGAAAATTCACCGAGTTACTGGCCAACAATATATCATCCACATAAAGAACAAGAATCACAAAGTTGCTTCCTTCAAATTTCTGATAGATACAATGATCTGAAACATTTTCAACAAATCCTAGAGAACTAATAACTTCATCAAATTTTAGATACCACTGCCTAAAGGCTTGCTTTAGCCCATAAATAGACCTTTTCAATTTGCACACCAGATGCTCTTTACCATGTTCAACAAAACCATCTGGTTGAGTCATATATACTTCCTCATACAAATCTCCATTCAAAAAGGCAGTCTTGACATCCATTTGATGAAGTTCAAGGTTATAATGAGCAACAAGAGCCATGACTACTCTAAAAGCATCTTTTGTCGAAACAGGAGAGAAGGTCTCTGTATAATCAATACCTTCCTTTTAATTATAACCTTTAGCTACAAGTCTGGCTTTATACCTCTCAACTTCACCAGTGACTCCGCGTTTGCTCTTGAAAACCCATTTACAACCAACTGTCTTGAACCCAGTTGGTAATTCTGAGAGCTCCCACACATGATTACGATGCATTGAGGCAATTTCTTCATTCATTGCCTCTAACCATTTAGAAGAATGATAACTGGACATTGCCCCCTTATAGGACATGGGGTCCACACCATCAACAGCATCTGAGTCAAATTCCTGCAAATACACCATATAATCACCAGAAATTGCAGGTCTACGAGTTCTCTGAGATCTTCTCAACTCTACAATTGGTTCTTCATTGTCTTCCAAAAGTGCTTCTTCTTCACCTTCTTCTAGATCCGTGATATTATCTGATCTAGCTGAAGGCGATGGTACCGGTAACAGAATGCTTTCATCACGTATAAAGATTTCTCTAGGAACAGTTCTCCCACCTTCTAGGGCATCTTCAAAGAAATATGCTCGATCAGACTCAATGACCCTCGTGGTGAGATCCGGACAATAAAATCTGTATCCACGTGATCCAATGCAATATCCAATGAAGAAACCAGTTACAGTTTTAGAATCAAGTTTCGACAGTTGAGGTTTATAAGCTTTTACCTGTGCCTTACAACCCCAAACTCTTAAGTGGTTCAAGGTAGGCACTTTGCCAAAATAAAGTTCATATGGGGTCTTCGGTATTGACTTAGACGGAACTTGATTCAAAATATAAGCAGCTGTTCTCAGTGCCTCACCCCATAAAAACTTTGGTAAGGAGGAGTGACTCATCATGCTTCTAACCATGTCCATGAGAGTACGATTTCGTCTTTCTGCAACCCCATTTTGCTGCGGGGTGCCAAGCATTGTATACTGGGCCTCAATACCATGTTCTTGTAGAAATAGAGCAAACGGACCTGGATTTCTACCAACCTTAGTATATCTTCCATAATATTCTCCACCTCTATCAGATCTCACGCATTTGATGGTCTTACCAGATTTTAACTCAACAGCTGCCTTGAAATCCCTGAAGGCTCTCAATGATTCTGCCTTTTCATGCAGAAGTTCAATCCAACCATATCTCGAATAATCATCTATGAAGGTGATAAAATATTTGAAACCACCCATAGCTGTAGGTGCAATGGGTCCGCATATGTCAGTATGAATGAGATCTAAGATGCTCTCAGACCTTTTTACCCCTTTACTCCTAGCTCTAGCGGGAAATTTTCCCTTAATGCAATCAACACATGCCTCAAAATCCGTAAAATCAAGATTTTGCAACACTCCTTGACTAACAATTCTTTCTAATCTCTCTCTAGAGATGTGACCTAGTCGTCGATGCCACAACATTGAAGAGTCCTCACTAGGTCTCTGACGTTTTTGCCCAACAACAACATTCACATGAACATTGGAATATTCAATTGTGCAACTATTCAAACGATATAAACCATTCAACATAAATGCGGTGCCAACATGTTGTGAATCATAAAAGACATCAATCTTTCCATTTCCTTGAATAAATAAATAACTACATCTGTCTAACTCAGAAGTTGAAATCAAATTCCTTCTAGCAGAAGGTATGTAAACAACATTATTCAAATTCAAAATATGTCCACATGATAATCTAAGAGAAATTGATCCTATGCATTCCACTGCAACCCTGCCTGCAATCCCCAAAACAGACTTCTCTTCCTCACTTGGTATCCTCTGGTTTCTGAGCCCCTGCAAAGAATTTACAACATGGACAGTGGCACCACAATCCAAGAACCAAGAGTCAGATGAGGTTTCAAGACTATTGGATTCAAAGCAAACTAGAGCCAGAGGGGTATATACATAAAATGTACCTTCCTTTTCCTGCTTATTCTTCAACTTATAGCAATCGACTATCTTATGCCCCATTTTTTTACAATAACTGCACTTGCCCTTGAAGAACTTCTTTTGTTGAGTATTCCCCTTTTCACTATTTTTCTTGAAATTTGATTTCCCAGCCTTCTGTATCTCATGCTTCTTTCCCTTCCTTTTATCGCGACCGCTAGATTTGCTGCTTGAGCCTTGAGACAAATAATTCACAGATTGCGATTTATGTTTCTTTATTGCTTCTTCCTCTTGGGTCACAATCGAAATCATTTGGTCCACAGACCATTCAGCTTATTGTGAATTGTAGGAGGTTCGCAAAAAGTTATACTCAGCTGGTAATGATTCAAGAACATGGAAGACTAGAGCACTTTCTCCAATATCAATCCCATATGTCTTCAGTTTGTTATAATACTGGACAAGTTTTAGAATATGCTCCCTTACTCCAGACACTCCATCATATCGCGTGCTGTGAAGTAAAGACAAATAATAATTCTTCTGAGTCTTATTAAGCTTTTTGTACTTTTCACTAATGGCTTTCAAATACTCATCTGCAGTATTTTTATCAGGAATACTTTCCCTAATTCCTTTCTCAATTGTAAACCTGATGGTTGCTAGACAAAACCGATTAGAATCAGACCATTACTTATGATAAGCTTTCTCAGTAGCATTGGATTGTGAAGTGAGATCCGCTAGTTTGGGTTCTACAAGAGCCAAATCTTTTTCTGAAATTGTAAGGTACATATTTAGGGACTCCTTCCAGTCATCATAATTGGTCCCATTAAGAGTCTTCACAAGTGATAGTTGCTGGAAAGTTGAAACCGAAATTCAGACAACAAAATTGGAAATATTAATTATGCGTGCACAACATAATTATATGCAAAATTTCCAATATAATTTTAGTTATGCAACTATGTAACATCAAAATACTCAAAGAAGACTCATATGCACAACAAAGATTCAGCTCAAGATCCATAAATGTATTCAATATAACCATACCTATAGGGAACAAGAAATATTAAAACATTACACTACATACTTATCACTAAAAGTCCAAATCTTAAAATTATATTAACAATATCGTACCTATGGGGTACATCAATTATTAATATAATGTTCATTATAGTAATAAGTTTTTTGGGGGCTAAAATGTAAATATGGTGAAATATTGGGGCCAAAATATAATTATAGTTGAATATTGGGGCCAAAATATAATTACAGTTGAATATTGGGGCCAAAATGTAAATATGGTGAAATATTGGGGCCAAAATGTAATTACAGATAAATATCGAGGCCAAAATGTAATTATAGATAAATATTGGGGCCAAAATATAATTATATCAAAATATTGTGGTCTATATATAATTATATCAAAATATTGGGGCCAAAATACAATTATACCGAAGAATTTAAGCGTAATTTATAGAAACTTTAAATCCAACGGCTCAGATTTTATTATTTCGTTCAACGGCCAGGATTATATCTTGAAATTGACGGACCAGATTTACTTGATCAAATCAACGGTCCATATCGCGTCTCTCTGATTAAGTGAAATGCACGTTTCACTTAAAGGAATTGGACGGATCAGATTGAATCTCAAGATTGAACGGCCCAGATTGCATTATCATATTAAATGAAACGCACCGTTTCATTAAAAGGGATTAAACGGCTCAGATTGAATCGCAAACCGACGGTCAAGATCGCGTCTTCAACCTCCGTCGGATCCCTAAAACCCGACGTCGACCCGGTGCGCGACCCGTCTCCTGAAACACCGGAAAAACCAGCGTTTTTCGGGCCTCTCTCACGCCGGCGAAGAAGGTGAAGAAGCGACTGAGCTCAACCGATTGCTGATGAAGGAAACGACAATGACAAGGAAGACAAAATAATCAAAAAAATCTGTATAACATGAAGAATCAGAACCACGATTTCCAGAATCATATTTTTCTCCATGAAGTCGAATTTAGCAATGTATTAGTTTAATTTGGAGGTACCAGCTTTCAGGCAACTCGAGGAATTTTAAGCATAGCGATTAAACTCAATCAAAATCTCCATTCAGATCGATGAGAAAACTTTTAGTACCCAAATGGAATTATAATGAAAACAAATAAATGGGTTGCTTTGATAGTTTTTGTTCGTTTCTCATCGATCTGAACCTTGCCTTTTTTCCAGTATATGTCTTGTTCCCAGGGCATTGGGATAGATCGAACATCTTAAACGAAATCATCTAAGGTTGCAATATATTCTAATGATTATATTTAACCTAGCTCTGATACCATTTGATAAATATAAATCATAAAACTAATAATTGAATCCAAGATTAAGAAGGATTATAATATAACTTTTGCGTACCTGATGATCCCATATGTAATTGTTAAGAATTTGTCTGACCGAATTGCAACCCACTTTGCCTTTTAGATTTCTTGAATCAATAATCAGAATTCACAGAGAGTAATACAGAGTCAAAATAATATCTCATGCAAATCAATAATTAACCCTTCGTCAATTATGTGATAGGGAACTTACTGACATCCATAAGGCTGTGAGTTGGGCTTCTAGCCAGATGGGCTGACATATGTGACCCACCTATCACAGATCACATAAGCATATATTAAGCCCAATAAACTTAATAATTTGTAACTTAACCAATTAAATTTCAAAATGTTGCTTATCAAATAATCAATTAATGCTAATCCATAAATATAAAATAACAATTAACGAAATTATTCCAACACTTCCTTCGGTCTTTGCTTTGTCCAGAAAATCTCCCCAGCTCTAGTGTTGATTTGCTTGGAGTCTGGTCATGGGTGGTGGCCTAGAATCTCCATCCTCATCGTTCTTACAGGATTCTTCTTGTTGCAGCCGTGGGATTTTTCAATATTAAGAGAATCATCTCGAAACTCCTCTCTCCTTCATTCGGTACAAGCTTTACCTATCTTTTCTTCGAAACTTCTTGGCTCTCCACTGTCATGGTTGCTGTTCTCTCATTTCCTTCCGCCGCTGTTTGGTTTGGAGCAGCTCCAGAAATCTATGGCTGTACGGCAGATGGTGAGATCCTCCCCTGTTCCTCTTGAGCTTCATTTTCGTTCTTGGTAGCTTCTCATTTAGTGTGAATCTTTTCAGCTGCTAGCTCCTCCACTTTACTGCTGTTTTGCCCGCTATACTTTGCTGCCTTTTTCTATCAAGAACCTCGGCTTCACCCTTCTAGCTCGTTTTCTCATGTGTTCTGCAGTTCATGTATGCATTTGAGAGGAGGGTTTCAGCTTCAATCACTGTGCTAATTCAAGGCAATTGAAATTTTTTTTAAGATTTAACGCGTGTACACGTGAAATTTATGTGTAATGCAGGTGAACTTTACGTATTGAATAAATCAACTTATAGATGACGAAACGCTACCAGTGCACATATAAGAATGTAAGAATTGCTCAGCCAATTGCTTGTTCACGTCACTTGGGACTCTTTCAAGTGGGTTGACTTTTAACTGCTACTGGGTTTAAATTGAAGTAGGAATGTAGGTACAATGTTCGCTCCATCTATTTCCACTTACGTAAAAACTCAACAATTTTAGGGTTAAAATCCTTGTGTGTCTTTATTGCAAATTAATGTCAGCGGTGAATTGGCAAGATGTAAGAGCTATTATAATATTACTATTGTGCTAGTAATCAATTAGTGGACTACCCAGGACCCATTCTTCAAGCGTATTTCCATAAGGTCGGCTCTAATAATCCCTCGTAATAATATAGGTTACGCAACTAAATCAGTTTGGCTGTTGCTAATATTGATAATAGAAATTAATGAGGTAGAAGATTAATTAAGCTAGCAGAGTAGGAAATTCTTGGTTGTGCAGGTAATTATATAAAATAATTGAGGAGACACACAATTTTCATCTTTCATATTAGACTCTAGAAGGCAAGCTTTAACATTCTTGTTATAATGCAAGTCAAATATGTTAGATGGGAGTGGATATGCAAAACACAAACGATTTCAATAGAGACAAAACATGATAAAACAGTTACTTCTTGCCATTGCCAACTTTGAAGTTTTTCTCCAAGAGTGATGTTTCAAAGCTTTCAATTTCCCTTACTAATGGTGTCTCTAAGTATTTTGAACATAGTTTTCTTGCATGATTCTGAACTTAAGGGAACCTTTATTTATAGTAAAATTGAGAAATGCTCTTTCCCGTCAAAGATGCTTCAATGGAGAGGTGGGAGATGAATTCAAAGATGTGCTTCTAATATACAATCCCAAAACCAAATTTGTTACACATATGCTGCAAAAGGCCAGATATAGAGAATGTTTCCAAATACATGCACATTCTCCCATTTGGTCCTCATACTATATCAATGATAATTCCCAAAATTTAAAAGCACCAAATATATTCCAAAAAAAAAAACTATATACATGGATCATGGTACAAAGTCCTCTATAGGTGACTATTACCTTTCATATATTACAATATGTTTAACTTGATTCTTAAAACTTGGTAGTGGCATACCTTTAGTTAAAGGATCAGTTATCATCAACTTAATCCTAATGTGTTCAATGGTAACTTTATTTTTCTTAACATGTTTCTAAATGGCTAAATACTTAATGTTGATATGTTTATTTTGACTTTCACTTTTATTATTCTTAGCCAAAAAAATAGTAGTTAAGTTGTTGTAATATATTCTTAATAGCCTAGATATAGAATAACACTTCTAAGCCTAGAAATAAAGCCCTTAAGCCATACACCATATGAAATTATCTCAAAACAAGATATAAACTTAGCCTTTATAGCAGAAATAGCAATCAAAGTCTACTTCATGCTTCCCTAAGATATGGCTCTACTAGCAAATATAAAAATATAACTTGATGTTGATTTCTAAGAATTAACATATTTGGCAAAGTCCAAATCTAAGTAGTCAATTACTTTAAGGTCTTTAATCCATTTATATATTAACATGTAGTTCTAGGTACCCTTAAGGTACTTCATAACATTCTTTGCAGCTTTCTAATGATTCGTACCTAGATTATTCTGATATCTACCTATCATTCTAACCATAAATATAATGCCAAGTCTTATACAAACGTGAGTATACATAAGGCTTCCAACAACTAAAACATATGGAATGTTACTCATCCATTCCTTTTCTAAATCATATTTTTTTAGGCACTAATTTAAGTTGAACCTGTCACCCTTCACAATATATGCTGCACTTGGTGAACAATTTGTCATTCAAAATCTTTTTAAAACCTTGTTCATATAGGTTTCTTGCAATAGTCCCAAAATGCATTGACTTCTATCTCTATGAATCTTAATGCCATTGACATATGATACCTAACCTATATCCTTTATGTCAAAATTCTTAGAGAAAAATTATTTCATTTCATATAATAACTCCTTATCATTAGTTGTAAGTAATATATAATTCACATATAACACTAGGAATTAGATCTTACTCTCACTAACCTTGTAGTATATATACTAATCTATGACATTGTCCATAAATCCAAATGAGAAAATGGCAACATGACACCTTAAGTATTATTTGCCAATAATACTTATATATGGATATTTTAAGCTTGCACACTTAATGCTTACTAGCACTAAAAGAGAATCATTCAAGTTATTCCATATATACCTCTTCCACTAATTCCTTATTGAAGAATGTCATGTTCACATCCATCAACGGCAATTCTAAGCCAAGATGAGCAATTAATGCCATTATCATATGGAGGAAATCTTTTTTAGATACAAGGGAGAAAGTCTCAATGTGGTTGATTTCTCTATGTAGTTGATTTCTTCCTTTTCAATGAATTCCTTGGTTACAACTCTTACCTTATATCTTTCAATGTTACCTAAATAAATTTTTTTTGGTCTTATAAACCCATTTTAATCTAATGTCCCTAGAACCACTAGGTAACTCAACAAGACCTTAAACTCCATTAGATGCCACAAAATCTATCTCTTCCTTTATGACATTGTGTTATAGTTGAAATTCTTTACAACTAATAACTTGTGATAATGCCTTAAGGTCATTTTTTGCTCCAATATTATTGTTAAATTCTTGTAGGTACACAGTAAAGTTAGTAAAAATTGCCAACCACTTTATCCTAGTTGATCTTCTTAATATTGGCTCAACATTCTTTTAAGGTACATGTTACTTAATTAGTTACTTAACAGTTTCTAATAGCTATTAACAACTAGATCAACTAGGTCACAGCCAACAATTTGTGGATCTTTAATGTCTAGTTGTTCAATTCCCTATCATACTAAAGAGCCATGGATCACAATCAATTTATCATTTAATGTAGAAGCTTGAATACCTAACTAATCATTCTTAAAATCCAAATTTTGAGTCTGATCACTTCTACTAATAAACTCATTTTTTAAAAAAACTTTACATTTCTTAATTCTACAACATAATAAAATCTATAGTCATTAAACCTTTTGGAATACCCAATGAAGTAGCCATTAATGGTCCTTGGATCCAACGTTTTTTCTTACGGATTATAAACCCTTGCCTCATTTTGGCATCCCCAAACATACATGTATCTTAAACTTAATTTTCAACCTTTAAATAACTCAAATGGTGTCTTTTTAATAGCTTTAATTGAAACTCAGTTAAAAATATACACAATTGTCTTAAAGGCCTCAATCTATTAGAATTTAAGAAACTTGGAACTATTTACCATGTTCCATATCATGTCCAATAATGTTCAATTTCTTCTTTCAATTACGCCATTTTGGTCTGGACACCCACGTATAATATATTGGGTAATAATCCTATGTTCTTGAAGAAACTTCAAAAATTGACCAAGTGCCTATTCATTTTCAATGTATTTACTATAGTACCCACCACCTCTATATGATTGCAATATATTAATTTGTTTTTCATATTGACTATGTACTTTTGCCTTGAATACCTAAAAGGTATCTAATATCTCCTTCCTGTTATTAAGTAAATAGAAATATATGTATTATAAGTAATCTTCAATAAAGGTAATGAAATATTTTTGACTACTTGAGTCTATATTTAGAATACATATATCTGTATATACAATTTCTAATATAGCAAAATTCCTCTTAGCACCTTTCCTTAGTTTTATTAGTATGTTTTTCCTTAATGTAATTTACATAAATGTCAAAATCAATAAAGCCAGGAGTATTGAATACTCCATTATTTATCAATTTTTCACCCTTTCTATTGAGATATAACCCAGTCTTTGGTTCCATAACATAGAAAAATATTTATTAATAACACATCTCTTAACAACTATATTGCTAAAAACATGTATAGAATCATAAGAGGTGTTGTCTTGTAATTGAATTTGAAAAAGACCATCACAGATTGTACCATTCCCAAGAATATTAAATTTATAGAATAACTTGAACATATTATTTCAAAATTCAAAGGAATATCTAAATGGTACAAGTTTTAATATAGAAATCAAGTGAGAAATTTGGTATATAATAGGTCCTATATAGAGTAAAAAACAAAATATCAAGCACTAATATGCACATTCTTACAGCTTCCACTTATGAGCCTATCTTATTTCTTAGATAAATGAATTGCTAACTACCCAATGGCTTCCTTCAGTTTAGAAAGCCTTACAAGTTATTAGAGCCCATCTTATTTCTTGAATAAATGAACCAAAATTAATTTGCCATATGTTACTATAAACATCTACCATATTAGATACAAAGCAAAAAAATAAGATTTAGTTACCTTTCTTATCAAGTCAAACCTTGAATTTAATGTAGTCTCTCTTCATGAGCCCCTTCCTTTTGTAAATAAAACACTTGGACTTTCTTAATGTTAAATTATATGGGTACTTTGCTTTACCCTTCTCCTTTGCTTTAGCTTGCCTTTTATTTTTTCCTTAGGACATTATATATGAACTTTCTCCCATTTCTGCTAAAAGTCTCTCTTCTTAAACAAACATGGTTAGTAATTGATTTATAGACTATTTTTATTTTTGTGTGTCATAAAGACCTTGAAAAACTCATAAGGGAGGTCAGAATAAAGTGTACTAGAAAAAAAATTCAAACATCTCAACCTCAAGTAATTTTAATTAAGCCACGATGTCCTGTAGTTGCATGATGTGCTATTGCATATGTCTTATGCCAGTAAGCTTTAAGGATGTTAATTGTCATATCATGATAAATTATATAGGAATCCCCAACCATACTTCTCAATTAACCTTAATTATTAAAATTTACTCTTTGGTAATGGAATTATCATCATTAAAAATTTCAAATAATCTAATTATGCACAAATAAATATTTTCATCATACATTTCTCCGAATTCATACCAAACAAGTTTGTTATCCTTGAAACATTACAAAAAGAAGCCAAAAATCTGTGGGTTGCATCAATTACACAAATTCACCACTTTAACAAATATTAGAAGCCAAAGTTTGAAAAATTATAATTTGAGGTACACAACTCTAATTTATGCAAATTCAGTAACTACAAAAAACTTATAATGAGAACTATTTATTTTTCATATGATTTGGCTACTATTTTTGTGGTAAAACCACAAAAATAGTGGCTAAACCATATAAAAAATAACTTATAAATTTTACAGAAAATAACCAACTCCAAAAATCCATAATAAATTTTATAGAGTTCCAAAAATTGTGTTCTTTGATTACGTGAAAAGCTTTAAATGTGCTCTAAATGCTTGCCAAATTTTAATCCAAAATTCATCCATTCGGTTTATCAATGGTTCATGGATATTTTTTAGCTCAAAAGGTGCAAAATTTGGTTCCAAATGATTCTAATTGAGCCATATCATATCATGTCTCCATTTAGGCACATTTCAAATGGTAAATGTAACATATATAGTTGGTCTAACATGTCTCAAAAGCCATACAACTCAAAATCACACTCCCACATACTACTATATACATACATAATGTGGAACTTAAAGGGTCAAATAATACAATTTCATATATTTACATGCAAAAATGATTTGTACATCATAGTCTCATGCTTTTGAGTGAGTAGGAATGATCATATATCAAAATATACATATACATCACCATATATATAAGAATATGCATTAAAACTAAAACTAATGCCAAAATGATTCTTCTTACACAACCAAATATCATTTATATTCATGCATTAGGGATCCACTAAGAACAAAAACAAGTTTTAGGGAGTTTTGGTCTAACCTCACCTATTAATTAAGGACTTTTGATTTAGTCACATCTTTTTTTAAAGATTTTTGATTTAGCTTCACTCATAATTGAGACTTTTAGCTTAACTTCATCCATATTTAAGAATTTTTGGCTTCATCTTATTCATTTTAAGGGACTTTTGGTACAACATTACCCATTTAAGAGCCAAACCAATTCTAAATGCAATTAAATGTCATACATTTGTATATAATCATCAAATAATCAACAATGCATATAATTTGCAAATAATACATGCAAGCAATCCAATACTCTCAAATAACCAACTCACATACACAAAAATGGATAAAGAGTTATCTTAGCATAAGAATTC
Organism: Erythrophleum ivorense; assembly: GCA_026724425.1. Taxonomy (NCBI): domain Eukaryota; kingdom Viridiplantae; phylum Streptophyta; class Magnoliopsida; order Fabales; family Fabaceae; genus Erythrophleum; species Erythrophleum ivorense. The sequence goes on from JAIUCV010000429.1 coordinate 241,002, forward strand.
AACTTAATTTCCTTTTGTTTCTTGGCTTGGTGCCATGGCCTCACACTCACACTTGAGTAAAATTTTACTTGTTTGGTTTAGACACATAAAAGAATTACAAAATTATCAATGAAACTATACTTATATCAATTTGCAAGATCCACAAAATAATGCCCAAACCTAGGGAGGTGGGGAGTCTAAGGGAATATCATTTTTCTAAGCCATATCATGTACTACTTGAAGGTGCTTCTCATGGAGGTTATTATGGTGTGTTTGTTTCCCTTTAAAAATTTTCTTCCTCCAAAGGTTTAGCCATAAAACTCCATCTTTTAGGAAGTCAAGATTATAGAGAGAAAGAGTAGGAAGATTGGGAGAAAGCTTATAATAAGATTATAAAAAAAAATTTAGTGCATAAACTTACCTAAATGGAGTTTTCTTTCCTTTGTCTTCCTTCTCCTTTGTCACATCTCTAAGGGTGTCCTAAGAGCTAGTGTAGTTCGGCCAAAATGAAGGAGAAAGGGTAGGGGTGGCTATTTATAAGGAAAAGCGAAGGTTTCATAAGGTTTTCCATTTCCAATTTTGCCTTTATTCTTTAATTCTGCAATTTGAGCTCATCTTAAATTATTTTTGGGAACCATTTTTTTCATCATAAAATTTAGGTCCTTTAGTTTATGAAAAATATTTTATTTTATTTTTATGGGATTCAAAACAATTTGAAACAATCAGATAAAAGTTTAGGTTAACTGATAACTTAAATTATATATTAGAAGAGTTTTAACTATTATGATGGTTACTATAGTTTTTTGGCCCTCTAAAAGCCCTAGTGAGTTTAAATTTACCATTTAAAACCTCTTCTTTTAAGTTTCTAAATTTTTTTTGAAACTACAATTTTGCCACTCCATTTGTCATTTAATTTATTTAGCTGATTTGGCTTTGATTTCAAGCCATCCATGGTTTCTTATTCCTAATTTTAAAGGCTTTGATTAATATTCTACTCTTTAGAGACTTTTCAATTATCATAATATAGAATAATACAGTAATTTAGTCATTGAAATGCTTGGTAAGGCCTTATCCGAGGACTTAAACTGTTCATTAATAGCCTTAAGCAAATCTTGGACATTTTCATGCTCTCTAATTGATCCATGAATGCTGACAAGTAGCTTGATTTTAATATACAATGTACTAAGATAATTAGATTGCTATCAGTGTTCATACATATGAAATTCTGAATTATAACTAATACTTATGGGTATAGGAGTTTTATCCTTTCTAATAGCATAATCAATGTTCATTCACCATAATTGAAGAAGAAATTTTTCGTTCCTAGCTTTATAGTTATCTCCATTGAATTTAGAAATTTGGAAATCACATATGTTCAAAAGTTGATAAGCTGCAAATTATTACATGTTATATTCAAATTTTTAAGGCAATTGAATATTTCATATGACATGTTATTCCAATACAAAACATGTGTTTCTAACCATGAGCTTAGTATCAAATAAAATTGCCTATAAGCTTAGATTTATTTAATTAGCTAGGTCCATGTACAAAAGTGATGAAAATAACAAATTATATCCCCTTATCCTAATTATTGTAGGAAAATTAAAAAAAAAGAAAAAAATTTACTATTATATCCTAATTAATTATACAAAATATGATAACATTCATATAGAATAATAATTACCATATTAAGTATATTAATTAAAAATTGATATAATTTCTTTTACGTGATCCTTATTTTAATTTCAATACCTCATATACAATTTTAGAATAGTTAAAAGTGTTGCAGCTAAACTTTAGTTAAACTAAAATTATACATATCACATAATATTCTAAAAATTAAATATTTGTATATGACTAAATATAAATACATAAAAAAATATATTATAATGAGAATTAAACAATTAATCAAGTCATCAACCATGCAAAAATGTGACTAATTAATCAATTGAAAATTTCCCTATAATTTTACACCAAATGTGTCATAATTATTACTTAAAATTAATTAACCTAAATTAGGCTTAAATTAAATGATGACATAAATAATTTTTGACAAAAGGGTTATTAATATTGCCAAAAATTAATCTAAATTGTCCAAAATAATTTTCTAAATATTTGGACAATCTAAATGGCATTATAATATTTTATTTTAGACTAAAAACTCTACATAGGCCACTAATTAATGACAAAATAATCCCAAAAATTAGTATAAAAGTACCAAAATAATTTTATCAAAGGTCCATAACCTAAAGGATCTAAAAGGCCACAAAAAATTTGGCCAAAAATAGCCTAAGAACATTTCTCACACAAAAATGCACCTTTGGACAAATTGGCTTTAAGCTACTTTGCATCAATGGTTCATCAATTTTCTTTTTTAAATATTTTTTCCATAATGCCCAAATTTTAATGTATAAAAGGCCCAAAATAATAAATTTCAAAAATAGACCAAAAAAGCCTAAAAATCAAGGCCAAGTAAGCTATATTAGTGAAACACTAGATTTCACTATAGAAGCATAAAACAACATGTTGTATTCTTGGGGTCAAAACATTACCTTTTGCACAATGAAATGACACATCATTTTTTGACCAAAAGCCAAAATGTCTTATTGTTTGCCTAGTCTTTAACCTCCAGCCAGGTCACTTCCAACTTGATTTGACCCAATTTTAGACCATAAGCTTGAACTAACATTTTCTCACACTATAGACCTCTATTTTAGGTGCTTTTAGTGGCAAAATGATCAAAAGGAGATATTTAAGGGATTCTTATGATCAAATGGAATTAAAGAAGCTTAGAAAATGCAACCTTAATATGGTAGAAAATAAAGTTTTTCAAGCTTAAAAAAATAAGCAAGGTAGAGGTATCAAGGACTTTTATATCAACTGTTAAACTAAAGTGGATATGCAAAACTCATAAATGATATCTAATAGGAACAAAACATAGAAAAAAATAATAATAAAGTTACATCCAACTATTACCAACTTTAAAGCTTTTCTCCAAGAGGGATGCTTTTAAGTTCTCAGTTTTCCCCATTGATTGTATCTTTAAGTATTTTGAACTACGTCTTCTTACATGAAATCGAGCTTAAGAAATCCTTTTTATTTATAGCAGAATTGAGAAATGCACCTTCCTATCAAAGATGCTTCAATGGAAATGTGGGGGATAAATTCGAAGATGTGCTTCTAACATAGAATCCCAAAACTAGATTTGCTATAGATATGTTGCAGAGGGGATAGAAGGTAATGTTTCCAAATATATACACAAAATAACTATTTAGAAAGGTAGTAAATCAATTAGGTAGGAGGGAAAAATTTAATTAAGGGAACATGAGATTAGGTAAGGGTTAATGTAAGCTTATCAAAGGATGGATTAACTTGACTACATAAAGAAAATTAGGGAGAAGTTTAGATTTGGTCTTTGCAAATTAAATAAATTGTTGCAATTATATGTTTTAAGAGTGTTTTGGATTTTTCCCATGGAGGGGTTTGACTGTGATTCAATGACAAGAGGACTAATAACTATTCGATAAGCACTATGAGTAGATAATATTGACTATGTTTATTTTTTTATTGTTTTTGCCTCATTTTGGTTATTTAAATAAATGACTTAAATTACTTCTCATGCCTTAGGATAATCTTCTTAATTTCAACATTTCTAGTATGTTAATAAAAGTGTTTTGAATCTTTCTGACTTTTACACAATCTAATTGGCATGTTAATATGTAAACAGAGGTGTTTTTCTTAGGATCCATATAGTTGTTAGTGGTTTAAACTTTGAAAATAGTGAAATTATGGCATTTTTTGATTTTTGACATATATTCTTGAATTATGAATAATTTCAGTTTAAAATATATATATATATATATATATATATTTGTGAAAGAAATTGCTTTCAAAAACTATCTAGTATAGAGCCTTGTAGCTAACAGCAATAATTGTTAGCCTTGGTAAACCAAGATTAATATTTTGTGGGCTTGCGTACTTTTATTTGATACGTTATATTGTGGACCTTGTGCTCATATCTGATATGATATATTATAGGCCTTGTACTCCTATATGATATGATACAATGTGGGCCTTATACTCCCATCTGATATGACACATTATGGGCTTTGTGCTCCCATCAGATATGATATGTTGTCAGCTTCATGCCCCTATCCATTTTAGTTTTGTTCAGATGTTTCCCTCTATTATTTGTTATAATGAAGTTTTGATTATGTTTGTTTTTGTTACTAATTTACTTGATCTTCGAATGTTAACTTGGGCATATTATAATATCTTAACTTTGACTTGAATGTGATATCTTTTTTCAAATTATAAAATGATGACATGAAACTTTTACTATTTATTTGAGCATGAAATTTTCATTATGTAATGTTTGCCTTGGCTTATCTATTTTTAGTATGATTAGTATTATCTACTCACTGAATGTCATCATTCACACGCATTCTTTTAACATTTTTTAGATAGTTCTGTAGACTAAAGACATACCTAAACAGCATAGGAGTGACTGGCTCTCATTTTAGTTAGCCTTACATTAGTTCAGATGGGTGTTATATTTTGAAAGTTGTAACTGATTATATTTTGTGCTTTTAGACCTATGTTCTACTAGTCCATAGGCCTGACCTCTTAATTTGGATTGAGAGTAGAAATCTTTTTATTGTTTTGGTTAGAATTTGAATGTTTGCAAGAAATTTGGAGTTCTCCTACTTTTTTAAGGAAACTTTGTCAAAATTTCCATAAAAGTCAAACAAATGATTATATATATCTAATTTCCAAAAATTAAATGAAATTCTCAATGAGGAGAAAATTCCACATTATTACATGTTCTACACTATCAAGTTAGTACTTTAAAGAAGTATGATTTAAGATTTTGGTTAAAAGGCTTATGGATGTAAGTTTTATATGGTAATTTGTGTTGATCATTTTTTCATTCAAAGGGTGTGACAATAGATTTCTTTTGAATTTTTTTAAAATTATATAAATTTCTTATTTGTTTTTAAAATGAATACTTCAGTCTAATTTTAAATTTATTGACTAAAATACCCTCCATAAACCTAAATATACAAATATGTATTATATCTAAATATGAACAAATAAAAATAAAAATAGTAGATTTTTTTCATTAAATTTAACTAGAAAAATATGTATTTAGTATAATGGATAGTATTTTAGTTAAAAAATTTAAAATTAGAGTAAAGTATAGTGTAACTTTTTATTTTAAGGAAAATTTGTATATATGTTAAAAATAACGAAAAAGTGCGTGTAATTTTAACAAAATTTAAGAAAGATCTATATAATTTATTATTTTCCTTTTGGGTAAAAATTAGTTATTTGTTTTTATATTCACAAATATTTTCCAATAATTATAGGTTATTATAAATTAAATTGATTTAAATTGTAGTTGTTACATAGTGAGGTAGAGTTTACACTTAAACAAGTATATATTGTAGTCTATTCTCAAGTAAGGTTAAAATGTTGAAAATGTTTTTTAAAATGTGCTAAAACAATGAAAGTTTTATTAGATGGCAAAAAATTATTGCTTGTATTGAAATTAAAACCTTCATTTTAAATTTTATATACTTTGATAATTTGATTGGCTGACAACTTATTTATGTGTAAAAGTTGACTTTAAATTTGAAGGGACAGGGTAAGTAAGGATTTAGATATAGGACCACATCTTCAATTCTCCTCTAGTTTAAAAAAAATCAAATATTAAATTTTAAACATATATGATTAATTAAATTTAAAAGATTCAAAACAAAGAAAAAAAAGCATAAACTAAACAAAATGTCTAAGCCAACTTCTTCCTACGAAAACCTACTACTAAGGGGTCATGTTATAATTGCCCTACATTTTCATAACAATATTTTCTCTATGCGTTGACAATTTGCACTATTTAAGTAATATTGACGTTGAAACTTTTTTGGCCCCAAAAAAAAAATTGAAACCTTGATGTCTCTAGTCAACCATGATCTTCTTGCACTAAAGCCGTGTTTGTTACGCAGAAGAGAGCAATTCTGGGATGGGAAGGGGAATGGCATTGTTGAAAAAAGACGTTTGATACATGGGATACTTGCATCTTTGGCGCAGTTATCTCCCTTAAGCTAGGGAGAACGCTATCCTCCAGCCCATCAAGGGAGGGCATGGTTCGTCATGGGAGAGAGATGTTTATGGCAATATTGCCTCTGGTCTCCATCTAGTCGCTCAAGATCCTCTTCTCCACACCATCAAAGGACAGTCGTAGGCCACCACTTTAAAAGGTTGCTGTCGCCATTGTCTATCGTCATTTCATCCTCCTCCGGTCACCGTCCTTTACATCTCGTGCGTTGAGGTGACGAAACTTTCATCCATCCAAGGAGATCGGGGCCATCGTGCACTATATCACGAGAAACAAGTATGATCTCCTTCTTCCTCCTTACTCATCATCGACTCCTTGTTGAGATATTTGGCTTTGTTCAAAGTTGGCAGCCATTACGGGTTCATTTGTTGGAGTACCGTCTTACTCAGTAGATTTGCTACTGGAGACACTAAAAATCTAAGGAAGTGACCATTTTACAAGCTTCTGTGATGCACGGTAAACCCCTAATTCTATTACTTAAGTAGTCCTATGCTATTGTCTTCTTGATAATCAACACTATGCTTTGTTTGATAATCAACACTATTGTCTTCTACGATTTATCCACATTTCTGCTTTATTTTACTTCTGGATGGCTGCTTAACTTTTTTTGCTTATGCTGGAAATCCTTGTCGAATATTAGTTTTCTCAAAGATGATAAGAAAAGCTCATTAATGCTATTGTAAGAACGCTAAACATGGCATCAATTTTGTTAAGTCAATGTACCATGTTCTCACATCTCACTATTTAATTCTTGATTTCAGTGTCTGCTTCTTATGAATAGAACTTGTAGCTAAGAAATACCAAACTTCCGAAGGAGAGTAACAGAAAATTTGAGAAACTGTATAAGGATTATGTGGGATTATGGTAATTTCATACTCGCTAACTAATGAATATGTGTTAAATATATCAGCATGGAACTTCATGGTTAAGAATTTATAGGTGACGGTAACAGTTCTGCATGTATATACCCTTTTTGACACCTTTAGGCTAGAGCTGTTCAAAAATTGATGGAGGCAACCCAAATTGCAGGGTAAGTTTGGATTCAGGACACCATCCTGTTGACTAGATGTTATATGATTTTATCATCGTCTAAAAATTATTTTCTGTATATGGTTTACGTGTTTTCAATTATGTTCTCTTCTTAATATAGATAATTAGTCCAAGACATAGGGGCTGTGACTTTCATTTAGTCCTTGTTGAGCACTGGGTTCGGGGCTTTGATCCAGGGGAGGATTATGTGTCTATTAAATAACAATAGTCTACAAGGTGCTTAGGCCATGGGTTTTACAGTAAAGAAATTTTGTTAGTTCTTTGACATTAAGTCATGGGGTAAATGAGAAACAATATTGATGATGGGATCTATACTTCGAAATTGTTGTCTTGTAGGCTGCTGAAAGTCAGACACGATGTTGGTCTATATTGAAGTCAGATTTCTAAATTAGCTTGATTTATGTGAATAGGTTGGTGAACTTACTATGAGATAGGTAACGCAAGATTTAGTTGCATTATCTGAATTGAAGGATTGATGATCATAGGGCTATTGTACAATGACCCAGGCTGCAATCTTGTCCAGTCCAGTTGCAAAAGTTGATCTTTCATTTTTTCAACATTAAACCATTGGACTGTATATTGAGCCTAATTCTACTCAATTTATTACTATGATTTTGAATTCATTTGAATGCTAAAGACATTTATTTTCAGGGGTGTCTCTTTGACCTTACTTTTATCATGGTATATGAGGATTGTGCTCATGGCTTCTCATTTTGTGCTCTGCTCATGGTCATTTTAGGGGAATTTTCATTACCAAAATGCAAAGAGACTGGATTGTGTTTTACTATGCGGAACTTCGTTGGGTCACTATTTTGTCTTTATTTTTAATGTTAGAAAGATATCCTCCTACCATACTTTCTCTCATGCTTTCTAATAATATTTTGTTCTTTTATTGAAAAAGAAAAACCAATGATGTGGTTTTGGCACATTAAAACTTCCTATCCATCATTTTACATACAATGAATTACGTAGAATTCTGTTGAAATATGGCAACATGACATTCATACTGATGTAGTCAGCCTGCTTGGTGGCCTGACTGATTTTCTCACCCTGGCATACATTAGTAAGTCTCTAAGTGTCATCTAATCAAGCTAGACTTAATTTAATCAGTCACCAGAACAGAGAAACTGTAATCAGAGTTGCTTAATGTTTAAGGTCTGAGGCAACACAAGATTTATGCTACCCACGTGAAGATTACTGCAGATGGGGTTGCTAGTAGTGATATTTGATGTAAATAAGGAGTAGATGTTGGATCTCGGTAATAAGAGAGGCACTATTTTTTGTTGTAAATATTGACTATGTTGGATCTGTGTGCCCATAAGAGGCACTATATTTTGATGTAATATATTGTCTAGATGTAATATAGTTTGTGTGTAAAAAGATATTATTGTCTTTGTACTAATGAATGCCATTCTTGCATTTGCCAAACATAGCATCAGTGTAATATCATTATATCTGTAAGGTAAAATGTTTAAGTGAGATGAATTGTTGCAATCTATATCACTTTTTTAAACATTCTGTTGAATTCATATCTTCATGAATCTATTCTGGACTTCAAAATTTAGATACATTCAACTGAAGAAATGAGCCGCAATTTTAAACAACAATAACACAAGCAAAATTATACATAACATTAGTTTAGCCAATAGATTAAATTTGTATCTTCATTACATTCTTGAATTTAGTATAGATGATGTTCAATGCAAAGCACTTTGGTATTCTATATAGACTTGGCATTTCTACAACCATATTACAGCATAAAGCCATAACTCTTCTACAACTGTTAGGATATTAGAAGATTTATTTCTTTAAATATAGATATTGTGATCTGTGACATAATCATAGGGATAGGATATGATTATGTAGTCATTAATAAGGGTTCCTCCTCTCTTGTATATATATTCCAATCCTCTGAATGTAAATGTGTGAGATTCAATTCATATTTTTCTATATTTATCTACATGGTATCAGAGCATTAGTATCTAGAATTACCTTTGCTCTTTTATATGTTTCTTTTATACATTTCTCTTAAGTCCGAAAGTCAGAGGTTCTAAGGGTGTCGTTCTCGACGTCTCTGTTTATGACACCTTTCACTCAGGCAAGATCAGAAGGCTCTGATCAGCATTTCCTTGAAGAATTGTTGCTGTCTAACCAACACATAAGGCTCAGCGTTGCTTCCAGATTCAACGTTCATCCATGTACCAACGCGTGGAAGTGCGTGAGAAGGACATCTCGACCCCGATCTCTCATACGGCATTGACTCGTTATTTTTGGCACTTTTTGGTTGGTTTCCAGGTCTGGGTGCATGTTTTTTAGAACTGGGTTCTTTCATTTGGGCTTTTTGAATCCAGTTTCTTTATCTCTGCGTGTTCTTCATTGGCTAGTGGTCCTTGATATGACTACTGGTGTTTGTTCCATTGCTAATATGTGTCTTTGATATACTCTGTGTTTTGTTATCTTATAATGACTGAAATTAAGTCTACAATTGCCTCTGAAGTGGTTTCAGTTGTGACTAAAATTATCGATCACAAGTTGAACTGGACGAATTTTCTAGATTGGAGTAAGACAATTAGCATATATTTGTGAAGTATTGAAAAAGAAGATCAATTGACAAAAGTTTCTCCAACAAATAATTCTCGCTAGGCTTGGTTGCAAGATGATGCACGGTTGTTCTTACAGATTCACAACTCTATTGAGAGTGAGATTATTAGCTCTGTTAGTCACTGTGAATTTGTTAAAGAACTTATGGATTATTTGGAGTTCTTGTATTTAGGGAAAGGGAATATGTCTTATATTTATGAAGTTTACAAAGCGTTTTATCATGCCGAAAAACAAGATTATGATCTTAAGGCTTACTTTATGGAGTTTAAGTGAACCTATGAAGAACTAAATATACTACTTCCTCTCACTACTGACTTGAAAGTTCAATGGACCCAACGAGAGCAAATGACTGTCATGAGTTTTCTTACCGGTCTTCTTTTTGAATATGAAACTGTTTACTCGCAAGTTCTATCTAGAACTGAAATCTCTAACCTTCAAGAAGTTTTGTCTAGAGTAATGCGGGTTGAGAGTCTCATATCAGAGCCATCAATAGATCATAATAGTGCTTTACTTAGCCGGGGTTAGCTCAACCGTGGTGGATCTAAGCTAAGAAGAGCTAATACTCAATATCAGAAAGTTGGTGGAATTGTATGCTATTACTGTCATGAACCGGGCCATATCAAGCGTACTTGTTGTAAGCTTCAAAATAAGCAAAGAACTCATTCTGTGCATAAAGGTTACAATTTCCGCCGCCGAGTATGCCAAATTTTCTAAATACCAAGAATCACTACAATCCACTACTCCTTCTACTCCCTTTGTTGGTGCTCTTGCTATGACAGGTAACACTGATACATGTCTTGTTTCTTCTTCTTCTAAATGGATCAGAGATTCCAGTGCTACTGACCATATGACAGGTAACCATCATCTCTTCTCTACTTATAACTCATATGCCAACCCCTATACTATTACCATTACTAATGGTTCCTCCATCCGTGTTCTTAGTTCTGGCACTGTTCCCCCAACTCCTTCTCTTCCATTATCATTTGTGTTGGACATACCTGAACTTGCTTTTAATCTCTTTTCTCTGAGCAAACTTATCCGTAGCTTGAATTGTTGTGTCTTACTTTGTCCTGATTATTTCTTGTTTCAGGATCTTATGACGAAGAAGATTATTGGTAGAGGTTATGAGTCTAGCGGCCATTATTTCCTTGATGATCTGGTGCCTTAATCAGTTGCTTGCTTTGGCACATTGACTCTTTTTTAGATTCATAGTCGATTAGGTCACTTGTCTTTGTCATCTTTGAAAACACTTTACCTTCAGTTTTAGCATTTATCGTCTTTAAATTGTGAATTATGTCAATTTGCCAAACATCATTGTCTTTCTCTTGTGTCTAGTGTCCATAAATAGGCTGCATCTCCCTTTGCGTGTTCATTCTTATGTTTGGGATATGTGTCATATTGAATCTAAATCTGGTTTCAAATACTTTGTCACTTTTGTTGATGATTATTCTTGTGTTACTTGGTTATATTTAATGAAAAATCATTCTGAGTTATTCTTTCACTTTGTACTTTTTATGCTGAAATTAAAACTCAATTTGATGTCCTTATTCTTACTTTATGTAGTGATAATGCTAAAGAATATTTTTCAGCATCCTTTCAATCATACATGCTTCAAAATAGTATTCTTCATCAATCCTCTTGTGTTGATACACCTGCTCAAAACGGTGTTGTTGAACGTAAAAAAGGCACTTACTTGTGGTGGCATGAGCACTTATGTTTCAAATGAAGGTTCTTCGGTCTTTCTGGGCTGATGCAGTCTCCACTATTTGCTTTCTCATTAATCACATGCCTTCCTTTATCCTTATTGGTAACATCCCTTATACTACCTTGTTTCCTTCTAAGTCCTTGTTTCCCATTGATCCTAAAATCTTTTGGTGTGTTTGCTTTGTGTGGGATGTTAGGCCTCAAGTCACCAAATTAGACCCTAAGTCTCTGAAATGTGTTTTTCTTGGGCATTCTCGTCTTCAGAAAGGATATTGGTGTTTTTCTCCCACTCTTAATCATTATTTAGTGTTTGTAGATATTACTTTTCATAAGGTCATTCCTTACTTTTCTTCCTCATCTACACAATCCTTACTTGCGGAGGATGATGATCTCTTAGTTTATCCTATAATTCAAGTGTCGACTTAAGCACCTACTCAAGCCCTTGTCACTCAAGTTTACATTAGATGTCCTAAGGAGACACCTGCCACCAGACCAGGCCTTCTATTATCTCCTTTGTCGTTGGATCTTGTTTTAAGCTCTCTTGCTAATGAGTCTGCTCATGAATCTGATTCTACTCCTGCTCCTGAGCCTGAGCCTGGACCTGAGCTTGAGCCTACACCTAACACCTCCCTTGATCTACCCATTGCTCTTCAAAAAGGTAAATACATATATGCCTATCCTATTTCATCTTTTGTTTCTTATGACCACTTATCTCCTGCTTCTAACTCTTTTATTGCGTCTTTAGATGTTATCTCTGTCCCCAAAACTGTTCACGAAGCCTTATCACACCCGGGTTAGCATGCTGCGATGAAGGAGGTGATGATGGTCCTTAAAAACAATGGTACTTGGACCTTGGTGGATTTACCTGTTGGAAAGAAAGCCATTAGGTACAAATAGGTCCTTACTCCAAAAACGAAGCCTGATGGTACTCTTAACCTTCTTAAGGCTCACCTTATTGCTAAAGACTATGCTCAAACCTATAGTGTTAACTACTCAGAGACTTTTTCTCCTGTGGCCAAGCTCACCTTGGTTTGGTTGTTCATTTCAATGGCTACTACTTCTGGATGGGATTTACATTAGTTAGATATAAAAAATTCCTTTTTACATGAAGATCTCTATGAAGAAGTTTACATGGAGAACCACTTAGGTTTGTTGCTTATGGGGAGTGTGGGAAAGTATGTCATCTAAAAAAATCTTTATATAGCCTAAAATAGAGTCTTTGGGCTTAGTTTGGCATGTTTAACGATGTGGTTCAGAAGTTTGGTTTGAGTAAAAGTAAGTGTGATCATTCTTTGTTCTATCAGAGAACAAATGCTGGCATGATTCTTCTTATTATGTATGTTCATCATTGTCATTACTGGGAGTGATACCTTAAGCATCTCATCACTCAAATCCTTTGTTCATTCTCATTTTCAAATAAAAGATTTAGGACCATTGAAGTATTTTCTAGGGATTGAAGTCCTGAGGAATAAGAAGGGTATTCTCTTGACTCAAAGAAAATATGTTCTTGATTTGTTGAAAGAAATAGGAAAGTTAGAAGTTGCACCATACAATTTTCCTATGATTCCTAATCCACAACTTGATATTGATAAGAGTAAATTATTTGACAATCTTGAGAGATATAAAAGATTGATTAGGAAATTGAACTATCTCACAGTGACTCATCCTAATATTACCTACCCAGTCAGTATACTTAGTCAATTCATGGTCTCACCAATAGTTAATCAATGGGAAGCTCTAGAATATGTTTTATATTATCTAAAAGGAATTCCAGGCTGTGATATATTGTACAGTAATCATGGTCATATAGATATTGAATGCTTCTTTGATGCAGATTATGGTGGATCTAAAGCTACTAGAAGATCCACTACTGGTTATTGCGTGTTTGTGGGTAGAAATTTGGTATCTTGGAGGAGTAAGAAGCAAAATGTGGTCTCTTGGTCAAGTGCAGAATCAGAATATAGGGCCATGGCATAATCTGTGTGTGAACTAGTATGGCTATATCAATTGTTGAAGGAAGTTGGCCTTAAGACCTTGTTACCAGTGAAATTATGGTGTGATAGTAAGGTTGCTCTACACATAGCCTCTAATCCCATCTTTCATGAACGCATAAAGCACATTGAGATTAATTGTCACTTTGTTTATGACAACATTTAGGAGAAGTTTATCTCCATAGGACATGTGAAGACAGGAGATCAATTGGGTGATCTTTTTATAAAAGCTCTTAATGGGGCTAAGGTTAGATGTCTTTGTAACAAGTTGGGCATGATTAACATCTATGCTTCAACTTGAAGGGGATTATTAGGATATTAAAAGATTTATTTCTTTAAACGTAGATATAGTGATCTGTGCCATAATCATAGGGATAGGATATGATTACGTAGTCATTAATGAGGGATCCTCCTCTCTTGTATATATATTCCAATCATCTGAATGCAAATGTGTGAGATTCAATTCATATTTCTCTATATTTATCTACAACAACTAAATTTAACATCCAATACTAGTATATTAAATCAATAGATTTTTTCATTTGGCTTGATTCGACATGTTGCTTCATTTGGTTTGAACCAATATGTTGCTTCACTTGGCAGTATCCTATATATGATGACCTGCAAATGAGAATATGAACCTATGAGAAGAAACTATGACAAGATTCAAATTTTGGTTCATTGCATTCAATCCAGCTCACACAAAGTAAGAGGTAACACAACAACTATATTGCAATACTTAGTTAGAATTGCCATTCACAAAAAGAGGCCCAAACATTAGCTTGGTACCATGTTAGACTAGCAATCCCACAAAGATAGAAGTTCCAGAACGTAGTGATCATAGCCATTAACAGGCATCAACCACCAATAATGGCCAGTAAACTAATATATCTGTTAGAAAGAAGTCCTTAAGTTTATCACAACTAGTAATCAAAGTATTATCACAAATAAGAGTCAATTATCGTATGATCTATATAATTGCTGGTGTTCATTCTATCTCTTTCAACTTAAGTATCCACCATATCACAAAAAGTCAAATACCATATGAATAGAAAATCTTCTAAAAAATAGATTGAGAAAAACATCTTTCCTCACACAATATAAACATTCAATGGATTACATATCCATAAAGAAGATTTATATTCATCTTCAAATTTATAAGCAAGAAAAGAAGAAGAGCATACACGGTGGAACCAAATCATAATCATCAAAATGAAAGAAAGATAAGTAGCAGATCTCCCCGCCCCCAAACAAAAAAAAAAGAGATAAATAGCAAAACCAAAGATTAGTGAATGTTATAAATAGAAAAACCAAAGATTAGTGAATGTGCCACTAAACCTAAACAAACAAGGTCTATGAAAATTAGATCAAGCAGGGTAATCAGTTTAATGTGTAGCAGGGGGTATAAGGGAAATTGATTATCCACATTTCAATCACTTTTTCCTTTGATAATAAGATCAAGTAGGTTCTATGAAAACTAACATTAATATTTTGTGGCCTTTAACTTCTTGGTTTTCAATTTGGGTAATCAAACAAAAAAATAGTTGAAAAAGGGTGATGCTTAAGGAAAATTTGTGAACATGCCACTGAATCTAAACAAACCCAACAACAATCATGGCTTCAATCTTCAAATAAACCTAAAAATATCTATGGAAGAGAGAGTGGAAAGCAATTCACAAATTTCACTGTCTTACACCAACAAATGTCATACCATTAAATAGTGTATATACATCTCATCTTATTTCCTCTTTATCACAACATTTATTTATAATAACACTTTTAGCACCAAAATTTACCATTATTAAAGCTTCAATTTTTCCAATTGTTCTCAAATAATTATTTTTATTATAGAAATTCTTAAATTTAGGCTAAACAAGTTTGTTGAACTTAAAATATCATAAAGAGAAACTCAAAATTCAGATATTACCTTATATGTACAAATTCACAATTTTAGCACATATTATACATCAAACTTTAAAAAATCATATCTTGGGCTACCAAACTCTGAATTACACAAATTAGGTGTTTACGGAAACTTTAAGATGTGAACTATATGCTATAAAAAATTTAAATACAAATAAATCTATTTGGCCCACTAAAATCAGTGGAGATAAGAGGCTATTATAATAAATGACTATAACCAGACTATAAACTTCAAAAATACATATCTTTAACTATACAATTCTGATTTATGCAAACTTGGTGGATATAGAAAGTTTATAATACCAGTTATATGCCTATAAACTTTCATAACCAATAGAGTTCATTTAACCTCTTAAATCATAAAATATTATAACTAACTAAATATACAGTACCAGGGACTAATTTACATAATTCAACCAACTTTAAAAATTCATAAAATATTTTATAGAGTTTCAAAAATTATATTCTTTAACTCTATAGAAAGCTCTAGATGAGTTCTAAATGCTTACTAAATTCAATGAAAAATTCATTCGTTTCATCTATTTTTGGTTTAAGGGTAAATTATGGCTCAAAGAATGCAATTTTTGGTTCCAAGTGATCCATCTTGAGTCATTTTTTTACCAAGACTCCATTTGAACATGATTTAAATGTCAAAAATAGCATGTATAACTGATCCAACATATCTCAAAAGCCATGCAAATCAAAATCACTCCTCCACTTGTCATCATACATATATATAAGATGGAACACCTATGGTCATATTGTATAATATTACATATTTACATCCACAATGGTTTATACATCATTGTCTCATGCTTTTAGGTGTGTAGGAAGAATTACATCTCATATTATACATATACATCATGGTGTATGCAAGAAATTCCATTAATAACTAAACTAATGTCAATGTAACGATTCTCAATCTCTTTGTTCACCATTCTTGCTTCCTTGACAATTACCTAAAAATGGTTAGGAAGAATATGGAATGGAGTAAGATTCAAATAATCTAAATAGCTCATTCATCATTCGAGCACATGTATATGATATATTCAAGGCCAAGGAGAGCAAGTATGCATATTATACAATCAGATACCATTCATATTCATGCATGAGGCACCACATGGGGAAACAGGTTCTAAGGACTTTTGGTTTAGCCTCATCCAATAATTTAGGACTTTTTGTTTAGCATCATTCTCTTTTAAGGACTTTTGACTTTGTCTTACTCAAAATTAAGACTTTTTACTTAATCTCATTTATATTTTGGAGTTTTGGCCTCACCTTGCCCATTTAAAAGCTAAATCCATTTCAAATGCAATCAAAGGTCATATAATTGCATATTATCATAAATCAATCAATACATACATAATTAGCAAATAAGACATACAAGCAACTCAAAACCAATCAAATAACCAAGATACATATGCAACAATAGATGAAGAGCTACTTTAATGCAAAATTTAAATTAGTTTTCCCTTGGCTCTTGGCTTGTCTTTTTGACCTCATGCCTAAACTTGAGGGAGGTTTCATTTGCTTGGCCTAGACATATCAATTGAAGCACAAATTATCAATGGAACCATTCTTATACTCATTTAAGCCTTATAAAAAGTAGTTAAGGTTTTAGGTTCCTATATGATTCAATTAGTGGCATAATGAAGCAACCTTTATAAATCAATGTCTTGGTTCCAAAATCTCATCCAATATGTGTTATATAACTCTATTAAAAATCATTCGAGTCATCACAAAGTCAATTTCAGGAGTCTAACACCAAGTTGTCTCTTTATGCATAATGGAACTTTAAATTTTCACCTTTCAAAATAAGGCTTTTAAAGTCAAACCAATGATTTCTTTTGTATTTATAATTCATATCTAGATCATTTATAATCTTAGAATCAAAGAAAAATTTCTTTAGGTATCCTAAAGGAGTCTTGGCCAAGACAATGCCCAAGAATGGCCTTCATAAAGTTTCTATTTTATCTTTTGAGAAATTAGCACCCATGTGAGTTCCTTAGCCTCTTCTTAGCTCAATTATGCTCTTAAATAGTTTAAAATATCATTTTAAGGCTTCATACTCCCTAAGGTGCAATCAAAACCCTAGGTTTCAATTCTTATAACCTATGGCTTTCTAATTGTTTCTTTTGGTTCTATATTAATCTCCATGCACTCAAACTTCTAAAATTACCATGCCTTGGTCAAAATTCAATTCCTTTTAGGATACTCCTATGGTGGCCAAACCTAGAGATCCATGGAAAGACAAGAAGAAGCAATCTCCTTATATCATGTCATTTATCAAATGAACAGGCTTTAAATGGAAAATAATATAAGATTTTTAGTTTCCTTGAAAGAGCCTCTTCCTCCATAGGTTTAGCCATAAAACTCCATCCCTTAAAAATTTAAAACCATGGAGAAAGAGGAAAAAGAGTGGGAGAGAGCTTGTAATAAGACCATAATCAAATTTATCACATAAACTTACCTAAAGGGAGTTCTCTTTCCATGGTCTTCCTCCTCCTTTGTCATGCCTCCAAAAGTGTCCTAAGAACTGGTTTTGTTCGACTAAAATGAAGCAAGAATGGTGAGGGTGGCTATTTATAAGGAGGAGTTAGGGTTTTATGAATTTTCTATATTCCCATTTTGCCCTTGAACTTCCATTTCTCCATTTAAACTCATTTTAATTCCTTTTTTAGAACTTTCTTTTTTATCATTAAATTTAGGTCATCTAGTTTATCAAAAATATTTGGTTTCAAATTTAGGGGATTCAAAACTATTCAAAACGATCCAGTCAAAGTTTAGGTTAATTGATAACTTAAATTATATACTAAAAGGATTTTAACCATTTTGACGGTTTGTATGGTTTTCTAGGCTTCTGGAAACCTTAGTGAACTCAATTTTAATATTTAAAACTCTCTCCTTTAAGTTTTTCAAAAGTTGTCTGAAATTACAATTTTACTGCTATACTTTCAATTCATTCTATTTAGCTATTTTGGCTCCAATTTTAAGTCAATCTTAGATTCTTAGTCATATTTTTAAATGCTCTAATTGAAATTCTATCCTCAATTGGTCTCAATTTACTTTGCTTTAGGGTCTTACTATGTTACAATATCAATTTTGGTATAGTCTTTGAAAAATTAGATATTACATTTTTTTATATGATTCCACACCATAAGTAATGACAATGAGAAAGAAAAAATATTGTCCTTTAATGATGACTAAGAGAGCAACGGATATAGGTTTGGCTAATTAGGAGGCTAGAACTTGCGTAGCTTTAAGCTCCCCTGTCATTATGGAAAGATAATAGCTAGGTATTCTTTTTTAACATTACATTCACTGACTATATAAAAACAATTCATAAATAGTTATTTGATTATTTTAATTATTTAAGGATATTTTGGATTTTTAGTTCCTCCTTCATTCTATATCTATCTTATTTTTCTTTAACTAAACATTAAAAAATATTTTTATTTTTTCCTATATCATACCAAATATGTTTATAAGATAGAAGATTTTTTTTTCAATCTACCTTCCATTCTCATTATAAAGCTTTCTTATATACCAAATGAAATCTAAGAGACATCGTAATTGTGTGGATCGATTTAAGTTTTTCCTTCCTATTATTTGATGGAATTGTCTTTCGTGCAAAAATTTGAACCTAGATTCATGAGTTTTGTAATTCCCTCTAGTCATCTTATCCCATTCCATCTCATTAAAAAGGGAAATATGCATTAAAAAATACTACAAAAAATAATAAAAATTAGTGATTCTACAAATTTCATTAATTGTAATAATATGCAATTCATAAAGTTTCCTCAAAATGTATTATTCTAAAATGATGCAAAAATTTAGATTTTTTTAGCGCATCACAAAATATTCATTAAATAGTTCAAATACAACTACTAAAACACAACTAAGAATTCTACAATAAAACCAACATAGGAACAATATATGTCTACGAGCATGCCTGATATCAGATTGAATCAATCATCAAATGCAAAAAAAAAAAACCCCTAAAAAAATCATCAAATTCAAACATCACTAGCAATAGAATCTACATTAATTGATAAAGGGGAAAAACTAGTTAATTTTTTGTTAGCATCCAAAATCAAAGGCAATTAGTAATGATTAAGGACTTGGTTAGTCAAGGAAGTCAAGTAAGAAAAGCTAGTCGAGAAAACAACTGATGAGTAGCTAGCCAAGATAACAGTAGCCAGTCAAAGACCCATATTCTATGTAACAAAAGCCTAAAGAAATAAGAACGTGGATTCGTAAAATAGGCAACTTAGGAGGATAGTTAGATGACATAATCTATAGAACTAGGCCATGACAAGAATAAGGATATGAAAGGAAAGGAAATGGTCAAAGGGGAAACATATGCAGCCACCAAGGGAGGTATAAAGAGGAGTAAGAAGCATTAAGAAAGTCATACAAAAACCTCTAAAAAAACTTGTATTATAGCTATTTAATTTTAGTCATTTACTTGTTTTATCTACTATTTTGTTTATTGCTTTCAATTATTTATTGGCTTCAATCACTTTCCACCAAAGTCATAGTTAGTTTCTTTTAAAACCTTTCTATTGTCATTCCATTTACAAACTCTTTGTTATTGTCAATTACACATTTCAAATCTTAAGTTTAAGACTTAAGGAGATCCTTTTTCAAGGAGAGTTGTTTCTTGTCTCCTCATACATCTCATAAAATAAGGACTGAATATTAGTATATGAAACTATTAACATGACTAGATCTCTTCGCCTAATTAATCAATACTCTTTTAAAGAATACCCTTAACACTTTCAAAATCTAAAACTAATCAGTAACCCATGTGATGCATAGGGTGTATAATTTTTTTTGGTTGAAATTATTAATTCTTATAATCTTTAACTTGATGCTTATTTTAAAGGTCTAACAACAGAATTTAATGTTTAAATCACTCATTAGTTGTGTTATACAAAAATTATTTATATCTAACGAGCCTATATTTTAAACATTTATATTATATTTTTTTATGGCTTGGATTAATAAGGCATTCTAAATGCATATATATATATATATATATATATAATTTTTTGAAATTAATAAATTTGTCTAGTTTAGATATAATCATAAAGTAATCTAATGTCTATTACTAAATACCCTAAAAATAAACTTTTTTTCAAAGAAAATTCATTGGAAATTTTTTGTACATGATTATTTTCCCGTATAATAGACCTAAATATCATCTTTTTACCAAACAATATTTGTTGACATGTTTTACATCATCAATTTTTTAGAAAGTACATTTATGTGTTCAGGGATAAATCCTTTATAGCTTGCCACATTGTAATTTGTGAGGGATAAGAAGATAGAGAAGCCATTTAAAATTGAGCAATACCAATTGGTAGATTGGTAGGCCTATATAATAAAAGAATAAAAGAACTTAGAACCTATCATAAAGGGAAAAGAAAAAACATATCATCATTAGACTATGTCAAATACAAACATAAACTTAATCATAAAGATATATTAGGAGTTAAAAGATGAAAAATAGATCTAAGACCAAATACATCTAATGCCATGGATACTATATTATATTTGTTAATCATGAGTGTGAACACCGCATTTTGTCCGGACATGCCAAAAATAATAATAATAATAATAATAATGGGAAGAAGAAAAATGAAAAGGAAAAAGTTAAAATAAAAATTCAACTAAAAAAATAAACAAAAATGACAAAGTAAAGCGAGAAAAAAAAAAAAAAAGAGAGGGAGCTTTAGAAACCAAAAAAATTGAAAAGAAAAAAAAAACAAAACAAAAGAAAGAAAATAGAAAAGTAGGAGAAAATAGAAAAAAAAAATTAAATTTAAAGCTCTAGAAAACAAAAATAAAAAAAACCCCCCGAAGAAAAAAATCAAAAAAAAAAGAGAAAAGAGAAAAAAAAACTAAAAAAAAATAATAATAAATTTTAAGGATTAGGAGAAAAGAAAAAAGGGAGAGCCCAAGTCTTCTAAAAAAAAAAAATAAGAGAGAAATTGTAAGGGCCTGAAACAAAATTTTTCTGTAATCCAACATTTAATTCAGCCCAGTAAAATGGGCCGAAAAAATGGGTGGACCAGATTTTCATTGGGCCTGCTTCAAATCAAACCGGATCCATTTTCTATAAGCCTACCCGCATCTCTAGCCTGGACTCTCTCTGGCAACAAACAGACAACACGACTCTAAAGTTCAGCGCAGTAGACGGATGAGAGCAGGACTGAGACGAGAGGGCGAGCAGGCGTGTCTCAAAAACTGGAAAGGGACAGATCAGGAAGGTAGAGACAGGAGAGGAGATTCTGAAATCCAGAAAAGGGTTCGAGAGAGGGAGGCGGACAAAAAAATAGCGACTGGAGAGAAAGGGAGAAGGTGACTGGAGAAGAAAAGGTCGAAGAGGAGAACCAGCGAAGAAAATCCGAAAAAAAACTGAGGGCAGAGAAAGGTTTCTTTTAGAACTGGGGATAGAGCACGAGAGAAGGGAGGGGGAGAGAAGATGTTCTGATTCTGATCAGGAGGAGAGTAAGAGAGAGGCAAAAAAAATCAAGAGAAAGGAGATCGAAAAAAAATTGAGAGAGAGAGGGAAGAATTCAAAATTCGGGGACTAAGAGACGGAAAAACAGAGAGAGCAAGAGGATTTTTTTTTCGGAGCAGAGAAGAGACCACGAATTAGGGGAGGAAGCAGAGAAGAATTGACTAAAGAAACCGACCCTTTGCCACCATCCCTACAGGTAAGCTACTGGGTATTGCTTGTTTTTTTTTGTTCTTGTTCCACAATGGAGTTTGCTTGGGGCTGCTGGTGAGGTGGTACCGAAAGGGAGAACTGAAAACCAAAAATGCTGCGCTCCTTGTATATTCAAAGTCCTGCAGGGTAGGTGTTCGAAGAAAGACCTGAAAGGGGGCAGGGTAGACATAGTGCGTGTGTCATTGCTAAATCTGTTGAACCATAACGTGTTAACATGGTTTTTATCCTCGACTGTGATTTTAGGATAAGTAGGTGTATATTGTTGAATTAATGTTGATGCAAATGTCTCTAGTCCTAAAATTTTTTGTTGTTGTGTATGACGAATTGCTGAGTCTGCAAAAGCTAATATGGCCTTAATGTGTTCATCGTTTTTATTTTTTTTTATACTTTTCCTTCTTGTTGTGACATTGTGCTGAATGGTTCAATATTTCTAAATCCACAATTGTATGAATGTCCCCGTTTCTTAATCTCTTGAGGCTAAAATGAACATGGCTGGACTCGAATGTTTGTTTCCAATTTGAAGTTCATTCGTTTTTGTATCGCGTGTTTATGCAAGTGGAGTATAGGTTGTGTGATTTTTCGGAATGAATGTTTAGAGAGGTTCTAGATGGAAGTTTCTGAAAAAAAAAAAGCAAGTCTCTCAGTCCTGTGCCTGAAATATGATTTCCCTGTTATAAACGAGCAATTATACTTGGGCTTTATTCACTTTTGCCTTTAGCGAGCTTTATCAATTGTACATTAGATTTACTGCATGGAATCCTGTATTCCCTCGAGTATCCAGAGAGCATCCTGATTGCTCATAGGATTGCCTTGCATGATATAATTCCTCTTACTTTGAGCCACTGGCTTATGCCTTGAATTGATTGTGGATTTTGGTCATGTTGATTTTTTATGATTTCTGTTATCAGGCGGGGTATGTTTAAATGTGATACATTGATTTGATCATCTCTAGAAAGAAAATGATTTTTTAGAATTTAACCCCCCCGCCTTTCCTTGTGTCTCTTTCGCATGAATACTGTTTGAGGATGGCAAAAAGTTGAAGCAGCCAAGATTAGACTCAGGAGACACTTAGAGTTGAGGTAGCAATGATCAGGCATGGGGAGTGGGAAATGAAGAAGGATAAAAATGCAATCAAGTGGTTTCTTGCAAATTTCTCTTCCTTGTATTTTTGTAATCGTTGCTTAAAATCATGTGCTGTTTTGTTGGTTGCATACAGGACACACACTATCACAAATCATTGTATGTTAGTACATATTTCGAGCATCATTTCATTTTATTTTACCTTGTTAGAAATTGCCGTGTGAGGTTTCTTGCCTCCTTAGGCACAGCGAACCTAATGACCATATGAGGCGATAAGCTTCTTTGGTATCCATTAGGTATTGCATTTGTGTTTTTACAAGTTTTAGGTTCCAATGGCCCATTCATAGTTTTGTTTTCCAAAGAATTTCAAAAAAGGGGAGAAAAAAAAAACCAAATTTAGGCTTTTGACAAACAAAGAAAACATTAAAGTAATTGAATAAATGTTTTTATTTGTTCGTGGAAATGAGGAATAATAAAATATTTTTTTTCAAATCCTTGAAGAGGTCAATTTATTTGTGAATTAAGTTTAAATCTTTTAAGGCAAAAAAATATCAAAATGAAGGAATTTTCTCTATAAATAATAAAAATTTTTTAGAAAAAAAACAAAATTCAGCTTTTCCTTCCTCTAAAAGTTTGCCCAAACCAAAGAAATCGATTAAAACACAAAAAAAAAAAAGAAAAAAAAATTAAAATAAAAAAAAATTGAGAAATGAAATAAAAAAAATTAATTAATCAAAAGATCAAAAATGAAAGAAAGGGTTAAGAAATGAGAATAATTTAGGTTTTGCAAATTGGAGCACATAAATTAACTCCAAATCGTTTCAATGGCAAGGGTTTAAATTATTTTTATGTTCTTTTTCCTTTCAATCAGAACATAATAACAGAAACAAAACAAAACAAACAAAAACAAAACACTAACCAAATGCAATCGTCGAACTACGTGGACTTTGATCCCCTTCTGAGGGTACGTAGGCCCTAGAGTCTTATCCTAGGTCAAGTCCGCCTTTGTAAATAAATTTTTTTGTCCATTTTTCATTTTCTTAATTTCTTCCATTTTGTTTTCCAATCTCATTTCTTTAATTTCATTCTTCTTCCTTTTAATTTCATTTCTTTTATTTCCATTATTTATTTTGCATGTGACTTGTAAAAGGGGAATTAAAATAGAATATAAGCCATGGTAATCTTGCACAACTAACTTAGGGTAACCGTTCTTAGTAACGGGTGTTGTAGGGTGCCTAACACCTTCCCTACTCACAATCGACTCCCGAATCCGAATTTGGTTCGTAGACCACCTTTTTGTGACATTCCAAATTAAAAGGTTTTTTTCCAAAATTTTACCTTTTCAAAAATAAAAATTTGGTGGCGACTCTACTACTTTTCTACTTTTATTTTAAACCATTGATTTCGATTTGGCGCCGCGCGGTCGCATTTTCGGGTGTGACAATGAGAGAAGTGTGGGTATTATATATGAGACATCCCTCAAAGAGGATAAAATAAAAGAAGCTATGTCAGCTAACATAATCCATTATAATTCTAAGAGTTATCTTCATTATAAAACTAATTTTTGTTTGAACAGTATATAAGTCTTTTAGTTATTCAAATATGACTATGATTTTCATGATATATATATATATATATATTTAGGAATCCAAAATACAGTCAAAATAGTAATTGAGAATTAAAAAGTGACTATATTGAAAATTGAACTTTTAAAAAGGCAAAGTTAATAGTGAATGTATCAGAGGTCTGGAACCAAATATTTCAAACCCATTATTCACTTGAATCACCTAATAGTGTAATTAAAAAATAGAAAGCAATAAAAAGCTTCCACTCGATATGCAAAAGTAAAAACCAACTCTATTTATGATGGAGGTTTAGGTTATTTTGAGCTTTTGTATATAAAAGAATAAATTTAGTTAATTTTGTGTCAAGTAGTTTAATTTAGCTTTTAAGTAGTCTTTGTAGTGATTTGATAGCTACTGGTGTATTTTAATATTTATAGATTTGGTTTAGTCTTTGTAAATAGAAGTTGATTAGTTTTGAGTGTTTTGTAGGTTAAATAACCAATTAAATGAAGTCTTGAAGTCTAAGAATCATGGTTGTTAAAAATTCTTGTTAACACATAAAAATGTCTATGTTTACATTTACGCATAAGGAAAATTGGTTAGTTTGACTCAAACTTAAAACTTAGCAAACACGTAGTAAACTCGCACTTTTTGCAAACCTCTCTTCTATTATGTACTAAGTAATCATATTATTGGTAAATTATTCATAATAGAAATCATTTAACTTATGTTAATGAAGTCATAACATGGTAAAAGGGATTATATAACTTATAGCATACTAATTTGGTTATCATAAAACGTAAAGTTTCAACTATTTGGGAGAACAACCTTAAGCAGGGTTTTCATCATTAATACTTTATAACAAAAGCTAATAGTCAGTACTTAAGACCTATACATATACATAAACACATTAAAAAGTATCCTAAGCTATCACAAGAGTTTGGTGGGAAAGCACATATATACAATCAAAAGGTTATAAGTTAGTTGTATCCTAAACCATTGGGGACCTTGTTATTAAGGTCTTACATGATTAGGTGAGGAAGGAGAGGCTATGTCTCCTCAGTCATTGTAATGGTTTTCATATCGATAATCACATTCACTGGTCTAATGCCTAGTAACTCTGTTGCCATCCATTCTATTTTGACTATATATCTGGTAGTGGGCATCCTAATTAATTAAACACATTATCACACAAATATAACAATTATAATAATTCTCAATAAGACAATTTATAAGTTCAAAACATATAATGATTCAACTATGTGAAGAAAATATTTTATTTCCCTTGTCTATCTAAGATCAATTGGCATCATGCATACAGAAGAATAAATGGCATGACAAACTCATAAATAGCACATAACCAATGCATTTAATGGTAATACAAATAATAATTACATAATAATCACCATGCATATAAGCCGTCATTGAGTTTCTTATAATCATATATCTCAACATATTAAGGCATGAATCATAATCTCATTTGGTGGAAACATAGCTTCATTTGTAATACCTTATCCAATTACTGCTTAATTTACATCACAAATGGAGTAGAATAGCTATTTCCATAAAATTTGTACTTTTGGCAGCGAAAAGTATCGTTATTAAAAGCCAAAATAATTTATCTTTGGCTAAATGGACCATGTAGACTTACCAAACTCATTTTTCATCCATAACACATTTGTTCAATCAGAAATATCACATTTTGAACCATAAATTTTGGGTCCAAGGCATATATCACAAAACCATATCACACTTGTAATTTTTTATATGCTCCATAGTCTAATATAATTTTTGAAAATTCATAACTAATTTTCAAAAATTCCCTATCATGTAAATTATAGCTTTTTGGAAAGTTCTGAATGTCCTTTAACTACCATAAAAATTTTAGATCAAAATAATAACGTTTGGCCTTTGATATTGCAATGGAACAGTAATTGGGTCATTGGTTTTGACAATCGTAGAGATGCAACTTAAAAAATTCATTTATCTCTTTGTACAGATCCAAATTGAGTGTTCTCAATGGCTATGGAAAGCTTATGATGTCTACTATATGCCTGTAAGATTTCATAACCTTTAGACTTTATTTGGCTCTTGAATGACATAAAAAATTATTGACCATATAAACAGTAACAATAACAATTTTTGCATAATTTGGCTAATTTTAAAAAATCATAATAAAATATTTAGATTTCTAAAAATAGTTCTCTTTGACTCTATGAAAAGCTCTAGATGAGACCTATTTTCTTTCCAAATTTCATGTAAAAACTCATCTATTTGGTTAGACTATGGTTCAAGGCAATAATATGGTCAATTTTAGGATCCACATAGCTTCAAATGGTACCAAATGGCCTTCTAGTCATACCATGACCATTTACGCATGCCCAATAACTTAAACACAGCATATAGAAGCATCCTAATAGGCCCAAATCATCATGAAACTCAAAATCACTCATCCACTTATTCTTATACACATGCATACTAAGGCTCAAGGATGTCAGCAATTTACATACTCATGCATTTGGTTCCAAACTTGGTTCATGCATCATAATTATATACTTTTACACATATTCAAGAGTTTACATCTCATAAACATCATATACATATATACTTTGATATCAAAATACACAAAATCTTATCCTATTGTCAAAGTCTCATCATTCAAGCTCTTTGGCTTCCATTTCTTGTTCTATGAAACTCACATAGACATGGTTAGACATAAAGTGGGGAAGAGTGAGATTCAAATAATTTTAATAGCTCTTTTACCATTTTAAACATACATATATGACACATTTTCATTTCAAAGAATAAGCATGCAATGAAAGCTTTTAGTAGACATACATATTCATTTTTTATGTCACATGAACTCATTCAAATCAAACATAAGTCCCTAGGGACTTTTGGTCTAACCTTACCCAATTTTTTTAAAACTTTTGGATTTGCTTCACCCACTTTTAAGGACTTTTGACTTAGTCTTGCTCTTCTTTGTGACTTTTGGCTTTGTCTTACCCATTCTTAAAGACTTTTAGCTTCTTCTCATGCAATTTAAGGGGCTTTTAGCACAACCTCACACATACGGAGCCATCTTACATTCAAAACATGTTTTAAGAGATATAACGGTACCAAAGCATTTAACCAATGGCTATAAGCATATCTCATGATTCAAACATTCACACAAGCATCCAATGATAATCAAACAACTAAGAAACAAAAAAGGATAGAAAGCTACCTTAAGCCAAGAAACATAAGCTTTCTTCCTTGTATTTCTCTGTCCCCTTCTTAGCCTCACACACTCGCCTAGGAGGAGCTTGATTTTCTAGGCCTAGACACATCAAATAAGACATAATTACATCATTAGAACTAATTCTAACCTTACATAAACTCTATGCAACCATGTTCTAACTTATGATATGCTTATGGTTCCGTACAAAGGTATAATAAAGCAACTTATATAATTTATTATCTTGGCTCCAATTTCTCATTCAATCTAAGTCTCATGACTCTGTTTAAACTTATTAGAATTAGCACAACCTCAATTCAAGGAGCCAAATATCAAGTTATTTCTTTATACCTTAAAAAGGAACATAAACTTTCATATTATAAACCATGGTTTCTCAATTCAAATTAATAGTTCCTTTGGGTGTTTATTAATCATATCTAGACCATTTCTATCATTAGAATCAAAGAAAACTCTCCCTATGTGCATAACCCTCTCCTTGGCTGAGACTTACATTAGGTGAAGAACCTATGGAATTTCATTCAAGGTCCTAGGGGTTTTGGCATCCATGAAGCTTCTTATACCTCTTGTGAACTCATACATACTCTTATATAAGTTAAACTATCATTAGGAAGCTTAAATTCTGAGTGCAATAAGAACCCTAGGAGACATTACTTGAATTCTAAAGCTTTTCTTTTAGTTCCAATTGCATATTCTTAATCCTCATACTCTAAAACCCTTGTTCTTATCTTCTTATGGCCAAATTCATCTTCTCCAATATGGGCCTAGGTTTGGCCTAAATGCTCAAGGAAGAAGGAGACAAGATGAAGCAAAATAATCCATGGTTTCTTACTTTTTTGCAAGCTTTTCAAGAGAACTTTTTCAAGCTTCCAAACTTGGCTTCAATTCCTCTCTTCTTCTCACTAAACCAGCCAAGAAATAGCTCCAAATAAGTCATCAAAACTATAAAAGAATAGGAGAAAAAGGAGAAGAAGTTTGGCGAAGGAGAAAGCATGAGAAAGTAGTCATTTCTTACCTTTTCTTCTTGATTTTTTCCTTCCTTCTTCCTCCCTCTTGGGGCACCACTTGAAGTAGGCTCTATTTCTATTTTAGTATAAAAAAGAGTTAATTTAGGCATAAGGGAGAAATGGAGCGTGGTATATAAAAAGCTAGGCCAAGTTATAACACTTTTTTACAATTTCAATTGAGTCCTTTTTCTTGGTTCTTTTCTTTTGGACTTATTTCAACTTCTTTTTGAGAACCGTTTTTTCTATCATAAAATTTAGATTCTTTAATTCATAAAATGCCTCTAGTTTCATCTAAATTGGATTTAAAACCTTATTGAATGCTCTGATCAAAGTTTTGGTCAACTGACACTCTAAAATATATACCAAAGGTGTTTTAATCATTCTAGGGTTTCTATGATTTTTAAAGCCTCTGAAAAGCTTGAGAAACTCAATTTTTCTATTTAAAAATTCTTCATTTGAGTTTTCTAAAAGTTGGCTAAAATTACAAAAATACCATTGCCTTTTTGCTTAATTTTATTTAGCTATTCTGGCTTTGATTTCCAAGTATCTTTAGCTTTGTATTCTTATTTTTGGACATCTAGATTATCACTTTAATTTTATTTGGCCTCTAATCATTCAATTTAGGGGATTTCCTTTTGTAATCTCCTTAGTTTTAGGACTTTTAGAATAAACGAGTATTACATCATCTCCCTTAACAACATGGCTAGGATGAATTAAAAGATGCATAGACTTTATACTCAGTGTCCCATATTATTAAGTACAAGCCTAAGTTTTCATAAACATTGCATAACTAAGGGTGGATGAGCATTTTCCTTAATTCATTGGATCTACACACAAAGATAATCGTTAAAGTATCTATAATAAGTGTAATATTCTATATTTTGTAAGCTAATATAGTTCATAAAAAATGAAAAGAAATAGTTAAAAGTGGTTTATAGGGAGAAAAGAACTAGTTAAGGCTAGAAGAGCATATTTAAGCCTAATTGGGTGAAAAATTAGGGATTTAAAAAGTATGAGAAATAACTTAAAAAATGAGTATCACTTATCATAATATTATAATATAAAGCTAATAGATTAACCAAATAAGGTTAATTTGGCTAAATCCCTTATGGTATGCAAATTAGGATTTTTAGTGGCAATATTTTTAATAAGACTTTTCCAGACCATTTTAAGCCCTTGTAACTCTAAGCAAATATTTATAATGAAGAGGAGAATTTAAAATTTAGTATGAAATAGTCAATTTTGGAAAAGACTGAAAAATGAGTTCAAACGAAGAGATTAAAGTATAGGGACAAAATGGTCATTTTTTAAAAAATTATAAAAACCCTAGAATTTTCTATTTATGTCACGCCTCACCTTTCTTCCTCCCATAACTGACTTAGACAACTCTAGAAACTCTTCCATAGTGGCATGAAAAAAAGAAGACAGAGAAAGGAAAGAAAGCTAAAATAGTAAGAATTTATGTTAAATTTTGCTATGATATAGTTATGAAAATTCTTCTACTCTTTATACTCTTTTTTATAGTGGTTTTGGCTTCTAAAAAAAATAACATTTGTAGCAATCACCTTGCATAAAATAACTTATTTGAAGAAACCAATTACACCAAAAGAATATCTAGCAAATACTCATCAAAATAAGGTATGAGTTAAGCTAAAAAAAAGTTGTATTCTTGGAATCTTAGCATACTGATGTTTTGGGCAAGAGAGAGAGTGAGGGAAGTGAATATGTATTTAATGAAAATCAAGGGTTTAGAAGGGTGAAGAGTAAGAACATGCTAAGAAATTAACCTAAAAACCAAGAAATTGCAATTTTAGTTCCATTAGGGCATGGTTTGTCCTTGAGCAATTCAAAGCCATAGGAGGATTAGTTGATCTCCATAATAAGATAATTGAACTAGAAATTAATTATAAATATCTTAAAGAACTCAAATTTCCTATGAAACCAACAAAAATTCCAAGATTGGGCTAGGTAGTGATGATTTTAGCCAAGAGGAAGAAAGAGTACCAAGGGAAGTTTTTAATTTAGTCTCATGATTTAATAGGCTTAATGGAGTAATATAAAAGCTAGATGAACTATTGGTTTGAAAAAAGGAATGAGATTTGATGATTTTGACATTATGGTTCCATAAAATATCTTATGCCCTAGGAATGGAATAAGTAATATGGCTAAGCTTTTAGATTTGTTTTAGCTACAAAAAGTGAATAAATTGAGATAGATGAATAATGAAATTTTTATATGAAATATGGCAAATGGAATGAGTCATCTTGAAACACTTAAAGTAACCTAAATCATGTTTAAGTCCTAATATGTACATGCATTGTTAGAGTGAGATTGAATATGTTTTAATTGATTTTTTATGCTTTAATTGATGTGCCTAGGCTAAGTAGAACCATACCAAAGTGTGTGTATGAGGCCATGGGATCAAGAGAAGGAGAACAAGGAAATTGACTGAATTTGCTTGATAAGGTTACTTTTCCTTCATTCTTATATATATGGCTAGTTTGTTTGAGTATTTTGGTTACTTGTATATATTGTTTACAATTGTTTAACTTGTTAATTGTTTGAATAGACTATGCAATTATATAAGACCTACTTGGAATTTATGAGTAGGATGGCTCTAATGTTGGGTGAGGCTAAGGAAGTGAGTATTGATTTGTTCTATCTTAGGCCAAAAGTCCCTTGAAGGCATGGATAATATACATGCTTATTTCTATGTGCTTGAGTGAACTATATGTGTATTTGAATGAAAGTTTTGTAACAACCAAAAATTGTGTTGAAAATTTTCTAAGTCTGCTAGCTATAGCAAATGTACCTGTTTGCTATAGCGAGAAATGGTCTAACTATAGCGAATGTGTCTGTTTACTATAGTGAGAATGCTTTTAGCTATAACGAGTTCTAGCATCCCATACAAAAACCAAGGGGTTCCTCACAATAGCGCGCTATATAGCGAGAATAGAGGTCTGGGACTGATATGTGCTCGCCGTAGCAAAAGTTATTTTTTGCTATAGCGAGGGTTAGTACGGAAAAGCGTGAAAAAAAGAGAATTTTACTTCTTAAAAATTCCAGATCCTCTCCTTTTCTTCTAACTGACCTAAACTTTGTCCGAAATAGAGAAAAATGCTTGAGAAAGAAAGAGACACTAAGAGAAGCTAAGAGAGAAGGAAGGAAAGCAAGGAAGAGATGTAAGAACCTTTAAAGATCTTCATGCTTCTTCTTATTGATTTTTTTCTTCTCCTTCTAAGTTTCCTTTCGATGGGTGATTGAGTAAGATAGATCTGTTCTAACCTAGAATGAGCAAGAAACCCTTTAAAGAGAGTGTGATAAGTTAAGAAATATCAAGGAAGTAGAAGGAGAGTTAGTGAAATTCTAGAGGGAGAAACTATGGGTTCTTACATATTTGGTAGAGTTTGCCTTGATAAAGAACCCCCTAGCCTTGTGAGTGTTTATTTAAGTTATTATAAAGTAATTCTATGCTCTTTATTGTGTCTAGACTTAAAAGAATTGGCTTTATCTAGTTGTAGTGTTGAGACCAAGAAAGATAAAGAGAAATCAAAAGGGAAGGCTTGTGTTGGCTTTTAAGGTAGCTCTTCACTCTTTCTTGTTACATTCTTAGATGTGTAATAGTTATTGTATGCTTGTGTATATGCTTGTATTGTGAAACATGCCATTTGATGTCGCCTTGATGCATTGGTACCAATATGCTTATTTTTAGGTTGTGAAAATTGCTCAAGTGAGGTAATGTCAAAAGTCCCTTGAGAAGGGTGAGGTGAAGCCAAAAGTCCCTAGAAATAGGTGAGATAAGGCCAAAAGTCTCATAACCGAGTGAGGCCAAGTCAAAAGTCTCTAAACTAAGGGTGAGGCCAATCCAAAAGTCCCAAAAATCAAGTGAGGCTAGACCAAAAGTCCCTAGAGTTTAGGCTTGGCATTGATATGATATTCATGGCATGTAAATCATGTATTGTATGATTGAAATGGTTATATGTCTACTTACATGCTTTGACTTGATTATATGCCTTAATTGCTTCCTTGAATGAGTGTATGAGCTATTGAGATTCCATGAATCTCATCCCCTTCCTTCTCCCATCTTATATGATTCAGGTGGAGCTCAAGAGTTTAAGAGTGGAGGTCATGAGGCATAAAAGGCCTTTATTTTGACACTTTTGCACACTTTTGCATAGTTTGATGTATAGGAAAGCTAAAGTACTTATGTATACATATTTTTTGAGATGTAAATGCTTAAATAAGTGTAGAAGTATGTATCAATGATGTATGAACCATGTATAGAGCCAAAGTAATAAAAATATGGAATTTGACCCTCTTGCGACTTGTATATAGTAGTGTATTTTTGCCTGTAGCATAGTAAGTTTGAGATGTATGATAATTTGGACCACTTGAGCATTTCATATATGCTATATTTATGCTTTAAAACTTGCTTAAGAGATATTAGAGTATGTAGGAGACCATTTACCCAAATTTTGAACCAATTATGGTGTCAAAACTACCAAACTTGTGAGCTTTGTCAAAGTATGACCAAATGAGCTCTTCTTGATATAAAATTTGGCATGCCTCTAGAGCTTGTTGAGAGCTTATTGGGAAGCTTAAGTAGGTAATATTTGGAGGTCTAGGGAATATTTGGTGAATTGTTGAAGTTAAGAAATTTTGATGGCTTTGGTTAGTGCACTATTACCATAGGTTTGAAAATGAATCTGTGTCATTCATAGACCAAATGGTTTTCAATTGTCATGAAATTTTATGAGAAAACTAGACATCCACAGTGACCTATACCAATTGGAAGCACCTCAATTGGAGGTCGGTAGAGGGAGAAATAACTTTCTAAAGTTCTGTGTTAGTATTAGGGAAGCCATTCGACCTTTGTTACTGTTCCATCAGTTTTCAAGCTCCAAAATGTACTGAAATGATCTAAACTTATTTTTCTCCCCTAGTTCACATTTATATCTTTCCAAATTGGTGCAGTTTGCTCAGATTGGATTTTTGTAGAATTAGTTATAAATTTTTGAAGTTCATAATAGCAAGCTGCATTAGTACCAGGGACAGCCGGACCTCTGTCTCTTTTTCGATGTCAAACATGGTCCAAATGTTGAGATTGTGGTTGGAAATTATTTTTACTGTAAAGTTAACACCTAGAGCTTTCTAGAAAGCTATATTTTTTTTATTCCCATTTTTTTTAGAATTAGTTATAATTTTCCAAAGTTAGGGCCAAAAATCTGACTTTTGGGCCATTTTTGAGAAATTACAATTTGGGGTTTTTGGCTTCATAACCGTGATTCATAGGTTGTTTTATACTATGTATGAGTTGTATAAATGGAGTTTGAGTGGAATATGTGGTTGATGGGTTCACGGGACCTACGGAACAAATTATGAACGTCTAAACCCCGATATATAGTAGGAAAAATGCCATGGTTTGCTCTTTTCATTGGAAATCATATGGAATCAAGTCTAAGTAGAGACTAGTTGGGGTTAATATATTATGGTGTTACAAGTTTAGCTACTAGAATTCTTTAAATCTTATAATTTCCTATTTCTACTAACCATGACTAGATGAAATTTAAAGAAAGGAGAATGAAGAGGCAAAAATCTAGAAAGGTCAAATTCCATATGTGTATATCCTAAGACTTAGTGTTATATATATGAATATGTAAATTCTTATTTTGATGCAATGTAATAGTTAGATTTGATCACGAGTTAGACTCAAAAAAATTTATAATTTTTTAGGCCCGAGCCTGGCCCTTTTTTTAAAAGATTATTATTTTTAATTTAATTTAATTTTAAAAATATTTTAAATATTATATTTCTTTTATTTCATTACTTATTAGGCTCACTTTTTTTTTAAATACCAAATAGTCCAAAAAAAAATATGGTAGGAAATTTAAACAATTTGGGCTATACATAAGATAATAAAACTTTTTAATATGATTTTTTTTCAATAATATTTTTTTTATTTTTGATTTTTTAAATTATAATTTATTTCTAATAATATATTATGCAATAATTGAGAGTGAAAAATAATTATTATATATGTTATATCATTCTTTTTTACTTATATTAGTAGTTATAAATAGTTTTTCTAATAATATTATTTATTAATAATATATAAAAAATAAGTATAATATGGGTTGGGTTTGAAAAAAAAAAAAGCTTGGCTCATTTTATATTCTAGCTTTTTAAAAATATGTTCATTTTTTATCGAATTTTTTTTGGGCTTGTATCCATTTTTTTCAAGCCGAATGAGTTTTCCGGCCTATGATCAGGTCTAGTAATAACTATATATGTCAAAGTGTTAGTCTATGATTTTGCGACCAATAGATACATGTGTGAGATATTTAAACGTGATTTAACATCTAGAAATCCATGCGGTTTACATGTATGCTTTCATGTGGAATATGAATCTTAGATACAAGGCAATTTTCATGTAATGAACCATTGCTATATGATGCATGTATAGATTGAAATTTACTCATGACAAGTGATAGCATATTAGAGCTCATTTGGTGTATTTTGGAATCAAAATTTTGACCATTTGAGTCATAAAATGTTTCTTTACCATTGACTACCTTAATGATCAAATTTGGGTTAAAATTTGATTAGCATTTAAAGGACATTCAAAGCTTGTTAAGTTTGTAATTTTTGGAGCTCTAAAGAATAATTAGTGAATTTTCAAAGTTAGACTCCAAAAAAGTTATCATGATACTAGTACTATTTATGCTATATAGATATGGTTTTTGTATTCTTTGAGGGACCAAATGAATTCATTTTAATCTAAATTTTGTATAGTAAAAAGTGTATATCTCAAGTTTTAGCATGACACTTAATTTGTTGCAATCAAAGTTGTGTAACCCAATTTATGAATTTTTGAAGTTGATGCTCTATTATGTATTCTAGAGCTTAAATGAACAAATGATCAATTCTATATATATACATATACATATACATATACATATACATATACATATATATATATATGTGTGTGTGTGTGTGTGTGTGTGTATGTTAACTTGGATGAAACTAATCACCTGAGTATGAAATTGTGAGATGGAATGATGGAAATCCATTTTTGAACATTATAGGTCCTTTTGATGTAATTAATATTGAATTTCTATTGCTAAAAAATGTATTGTGTTTACTTGTGTAATACCATACTATTTCTAACATTGATCCTCTAAGGTGCAAGTGGGATTATACAATTCTTCAAAAAAATTCCAAGAAAATACATTAAAATAACGAATTAAATCATGTTGTGTAGCGAATAAATTTTTCATTTCGTATCTCCAAGATCCCATGAACTCATCAACCACATTCTCTAATTATTTTCCATTCATACAAGTCATAACATTCTCAAAACTTGGCACAACCATGGATCAAGGGTCAAATACCCAAAATAATCACGTTTTGCCTCGGGTTCCAGGGTGGCAAAATTTGAGGCAACTTTGAAAAATTACAACTAATTCTAGAAAAATCAAAATCAAGCAAACCATACCTTGTTGGAAAGCTCTGGGTGTTAATGTCACACTAAAAATAATTCCCTACCATGAAAATTTCATCTAGACCATGTTTGACAATAGAGAATGTAGGAAGGTCCGATTGCCCTCTGATACTAATACAGGTTACTGATATAATCTTTGGAAATTCCTAATTAATTTCACAAAAATCCAATTCATGCAATCTATACCGATTTAGAAAGCTACAGATGTTAACTAGAGGAAAAAAAATTAATTCCAAACCAATCCAGATGCATTTAGACTTTGAAATTCAATCAAACAGTAGCATGGGTTTGACTGTGGGCTTGGTACTGGATAACAACTTCAAAAATTAATATCTCTCTCTCTAGACATCCAAATGAGGTTCTTCTAAGTGGTACAAGTCTCTGGGAAGTTCTAGTTTTTCCTTGTAAAATTTCGTAGCAATTGGATATCATTTGCCCCATGAATGATGGAGAAAAAATTTTGGACAAGATAAATAGTACACTAACCAAAACTAAAATTTTTGCCAATTTCAAAAATTTGCCAAATATTCTATATACTTCAAAATAATACCCACTTTAGCTTCCCAAAAAGCTCTCAACAAGCTGTAGATGCATGCCAAATTTCAGACCAAGAAGGACTTATTTGGATAAAAAGTAACGTAACTTACTTAAATGGTCAATTTTGCTTCATGTGAGGGGTCAACTTTGTCCAAATGACCTCTCCAATAGTTTGGCTCCTCTTGGGCAAGTTCAAAAGCACAATTATGACTTGTGTGGATTGCCAAAGTGATCCCAAACCTCATTCATCTTAATTTGGCCATCCCACATCCATTAATGTACTACGCACATAAACCATTCAAGAAGCTAAATTCCACATTTGCATTGATTTAATATCACACATGGGCTACATAACATTCATACATCATATTACATTTGCTCAAGGTCTTACATTACAAAAATAACTTGTACAAGTTCATTTTGACATTTATACACAAGGAGAACAATAAAACATTCCAATTGTAACTCTTCAAGGCTCAGGGCTTGCTTTCCTTGTATCTTGGGAGCCACTTAGATATATCAAGATGAAAGGGGGAAGGAGAGTGAGATTCCTTGAATCTCAATAGCTCACACACCCATTCACACACACATTTAAAGCATACATACATCAAGGGTGCAAATAAACAAGCTAATAGAACCATAAAAGCTCATTTATAAAATATTTATGCCACGCTTTCACAATCAAGCCATTAAAAAGTTCTAGAGACTTTTGGTTTTATCTCACCCATTTCTAGGACTTTTGGATATGTCTTGTCTTTGGCCTAGGGATTTTTGACTTAGCCTCACTCATCTAAGAGACTTTTGGCCTAGTCTCACCCATGTCATGAGACTTTTGGCACTTCCTCACTCACATTAAGGAATTTTTAGCATCACCTCACCGTTATGAGCCATTCTCACTATCAATGGCATTCAAGATAAAAAATTGGTACCAATGCAATTTCAAGACATCAAGTGGCATTTCTCAAATCACAAGAGTACACACAAGCACACAATTACTTACATATGCACATAAAAATGCAAGGAGAATGAGGTGTAGAGCTATCTTAGATTTATGCAAGCTTTTCTTGATCCTTTTCCTTCCCTTTTTCGGTCTCACAAGTACACCTAGGTGGATGTATATTCTCTTGTCCTAAACACCATAAAGAACATACAATCACATACTTGAAGCAAGCCAAGACACCAAAGATACTCTTAAAAATATACTTAATCCTACAAGTGACATAATGGTTCTATAATTGGCCTATTGAAGCAATTCTCACATTTCAAGTTCTAGGCCCTATTCTTTTATTATTTCTTGATCTATTGGACTCATTTAAGATCCTTGGAGCTCTCACATATTCATTTGCAAAAGTACAGAACCAAGTTGCTTCACAAAGCACCATTATGGACATCATTATCTTATCTCTTAATCTATGGTTCCTAAATTTTTTTCAATGGTTTCTCCCTTCTTCTAACATCATATAAAGTCCCAAACCAAGGTTAGAACAAATTAAAACACTCTCCAACTTAATTATCCTAGCTTGGTCAAGACATACACACCAAGGAAAGTTCATGGAGTTCTTGATTTTTCTTTGATGGGAGAGCCACTTGGGAGGGTTTCTAGAGGTTTTAGAAACTCGAGGAAACACTCAAATAGCCAAGGGAACACTCATATAAAATCAGATTTTCCAAAATCCTAAAGAAGCTTACACTTTTTTAACTTGATTTCTGCTAGTTTTCATGCAATTTCTTGGTGTTTTTCTAATTCCCACATTCCAATTTCATGGTTTCTCATTAGTTTTAGGTCAAAACCTTCCTTTCCTAATTGGTTCTATATTGAGGCATCACACCCACAAGAAGAAGCAAAAGGGAAGAAGCAACAAAAATAGGAAATCATCTTAGATTTTATCTTGCTTTCAATAGTCTTTCTTCTTAGTTTACTCATCTTCAAGAATTTCAAATTGTTCTCCCTCTTTCTGGACCAGAAATAGAACCAAACATCCAAATAAATTCATAGGAAAAGAGGAGGAAGAGAGGAGAAGAAGTTTTCTAAAGGAAGAACACAAATTTCCATGATTTTCTCACCTTTTCTTAGCTTTTCTTCCTCTAAAATTTCCCTCCTCTTGTGTTTTTCCTATGAAATTGAGCAGAAAAAAGTTGGCTTAAGGAAGGAGAGGAAGTGGTGTGATTTATGGAGGAGTTTCAAGACAATTCAAGATAATTCTTTCCAATTTTGCCTTTTTGTAATGACAATTTCGTTTTGGCTTCGTTTTAGATCCTTTTTTAAAACTGCCTTCTCTATTATAAAATTTAGGTTTCTAATTTAATAAAATGCCTTTATAATCATTCAAATTAGAGTTAAAACCTTCCCAAATAAATCTGTTAAAGTTCAGGCTCACCGTCGTTAGAAAACATACATTGAAGAGGCTTTACTAGTCCCGAGGCTTCTTATAATTTTTGAGACCTCTGAGAAGCTTGGCCAACTTACCAAAAGTTGCACTTATTTATGAAAATACTATTACATTTTGTCAGTTTTGTTACAAATTATTTCACTATCCTAACTCTATTTTTTTTCGTCTGAGCCTAAAATTATCATTTTTAAAAGTATAGGATTCTACCCAAATTTTTTTGGACATTATCTAGCTTATTTCAAAGCACTTGCTTTTATACGGCTCATTTTGTTGTTTATGGAATTTACGTTCTTTACAACTTGTATTCAAATAGGCATATATTTGTATTAAGAAAATGAGATATATTAAAGTGTAACGCTAAGTATAAAGAAACCTATCATAAAAACATGCTATCTAGGGTGTCCCCTAAAATAGATCCATATCACATGTAAGAGAAAAATAAGGTTTCCTAGTTCATCTCTGAAGAGAAGCCATATTCTCGAAGAGAAGATGATCCACCTCTAAAGAAAAGCTACATCCCTAAAGAAAAACTAATCCATCTCTAAAAAAAAGCTCATATGGAGATCATCCGTGAAGAACCATTTCTTCTAGATACTAATATTTTCTAATGCTCCAATATAAAATATGCCTAAAATATAACCATAATGCTATGCGATAATGAACTTTTATTCCTATAGGAATAATTCATCAATTTGTACAAGTTCATCAAAGTATGTATACATCTACCGACACAAATACCATTACACAACTTGTAAGTCATGAAATGCTTTTAATTTCTATTGGAACCCCTTTCTCTTAGTAGTGCCTTTCATTGTCTTTAGTATTTTAATAGTCCATAATCCATATTTGTTAGTCCCAAGCATTAGTCATCTATACATAAGTATCGTTAAGGTATCGGTCTAAGCAAAATATAACTTATTTGATTTGAGGTTATGAAATTAATTGAATGAACAATTTATAAAAATAAACCTTTTGCCATTAGTGTTCTTTCTTATCTCTTGCATTTCACCTCTCCACTGTAATCCTCCATGTTTAGAAATATGGGTATTTAAAAGAACATAATAATCTATACACAAGTATTGTTCAGAGTTGAGTCTTCCATATATAGTAATTATAGTTTTTGAAGGAGTAGAGTCATTTATGCATAGGCACCATCTAAAATAAAGTCATCCATAAATAAGGTCCATATATTCGAATAATGGGGTTACTACTATAAGTTTAGTTTACTAATGCTTAAGGTTCTAAATAAGACAACTTATGTGACAATCAATCATACAAGAGATTTCAAGTTTAAAAGGCTTGAATAAGAGTTCCTAAGACCTTATAATCTTAGTTTACATATATACTAGGTATAAAATGCAAAATCGTCCATAGAATCACAAATTTAAGCATTTTTCCCTATTAAAGTAGTTATGGCATTGCAGCGTGCCATGCTTGATGCCACAATGCCACACAAGAGTTTTCTCATGTGGACAGGAAGCTCTACGTTGCAGTGCTGAGTCATCTTCTTCTTATGGAAGTTTAAGAATTTACTATTTATTCAGCCTATTTTTCATTTTTGACCTTAGCAACCCTAACCAAGCATTATAA
This sequence comes from Erythrophleum ivorense, assembly GCA_026724425.1. Classification (NCBI taxonomy): domain Eukaryota; kingdom Viridiplantae; phylum Streptophyta; class Magnoliopsida; order Fabales; family Fabaceae; genus Erythrophleum; species Erythrophleum ivorense. Next base: position 282,012 of record JAIUCV010000429.1, read on the forward strand.
ACATCCAATAATCATCATATAATAGAAAAACATCCATTAAAACTAAGAACAACAATTTAAATCAAAGTTTGCCATGAAATTATTCTAGAGAGAGAAAGTAGACAATGAAAAAAAAGGGTCTATTCTTCATTTTAACCATTCTAACTTTGTCTAAGTTCAATAAGAAGTTCTTTTAGGGCCTAAACCATAGTAAAATGACTAGTTAGAAAGTCACCTTGGGAGACCCACTAGAGTGAGAATATGATGAGAAGAAGAGAGGGATGGTAGAATGAAGTCATATGATATTCTAAACATATCACAATCATTTTTTTTCATTGTAAAAACAACATTCGAAACACAACAAGGTGAGAGCATACTCCAAATTCCACCATTAAAGAGCACCAAGTTTCTAGAGAGAGAAATAACAAACAAGAAGGAAATAGAAAAGAATACAAAAGCTAAAATGAGACTTAGTAAGACCAGATGTATCTTACTTGGTAGATTTTCAGCTTGGATCTTTAGAGAACTTCTTTTCCTCTTCTTGTTCTTTTATCCCTCTCTCTCTCTCTCTCTCTCTCTCTCTCTCTCTCTCTCTCTCTCTCTCTCTCTTTTTGTGAAATAGTTCTTATAGATATAATGGAAAGAATATAATAGACGAATTTAATAGGCTTATAAAGTGTCCTCCAAAATCTTTTGCAAATCCATCCTCCAAGTCCTTTAACATGTTTTAAGTCTACCAACTTTAGGAGGAAGTCAATCTAATCATGTACTAGCAGATGAAATTTTACATTATTTATTCAGTTTTAGATGTAAAAATTATTTCCATTTATAGAAAGATGTATATTAAAATTTTCAACTTGTTACACTTATAATTTATGCAACATTCATTTCTTGGGAGAATTTACTTTTTGGACCAAACTAAAATTATGTTTTGGTACCACCAAAATTATATTTTAGTCCCACAAAAATTATGTGTTTTGCCTTAAACTTATAATAATTATATTTTGACCCCAAAATTTTACCTAAAAACATTTATTTTTCTTATATTTTTAGGGTATTTCTAGCCTTTGAATTTTTTTAGAAATTAACTTCCTAAGTATGTATTCTACAATTTCTTCTAATTTCCTAATTACACTTTATTTCAAATAATTCATGAAAATATTGGAAATTCCTATTAATTCCATGAAAATTTCATAATATGTTTTATAAATATAAAACTCACTAAATCTTTCTTATTTGGTTATTATTAATTTCTAGCTATCTTTATAATATTATTTAATTTATTCTAAATTATTTAAATATTATTAAATAATTCTTAATTGGAAGGAGGGTATTATATTTTTGCTAGTGAGTTTACATTTTCTAGTTTAGCATAAAAAATGGTAATAGAGCCATGTGAGTAGGTTTTATATACAAGGGAAAAGTAGGCTCGTAGGAGGGATAGACTATAATTGTAGAAATCCCATAATTAGCCATTCCATGTAACAACAATACTTAAAGTGCCATTTTTCTTAGAAACAAGTAGACTCTTAATACTTATATCAATAATTTTCAACTTCATATAATCCATCAATATATTCTCATTATTCATTCCAAAAGAAATGTTAGAAGATGTGTGGTATGTAAAATTTTAGTTTTTATTTTTAAGTTTTGAAATTTTATCTATTAGATATTTGAATTTAATAAATATAAAATTTTAAATTTTTAAATATATATCTTAAATAATATAATAATATATATACACACACATTATGTTCAAATTTTTTATCCATAAATTATTTAGTAAATGTCACATGGCAAAAGACTATACATACCTCATTTTTACTTATCTAACATAATTTAATAGTCCCTCATAAAATTGTTCTTGTCCTCAAGGATTTGTATAGCTTCGGATTTAGCAAAATAAGTACTATCTTTCAATGATTATTTACGTATGAACTTTATTAGAATTTTTTTGTTGAGTACTATAGAATATGGATAAATTCCTTTTAAATTAGTATAATTTGAATTGTGTTTGAATTCTTGCTTTATATTGTATTTTGACTATTATGTATAATGTAATTATATATTTCAATAGCCATTTATGAATAGAAGAAAACTCCTTATGGCTTTATGTTATGGGTCAACATTATAAGTTCGCCTTCTTTTTTTGCTTTTTTCTAAACTTGCAAGTTTGACAACCTTGCTTGTTCATATGTTTTGCTACCTTGTTTTATTAAAAAGTTCTAAGAAATATGAAATTTCTTTCTATCCCTTCCTTCTTGTTGTTGATTCCATGTGATGTGTACTTACCACCATTGTTAGAATGCAAGCATTTTGCCTACTTACCCATATGTTTCTCCATTTTGGCTCTCAATTCCTTAAACTTTGAGAATACCTCAAACTTATCCTTCATAAAATACACCCAAGTTTTTCTAGAGAATTTATCTATGAAGTTAACAAAAATACTTAGCTCCAATTTTCTCTAATAGAATGGTTAGACCCTACACATCATATGAATATATTTTAGGATATTACCACTCTAGTGCTAAGACTTCTTAAATGGTACTTGGTTCTACTTACAAAGAACTCACATATATCAACCTTACATAATTTAACTCCCTTCAGCAACCTCTTTTTATGAAGTTACCTCATTCCCTACTCACTAATATCTAGAGCTTAATTTAAATTGTACCTTACATAATTTAACTCCCTTCAACAACCTCTTTTTGTGAAGTTACCTCATTCCCTACTCACTAATATGCCTTAATCACATATGCCAAAGAGTAGAAGTATTTGTGTCTAACTTAAAATATATTGCAGATGCTTTGTTAATAATGGTACTACCATTTAGCCCACCTCATTCTATTTCATTATTGTCAAAGCATCATTAGTAATCTTTAAAACTTTACTATTTGCAATCACTAAGAAACAATATCTTGTCTTCTCTAACAGAACTAGTTAGATAAGATTCTTTTCCAACTCTGGAACATGCTTTATGTTATCTAGGTTTTTAACCACTCTATCATGCATCTTAATCTTAAGATGTCCATTACCCAATTCAACTATACTAGCATCATATGGCTTATAGGAATCAAACCATTCCCTATGAAATGTAAAATGGTAAGAACATGTTAAATCTCAAGTCCAAGTAAAGTTATGCCTCCTTTTGTCTTTTGCAAAAGCCACTGAAAGATATTCTTTAAAAGTTTTGGTCACTAAACTCGTTGAGTTAGAAATATTGTCATTCTCCACCTTATTCATTAGCATTGGATAATCTCTTTTAAGGTGGCCTTTTCAATGAAACATACAACATTATCCTTTCCTTACATTTGACTTTGATCTCCCTTTTAACTTCTTGTGGAATTGATTCTTATCTCTTTCCCTACTTTTACCTTGTTTAAAACTAACCAACCTTTTTTAAGGACTATCTGAATCCATCCTTTACATAATGTTATAGGACCTAAATGCTATAACTAACTCTTTTTAGTCTATTGTCTCCTTTTTAAACACCAATGTTTTTATTAGATGTTTAAATGAAGGCCATAAAGAACATAGTAGCATCAATGCCTTATCCTCATCACACATCTTCATATTAGCCCTCTTTTCCACTCTGAAAAGGTTAGGATCCCACTTCATGAGAAGTTCGTTAGTGAATGGTAAGTTTTTTTGACATGAACAAAGTTTCTAACTTTGTCCATAGTCTTTTTGTCATCTTATCCTCTATCACATCATAGATTATCAAATCATCTAGACACATCTGAATCATATTGAAGGCAATTTAATCCATATCATACCATTCCTCCTCATCCATCTTGTTTGGGTTTTTTCCTATAAGTTCCTTTTGAACCCTCAATTAGACTAATAAATCTTACACTCACATTTGCCTAGGGCTAAAGTTACCTTTATCATCAAACTTATTAAACATGGCATGCACATTAGTGGTGTCCATCTTCAAAAATTTCAAATAGATTTGAAATTTGAATTTACTTTGCACAATAAGAATCTAATAAATTTCAATATACCTTGTCAACTTAACTCCTTAAACAAATGCGACCAAGTACTAGATGTTGAATATGCCTAGTACTAGATGTTGTAAATTGAAAGCTAAACAAGATGAATAATTAATCAAACATCCACAAACAAGTGCAACCAAGTAAGACAAGAGAGAGAGAGAGAGAGTTAATAGGACATGAGACATGGGAGTTATTATAGTTCATCCAATTATGCCTTCATCTACATTGATGATGATCTTTTATTATTATAAACTTTTGGAAATTATAAGAAAACCTCAGCCTCTCCTTTTAGATTTTGAATTTCTCATTTAATCCACTCACCCTTAGCTTTTCCTTATATGGTAAAACCTTAGAAATTACATAATTTCCTACCTTTACATGGTAGGAACCTTAGAAACTCTTTATAAGTTGAATAACTTAAAATAGAAAATTCTTAAAACTTTAGCTATTAAGCACTGCGACTAAGGCTTTAAGTGTTGTGGTTCTCTCATCTCTAGTTGAATCCCCTATTTTTGCTTCAAATTGGTGCTACAATTAACATCTATAACATGTGGTGCCCTAAGCTAGTGCTAGTTGTTGTCTTTAAGTAGTTTTCTTCGATTTTAACCACATTATGCTACACCAATTGACTAATAACAACACAATGCCCACTTGAAAAACAAAATTATCCCAAAACATTCACAATCCATTCGAAAAGCCAATAACTTCCACTTTACAAGCCCTTTTAAGCCAAATTTCTCAATAAATTTGTCTCTCTTTATACTGATAAGACTAGTCTCAAAGAGGACAAGGAGACTTTCTTCATGGTGAGCAATCAAATCATGAATTAAGCAAGGAAACATCTTTAAATCCACTTATCAATAATTCCAAGTGATATAATTTATAATAACCCAAAAAAGTGGCAAAAATAAATTAGGCTTAGAATAAGCCTAAATAAACTTAGTAGCTCTAAGAGATGATAAAGGGTCATAACATATAATAACTATGCTTCTCTCTGCAAACCTTATAAGTTCTAGATTGTCTATAAGGTTAGGAGACTTGGGATGAGACAACAAAACCTTTCTTGTTGGTGAGCTTATAAAGTTTTCATTGTTCTTTAATGAAGGATTAAGAGGCTTTTTAAAATATATATATATACTTTCCTATTGAAACCATTCTAGCCACATTGGTGTTTTAAGCTTTTTCAAGATTAGCAAATAGTCTTAGAGGCCCTAAACAAACCCTTTGGTCTTTAGGCCTTCCTTGGGAAAGAGCCACCACATTCTTCCCAAATGTCTTTTCTAGTTAGATCTGCAATTGCTTTTGTTGCACATCGCTTTCTATCAAAGATTTCTTAGGATCAGTCTAATAATGCTCTTTCTAATGGCCATACCTGTTGCATAATCGAGTAGATCTCCCTTTCTTTGTAGCAAATCCTCCCTCCCAAACATGAACTTTATAAAAAGTATATGCATGCCAACTTTTAGAGTTCTCCTAATGGTATTACCATTCTCCAAAAAAAGTGTCTTTCATATAATTCAACAGGAAGATGTGGCAATCTAACAAGGTTAATGAGTTTTTCAAAATTGTCATCTAAAGGATTAGACTTTGGCTTTCACCTCTACTTAACCTAGTTATATTATCTATAAGCTTTACCAAATTCATGGCAATCTATTTTCCTCATAATAAGTCTAGCAACTTAGAGATATCAATGAAAGTCCCTTTTTTCAATATTAAACTTGAGTATTTGAATGTGTATGGTATGTTCTTGCTAGGCTTTGATGACTAGTGGATAATATTTGTACTGCTTACTACCTTAATATTTCTTTTGGATGATTTCAAAAACATATTTATCTCGACTTTCAATGCATAAAATGTGGCTGATTCCTCCATGAAAACCAAAGGAATGCCATTGAAATTATTTTGTTGAGAAGTACCTCAATGTCAAGTGGAATCCATTTCAATTGAGGACAAATGAAGTCCTTGCCAATAAAGACAAGTTCACAAGTTTGTTGTGGTAGAAAATGATAGAAAGCTTTTAAAAAGAATTCTAAAGCTGAAATTGATTACCCCTTATGTGTCAAAAAATAACTTTTGCTAATTCCCTTTTTGCTATTGTTGATGTTGTTAAACCCCCTAAAGACTACCCAAGCACCTCTGTAAGTCTTCATGCTACCATAATCATCTGGTCCATTGAGCAAATGTCATTGAGCTTGCTTCTTGACCCTTATAGTATGAATTTGTTTTTCCTTTTGTTGTTGCTATTGGACTCTAACTATGATGTGTCTTTGGTGCAAATCTTTTCATCACTATTCCCAAGCCTAAAAAAACAAAGAGGATTGTGTTAGGCAGTCAACAGTCAACGTAAAATTTTGTCGAATCTTTATGTCATAGATTATTGATATGTTAGAGTTAATGCTGGGTTGTTTTCCAACAACAACATGTTGTATAGCTCAAGTATAGTGTCAACTGAATAAGAGCTACTACATCGATGCTCGAATGTAGTGAAAGATAAGTAAGGGTTCCTACATTTTCATAAACGAATGTTGATAAAGAAACTAGTTCACAAGGGTATGATTCATTTTGGAACTCGGAATATAGATACATTTATAGGTAAATTCATGAAAGTAATAAATACCATGATTAAGAGGGGGATTAATTTTATATGCTTATAAGAAACTAATGGGTAAGAGAAAAAATTAAAGAATTAGACACCTTAATTTTTAAGTTCTGGTACACTAACAAAATTAAATCTAGAAATGCGGTAGATATAATTATAAATAAGAATTGAAATAAATATTATAATAGATGTAAAATGGTTAGGAGACAAAATTATAGCATTAAAATTTATTATAGAAAGGAGAACTTTTAATATTATTAGTACTTAGGTATCACAAGTAAGGTTAGAAGAGCACTATAGAAAATGTTTTATGAGAACTTAAAAAGGTTTAGTTTAAGAAATACCATTATAAAAAAGATTCTTATAAGGGGATCTGATGGTTATATGAGGAGTGCATTTAGAGGTTACGAAAGTTCACATAGCAGATATGTCTTAAAGGAAACAAAATGTAGATAGTAAAACTGTTTAGACTTTTCATTAACATTCAACTTTATAATAGCTAACACTTGTTTAAAGAAGTGCGGGAGCATTTTATCATGTACATGAGTGGAGGGCATGGTTTCAACTTGATTTCTTTCTAATAAGGGAAGTTGACAAAAAGCTCTACATGGATTACTAAGTTATACCTAGAGAGAGCTTAACTACCCAATATAAAGTCTTGGTTATGAATATTTGAGTTAAAAGGAAAGTAAAGAACAAAGGGCTAAGATAGGGTGTCAAGGAACAAGTGATGGCAATTAAAAGAGGATAAAGAAAAAAATTTGTAGAAAAAGATTTTGGAAGAAGAGTCTTGGGAGCATAAGGAAGTGTTAATAATATGTGGAATGAGATGGCTAAAAACATTAGAAAGATGGCAAAAAAGATACTTGGTAAATCAAGAGACTTTGGACCTAAGAATAAAAAATGTTAATGATGGGATGTAAGCGTTAAAGATAATGTTAAGGTTAAAAATGAAATGTTATAAAACGTGATATTTATATAAAAGTGATAAAAATTAGGAAAAATATAAGGTAGCTAAGAAAGACATTAAAAAGGCGATAAGCAAAGTGAAAGTTGGGGCACTTGATGTGTTATATTAATATTAGTATTAAAGTAGGGAAAAGAAATATCTATAAATTTGCTAAAGGTAGGAAAAGAAGGATAAGAGACATGAACAAAGTGAAATGCATTGAGAATAAAGAAAAAAAAAGTTTTAGTCACAAACAAGGTATTAAAGAAACGCGAAAGTGTTATTTTCATAGGCTATTTAATGAATGACATGAAATCTTCTTGCATTTGGATAGGTTGGGTACTAAAAAAAATGACCAAAATTATACTTTTTATCATAAAATTTAAGAGTTAAAGGTAAAAGAAGTATTAAAGAGAATGGAAGATGGCAAAACAATTAGATTGGATAATATACCTATTAAGGTATGGAAGGATATAAAAGTGAAAGGCATAAGTTAGCTTACAAAATTGTTTAACAAAATTATAAGATCTAAAAGAATATTGGATGAGTGAAAGATAAGTACTTTAATCCCTATTTATGAAAACAAGAGAAACATACAAAACTGTGTAAATTATAGGAGTATTAAATTCACGGGCCATACTATGAAGCCATAGGAAAGAGTAATTGAATGGAGATTAAGGCATGATGCTCATGTTATAGACAATCAATTTGATTTTATGACTGGAAAGCCGATCATGAAAGCAATATACTTACTGTAAAAATTGATTAAGAGATATCAAAGAAATAAAAAAGACTTACACATAGTATTCATCAATTTAGAAAAGATATATGATAGGGTGTCAAGAGAGGTTTTATGAAAGGCTCTGAAGAAAAAAAAAAAAAAGAGTTCGTATTGTTTATGTTTGAGTAATCTAAGATATATATGATGGATTTACAACTAGTGTAAGAACAAAAAGTGTGCACACAAAAGATTTTTCAATAATTATTGGCCTGTATCAAAGGTCAACTTTGAACTATTTTTTTAGTTTAATTTTGGATGTGCTTATTGAGCATATCCAATAGCTGGTGCCATAATATTTACTTTTTGTAGACGATATTATCTTAATTGGATAATTGAAAGAGAAAATAAATAAGAAGTTAGAGATGTAGAGACTAATTTTAGAGGAACATAGATTTCATTTAAATAAAAGTAAAATAAAATATATAGAATGTAAATTTAGCAAGAGATGCACTAATTTTAACATAGAAGTAAGAATTGGAGAACATATCATAATACAAGTCACACGGTTTAAATATCTTAAGTCTATTATACAATATGATGAGGAAATAAAGAAAAATCATAAGATTCAAGTAAGGTAGATGAAATGAAAAAGTACTTCGAGTATTATTTATGATAGAAAAGTACCACTCAATTTTAAAAGTAAATTTTACTACACAGCTATAAGATTTGCAATATTATATGGAATTGAGTGTTGGAGAATGAAAAGCTAATAAGAGAATAAGCTTAATGTTGGAAAGATAAGAATGTTATGTTGGATAAGTGGATACACCAAACAAAATAGAATTAGAAATAAATATATTAGAGAGAAAATTGAAATCACATATATTATGGAAAAGATTGTAGAATCATGTCTTAAATGATTTGAGCATGTTTGGAGAAGACCTATAAAAGCTCTAATAAGGAGAGTATATCAAATAAAAAGTAATCCAATAATTAGAGATAAAGGAAGACTAAGAAAAACTATTAGCAAAATTATTAAGAAAGATTTAGATTTAGATTTAAATAATTTGTCTATAAATATAATTCACAATAGAACTTTATAGTGTCATCTGATCCATATAGCCGACCTCACCTATTAAGAAAACAATTGTTGTTGTTGGTGCTAGTGTTGTTGTTATTATTCTTATTTTTTTTTTTTTGGCATTGGTTATGTACTAAAAATAATTATTTCTTTCATTTATGTAGTTATAAAACAACAAATTACACCCTAGGATCCCCCTTCATTTCACGTGTTTAACACATTGCTGGTAACTTTCTTGAAAAGAAAGATGAGACACCTACCAAAAATGTCTTTGCACCCAGCCAATACATGAGGACTTTCCTAGAATGTTAAAATCAAGAAAGAATTAGAGTTGAGGACCCAAATTTTAAAATATTTACTCAGAATGACCTATTACTACTGGGTTTAAGAATCTTATTTACCGTTAGTAGTAACTTATCTAAACCAATGATAATAGGTCCTTCAAAATAAATATTTTAAAGTTTGGATCCTCAACTCTAATTCTTCCTAAAAAAAACACCAAGTTTTAAAACTCAACAGATAGTGCAAGTTTCAAAACAAAATATGCACACTCCGCGTATATAGAAACTCGCACTCATTTTGACACTCGCATTTTCTTGATACAAATGTGTATACTACGTGTACATAGAAAGGTTATTTTCAAAACAAAACCCTATAAATGGGTCTTTCACCATACTGGAAAGGAGGTAATACAAAATATAACCTTCTATTCACTGTGATTATTGTGGTAGTGAGTGCAGCGCGGAGAAATCTTTAAGCTTTTAAGCTAAGTGGTTCTTTGACAATACTCCGCAAGGATATTTAACAATTAAACAAGTTCACTTTTCCAAGTTGTATCTCTACATTCTGAATTTCTCTGAACAGCACTGAAGTGTAGAGCATCCTTTTATTCTTATTTCTTGTTTTGTGTTCTTTAGGTTTGCTATACAGCAATATTGGCCAGGAATCTAAGGGGGGAGAGGGTGCCACACACATCCAATTGAAAGATCAGTTGCCTTTATTCTGCAAAGGAATATGTTCTAAAAATTCCTCCATTATATAAAAAATCATATTAAAATGCGAACAGGAAAAAATTGTGAACATAAATATTTGAAGGGATCTCAAGAATACATAGCATTGATGACAAGACTCATGTCTCAGTATGAGGTAAATAGCTCGGTACCAGATTTTCCATAATGGCCAGCAAAATTTATGTATGTCTATTCATCAAAACGCACGTCATTGAAAATCTCCATATCTCTATCCAACTTTCACTGCAATTCTGCAAATGAAATGTTTAGTGCTTGTTTGGGATTTCATTCCAGAGCCTAAAATTAACTCTCAAATGGTAATTATGGATTCCTTTATAATTTTGGGAGGAAGAATGAAATTTGACCTCTCAAATGTACGCTGGGCAGCAATCCAAACATGAAGTTACTATCAATCTGCTTTGAGCATGGCTTTGCTAAATACATTTTATTCCACAATATCAAGCTCCAGCATCTCTTCCAACCCCGTGCCAAAAACATATTCTATCTTCTCGTGTTTTCCTGACAAAGAATAGGTCTTATGGTTAACATAAACAATAACTTACTTGCATGCCGAACAAATCAGGCCCAAGGACACGTTAATTACATAGCAATCCCCAAATTACAGCCAGTAGCCATAAATCCATCCTAATTATTTCATGCTGGAAACAAGGAACCTAGAATAGGATGTGGGTTCGTTTGCAGTCATGACATAAGCTTCTGTTTCTATAAATTGCTTGAGAAGTTCACGTATTCTAGGTTAATTTCTAAAGCAATTACAATGTCACTCTCATTACAAAAACTATTTCTATAAATTCTAATTCAAATATACAGTCCAAATTATGGCAGACAGTTGGATTCTCTTGGCTATTGGAGTCGTGCAGGAGCAGGCAAGGAATTGCTAAAAGCATCTATATTCAAGTTGAACAGACTCAACTTTATTTTAAAACAAAAATGGGAGATAAAAGAAAATGAGGAACACAAAAATTGTAAATTTTTGCTGACTCCAAAAATCTACATAAAGCCCTGTAGCAACCAACAAAAGATACGTAACAAGAACTACATAATCAGTATAAGCTGATCTCTTGATTTAACATTTTAGAACAGGCATACAGAGTGTCCAAAAAGAGGTAATAATAAATAATATATCACTTTAAATCATGTCAAATTCTAATTAAAAATAATTCAATTAACAAAAGAAGTTAATTATAAATGTCAAATATATAGAAGGTAAATTTCTTATTCATAACCTTCATATGATTTTGGCACTATAAAATAGTAGGTCCCATACTTTTTATGTTGTCCGACCTTTTATAAAATGAGCCTGAATTTAATTGTGAATGAACAAAATAAACCACAGAAAAGAAAGAGGGAGAAGCTTCAGTATTTTAAACATCTCAAACTGAAGTACTAACTGGCTTAACATTGTAACCAAGTAGATAAGAATAATGATATTCAAGAAGCTTCTCTATAATGAAATTATGACAAAAACAGAGAAATAATTGCCCAGAAAAAAAAGTGTTGAGAACAAACATCCATATTGACTTTGAGGCAGAAAAGGAATTTCAGGACAGCCTTTCTTTATCTGTAGGGTTGAACTTAGCTTTCCAAACGGCAACTCAAGAACAAAGGCAGCCTCTGTTCATCCCCATCTGTCAGTTAATTCTCCAATCCACACGCTAAAGTCGTGTAGTAGAACTCATCGTCTCATCAATCAAGGAACATAGCATTATATAAAAATGGAACTAAAACCCTTAGTTCTTGAAATTTATAGTAATATTAAAACCCAGAGAAACAAAGGCCTGATTAAAGAATAAGTATGCAACTTAGCCGATCAACAATTTGACAGCCTAATGTAAGGCATTATAAGAGCAAAATCTAAACGTCCTCATCTCAGCTTACCAACAATCTTAGGGAAACAAAGGCCTGATTTCATATTACAAGTATGGAACTTAGCTCATCAACAATTTCATAGCCTAATTTAAGGTATTATCATACTAACACAATCTCAGGACAACATCTAAACGGCCCCATCTCAGCCAAACATCTTCCAATATTATTTCCTTTTCCTTCAGTTTCTCCAATAGTCAACCTGGTAACAAAAGGGGGAAAATAATGCACTCAGAAATAAATTAGAGGTTTGAGTAGGAAGCATTTTTATCATGTACCTGTGCACAATGTTGCCTTTGACATATCAACTTTGGTTGTGAGAGAATGGTAGTAGCACACAGGTAAAGAATCAGTGTACATTGTGAGAATGGAAAAATGATCCATCTTGATAACATTACCAATAATCACCACATGAACATGAACCGTTTTTAAAATGATGGAATCTATTTATATCTCTGACAATAATGTCCCTTGAAACAATTTCACATACAAACTTGAAAAAGGTATGGCAGTCCACACAGACTCGTAGATTCTTCTTCACCCTTATTGGGGAGCCTGGTGGTGTAGCAATTAATCCAAAGACTACAGCAAGTTTCTCACTATGGTGAATTAAGAGCTGCTCCTTTTCACTTTGGTTCACATTATGTAGATCAATCTCTACAATGGGACTATAACCAGCTTTACTTAGAAGGCCACTCAGCTCATCTAGTTTAGCATATATTTCATCAGTTCTAGAATGGCTTCTATCTCCAACAATGAAGGTGTACACCTTGTCTTTGACCTCAATCCAACTCATTCCAGGCTCCTTCTTCACCTTGCTTTCCTTCATCAGCCTTCTAACCTTTGCAACATTTTCCCACATCCCTGCTGATGCATAGATGTTTGCAAGAAGAACATGGGTACCAGATTTCTCAGGCTCAATAGCCAAAAGCATCTCAGCAGCTTGTTGACCAAGTTCTATATTTTTATGAATTCTTGCAGCTCCAAGAAGTGCCCCCCAAACTGATCCATCAGCTTCAAATGGCATGGAATTTACAAGCTCCATTGCTTCATTTAATTTCCCTGCTCGGGCAAGGAGATCAATCATGCAAGCATAATGCTCTTGCATTGGTTTAAACCCAAACATCTCCTCCATTTTCTCAAAGTATTGTTTTCCCTCATTTACCAAACCAGCATGATTACAAGCACAAAGAACACTAACTAATGTTATTTGATTGGGATGCACACCATCTTTAAGCATTTGACTGAACAATTGAAGGGCCTCTTTCCCATGGCCATGCTGTGCCAACCCTCCAATCATTGCAGACCATGACACTATTCCTCTCTTAGGTATCTCAGAAAAAATATGACTAGCATCTTCTATACTTCCACATTTTGCATACATATTAACCAGAGAATTGCTCGCAAAAATATCAGACATAAATCCAAACTTGAGAGCATGAACATGTAATTGTTTCCCTTGCTCATATGCAGACAAATTTGCACAAGCATTCAAAAGAGAACTACAGACAAATGAATCTGGCTTGATATCTGCATCTTGCATTCGCAAATAGAGCTTTAAAGCCTCTTCTCCATCCCCATCTTGAGAGTATGCTGTTATCATGGATGTGTAAGCCACCAAATCTTCACAAGTGCGTTCTTCAAATATTTTTGAAGCTTCATCTATATGATTACATTTTCCATATGCGTCAAGAAGACTATTTGTGACATAGAAATCTGAATAAAGTCCAGATTTGACAGAAAGTGTATGAATTTGCCAGCATACATTAAGTGCCTGTAAGCTAGCCACAGATTTGAGAACTGTTGACAAAGTAGTTTGGTTATAAACTACACCCTCCTTGCACATTTCAGCAAAAAGTGATACTGCTTCCAAGTCTTCTCTACACTGTGAGTAACCAGAGATCAAAGCATTCCATGAAATCAAGTCCTTTTTTGGCACCAAATCATAAGCTCTCCTTGCATCATCCATCATTTCACACTTGGAATACATGTCTACTAGTCCAGCTGCCACAAACAAATCTGAAACAGTATCGGTCTTTATCAAACTAGAATGCAACTGTCTACCCAAGTCCTTGAACTCCCTTGCGGCACAGGCCTTTAGAGCACTTGATAAGGTAAACATATTAGGACAAGTATCTGACCTCTTCATCTCACCCAACAGTGTTAAAGCCCAATCATAACACTCATGAAGAACACAACCAGCAATAACTGCATTCCAAGAAACAATATCAGGATGTGTGATTTCTCTAAAAACTGCAATTGCATCTTCAATGTACCCTGCTTTTGAATACATGTCAACTAGTGCATTTGCAGAAAATAGATCTAGATTGTACCCTAACTTTAGCAGATGCCCATGAACTGTCCTTCCATGACCACCATCCTGCAATCCTGCACACGCGTTCAATATGATAGAAAGGGTGAACTCATTAGGCTTGACTCCACTCTGGACCATTTCTTTAAACAAATCCACAGCTTCCATATCCAAATTGCTTTGCACATAACAAGAGAGCAATGCATTCCATGAAACAACATTTAGTTCTATAATTGAGCAAAATAGGCTCCTAGAATCACCAAGCTGCCCACATTTTGCATACATAACAACCAAAGTATTTGTTACAAACACATCAGACTCAAACCCTGCGACTATAGTCATCCCGTGAACCAGCTTCCCTAAATTCAAATCCTTCTTGATTGAGCATGCCTTAAGAACACTTGGAAAGGTAAACTCATTGCATTTAACACCCAACATGTGCATCTCATAAAATGCCAACAGGGCTTCCTCCCCATGCCCATTTTGCACATATCCAGATATTAAAGCAGACCAAGAAACTAAATTTGGTTCTGAACTTTCTTCAACCAACTTCCGGGCATACCCAAATTGTCGAGACTTGGAGTACAAGGTTATCAAATAATTTTTAAGACTTGGATTGTGAGATGATCCAAACTTAATCATGTGGGCATGAACTGCCATGCCTGATGTTACAGACTTGGAAGCAACACATTGTGACAGGAGCTTTGAGTGGGATATAAAGATTTTTGTGTCAAAGCAGGGTGAGCTTAAAACAGCAGAAGTTTGTGCTAATTTTGGGGAGTAAATAAATTTAGATAGTGGTTTAAATAGTAGTGTGGGAACAGGGTTTTGCAAGAAATAGAAGTTACAGAACCAGAACTTCACAGTACATTTGATCATTAGCCACCAGCAAAATTGAATTACCTTTTGATCAGTTTCCTAGACTGATAGCGAAAATTCCTTTTCTTGCACTATGTTGGTAACATTAGGCCGTGAAAGTGAGCTGGGAAAGTCATGGCCACTGGATTTGTTATGCAAACGATCCTATAATAGAGTGACTCATTTCAGCGATAGAACATAAAATGCCTCCAACTTTCCCAAGAATTCAATACATAATGAAAAAAAATTAGTTATTTCATATCACAACTACGTATCTTCAAACATTTAATTAGAGGCAATTTCCACCCTACCATTAACTGGGAGATACAGAATAGCTAGGGGTCAACAATAATTAGAAGCAAATGATAGATTCAGAGTTCAAACTTGATAACTAAGATTGCAGAAAGGAAACAATTGTAGAAATGACAACAACAAAATATTAAGAAAATGACTCGATAAATTTCTGAAGAATGTCCGTAGGCATTCAAATAACAGCTAACGTGTACTAGAAGACAACAGGGGTTATATTTCTTGGTCTTTTGTTAGCCTTCTACTGGTTTTGGCATTCATAGGCAGTACCAACCTGGATATGGATGGAGATTAGAGATGGAGGGCTTCTAGTCTTCGAATTCGGTTCGGTCACATTGGGGAAGGGGCTCAACAGCGTCAGCGGGCCAACAGCTGAACAGGGGCGATGTTTCAACGATCGGTGGAGGTGAGTCCGTGAACGTGGTCTGGTCGGCGACGGTTCGAGAGGCAGAGAGAGCGAGGGCTGTTACGAGTACGTGCAAAATTTTGTACAGGGAGAATTATAAATAACAACCTAAATTTAAAAATAATTATTTTCAAAAAATTATTATTTTATTATTAATTTTAATTAAAATTAATGTTAATTTATTCTAAAATAATAATAATAAGTTTTTTAGAATAATTATTCTTAAATTTAGGTCTTTACTTATAATTCTTTCTTTTTTTATTTTTTGTGATAACGCGAAAATGAATTCCAAAGTAAAAAGCTAACCCATTAAAAGAACAAAATAAATGTCCTCTTCCTTTAAACTAGAACCAAAACTATACAGAATTATTAACATTTAAGAAAATAAAAAATGAAAAAGGAAATGTAAGGTATTCGATCGAAGAACCTGCAAATTCAATGAAATCTAATGTTGAGCTTGCAACAATTGACATTAAAATTTGGATAACAAAGAACTCATATTGGATATGCTTGATGATTAGCAATCAATTCTTGTCAAGCAATAAATCATAAAGTATGTCTAATTGCTTCAAACAAAACCGGAGCTTGATGATTCCTTTCCACCTAAATTCATTTATAAAACATACTATAACCAAACCATACAGAGATCAAAACTCAATGCTTTGTTTGATAAGCATTTCAATTGGCCACCCAAAAGATTAGATGCCAATATTTAGGAATAAACGTACAATCCCAAATACCAATGTCTCCAAAAGAAACCTACAGGACAATAAGTGTGATGAACTTGATGAATCATCCACAACACACATTCAAGGCCATAGGAAGGATCTTTAAAAAACATTTTTATTATAACAAAACCAAAATGACATAAAGTATAAAATTGGGATCATAATAACCTTATTATTATTTAATTTAACTAATGGGCCTTGTGCAAACTATTGCTGCAACCAAACTATAATGTCAAGCAAAAAGAGTTGATCAACTCAAACCCTAAAGAGAGCCAAACCAAACTGCTCAAGCAAAATGACATAATAGAAATATATGATTACTAATTCATCAAACCCATGACAGAATGGATGTGTTTCCTCAACAAGTAGATGGTGCAAATAGAGAGTCAACATTATCAAGAGAGCATTATGTAATAAACACAAAAAAAAATCATTATTTGAGATGGAAGTTGAAGCTTCCATCAATTATCCTAGGCAATAAAAGTATTTGAACTAGTTGAAGAAAAGTCATGAAGTAACAACCAATACCTGTACAAAACTTTATTGGTACCAAACAATCACCAACCCAAACAAATGAATCCTCTTGGCCTGTAATAGAAAAGGAGATTTGAACTAGCTAGTGAACTTGCTCCACATAATATAATCAGGATAAAACCTAAAATTCCAATTTCCTTGATTATGTAGAACAAGGTCACTAACAATTTGAAATAAGATAGGAGCACTTAGTTGCCTAGGCCATTAATGATGGTTAAATAAAGAAATTTTAGAACTATCCCCAAGTTGCCATTGAAGATTATCACCCATCATTATGCCAAATTTCCTAATCCCTTTCCAAACCTAGGCCATTGCTACATGATTATTAAAACAACCATCATAAATGGCCTTATAATATTTAGGTCTTAAAACTTGTGCAAAAAGAGGCTTTGAACCATCTGAAACTAATTGTTATACATGTTTTGCCAATAAAAGCTCGATTAAAAGCCTAAGCTTGTGTAAACCTTAAACCTTCTAAAGAAATAGGAAGACAAAGCTTAAATCATTTGAGCAGATGCAACTTTGGCTTAGCCTAAAAAAACCCTAGAAAAAATTGGCCCATTTCATGTTAATTCCATGATAGTCTTTCTAAGGAAGCTCAAAGCAAGATAATATGTAAGTTAAGGTAGAATTAAGAATTAATTTAATTAAAGTAACTCTACTTGCTTGGGATAATAAAACCAATTCTTAAGCTTGCAATTTTTGATGTATTTTATCTAGCACACGATGATATAACTTAGTCTTAAAGTGCTCTATGTCAACTTATGTACCTAAATATTTTCCAAGCCTAAATTTAAATTTCATGCGATTAACACTTGGGAAGATCTCAAGAAAGAGCTTAAGGATCAGTTCCTACCTGAGAACGTTGATTGCAAGCAAGAGTCTTAAATGACTTAAACAGATCGGATTTGTGCATTTTTATGTCAAGCATTTGCGCTAAGAATTGCTTGACATCTGAGACATGTCAGAAAAGGACAGGCTCTTTGATTTCTTGGATGGCCTCTAGCCATGGGTAGAAGCTGGGTTGCAGAGACAAGGAGTGCAGGATTTGGCCTCGACCCAAGTAGCTATAGAGAGACTTTTTGAGTATGGCCACAAGACGGAGTCTTCGACAAAGACTAAGCCATAGTAGATAGATAATACAACCTCTTTCATCGAGTCGAGTGTTGAAAAGTCTGGTATGAGTATGTTTTTATGTTATTTTATACTATATTGTACAATGCTAGACACAAGGGCTAAAAACAAACTATAATTTACTAAGATTAACACATTGACTTGAAAATCTACTATAATGAAGCAAAATGTCATGAATTTTATGACACATTGACTTAGTGGCTTAAAAGAATAATATAGGCCATCAGCATACATCAAAAGTGTTATTGGTAGAGAGGATTAAAAGGCCTAAATTTCATGCCATGCTTTAGACTACTCCTCTTTATGAATTATACATGATAAAATATTAGACCCAATAAAGTGTGGTATATGTGGACCAATAATAGACGTCATGTGCTTGTAATCTTTAGTAGGTTGGGTTGTATCCACATTTGGGATTGTAGACATTCACTTTAACAACTTTTTATAATGCATTATCAGTGTTTAGTGTTGATCTTTTGTCACCATTTAAGAAATGCCCATTCCATTTTGAAAATATCCTATTTAATTTTCCACAATGTAATGTTATTATACATAGTAGTTGGAATGAATGGGTGAGTGGTTCTTTTGCATATAAGGTTGTTAATAAATTACTTCATCTTATGTAGGCTATTAGAGTTTGGAATAAGTCTCAAATTGGTAATATTAACAACAAGTTAGGGATTCATAGAGGTAATTGTTGCAAATTCATAAGTAACTTATCAATGAAGACTTGACATGTTTGAAAGAAAGTGTTGTCAAAATTTAAAATTTTGGTATGACTATGAGAAATCTTTATGGGCTTAAAAGGTTAAGTAAGAATGATTAGTGCATGGGATTGAACTATTAAATATTTTCATAGTTTAGTTTAAAAATGAAGAACTAAATTATTTCTTTACCCAACTTGAAGATGACAATGGTAATTACATTTAGGATTTGAATCAAATTGAACATCTTACACAGGCATATTTTCAGCAAGTGTTTGCAAAGAGTTGCATTAGTTTGTTATTCCTTCCCTATCTAAGGTTTTCAATTACTCTTGCTAAGATTAAACAAGATGTGTTTTAGTTGAAGGCTGATAGTGCTCTCGGTCTCAATGGTTTTTATGCCAAATTTTTTCACACTTATTAGGATATGGTTAAAGGGGATTTTACCCTAATGGTTTGGGTTTTTTCCATTATCATTATTTAGTAAAGGCTAATAAGTCATATATTATATTAATTCCCTAGTGTGAGACTCAGTCTCCTAAGGATTATATGCCTATTAGTTTGCATAAAGTGATTTATAAATTAATCTCTAAAATTGTGTGTAATCATTTAAAGGAGGTGTTGGTCGATGTTATTGCACTAAATTAGAATACTTTTTTACTTAGCTATATGATTTCTAATAACATTAATTTAGCCTTTGAAATGTTGCATAAGTTAAATCATATAAGGTCTTCTTAGATTGGATGGTGTGTGTATAAATTAGATATTGCCAAAACTTATAATACAAATTAGGGAATATACATGCTTTTACTTGTTTTTATTTTGGACTGTTTCATTTTGTAACACCTTCATTCTAGCTCATCTCATGCCTTTGAATAGCATAATTATCATGAAACATACACATAATTCTATTAGAGGAGGTATGAAGATTTGGACTTTTATTTGTAAGTCATCCTATCCAAAAACCCATTTGGTATCACGTGGACCGTGTGAGTTCATTCTATGCATTCTCATATTTAATTGCACAATTACAACTCATTTCAATCACAAAAACTAGCTCACAACTCATGGAAACCGAAGGGAGACATGGGACATGCATATTTCTCCTTGGCCAGACTTGGCCCCATTTTTGGGCAAACTTGGAAAATTCATAATTAAATCTAGAAAAATCGAAAACATGCACTCTTGGTCATTTTGGAAATCTTAGACTGTCTACTTCATGGGAAAAATATATATAAGTCATAAAATCCCACACATAATGCATTTGACATGCGAAATCAATTACAGGTCGGAGGGGTTCCTGATACTTTCATAGTTTACTGATATGAATTTCAAAAATGTCTAACTAATTCCAAAAAAATCTAATTCTTGCAAATGATACCACTGTGGAAATATGTGGATGTTAGATAGAGAGGAAAAATATCTTCAGATCAGTTCATCAAGCCAAACTCCCGAAAATAGATGGAACAGTACCTCGGGTCTGGCAAGATGTCTGATACTGGGCAGAACTTTCGAAAATGCATATCTTTCTCTCTAGACCTCCAAATGAGGTGCTTCCAATTTTTACAAGTCACTGTGACTGTCTAGTTTCTATCTATAAAATTTCGTAGCCATTGGACTACTTTTGCCCCTCGGATGACACAATTCCATAACTGACCAAATGAACAGTGTTTCTGAAAATCCGAAATTCTGATACCAACTTTGAAAAATCATAGAAAATTCTACAGACCTCCAAATGAATTGATCTTTAGCTTCTCAAAAATCTCTTAATGAGACCTAAGTGCATGCCAAGTTTCAGGGCAAGACTAACTTATTTGGCCAAAAAATGGTATAGGGTTCCATTATGGTCAATTTTGGCTCCATATTGGGTACCAAAATTGCCAAATGGATTTCCCTTGGTCTTAGCACCTTTTGGGCAAGTCTAAAAGTACATTTAAGACTTGTGTGAGCTGCCCAAATGGTTCCAAACCTCATACATCTCATTTTGGCCATTCAACCCACATTTATGCATACTTCCATCATACTTTCATATTGCATAATTTGGCATCTCATGCTCAAAATGTAGGTTAGAAGTCATACATCATATTCATATATTTAAACATCATATAATATTATATTTACATGTGTCTCAAGAGTCATGGTACATTTACAACAACATATACATCAAGAAACACAATTATGGTTCTAAAATGGCTAAAGCTAGACATAGACTTGTCATTCTTCCTTCTTCATTGATGTTGGCTCCCTTCACCATAGTTACTTAGTCCACCTAGCATGTTAGATCATTGGAGATGAGGGAATAAGATTCAAAGAATCCCAATAGCTCATCTCCCATTCCATAACACATAATATGTGTAAGCAAGTTTCATATATGCATGCATGGAGAAAGTAGAAATCATAGGCATTTTAAAGAAACTTTAGCATGTGAATCAATCATGCAAGACATTCAAGAGCTCACTAAGTGTTTGGATTGACCTCACATTTCTCCTCATGGATTTTGGACTTGCCTCACCCATTCTTTAAGCACTTTGGACTCAACCATACTCTTGGGAGCCCACTTTGCTTTTGGGAGACTCTTTACTTTGTCTCAACCAAGCTCAAGGGTTCTTGGCTCATCCCCACCAAAGGGAAGAGTTCTTGGCCTTTCCACACTCAAGCAAACTCACATAAACATCATGTAATCATTTGAAAACATAACATAACATCAAGCATAATGGCATATAAAGGCATGCTAGCATACTTTTCTTAGTTTGAAAATACACATACACACATTCTAAAACATGTTAAACACACATCCATGCATGAGAGAAGGTGGAGAGAGCTACCTTGCATAATTTCACACACTTTTTCCTTAGCTTTCAAGCCTCCTCTTTTAGCCACACACCCATAAGTTGGTGGAAATAGTGTCTCTTGGCCTAGACACAAATTGTGGGAGCCAATTAAGTTCATGAAACAATGTCTAGGGCCATGCAACTTGCTTAAACCCTAGATTACTCTATAAGCTCCATTATGGTCCATAATCAAACCTAATGAAGCAACACCCATCAAATGACTTCTAGGCCTCATTCTTTCTTTTCAATTATGATTCTTGACTCCTTTTAAACCTCTTGGAGTCATCACATCATTAAAATAAAGGGCCTAGCATCATGTTGCTTCTTTAGGTCCTAATATGGAACCTATGGCACCAATTCACTTTCTTTGAGTCTAAATTTTTCCTAAGGCCTTCACTCATCTTCACTCATCACATATGACTCAAGAATAGCCTTAGAAAAATCTAAAACTCTCCTTAGCTATAGGAACTTGCCTAGGCCGAGACTATGGGGGGAAGAAGAGTTCATGGCCTTCTTGATTTTTCCTTGATGGGAGACACACATGGGAGACTTCCTAGAGGTCTTAGGGGCTCAATCAAATACTCACATATGCAAGGAAACTCATATATCAAATCAGTTTTTGCAAAGTGTTCAAGAGCTCTACACTTTTCTACTTAGAGTTCATTAATTTTTCTTGCAATTTTTTTGCTTTCTTGGATGGGAGGTGCATGTGGGAAGCTCTCTAGGGGTCTTAGGAGCATGTTTAAACATTCAATTAAGTCTAAGAATATTCATATAAAATCAGATTTCCAAGGGAGCATTTGGATCCCTAATGGTTCTATCTTGTCTCTTAATGCTCCTTTCTTGATTCTATTAGTTCCTTCTTAATCCTTGCCATCTAAAACCTCTAATCCCTCCATAAATTGGGCAGAAAACAGCCCCTAAGAATTGAGCTCATGGTGCCCAAATTCATGCAAGAGGGAGGAGGAGGAAGGAACTACCAAAGAATGGTAGTTTTACCTTGTTTTCTTGCTTTCCTTTGCTTGCTCTTCCACTTGGTTGGCTTGCTCCCTCAATTTTCGAAATTTCCCTCTCTGTTCTGCCCCCAAAACAGCACCAAACTCTCCATTAAAACCATAGAAAGAAAGCTTAAGAGGAGGGGAGCAAGTTTCAAGAAGGAAGGATATGGAATTCCTTAAAGTTTCTTACCTTTTTCTTGAATTTCTTCCTCCAAAATCCTCCTTCTCTTGTGCACCTAAGAAGCTGGAGTTTCTCTCTGAAAATGGGCAGAAGCAAGTCAGTTTAATGAAGGAGAGGAAGAGCGTGACTTATAAAAAGAATTTGGAAGCTTCCTTTAACACTTAAATTCCATTTTTGCCCTTTCATACTTTGCATTTTCATTTCTCCTTCATTTTAGCTCCTTTTTGAGAACCGTATTTTTCATCATAACAAATAGGTTCCCAATTTAATAAAATGCCTTTGGAATCACTCAAATCGGAGTTAAAACCTTTCTGAATGAATCAATCAAAGTTTGGGTCAACTGACGTCGGAAAGAGTACACCGGAGGGGCTTTACCGGTCCCGGGGCTTCCCATGGTTTTTGGGGCCTCTGAAAACCTTGGACAACTTAAAATTTCTATTTAAAAAGCCCTCCTAGGTGCTTCTCCAAAATTGCACTTATTTACGAAAATGCCATTGGCCTTTCGGCAATTTGTTTGAATCACTCCGACCTCGGTTTCTGGCCAACTCAAGGCTCAAATCCTCATTTTTCTATTATTTAGAATTTTATCATAATTTTATTTGGCCCCAATTCCTTCTATTTTGGGGACTTCCTTTTATATTTTGCCCATTTCTGACGTTTATGGAGAAACCAAACATTGCGTTTCTCATGTTTACGGAAGGACCGGATGTTACACATTTCATATGGAATTTCATCAAAAGTATTGTGAGATGGAAGTAAGATTGTAAAATAGATCCTCTCCTTTATAAAATGTCATCTTGTAGAGACAAATATAAGGTGTGGGCAGTGGATCCAATACTAGAAAAGAGAGAATGAGAGTGTGTGGAGCCCATACCCTTCAATCTATTTCTCTCCAATAGGAAAGCATGTTGTTCATGTACTAAGAGGAGAGGATTTGAATTAATAAAATTATTTGATAAATATTTTATAATTCCTATTGTATTTATTGGATTTTTAAAATATTTTTTATTATCAAATTACTTAAATGAACATATATTTAAAAGGTGATTAAAAAAGATAAGAGATAATTATAATAATCAATAATTTTTAGTGGATTACTTTTGTTTTCAAAAAAATAATTTTTTACTACTACTTCTGCTTCATAGAAGAAACTATAAGTTTTTGCTTCCTTCTTAAAGTAAAAAAATTATTACTACTACTAATCAAAAGTAGCTTATGTTCTTATAAAAGTTTGGCTAAATACCTTTTTTTTCATTAAAATAAGTACTTTAAAAAAAAAGCAACTTCTATCTTCCCAAAAGCTAGGCCAAACAAGCTAACATAAGGGCGTATATAATTTGGCTACTAAGTATAATTGGGTCAATTTGGGATTATTGTATATTTCTACTTATTTTGAAACTAAATTATTTAAAAATGGATTTTCATAACAAGCACTAAGAGAAAGAAGTAGTTTATGTTTGGCAAAATTATTTGATAAGTACTTTTATCACTATTATTATGTTTGGCAAATCTCATGGTTATTAATGATTTTGTGCAGAGGTATGATGGCCTTAAAAAAATAATTTCTACTTCTTCTTCAAAGGATAAAATTCATTTTTTTACTTCATTTTCACCTAAAAAAATTATTTTGCTACCATTCAAAAGCATTTTTTTTTCAAAAGTTAAACTAAACACTTTATTTTACCAAAATAAGTACTTATAAAAAAAAAGTGACCACCTTCTTATCATTTAAAAGCTTGGCCAAATAGGTTGTGGATGGCTTAATCAATTTGGGTTTTTTTTCCTTTTAAATCAATTAATTTTTTGGTTGGATAGCCTTCAATTTTGCCGTTTACTTCTTGCTAAGCAGGTTACTCTTTTCACCTAGATTGATCAAGGAAAAAAAGGGGAAAAAATTTAACTTAAAAGTTATAGGAGTTGGCCTATATAATCAGTGAGTTATATGAGCTAAGTCAAACTAGCCCAAATTTAAACAAGTAGCCAAAATACCAACCCAATTTAATTTTTAATGAGTTAATCGAGGCTTAACTTGGTAGGTTAGGTTTATCCCGATGGCTTTTTTGACATGAGACTCTCTCTAATTTATGGACTTGCAATTTACCTCATACAACTCTTAAAGTTAATTATTGGTCTGTCAAATTTTTAGTTCTGTACAACTTAGCTCTTCCATTAAGAAAGTGTCTAAAATTAAATGAGGTTTCCACATGGATTAGAACACATCATATCATCCTTCACGTGGGATTATACCATCCTATATCAATTCAAATATGCCACATCATACAAACTCATTTTCTCTTTCTTCTTTCTTCTTTTTCTCTCTCTAGATCTCCATATCTCTTATGCAAGTTTCATCATCCTTTCTGATCTCTTTTTCTTTCTTTATCCTAAAAATATTCTTAAAAATGAAAACTTAAATCAAAGGAGCATTTAATTGTGAAGACACAATTTAGAGCAAGACAACCTAAAAACTAAACACTAGGGCAGGATAAGAAGCTTATTAACATCACTACAAGATAGAAATGTTTTCCCAGCTGGCATTTTCTGGCTATTTTTGAAAATCACTAGAAAATTTTATTTTACTAATAGTTTTCCTAGTGGTTTTGTCACATTTTTGGCTATTTTTGAACCGCCAGAATTTCACGTGCTAAATCCCCCTTTCTTTTTTGTTTTTACTCTTATTTTCACCTTCACTCTCTTATTTTCTCATTTTCCCTCTTATTTCTAATCCTTTCTTATTTTTGTGTTTACACCTTCCATTATGCTTCCTTAATTTCATTCTCATTCTTTTTCTTCTCTTAGGGTTGCAATTGCTATCTCATTTTTATATAGTAATCTATTCCATGGACTTACAAAGAGGAAATTGCCAAATTCTTGCAATTGGTGAATTTGAATATTCATGTTTTGTCTTTATTTACTTAGATCCTCCTTCAAAAGCTATAGTTAGGATCCCAATTTCAATTGCCACTACCAAATTCAAACTTTTTTTGGCCTTTGATTCTCAGTTTTGCTTTCAATTTGTGTTTCCATATATGTTTGCATTTTTACTATGCTATTGCATAATCACACAAAAGTTTGAATCTTGCTAGCAATTTCATAGATTAGGATCAGAACTCATATTTAAGGAGTTTTGGTTGTTAATTTTTGTTGGAAAAATATTAGTAGACATACCTTATATGATTCTTTTTATCTTAAGGAAGTGCTCACTTCATGAATATGAATATACCCCATACTTGGATCATGATTTGATGAACTTCCCCATGATATATAATGTCTTAAATCTCCAAGGCCTAATGATGGTGCCTCAAGAGAACTACTAGAAAGAGAGAATATAGATATGAGAGATGTTATTTTTAAAGAGAGGTTTTGCTCAAATATAAGCTTAATACTTCTGAAGAAGGTATTTGAATTGCTACACAACTTCTAAAAGCCCTTATGTTTCTATTAGGCTATAGGGCATTTGAAACTTAAATAAAACATTTCCTTATTAGAAACAAATCCTATCAATTAAACTTGAAAAGAAAAAATCTTATTTAAATCTAGTCAGTTGAACTAAAATTCAAATAATTTGTTAATTCAAATAATTACTTAATTTATTCAAATAACTTATTTGAATTTATTTAATTAGAACTTTTCTAATAATTGTAATAATAATAAATTACATAAATCAATTAAGTCTCCTTTATCAAAACTTAATTAATTAAATTAATTAATTACATAAATTAATTAATAAACAAATGTTGCATGCTATGTGGATGTATACCATGATCATTTTGCAACATCTCCCAATCATACACATAGGAATCAACATGTTATTTCTCTTTCTCATGGTCTTGTTCTCATAGTCATACAAAAGAAATGGAACATGCGACCATATAAGAAAGAGTATCGATTAGTAATGTCATATTACACCATCATTTAATTAACATAGCACCCACTCAATGTCTTGATATACTCCAAATCATCTTAATCATACTTAATTTTTCACCTTTGATCCCTCTAATAAAAAAGCGATGCAAAATCTTCCCATACATTTGAACTCATGGTTACATTCTCAACTAATGTTCATGTAACTAGTCTTTAAGCTATAAATCACGTGTAATATCAAATGAGTTATCCTTGAGTGCTTATGTCAATCCATAAAGATTAGACTGCTTTCCTAGTCATGTTTTGCTACATTGCATTACTCTTCATCCTCTTAGATCATGCTAAAGTAGCAACACTTAATCTTCACTTTTTGACACAGATCCAAGTCTCAAAGGGTATAAATGTTGACCAAAAGTCCATAAGGCTCACACAATGATGGAGCAAGGATCCATTCAATCATCTCATTTTGATGATTGCATTCTAGTACATGTTGTATGAATTGCATGCTATGGTAAAGCTCCCACTTAAGGTTTATCACGCTTTATCTTATGCCATATAGAACATAATCAATCATAAAGATGGACTTAAATCACTCATGTTTAAATTTAGCTTTACACAAGCTTCATAGAGTATGGACACATCCATGTTCAACTTGTAAAGTCTCATCTTAACATTCAACTAAAGCAACTAATATTGATACAAAGATTCTTACTCATCACCTAGATGATAAAGCGATCGCCATCACTCGGTACCTAGTGATCTTTTAGTAATAAGGTGATTTCCCATGTGATAGGGACAATCAAAAAGCCTTGTGACAATCTTAGATATATGCCTCTATAATTAAACATTATACTAGTTAGTAAAGGCTAGAAAAAAAATTTCTTTTATTGCATAGTCAATGTTTTAATATGTAATCAAATTCTCATTAAGCCTAAACTCCTAACATGCTTTTGAAAAGCATCTCCATCTATAGGTTTAGTAAATGGTTTAGCAATCATTTTGATTATAGAGACATTCCTTAACATAAAACATGAGGAAGAAAAAAAGGGATATTACATATTCTTCATATTCCTCAATATGAAAAAGAGAATTTTAAAGTAATCTTCTTTCCATTTTGTTCCTTCTTTCAAGACATGATTTTTACTTGGATTTTAATTGGTGCCTTCCATCTTTGTGATTGAAAACATGAAGAAGAAAGGCAGGAAATTTTGTAGCACAATTTCTAAGTGCTTGTGTAACACCATAATACTTCTAGCCTTACTTTAGCCTTCCTCATACATTTACAAGGATTCCATATCCTTAGCATGGCAATTCTCAAAGAGAAAGCATTAAACAATGCAATATTCCACGTCATGGGGAAGTCAAAATTTATTCTTCTGTCCTCCGTAGGCCTCGTGAATTCTCAAACATCAATATTTACTCATAATCCATCTATACGAGTCATAAACATCATAAAACATCTCATACAATTTGGATTTGGAGCCCCACACATAAGAAATGCATGCTTGTTTTTAGGCTTAAACTTTAGTTTTTTGTCACAGACTTCGAAAATTCATAATTAAATCTAAAAAAATCAAAATCTAACAAATCATAGCTTCTTGGAAAGCTCCAAATGTTAATTTTATGCTACAAATACTTTTAGGAAATAAAAATATCATTTGGACCATGATTGATAGTAAAAAAGTATCACAGGTATGGTTGCCTAGGCATTTTAATATAGTTTACTGATATAAATGTCAAAATTTCATAACTAATTTCATAAAAATCCAAATCAAGTAAACTATACCAATATAGAAAGCTACAAATGTCTACTTTAGGAAAAAAATAGCTTCAGATCCAAAAAATAACTAAAGCTAACAAAAATCAATAGAACAATACTAAGGGTCATGTTGCATTACTGACAGTAAGTTCTAATTTCAAAAATTTATTTCTCTCTTTATAGACCTCTAAATGTAGTGCTTCTAGTTGTTACAGCTCATTGTGAATATTTGGTTTCCCCTTGTAAAATTTCAGGGCCATTGGATCTCGTTTGGCTCTCAGATGACACAAAAATGTGAACTGCCTAAGTGAACAATGCCCAGACCAAAACCAACTTCTGATATGAACTTTGAAAAATCATAAGAAATTCTATAGACCTCCAAATAATATGATTCTTAGACCAAGAAAAAGCTCTATATGAGATCTATATGTGTACAAATCTTAGCCTTAAAATCGCTCATTTGGTTACTTTGTGACATAGGGTTGCAAAAGAGCACTTTTAAACCTTTATTTGTGTCATTTAGGTACCAAATGCTCTTCTAATATCAATATGACCACTTGAGCATGGGAGAAAGCAAAAAAAAACCCTCTAAGAATTCTTAAAAGGTCCAAATACTCATACATCACAAATTCACTATCCCACTTGCTCACATGCAAGAGATCTTACATGTACATCTTTGCATTTCAATGTCAAAAACATTCTATATCATTCATATGCTTCCACTTCTCATACATACTTCACATATGCATGTATATATATATATATATTCAAGTGTTTATACATTATATACATCATGGAAATGCATTATTTGACAATGCTATGTTTACAAAATGAACAAATATCAACTCCATTGTCAATCTCCTTGCTTTCAAGTGTGGTGACTTCCATTTCTTTGCTCACTTGATCTATCTAAGCATGTTAGGTAATTGAGAGAAAAGATTGAGATTCTAAGAATTCCAATAGCTTTACTCTCTTTCAAGCACACATAATGGATGCAATTTCAAGTCTAAAAATGCATGCATGGCTATTTTGAAATTTATAAATATACATGGAAAATTTCTTGCATTCAAAAAGCCACATATATCATACATAGATTTGCCAAGACAATGATTTAACCTCACCCATTCTCTTTAGGATTTTTGAATTTGTCTTACCTACTTTCAAGGGATTTTTGACTAAGTTTCACTCTTTCTAGAGACTTTTGGCTTTGTCTCACCCATTCTTAGGAACTTTTGGCTCATCTTCATCCTAGCTAAGAGACTTTTGGCTTCACCAAGCTCATACGAGCCAAAACATGTTCATAAAACATCATTCAAGCACATAAATCAAATATCATGGTACCATGGCATATATATACTTGCTAAAAATATTTTTTTTTGGCTTAAACATACACACACACATTCAAAGATAAGAAAACACCTAAGCATGCATGAGAGAAAAGAGAGAGAGAGCTACCTTGTACACAAGAACACACTTTTTTCTTTATAATTTCTTCCTTCCTCGGCCAAACACCTACAAAGAGGTGGAGCTTGATTCCTTTAGCCTAAACACATAAAATGGGATCCAATTATACTCTTAGAATATTTACTAAAGCCACACACACTCTAGAATATCCTTGGCACTCATAATGTGTAATTATGGTTCTATAAGGCATCTAATGAAGCAACCTTAGGAATTTATGATCGTAGCTCAATTCTCTCCCTTAATCTATAAGTCTTGACTCTATTTAGACTCCTTGGAGCCATCACATATTTATTTTAAGGAACTTAGCTATGTGTTACTTTATTATGCTACAATATGGAACTTATACCTCCATCACACTTTCTAGGCTCTTTAGATTTTTTCCAAGGCTTCCTTTCATACTCTCCCATCATATATGATGCAAGTCTAAGTTTGGAAGATGTTAAAACACTCCCTACATGCTTTAACCCTCTTAGGCTGAGACAATGCTCTCCTTAGTGCCAATGGAAGTGATTTTGTTTTCCTTGATATGAGATGCATGTGGGAAGCTCCCTAGGGGTCTTAGGAACTCATACAAACACTCACTTAGGCTTAGAAACTCTTGGATAAAATCAGATTTTAGCCTAAGTTCTTAAATCTCTAGCCTTACTATCTTACATTTCATTGACGCTTTTTTTGTTCTCTTTACATATTCTTGTTTCCCATACTCTAATCCCTAAGATTCATCATTGGTTTAGTTCAAAAATAACTTCCTCTTAGTTGTCTATATAGTTGACAAACTCACACATATGGGAGAAAGGGAGAAGAATCATGAAAAGCTACAAACTTACCTTAAATTCTAGCTTTTCTCAAGTGCTCTTTCCTTTACTTTGGTCCCTTCCTTGAATTTTGAACTTCTCCCCTTTGGACAAAGCTTAGAACAGAACCAAATCCATTAATGAAACTATAGAAAGAGAGGTAGGAAGAAGGAGATTCAAGTTGCTAAAGGAAAGACCATAGAATTCTATCCATTTTCATACCTTTTCTTGGAGTCTTTCTTCCCCTTTTTTCCTCCCATGGTGTAAAGTCCCACATCGGATATGAAGGTCCTGGGCTAAGGCCTTATAAGTGGGGGCGAAGCTCTTCCCACCAACAGCGTGCTTTTCCCTTGAGCGAAGGATGGGTAACCAAGCCCTCGAAACTCGGGAGAAGACAAAAACCTTAGAAGCGCATGCTTGCACTGCGACCAAGGAACAATACCGTTGGAGGCTCTATAAGTGTGTTGGTATCAGAGTCGGCCTAGCCGTATGTGCAACCTGAGGACGGGTTGACCCCAAAGGGGGGTGGAATGTAAAGTCCCACATCGGATAGGAAGGTCCTGGGCTAAGGCCTTATAAGTGGGGGCGAGGCTCTTCCCACCAACGGCGCGCTTTTCCCTTGAGCGAAGGATGGGTAACCAAGCCCTCGAAACTCGAGAGAAGACAAAAACCTTGGGAGCGCGTGCTTGTACTGCGACCAAGGAACAATACCGTTGGAGGCTCTGTAAGTGTGTTGGTATCAGAGCCGGCCTAGCCGTATGTGCAACCTGAGGACGGGTTGGCCCCAAAGGGGGGTGGAATGTAAAGTCCCACATCGGATAGGAAGGTCCTGGGCTAAGGCCTTATAAGTGGGGGCGAGACTCTCCCCACTAACGACGCGCTTTTCCCTTGAGCGAAGGATGGGTAACCAAGCCCTCGAAGCTCGGGAGAAGACAAAAACCTTGGGAGCACGTGCTTGCACTGCGACTAAAGAACAATACCGTTGGAGGCTCTGTAAGTGTGTTGGTATCAGAGCCGACCTAGCCGTATGTGCAACCCGAGGACGGGTTGGCCCCAAAGGGGGGTGGAATGTAAAGTCCCACATCGGATAGGAAGGTCCTGGGCTAAGGCCTTATAAGTGGGGGCGAAGCTCTCCCCACCAACGGTGCGCTTTTTCCTTGAGCGAAGGATGGGTAACCAAGCCCTCGAAGCTCGGGAGAAGACAAAAACCTTGGGAGCGCGTGCTTGCACTGCGACCAAGGAATAATACCATTGGAGGCTCTGTAAGTGTATTGGTATCAGAGCCGACCTAGCCGTATGTGCAACCCGAGGACGGGTTAGCCCAGGACCTTCCTATTCGATGTGGGACTTTACAGCAAGTTTGTTGCTCGCTAAGAAATTTGCTTATGATGAGAAACTTTTAAGAGGAATGAGAATGACACTTTGAAATTGTAAAACAAAACCATAATGAGCACTGAAATATAGGAGTGACCTTGAATACCTTAAAGGTTGAGTTTAGAGCTAAACTTAACATGTACTTAGAGAACATATAGAGATTTTATCTAAGATCAAAGTGGTAATTTTTGGAGTCCTATGGAATATTTTATAAATTTTTGAATTTGGCCCAAAAAATATGTCAATGATAATTTTTCTTACGCATACTTTCAGTTTAGTTTTGGGCAATTTATAGGGACAAATGAAATATGTTTACCTTAAAGTTTTTACAATAGAAAGTATATATTCAAAACTTCAAAATAAGATAAAGTTTACTTAATTTGGATATTCTTATCTCAAGTTATGCTTTTTTAAATTATAATGTCTATATACATGATAAATAGAATTATGAGATATAGAAACTTAAAGTATGCCTAGAAATTATGTCTAACTTATATTAAGCTAAGTTTTATAGTGAAATGAGCTATTATATAGTAATTAACATTTTTATATTTAATTTTTTATGTTTAAGCTAAGCTAGTATAACCATGCCCTTATTTTGTGTATAAATGAGAAGAGTAAAGAGAAAAAGCAAATGGAATAGTTTTTTGGTCAAAGAATTTTTAACTTGTATCAAATAGCTTACTCTTCCTTCCTTGCATACATTTAGATGTACTTGAATTGAGATGCATTGTGTGTATTAGTTGTTTTATGATTTTTTTAAGTTTGTGCTTGTGTTGGCTATACTAGTATGAATTTCAATGCATATATAAGATATGTTTTTAGCTCTTAGTAGGAGTGGTACAGAATTGAGCATACTAGTTCTTCTCTAACCCAAAAATGAGCCTAACTAATATGTTTTATGCCATGGCTATATATGTTCAATTGTTTTATGCCAACTTTATGTTTTACATTGTTTAATGTTGGAATGGTCATACATGCTTGCATTTCATTCTCTATTATATGTATTAGAATGGTTGAGTATTGCTACTAAGATTCTCCTCATAATCACACTCTTTGTCTCCTATGAACCATGCCAAGTGAAGCTAACAATGAAAGGGGAAAAGAGATAACTTCTTGAAACCAATAAATAGATGGAATTTATAAGCTTGTGTATTTATTTTGATATAGATTTTGATAGTTAAGTAAGATATGATATAATTTGAGTAAAAGTACTTTAGTAGATATGAATATATATATATATATATATATATATGATCATAGATATTTATGATATATAGAACAGTTATTTAAATGTACATATAATGAGATATTTTTACGGCCTATGTTATGAGTAAGGCCAAGATGTTATACTGAGTTATATGAGTAGTTTAGTTGTTTCTTTGCTATATGTATAAGGGAAGTGACATAAATGCTTTCAAGAGAAGTTAAACTTTAGTTCCTATGGTCAAGGTTAAATTTTATGTCAAGAGTAATAAGTGTAATGCAAGTCTAAAAGGAGTATATATGTCTAAGCTAGTTTCTAGGTACAATGTCAAGTCCAGGAGGAACATTAATACTATAGGCTACTAACTAAATGTAGTTAATAACAACGAGGAGTCAAGAACATCAATAGGCTAAGATATTCTAATTTGGATCTAAATGACTTTATTTTGCTCTCCACTCTTAGGATTTTCTTTTTCTAGGTTAGCCATGGAATTTGACCTTAAATACTCAAGCATACTACTTGAAGAGATTAGTGCACTTGTTAGGGTAATCATAAGAATAATTAATTCAAGTGGGAATTCATTACTTACAAACCTAGTGACAACCGTTAAACATTGGATGGCCATCACTTGAGACCTCTAACCTTCCATCACATCATCCATTCACATCTTATAGCTCCCACATAAGTCACAACACCCACTAAGACTTTGGCACTGTTGCCAAAGAATGATTTATTTTCTTAAGTAATAGAGATTTCACAAGGAAAGTAGAGCTTTAATGAATGGAAAAACCACATAAGGTTGAGTTACTAACATAGGAATTAGGTTTAGTTTAGTTGTTTTCTTGTTTTGTAGTGTTGTTGGTTTTTGGTGATTATTGCTAGCTTGTTGAATTTGTTGTGAGTTGTAGGAATTGAATTAAGTCATGAATTTATGGAACTATGTTTCTCTAAATATTTTCTTTTATGTGGATTTTTACCACATTTTTTATGGATATTTAGTTCATCATATATCTTAATTTTCATTATTAATTCAATCTGTTTAATTGAGTTCAATTTTCTTTATGCATTGACTTTGTGAATTTACTAGGAGGAGCACACACTTTCTTTAACTATGAAAATTTTCCACTACATGCAAGAATGTGTCAAAAGTTTAGGATAATTGTTTCATGATTTTTAGCATTTGTATAGGAGACTAACTAGTATTGTTTGCTACTATTATTGTATTGCTCTATTTTCTATCAAATACTAATTAATGCTCATTTTTGAGATTTTTCTAAGAAATATGTTATACATCATTAAAATCTAAATTTTTATAGCATAGTTTATATGTGTGTCCAAGATTTTTCTTTTGATTTGTAAAGGCCATTAACTTGGCTACTCTAATGTGACTTTTAGGATTACTTAGTATGCCCTATTTATTGTTAGTTTTAAATAAAGTCTAATGTTGAATTTTTTGTACTATTGTAGTTAGAGTTAGCTTATGAAATTTTTGTAGGTTGGTTTTAGGTATGTTAGGATCTAGTAAAATTTTCTTTGGAATTTTTAGTTATTTGATTAGATTTTGGTCATTTTATTTGTAGGGCATCCTGATTCACTATTTTGTTGCTTTTATATTTTTAATAACTTCTTGTAGGAATTTTCTACATTAACTGGGGAGGAATTGAGCTCTAAAAATTGGTATATGATATCTTTAAAATGTTATCTAAGTTGGGAAAATTTGGCTTATTATTTTGAATACTTTAGCTATTATTTGTGATTTAAACACCTTTATATGTTAGCAAGACAACATAACATAATCAACTCAAGTTTCTCAACTTTCTTAATATATAGGTTTTTTTTAAGTTGCTTATCCTTCTCAATTTTAAACATCCTAATCATTTGAGAATAGTGATAGGTTTATTCTTTTAAATTTTCCTTATTTGAAACCTTGAGATTCAAGACTCGTCAATTAATTTTAAAGGATGTGATGCTTGCTACTTGTTTCTATTCATAGGAGGAGATGGAACATTAGGTTGAATTTGAAGGCATCCCAACAAGAAGAAACATAAGGAGAACAAGTGTATCAGGGAATGAGGTTCAACTTAGAAATGCCCTATTCACTTTTTTCCCAATTTGAGGGTAAAAGAGATGATGACCTAATTGCACATGTAAGGAACTTTATCAAAACTTGCAATGGATACATGATGAATTGGAATGAATAAAATTTATTTCATTGTTTCTCCTAGTCTCCATTAGATGAGATGTATTACAATGGTTCTAATCACTGAATATCGAGATAGAACCCACTTAGGAATCATTAAAGGAAGCATTTTTGGAAAAAGAATATGCCCTTGATAAAATAGTAAGGAAAATAAGAGTCTCACCTTTATGTAGAGGGTGGAAAATCCATAGGAGAAGCATGGGAAAAGTATATGGATCTATTGAAATTGCCCATAGCATGGATTCCCTTATCATCTTAAGCTATAACTATTTTATAATGGATTGACACCTAGTGATCAAGAAGTAGTAGAATTAGCTTTGAGTGCTAGTTGGATAATAGGGCCAATGACCTACCATGCACTATTTGATAAGTTAGCTACCGCTTCACATGAGCAAACAATGATTAATAATGGATCTCTCACAACTGGCCAAAAGGAATAATCTAAATCTACCCAAAATGAAAGAATGAAACTCCAAGAACAAATAATAAGTAATTTAGGCGAGTAGCTCGACCAATTAGAAGAAATGATGGTTCAAAGGAAAGGAAGTATAAGCAGAAAAGAAAAGGATGTTGAACCATAAGAAATGGTTAAGCATATAATATATGTTCCACTTTAAATCTTCAGAAGTAGGAAGTAGTTGAACAAGGATCTAAAGAAAAATCAAAATAAGAATTAACCATTCTTGCCAATTTTGACTTTCATTTTATTATTTCTTTTATATACTTTAATTTGTATTTTTTTGACAAGTACAAATAAGTTAGAGGACAATATACCTGTGAAAGCTTGATTGCGAAGCTTCAAAAAGTAGAACAAAGCAAAGCACAAAGATGGCGTTCTCTCTAACTCCCTTTTACTCTTTCTTTTTGCTTACTTCATTCCCATCATCAATTTTTAGCATATATTTTCATTCAAATAATTTTTCTTGTACAAATTATTATAGATTTTTTCTTTAGTAAGTAGCATGATTTTATTTGAATCAATTTCCATACTAACACTAATTAGTTTTTTTTATAATAATTCATATGCTATTTGTTGCTTCAAATTTCAATTGACTAAATTTTTGTGAGAAATCAATGCACTATTTTTCTACCATGCCTAGTTTATAAGAGAATTTATTTCACATTATTTCATCATCAAATTATTTTGTTATTCAATTATTAGAATATGTTGTTTCATATTAAAAAATGCTATCTTTGTTGAATTTTTACATTACTTTAGAAAATCTTTTTTCTTTAAGTAATGTTGGGCAATAAAGTCAAGCATGATTTAATGAAGCAATATGTCACATTAAGTGCAACAATTTTTAAATGCATATTTAAGAGCATTTGTTAGGTGAATTTCACTAAAATGCTATAAAAGTCACTTTTCTTCATGTTATGAGTGTTTATCCTACCCAATAGCTTGGTCGACTCAATCACATCAGGCTGAGTTAGGTTGAGCCAAAAACAATTTGGTCAGATAAGGCAGAGCTAACCATGTTAGCCAATTTTGTTTGGCCCAGCTAGATCCTTCACATTTAAAAAGAAAATTATTTTATTGGGAGTTTGATGAAAATGTTATGTTTTTAAAGACAAAAAATAATTTTATAGGGATTTATATGAAAACTTCTTTTTTCAAGGAAAAAATTTATTTTACAACCTATAGATACTTATATGAGAAACTTATATGACAACTTTTTTTTTCTAATG
The DNA here is from genome assembly GCA_026724425.1 of Erythrophleum ivorense. NCBI lineage: Eukaryota > Viridiplantae > Streptophyta > Magnoliopsida > Fabales > Fabaceae > Erythrophleum > Erythrophleum ivorense. The sequence goes on from JAIUCV010000429.1 coordinate 319,578, forward strand.
GTAAAATATAATTCTATAGACTTATATTAAAACTTTATTTTTTAGAGAGTCATTTTGTAATTTTTGTCAAAAATTAACCCCAAAAAAAGGCTTAGTCAACCTAGTCAAACCAGACCAACCAAGGTGAGCTGAGCACCATGCTAAAAAAATGAAAGTTCAATTAAAACCAAGCTGGGCAGTAAGAAGAACAAAAACCCAGCCTCACCTGACCTAACCAGTGTACGCCCCTCCATGGTGTGATATATATTTTCATGGTTTCATCATCTTGTCTTCACACTTAAGCTTCTATTTCCTTATTATAAGACATCATATAAACAAGCACAAGAAAATTTCACATGAATAGAAAGAAGGAATTGATCATGCTTGTGTGTCAATGAAGGAATTTTCCAAGTCTTTCTAATTTTCTTTTCTTTTAATTGTCTATTCAAATTTTTGTTTTTATTTTAATTTTAAGACAATAGACCTAATTTTTAGGTTTGGGAAAGTGTGTTTAGTTTTTCATTCAAATATTAAAAATGATAATAATAAATTAGAAAATTTAAAAATATCGAAAATAATAAGTTGTGATAGTGTATTGAAGCACTATCATTATGCTAAATGGTGTATTGAAGCACCACTAATGCTTGCTAAATGGTGTGCTAAAGCACCATATAGGTTAGAGTAATGTACTAAAGAATCACACTATAACAATATATCTAATCTTAAGTGATCTTATACATAAGAAATTATCTAGATATATTTGTGATATGTACTGATAGACTTTAATAGTTATTACACTCTTAAGCGTCACTATGCTTAAATAAAAAATATAATCTAGCTTTCGACTTTAAATTGAGCAAACTTTAGTTTAGGTTTGATGTTTTTAGGATTAGTTTAATCTAAGGTAGTTTTTATTGTTTTCTTTAGCTTATGCAATATAATATTGCTTGATTTTTAGTATTTTTCACATTTTTTAGGAATATTTTTATCCTAATTTGAATTTTATTTGGAACATTGGGACAATGTTCGATTTTAAGTTTGGAGGTAAGAGTTTAGTTTTAATTTTTTAAATTTGAAAAAATTTAAAACTTTTGGTGAATTTTATTAAAAATTTTTGTGATTTCATTGAAAATTTTCTAAAAGAAATATTTCTCAAATCCCATTTATTTGTCTTTGTGATAATTGCTTAGTTGAGTAGTTGATTTTCTAATGGTTTATATTAGATTGGTACCATCATATTTGTTTGTTGATTAGCATACATAGATAGAAAGTATATGAGAATGCAATTTGTTTTTAGCATAATCTTTAATGAATGGAATTTCTTGCTCATTGAATCAAATCATTACACTATTGCCATGCATAAGTTAAATTCTAGTTTTAATCTTGAGTATGCAAATTAGTTGGTGTGAGATTCTTGACGCAAGACTTTTGAATTTGTTTAAGTCTTCCTTTAGGCATTTTATATTATGATGAGCCATTTAAACCTATTTTATTCAAAGTATATCATTATTACTCCTTTGAGCTTAATTTGAATATATACACTTGATGTATATATATGAAATTCTTTTCTTTATACGTACATATGTTTACCAAGCCCCAAAAACAAGTTTTAAACCCTTTTCAAGAGGTGTTATTAACTATATTTTATTTCTTACTTTGAAAAGGACATATGTATGTGAACATGAGTGTATTGAAGAGGGAATATGGGTATAAGTGATGAGCTGAGATAGCTCTTTTTATTTTTATGATTTCTATGACTGTATTTGTTGAGAAAATAGTAAAATGTAATCATTGTATGCTTAGGATTCCAAAACGAGGAGGATAGATGAAAAAGAAAGAAAAAGAAAAGAAAGTTTAAAGCACTTAACTCTAACAAAAGAATTAGATCAAAGATCTAAGTTTGGGGATGTACAAAAAGAAAGAGAAATGCTTTGTTTGGAATTGCAAAATGCAATTCAAAATTTTTATGTGTCTCTTTTGAGTGAGAAGCCAAAAAACATATTTCAAGGTGATAAGTGGAAAAAGATAGGAAGAGATAAGTGAGAGAAAGAGAGAGAGGCCATTTCTTTCTTTGTACTTAATATATACTCTCTCGATCTTGCACATTAATTTCTATATCATTTGTTTATGATACATAATTCCCAATGGTCTCATTACAAGCTTAAAAGACCTATTGATATTTGAGTACTACAAGATCTAATTAATGGAGAAGGAAAGGAAAAACAAGCATATGAAGTTTTTAGGAAAGAGATTATTACATTGATTAATGGGTAGATTCTTCTTTAAGGCTTAAATTTAGACTATAGCATGGTGAACACATACACATATTCATGAGCTAGAGAATCATTTATTAATCTTTTGACTATTAATTTATGTTCATTGCTTATCTTTCTTATCTTACTATTGATTGATACAATGCATATTGAGTCACAAATTCAATATTTTCAAAAAGAAATTGTGACTACTTAATTAAGTAATTTATGTTTTTAATGTGCTTTACTTAGGGAGAAGTAAAAAGTTAAGTTCAAGGATGTGATAAATCCTATTTTGGTACATTTTTTAAGTGATTTTTCACAAGATTTATCAAAATTTTTCATTATTTTTATGCTTAATTACATCAAAAAATTGGCTTAGTTTTGGATTTTTTGGTGATAAGATGTAATTAGAGCTTAATATCACTTTTTCTCCAAATTTTAGGACTAAATTACAATATTTTTTTAATTGGTTTTTACTTGAAAATTGCTTAAGTTTGTGACAAATATGTGGAATTAGAAAGTCATAGTATTATTTTGTTATTAGTATTTATTACTTATGTTTTAATTATATTTTGTTTAGCTAATTTCTCATTTAGCAAGTAATAAATCCTTATTACAAAAAGACTAAAGCCCAAGGACCAAATTACAAATTACACTTGATGTTTATTTGCAATTTGGCCCTTAAGCTTTAGTCTTGTTACAAATTTGGCCAAGTTTTAATATTATATTAAAACATAAGTAATAAATCCTAATTACAAAAAGATTGAAGCCGAAGAACCAAATGCCAATAGACATCAAGTGGACATTTTCTATTGTTGGTTGCAATGAATCTGCATGTTAGTTGCGACGGCTAGAGGTAATACCATATGAATATGGCACTTAACTTATATCATAAAATGCTTGTAGTATTTATTTTCATAAATTCAATACCTTTAACAACGGAATTTATCGACATTAAATGTCAAATTAATTCATTTTTTATTAAATGGACCATATCAACTTTCCAAACTCATCTTCCATTCTTATTACACGTGTTCATAAAGAATCATCACAGAATGAGGCATGGAATTCAGATTTGGATCATACACATCAAGAATAACCAAAAACATAAGCTTCCATACAATTCCATATTTTGCCACAATCTTTAAAATTCATAACTTGAATTAGAAAGTTTCAAATCATGCAAACTAGGACTCTTTGGATAGCTCAGTATGTCATTTAGCTATTATAAAAATTTCAGACCAAGATAATATCATTTGACCCATGAAATTCTAATAGAACAATAGCTAGGTTAGAAACTCATATTGGTGCAGATTTGGAACTTTAAAAATTTATATCTCACACTACAGAGCTCTAAATTGAGTGACCTCTGGGGCTATGAAAAGCTTATGTTATCTTATAAAATTTCATAAGCATTGGACTTCATTTTACACCTCAAATATACAAAAAACTAAACTGACTAAATGAAAAGTGCACTAACAGTTTCTACAAATCTCTACCAATTTTAAAAAATAATAATAAATTCTACAAAGTGCCAAAAATTATGTTCTTTAGTTTTGTGAAAAGCTTTAAATGAGATCTAAATGTATGCCAAATCTTATGCGAAAATTCGTTCATTTGGTCTGATTTAGGTTTAGAGGAAGAATATGACTTAAAATGGTGCATAATTGGGTTCAAGAGTGCCAAAATGGCTTCTCCCATGCAATGTGACCATTTGAGCATGTAACATTATAATTTCTAGCTCATTTCTATCACATTTACATACTCATATGATACATTTTATGAGGGGAAGTAAGAAAATCTATTAAAATAATATATTTCTTTGTGTTGCGTTATGTATAAAAATTCCGTTCAGTATCATGTGAACCGTGTGAGCTCATACAACACATTCTCATATTTAATTACATGGATGCAACTCATATGGATTATCCAAAGTGGCCTACACCTCAAGAAACTCAAAGGAAAGCATAAAATGAACACATATTTTTGGCCAGCTTTTGCCTATTTTCTGACCTAACTTTGGGAAATTATAACTAATTCTAGAAAAATCAAAATCATGCATTTTTTGCCATTCTGGAAAGATACAGATGTCCATTCATACTAAAAATATGTCCAAACTATAACATCCGTCATAGAAGATGTTTGACATTCGAAATGGTCCAGAGGTCAAACTGTCCATTGGTGCTGTCATAGATTTATGCAGCAAATTTAAAAAATGTCCAATTAATTTCCCAAAAATCTAATCCATGTAAATGATACCAATATAAAAGTCTATGAACATTAGCTAGAGGGAAAAAATAACTCCATACTAGCTCAGGCACGCCCAGACCTCCAAATCCAATCAAACAATAACTGAGGTCAAGTGAAACTCCTGATACTAGACAAATTCTTTAAAAATTCATATCTCCCTTTCTGGACCACCAAATGAGGTGCTTCTAGTTGGCATAAATCACTGGGAATGTTTAGTTTCTTTGTATAAAATTTTATAACAATTGGATATCATTTGAACCTTATGTAATAGACTTTATTTTCAAACCAGTATGAACAGTGTGACATGATTAAAACCAGAAAATTTTTTAAAAATTTTTCAACTTTGAAAATTCATCAAATATTCTGTAAACCTCCAAAAATTATGTTATTTAGCTTTCCAAAAATCTCTCAACAAGCTCTAATTGCATGCCAAATTTTAGATCAAGAAGAGCTCATTTGGCTAAAAAATGATATAGGGTTCCATTATGGCCAATTTTGGCTCCTTATAGGATACCAAAATATCCAAATAGTTTTCCTTGAGCTTTGGCACCTTTTGGGCAAGTCTAAAAGTATAATTAGAACTTTTTTAAGTTTTTCAAATAGTCCTAAACCTCATGCATCTCATTTTGGCCATTACATACACATATATATACACTTACATCAAACTTTCAAGAAGCATATCTTGGCATTACATACTCAATTTACATTCTAACATTCACATATCATATCCTTCCATTTATACATCACACATAAGCATGATTACACATATCCAAAAGGTAATAGACCATAACATCAATGAATTACATCATTTGACATAAATATAGTCTTAAAGAACCAAAAACTTTGCATTTGTTGTCATTCTCTCATCCTCAAGGTGGTTGGCTTCCATTTCCTTGTTCACTTAGTCCACCTAACATATTAGATCATTGGAGAGGAGGGAATGAGATTCAAAGAATCTCAATAGCTCATCTTCCTTTCAATCACACATAATATATGCAAAGCAAGTCTTGAAAATGCATACATAGATGTAATAGATGTCATGAACATTCAAGAAGCAAGCTTGGAATATAAATAAGTCATACAAGACATTCAAAAGCTTGCCAAGTAGATGGATTGGCCTTATCCCTTTTCTCATGGAGTTTGTACTAGCCTCTTCCATTCTTTAAGAGATTCTTAAACTCAACCATGCTCTTGGAAGCCCACTTTACTTTTAGGAAACTCTTTATTGTAATGTCCGGTACGTTGTACAATCACCGGAACGGGCAGGTTGAAAAGAAAGTCCCCTGAAATGAGTGATTCAAGGCCAAATAAAATTTGAATAAAATTTTAAATAATAGAAAACAAGGATTTGAGCCTTGAGTTGCCCAGAAACCGGGGTAGGAGTGATTCAAAAAATTTGCTGAAAGGCCAGTGGTATTTTCATAAATAAGTGCAATTTTAGAAAAACACCTAGGAGGGCTTTTTAAATGGAAATTTTGAGTTGCTCAGGGTTCTCAGAGGCCCCAAAAACTATGGTAAGCCCCAGAACCGGTAAAGCCCCTCCAGTGTACTCTTTCTGACGTCAGTTGACCTAAACTTTGACCGGTTCGTTCGGGAAGGTTTTAGCTCCTATTTGAGTGATTCCAAAGGCATTTTATTAAATTGGAAATCTTAATTTTATGATAGAAAAGACAGTTCTAAAAAAGGAGCTAAAATGAAGCCAAACCGGAAATGCCATTATGGAATGGCAAAAATGGAAACAAAGTACATAAAGGAAGCTTTCAAACTCCCTTTTTAAGTCACGTTCAGCTCCCCCCTCTCTAAACTGACTTTCTTCTGCCCAAATCTCAGAAATGGGGCTGCTGTATTAGGCGTACAAAGGGAGGAAATTTTGATGGAAGAAAAGCCAAAGAAAGGGTGAGAAAGTGTAAGGTTTTCATGCTCTTTCCTCTTGAAACTTCATCCTCCCCTTCTTGCTTCATCTTTCCATAGTTTTAATGTAATTTTTGGTTCTAATTTGGGTCCAGATTAGAGAAGGAAAATTCGAAATTTAAGGAGAAAGAAGGAAGAGGAAGGGCTCTTGAAGGAAGCTTGATTACAAGGTAGTTTCTCTCCCTTTGATGCTTCTTTTTCTCCTTCTCTTCTTCCATAGTAGGATGTCTCAAATAGAACCATGAAGAGGGAAGAGTTTCTATTTTATAATCCAAAAGAATCTATCAAACTAAGCCATGGGAAGATGAATTATACCAAAGAAATGCATGAAAAACTAGTAAAACTCAAGTTGAAAAAGTATAGGGTGCTTGAATATAAGTTAAAATCTGGGTTGATTCAAGACTTTCCCATCATATGTGAGTGTTTTTTTGAGTTTCTAAGACTCCTAGGGAGCCTCCCAAGTGCCCCATCCATTAAGAAAAAATCCCAAACTCCATGGGTCTTTAATGGAGGGATAACTAGGTCAAGACCCTTAGAGATAGCTAGGGAATGTTTTAAATGGTTCCAAGCTTGATTTGGGACTTTATATGATAAAAGAAGATAGGAGAAACCCTTAAAAAAAAATTAGAAGCTTTAGGTTGGGAGATGAGGCAATGGCTTCCATAATGTAACCTTATGAAGCAACATGGACCTAGGTTTATGAAAGTGAGTGTGTGATGGCTTCAAGAACCTTAAATAAGGTCCAGAGGTCTAAATATGGCAAGATAATGGAACCAAGAATGTTAATTATGGTAGTTGCTTCATTAGGTCCTTAATGGAACCATATTGTGACAAATAGACCAAAGTGTAGTCTTAAGAGTGAGTTGGATGTTGTAATTTGTTCCAAGAGTATAATTTAGTGTTGTTTATTGTGAATAGGCCAAAGAAATCCAACCCCAACTCCTTGTGTTTGTGGAACCGAAAAGGAGAAGAAAAAAGTAAAGTAAAGCTTGAATTTGCACCAAGGTAGTTTTTCACCTTTTCTTATTGCATATGGTGTCATTGTGTGCTTGTGTGTATGTTTATATGTTTGAGACATGCCACTTGATGCTATGTTGCTATTTTGGTACCAATATGCTTTCTTGAATGTCTTTGAATGATGGAAATGACTTATAAGGGTGAGGTAGTGCCAAAAGTCCCTTAATGTGGGTGAAGAGATGCCAAAAGTCTCATGGCATGGGTGAGACAAGGCCAAAAGTCCCTTGGATGGGTGAGGCTAAGTCAAAAGTCCCAAGAACCAAGAGTGAGGCAGTCCAAAAGTCTTAGAAATGGGGTGAGGCCTGTAACACCTTACTGACTACACTCTAGTTCATCTCCCTCTAGGCTTGACTCCATATGATTTCCCCGGAAAATGACCGAAACCGTGGTATTTCACTACTTAAAGTTGGGGTTTAACCGGTCATATTTTGCCCCGTGGGTCCTGTGAACCCATCATTCATATTCTCTACTCAAACACCATTTATACCACTTGTACATAGTCTCTAACAACTCACAAACCACGGGTAAGAAGCCAAAAACTCAGAAAATACAATTTCTCAATCGGGCCCATAAATCATATTTCTGGCTCCAACTTTGGAAAATCACAACTAATTCTAGAAAAATGGGAATCAAGCAAATCATAGCTCTCTGGAAAGCTTGGGATGTTACCTTCATACTAAAAATAACTCCCAACTTCCATCTCAACGTTTAGACCCTCATTGACATCGAAATAGGAACAGATGTCCGGCTGTCCCTGCTGCTGGTGCAGTTTACTGTCATGAACTTCGAAAATTCGTAATTAAATCCAAAAAAATCCAATCAGGGAAAACTATACCAATTTGGAAAGCTACAGATGTGAACTATAGGAGAAAAATAATTCCAGATCAGTTCTGGAGTTCTAAGACCTCGAAACCCGATAAAACAGTAACGAAGGTCAGAAACTTCCCTGATGCTGATACAGAACTTCAGTAAATCGTTTCTCTCTCTATAGACCTCCAATTAAGGTGCTTCCAGTTGGTATAGGTCACTGTGGATATCTAGTTTATGCTCCTAAAGTTTCATGACATTTGGACATCATTTGGTCTACGAGTGGCATGGTTTCATTTTCGGACTCAATGAACAGTACCATGACCAAAACATTGCAAATTCCCAATTTCAACAATTCACCGAATATTCTCTAGACCTCCGAATATTACCCACTCTAGCTTCCCAAGAAGCTCTCAATAGACTCTAGAGGCATGCCAAATTCCATAATAAGAAGAGCTCATCCGGTCATACTTTGACGGAGCTCGCCTAAATGGCAATTTTAGCACCACATGGGATTCAAAACGGGTCTAAATGACCTCCCACATGCTCTAACCTCTATTGGGCAAATTTAAAAGTACAAACATAGCATATATGAATTATCTAAATAACCCAAATCATCATACATTCCAATTTCACTATGCTATGGAAGAAAATACACTATTTCATATGAGCCTCAAAAAGCCAATTTATACATTCTCATTGCTTTAACCCTTTATATCATCCATACATCAATTGTACATACATTTACATGTGCTCATATAGCTACAACTCCAAAAAGAATAGGTGCACTCTCATTTTGGCACCTTATACATCAAAATAACCAAAAAGCTATACATCATGCTACTATGCTCTTCTAGGCTCCGTGAGGTGTACTCGCCTCTCCCTGAACACCACCTGAATAATAGGATGGGAGGGGAAGGGGGTGAGATTCGGGAGAATCTCAATAGCTCATACTCATTCAAGATGCAATCAAGGCATATACTAGTCAAACATGCAAATAAATCATCATAACACAACATATGTGTTTCATGCCATGAAATCAACCAATGCCAAGACGAAGCTCTAGGGACTTTCGGTCTAGCCTCACCCGAGCTTTAGGACTTTTGGATCGGCCTCACCCTTGGTTTAGGGACTTTTGGCTCCTCCTCACCCGTCTCAAGGGACTTTCGGCACCACCTCACCCGAGCGATTTCCACAATCATATCATAAGCATATTGGTACCGATATATCAAGGCAAAATCAATGGCATATCTCATCATTCAAGCACATACTCAACATAATGACTATTACACAACCAAGAATGCAACAAGAATAGAGTAGAGAGCTACCTTCTCAGATCACACTAGCCTTTCCTTTCAATTTCTCCTCTCCCTCCTTGATTTCACACTCACAACAAGGTGGAGTTTCTTCCTTTGGGCCTAGGCATAACAAGAGCATCAAGTCATTCTCTCATAGCTTAAATGACTCTCACAAAGCTAAAAGAGACTCTTCATCAAAGTAAACCCTCACTACCCTTACAGATCTAGGGATTCTCTCTCTCGAACTCTACTCACTCTCCTTCCTTTCTCAAGCTCTCCGAGAAGAAAGCAAGGAAGAAGAATTGAGGATAAATGAGTTCTACCCTCCTTCTAGAGTAGTTTTCCTATTTCCCTCTTCTGAACCTCTCCTAACTCAGCTTCTAAAACCGTAGAAAGAGAAAGCAAGAGGAGGAGACAACAGGCTAAGGAGAAAAGCTAGGGAAATCTAAAGATTACTCACCTCTTTGCTTGATCTCCTTGCTTCTTGGCCTCTCTCTCTCTCCACCGCTCTCTTCTCTCTCTTTGGTCGAAGCTCAGGTCGGTTCTAAGAGAAAGGAAAAGTTTAGACTCTTTAAAAAGTCAAAATCTCTCTTTTTACGCTTTTTCTGGACCGCTCTCGCTATAGCGAGTCATCATCCTCGCTACGGCGAGCTCGTGCAAGTTCCAGACTTTGCCTTCGCTATGGCGTCGCTACGACGAGCTCGGCCTGTTCCAGACCTCTGCCTTCGCTATAGCGCCGCTATGGCGAGCAACTCCCTGGTTCCTGTATGGAATGTCGCACTCGCTACAGCTAGGAACATCTTCGCTATTGCGAGGAGGCATTCTCGCTATGGCGACTCTATTTCTCGCTATGGCGAGAAGACTTAGAAAATTTTCAGCCTTCGAAAATTTCCCAGCTTCCTCTTTTCTCTTTTCTGGTTGTTACATTTCCACCCCCCTTAAAAGAAATTTCGTCCTCAAAATTTAAATACATACCTTAAAGGAATAATTCTGGATGTTTTTGCCTCATTTCATCCTCCATCTCCCAGGTTGCTTCCTCAGATGTCAGACCTCTCCAGATCACTTTCACCAGCGGAATGCTCTTGCTCCTCAACTGTTTCAGCTGAGCATCCACAATTCTCTCCAGTTTCACTACATAGGAAAGATCTTCCTGCAATTGCACATGCTCATATTCTATGACGTGTGAGGGGTCAGGCATATACTTTTTCAATTGGGAGACATGAAAAACACTGTGGATTTGGGCTAGGTTAGGAGGCAAGGCTATTCGGTAAGCCACGGGTCCAATTTTCTCAAGGATTTCAAACGGACCAATATACCTAGGACTGAGCTTTCTTACCCTCATTGACCGACCTACTCCCGTCACTGGAGACACTCGAATGAATACATGGTCTCCCACCTCAAACTCTAACGGCCTCCTTCTCTTATCAGCATAGCTTTTCTGCCTACTCTGGGCCGTGAGGAGTCTCTTTCTAATCAACTCTATCTGTCGGGTGGTCTGGTCCACAATCTCAGGTCCTATTATATTCCTCTCACCTAGCTCAACCCAACACAGAGGGGATCTGCACTTTCTCCCATACAAAGCCTCATAAGGGGCTATCTGGATACTGGAATGGTAACTATTGTTATAAGCAAACTCTGCTAATGGTAAATACGCATCCCAGTTACCCTTCATCTCTAACACACACGCCCTCAACATGTCTTCTAAGGTCTGGATGGTCCTCTCAGTCTGACCATCTGTCTGGGGGTGATATGCAGTACTAAACCGCAACCTGGTCCTTAAGGCATGCCGCAATGACCTCCAAAAGTTCGATGTGAACCTGGGGTCTCTATCCGAAACTATGCTATTGGGTACTCCATGAAGTCGCACTATCTCTTTGATATACAACTGGGCTAATTTCTCCAGTGTATAAGTAGCTTTAATAGCTAAAAAGTGTGCAGACTTCGTCAGTCTATCCATAACTACCCAAATAGCATCATGTCCAGAAGAGGTCCTGGGCAACCCCATAACAAAATCCATGGCTATACTATCCCACTTCCACTCAGGGATATCTAGAGGTTGCAACAACCCAGCCGGTCTTTGATGTTCTATTTTTACCCTCTGACACACTAGGCATCTAGCCACATAGGCTGTCACCTCATTTTTCATTCCCGGCCACCAGAAAATCCATTTCAAATCCTGGTACATCTTAGTGGCACCTGGGTGGATAGTATACTTACTCTTATGTGCCTCTTCTAAAATGCCTTCTCTCAACTCATTTCGACTAGGCACACAGATTCTATCCCGATATACTATCATACCATCCTCAGACACCTTAAAATCTGAGGTCTTACCTTGGGAGATCTCATTCCTGATCCGTTTCAGGAACTCATCCTCTCTCTGGGCATCTAAGATCTGAGTTCTCAAAACATTCTCAATTTGGGTTTCACTCAGATACAATCTACCCGGAACCACCTGGCAAGAGAGGTTCAAGTTTCTGAACTTCTCTAAGAGCTCTTGCTCTCTAATCATCATATGGGCCACATGGATGGATTTCCTACTCAGGGCATCTGCCACCACATTGGCCTTGCCTGGATGATATTTCAACACATAATCATAATCTTTTAGAAACTCCATCCATCTTCTCTGTCTCATATTGAGTTCCTTCTGGTCAAATAGGTATTTCAGACTCTTATGATCACTATAGATCTCTATGGTAGCACCATACAAATAGTGTCTTCAGATTTTAAGAGCAAACACTACGGCGGCTAACTCTAGGTCATGTGTAGGATAACTCTCCTCATGAGGCCTCAACTGCCTCGAGGCATATGCCACTACTCTACCCTGTTGCATCAACACACATCCTAACCCTTTGCCCGAGGCATCACAATAAACCACAAAAGGTTCACTAGGGTCAGGGATAATCAGTACAGGGGCAGTGGTCAAACGAAGTTTCAACTCCTGGAAACTCCTCTCACAACTATCATCCCACACAAACGATATATCTTTCCTAGTTAGCCTCGTCAGTGGTAAGGCCATCTGAGAAAAGCCCTGAATGAATCGTCTATAGTACCCTGCCAAACCTAGGAAACTCCTGACCTCGGTGATCGTTCTCGGTCTATCCCACTGTAACACAGCCTCAACTTTATGGGGATTAACTGCAACCCCAGCTCATGAGATCACATGACCTAAGAATCTCACCTCGGTCAGCCAAAACTCACATTTACTAAGTTTGGCGTACAACCTTTTCTCTCTCAAGGTTTCTAGGACTAATCTTAAATGCCTCTCGTGCTCTTCAAAAGATCTAGAGTACACTAGGATATCATCAATGAAAACTACCACAAACTGATCTAGATACGGTCTGAATACCCTGTTCATGTAATCCATGAACACAGCCGGCGCATTCGTCAACCCGAATGGCATCACAAGGAACTCATAGTGCCCATATCGCGTCCTGAAGGCCGTCTTGGAGACGTCTTCAATTCTTACTCTCAGCTGGTGGTACCCAGATCTAAGATCTATTTTAGAAAACACAGATGCCCTAGCCAACTGATCTAACAGATCATCAATCCTAGGGAGAGGATATTTATTCTTGATGGTAACTTTATTTAACTCTCTATAATCTATGCATAAACGCAAGCTACCATCTTTCTTTCTCACAAATAACACCGGAGCTCCCCAAGGTGATACACTAGGGCGGATAAACCCTTTCTCTAACAATTCCTCTATCTGCCTTTTCAACTCTGCGAGCTCGGTGGGAGCCATCCGGTAAGGAGCCTTGGACACCGGTCCAGCCCCAGGCACTATGTCTATAGGGAACTCTAGCTCTCTCTCAGGGGGTAGACCACTAAAGTCAAACTCTTTAGGGAAAACTGTCAGGAATTCCCTGACAATTGGGATCTCCTCTATCCCTTCCTCTACCTCAACCCGAATAGAGAAAAAGACTAGAAACCCTTGACATCCACACTCTAAGTGCCTCTCAGCCTGGGTAGTAGTCATAAAGGATAACTCCGCTCCTACCCTAGGTATGGTCCCACAAGCAGGTAAAGAAATGGTTCGGTGTTCACAATCAAGTACTGCATTATTTGCAGCTAACCAGTTCATACCAACAATCATATCAATATCATGGAAAGGCATACAAATCAAATCAATAGTGGTATGACAATGGTTAAACTGAACAGTGACATTTAAGCAAGTATGGGAAGTGTTCACGGGACCCCCAGTGGGTATAGTGACAGACAAGTCAAATGGCAAGACACTGACAGTCAGACCCAATCGCCTCACACAATCATACGATATAAACGAGTGACTAGCACCCGAGTCAAACATAGCAACTACAAGAAAGCCATTCACTATCAGCGTACCTCGGATCATACTGGGGGACGCACTAGCTTCCTGTTGAGTGAGGGCGAACACTTGACCCTGGGTCTGTGGCCTAGGAGGAGGCGCTATGTCCATCTGCGGACAGTGTCTCGCGATGTGTCCCAGCTTCCCACACTTGAAGCAAGTCACCGAAGACTGCTGGAAGGATGACTGGCCCCGAGGAGGCGGCATCGGCTTACCCCGCTGTGACCTTCGGTTCCATGGCCCCTTGCCTCTCTTCTTGGCACTGGGTGTCACACTAGAACCCTCTTCAGGTCTCAGCCTTTTCAATTCTGAAACCTCCTTCTGACTAGCTATGGCCGTCACAGGCATAATAATCCGCAGGTTAGTCTCAATCACCCTGCTGACCTCCACAATGGTATTAAACTTTCTGATCTGTTGTGGGGTCACTCTGTCGCTAATCAGAGGTTTCAATCCGGTCTCGAATTGCTCACATCTCCAGGGTTCATCATCATACCTCTGGAGGTAAGAGGAATACCGAGACAACTCCATGAACTTAGCCACATATTGGTCCACCGTCATCTCATCCGTCTGTCTCAAACTCATAAACTCCATCTCTTTCTTCTTCCTCACCGAACTAGGGAAATATTTCTCATAAAACTCAACCAAGAAACTTTCCCAGTTTATCGGTATCTCCTTGGTCTCCATTAAAGGTTGCGTGCTACACCACCATCTATCAGCTTCCTTTTTCAGCATAAACGTGGCTAGCTGAGCTTTCTGCTCGGTAGTACAACTCATTACCGAGAAGATTTTCTCTAGCTCTCTAACCCAAGCCTCTGCCTTATCCGCATCCAACTCCCCGTCAAACGTGGGTGGATTGTTTTGCCTAAACTGCTTCAACAGTTTCTGGATAGGCGTCTGGGTATGAGCTACTACAGGCTCCAAGGGATGTGCAGGTGGGTTGCCAGATGTAGATGGCTGAGGTATAGGGGCTTCCCTCCTGGCTTCCTCTTGCCTGGCCAGGGTATCTTGCAGGTGCATGATCATATCATGTTACTGTTGGGCAATATACCTCTGTTGTTCCAACATTTCCTCATGCTGGCCCATCATGGCTTCAAACCGATCTAATCTCTCCATGATAGTTCGCAGAGGATCCTCAGGCCCAACAGGAACCTCTGGCTCAACTCTCTGAGCCCTGGGCAGCCTGCCTCTACCCCTGCCCCGTCTAGTCTCAACCATATCTGAAAAGAAGTAGCAATCCTCAGATCACAATCATAGCACAAACACATATGCATATGAATGTTACCACTTCCATGGCAATTTATACCAAACACAAACAATTCAATCATTCAAGAGCCCAACATCGAGCAAAAGTGCCTGAACCTTTACTCTGATACCAAAAATGTAACACCTTACTGACTACACTCTAGTTCATCTCCCTCTAGGCTTGACTCCATATGATTTCCCCGGAAAATGACCGAAACCGTGGTATTTCACTACTTAAAGTTGGGGTTTAACCGGTTATATTTTGCCCCGTGGGTCCTGTGAACCCATCATTCATATTCTCTACTCAAACACCATTTATACCACTTGTACATAGTCTCTAACAACTCACAAACCACGGGTAAGAAGCCAAAAACTCAGAAAATACAATTTCTCAATCGGGCCCATAAATCATATTTCTGGCTCCAACTTTGGAAAATCACAACTAATTCTAGAAAAATGGGAATCAAGCAAATCATAGCTCTCTGGAAAGCTTGGGATGTTACCTTCATACTAAAAATAACTCCCAACTTCCATCTCAACGTTTAGACCCTCATTGACATCGAAATAGGAACAGATGTCCGGCTGTCCCTGCTGCTGGTGCAGTTTACTGTCATGAACTTCGAAAATTCGTAATTAAATCCAAAACAATCCAATCAGGGCAAACTATACCAATTTGGAAAGCTACAGATGTGAACTATAGGAAAAAAATAATTCCAGATCAGTTCTGGAGTTCTAAGACCTCGAAACCCGATAAAACAGTAACGAAGGTCAGAAACTTCCCTGATGCTGATATAGAACTTCAGTAAATTGTTTCTCTCTCTATAGACCTCCAATTAAGGTGCTTCCAGTTGGTATAGGTCACTGTGGATATCTAGTTTATGCTCCTAAAGTTTCATGACATTTGGACATCATTTGGTCTACGAGTGGCATGGTTTCATTTTCGGACTCAATGAACAGTACCATGACCAAAACATTGCAAATTCCCAATTTCAACAATTCACCGAATATTCTCTAGACCTCCGAATATTACCCACTCTAGCTTCCCAAGAAGCTCTCAATAGACTCTAGAGGCATGCCAAATTCCATAATAAGAAGAGCTCATCCGGTCATACTTTGACGGAGCTCGCCTAAATGGCAATTTTAGCACCACATGGGATTCAAAACGGGTCTAAATGACCTCCCACATGCTCTAACCTCTATTGGGCAAATTTAAAAGTACAAACATAGCATATATGAATTATCTAAATAACCCAAATCATCATACATTCCAATTTCACTATGCTATGGAAGAAAATACACTATTTCATATGAGCCTCAAAAGGCCAATTTATACATTCTCATTGCTTTAACCCTTTATATCATCCATACATCAATTGTACATACATTTACATGTGCTCATATAGCTACAACTCCAAAAAGAATAGGTGCACTCTCATTTTGGCACCTTATACATCAAAATAACCAAAAAGCTATACATCATGCTACTATGCTCTTCTAGGCTCCGTGAGGTGTACTCGCCTCTCCCTGAACACCACTTGAATAATAGGATGGGAGGGGAAGGGGGTGAGATTCGGGAGAATCTCAATAGCTCATACTCATTCAAGATGCAATCAAGGCATATACTAGTCAAACATGCAAATAAATCATCATAACACAACATATGTGTTTCATGCCATGAAATCAACCAATGCCAAGACGAAGCTCTAGGGACTTTCGGTCTAGCCTCACCCGAGCTTTAGGACTTTTGGATCGGCCTCACCCTTGGTTTAGGGACTTTTGGCTCCTCCTCACCCGTCTCAAGGGACTTTCGGCACCACCTCACCCGAGCGATTTCCACAATCATATCATAAGCATATTGGTACCGATATATCAAGGCAAAATCAATGGCATATCTCATCATTCAAGCACATACTCAACATAATGACTATTACACAACCAAGAATGCAACAAGAATAGAGTAGAGAGCTACCTTCTCAGATCACACTAGCCTTCCCTTTCAATTTCTCCTCTCCCTCCTTGATTTCACACTCACAATAAGGTGGAGTTTCTTCCTTTGGGCCTAGGCATAACAAGAGCATCAAGTCATTCTCTCATAGCTTAAATGACTCTCACAAAGCTAAAAGAGACTCTTCATCAAAGTAAACCCTCACTACCCTTACAGATCTAGGGATTCTCTCTCTCGAACTCTACTCACTCTCCTTCCTTTCTCAAGCTCTCCGAGAAGAAAGCAAGGAAGAAGAATTGAGGATAAATGAGTTCTACCCTCCTTCTAGAGTAGTTTTCCTATTTCCCTCTTCTGAACCTCTCCTAACTCAGCTTCTAAAACCGTAGAAAGAGAAAGCAAGAGGAGGAGACAACAGGCTAAGGAGAAAAGCTAGGGAAATCTAAAGATTACTCACCTCTTTGCTTGATCTCCTTGCTTCTTGGCCTCTCTCTCTCTCCACCGCTCTCTTCTCTCTCTTTGGTCGAAGCTCAGGTCGGTTTTAAGAGAAAGGAAAAGTTTAGACTCTTTAAAAAGTCAAAATCTCTCTTTTTACGCTTTTTCTGGACCGCTCTCGCTATAGCGAGTCATCATCCTCGCTACGGCGAGCTCGTGCAAGTTCCAGACTTTGCCTTCGCTATGGCGTCGCTACGGCGAGCTCGGCCTGTTCCAGACCTCTGCCTTCGCTATAGCGTCGCTATGGCGAGCAACTCCCTGGTTCCTGTATGGAATGTCGCACTCGCTACAGCTAGGAACATCTTCGCTATTGCGAGGAGGCATTCTCGCTATGGCGACTCTATTTCTCGCTATGGCGAGAAGATTAGAAAATTTTCAGCCTTCGAAAATTTCCCAGCTTCCTCTTTTCTCTTTTCTGGTTGTTACAAGGCCAATCCAAAAGTCCCTAGAGCTCATTCTTATTCTTGATATGTGCTTGTGACATAAAAATGTAGAAATTGAATGCTTCATTACCTTTGACATGTTATATGCCTTGAAAATGTGCTTGAATAGGTGTATAAGCTATTGAGATTCAATGAATCTCACCCCCTCCTTTCTCTCATCTCATATGATCTAGGTGGAGTTCAAGATCCAAAGGATGGAAGCCAAGGAGCTTAAATCTCCATCTCTTGGCAAATCTTTCTATTTTGATACACTATGATGAATAGAATGTAAAAATAGATATGTAAATGTTATTTTTGAGCCATGACACTTTGAACAAGTGTAAAACTATGTAAAGTTAGTGTATGTATCAAGAATAGAGTTTAATGAATAGAATTATGTATTTTGACCACTTGGGAGCCCACTTGTGTATGTATGTTCATGGAAGTGGCATGACTAATTTGAGTGGCATGAGGGTTCAGACCTTATGAGGGACTTATTTATGCTATATTTATGCTTTCTAAGTTGCTCAAATGTGTGTGGAATAATGGATGGCTCATTTGCACTAAATTTGCCTCTTATTGGGACTAAAATTGCCACAAGCTTGAGCTATGGCAAAGTCTGACCAAATGACCTCTTCTTGACTTGAAATTTTGCATGCAAGTAGATCTTGCCTAGAGATTTTTGGGAAGCCAAAGATCATGTCATTTGGAGGTCTGTGGAATTTTCTATGAATTTTCAAAGTTAGTATCAGAATTTCGAATTTGCACGGGTACTGTTCATTTGGTCAGTTGTGAAATTGTGTCATCCGAGGGGCAAACGTGGTCCAATGGCTACGAAATTTTATAGTTATAAACTAGGCATTCACAATGACTTGTAGCAACTAGAAGTACCTCATTTGGAGGTCTGAGCTGAGAGATATAAATTTTTGAATTTCTGGGACAGTAGTAGTAGCTCAGCACGACCTGAGTCACTGTTCCATTAAATTTGGGTAGCTAAACGTGATTTCTCTGATCTAAATATATTTTTACCATACATTCAACGTTCATAGATTTTTAAATTGGTATTATTTTTATGGATTAGATTTTTGTGGAATTAATTAGACATTTTCGATGTTCATAGCAGACACTTGCATCAGTACCAGTAGCTGTCCTAACATTTACCATTTTTCGCTTGTCAAACGCTTTCTGTGTTATGTTTCATAGCCTGGAAATATTTTTGGCATAAATTAGACATGTGTAGCTTTCCAGAATAGCCAAGAATGAATGATTTCAATGTTTCTAGAATTAGTTATGAATTTTGAAACTTTCTATCAGTAAACTGAACCAGTGGCCCAGACAGCAGCAACCCCAGTGGCTTTTTGGATGTTAAATATTTTCCCCTTAATGATTCATGAGCTGAAATTATTTTTAAATGGGTTAGATATCTAGAGCTTTCTGGAATGGTAAAGTTTGTTAGGTTTCAAATTTTGTGGATTTAGTTATGAATTTCCAAAGTTGTGATAGAAAAACTGAAATTCTGGCCGAAAATAATAGTGTGAATTTGATGCTCCCCTTTGACTTCCACGAGTTGTGGGCCAATTTTGGTGATGCAAATGAGTTGTATTTATGTAATTAAATATGAGAATGCAATATATGACCTCATATGGTCCGCATGACACCAAATAGAATTTTCATACGCAACGTAACGCGAAATAAGGCATTATTTTAATGTCATTTTCTGTTCCCTTTTGTTCAATTGATCATGTGAGACTTAGAAATGATTGGAAGCATGCTAGAAATTTATGGTGTTACATTTATTTTATCTCAACCACTCTTAAGGGTTCTTGGCTCATCCTCACCATGGTTAAGAGTTCTTGACCTTTCACACTTAAGCAAACTCAAACAAGCATCATAACATCATTTATAAACATAATATGTCATCATGAAGTTATGGCATATAAAATTATGCTAGTATACTTTTCATAACTTAAAAATACACATACATACATTTTAAGACAAGTTAAACATACATTCATGCATAAGAGAAGGTGGAGAGAGCTATCTTGGAAGCAACCACACACTTTTTCTATTGAATCAATACTCCCCTTTTTGGTTTCACACACACAAATGTGTGGGAACACTTTCTCTAGGTCTAAACACAATTCATGGAAGCTAATTAGGTTCATGAACTCAATTATAAGGTCATACAATTTACTCAGATACTACCTTGACCTATAAACCTCATTATGGTTTCATAATTGCACCTAATAAAACACCACCCCTCAAAAAAATTTTAGGCCCCATTCTTTCCTTTCAAATATGATTCTTGACTCCTTTTAAGCCTCTTGGAGTCACATATAACACCATAAATTCTAACTCATTTCACGCTATCTTTATGCTTCCTATTAGACATCTCATGGAAGAAGAATCAAAGAAATAGTATAAAAATAATGAATATTTTCGCATTGCGTCGTGTTTAAAATTTTCATTCGGTGTCACATGAATTGTGTGAGTTCATACCATATATTTTCATATTTAATTACATGAATACAACTCATTTGGATCATAAAATATGGCCCATAACTCATGGAACTCAAAGGAAGACTTAAAATAGGCATATTAAATTTCAGCCAGATTTGATCCCTTTTCTGACCAAACTTTGAAAATTCATAACTAATTTTAGAAAAATTAAAATCATACATTCTTAGTCATTCTGGAAAGCTACAGATATCTACTTAACATTAAAAATATGTCTACACTATAGTATCCACTACAGAAGACGTTTGACATCCGAAAAGATCCAGAGATCAAATTGTCATTGATGCTATCACAAATTTCTACAACAAATTTTGAAAATGTCCAATTAATTCTAAAAAAATCTAATCCATGCAAATGGTACCAATATAGAAAGCTATGAATGTTAGCTAGAGGGAAAAATATTGGAAAAATATTCCCAAACTAGCTCAGGCAGCCCATATCTCAAAATTCAATGGAACAGTAACTAAGGTCGAACAAAAACTCCTAATACTGGATATATTCTTCAAAAATTCATATCTCCCTCTCTAGACTTCCAAATGAGGTGCTTCTAGTTAGCATGAGTCATTGTGAATATCTATTTTCTTTGTATAAAACTTCATAGCAATTGGACATTATTTGAGTCCTGTGTGACAGATTTCATTTTTAGATCAAATGAATAGTGTAGTAGACCAAAATCAGAAAAATTGCCAACTTTGAAAATTTATCAAATATTCTGTAGACCTCCAAAAATTATGATCTTTAGTTTTCCAAAATTTTTTTAATGAGACCTAATTATATGCCAAATTTTAGATCAAGAAGAGTTCATTTAGCCATAAAGTGACATATGGATCCATTATGATCATTTTTGGCTCCATATGGGATACCAAAGTAACCAAATGGTTTTTCTTTGGTCTTGGCACCTTTTAGGCAAGTTTAAAAGCACAATTCAGACTTGTGTAAGTTATCCAAATGGTCCCAAATGTCTTATATCTTATTTTGGCTTTTTCATCCATACATATACACATTTACATCAAACTCTTACAAAGCATATCTTGGCATTACATATCCAAATTACATTATAGAGTTCACATATCATATTCATACATTTCTACATCACATAATATCATAATTACACATGTTCAAGGGGTCATAGACCATATACATCATTGGATTACAACAATTGACATAATTATGGCCTTTAAGTGACAAAACTCAAACATTTGGTTGTCAAATTCTTTTCTTCAAGATGGTTGGCTTTTGTTGCCTTGTACACTTAATCCACCTAGCATGTGAGATCATTGGAAAGGAGGGAATGAGATTCAAAAAATCCCAATAGCTCATCCCCCATTCAATCATATATAATATATGCAAAGCAAGCCTTGAAAATGCATGTATAGGTATAATACAAATCATGAACATTTAAGAAGCAAGCTTGGTATGTGAACAAGTCATACAAAATATTCAAAAGCTTGCTAAGTTGATGGTTTGGCCTCACACTTTTTCTCATGGATTTTGGACTTGCTTCACCCATTCTTTAAGAGATTCTTAGACTCAACCATTCTCTTGAGAGTCCACTTTGCTTCTGGGAGACTCTTTGCTATGTCTCAACCAATCTTAAAGATTTTTAGCTCATCCTCACCATGATTAAGAATTCTTGGCCTCACCACATTCAAGCAAACTCAAACAAATATCATAGCATCATTTGAAACGTAATATGTCATCATAAAATCATGGCATATAAAATCATGCTAGCATACTTTTCATAACTTAAAAATACACATACACACATTCTAAGACAATCTAAACACGCATCTATGCATGAGAGAAGGTGGAGAGAGCTACCTTGCATGCAATCACACTCTTTTTCTTTGGGCTTCAAGCCTCCTCTTTCGGCCACACACACAAAAACTTGCGGAGATGCTTTCTTTTGGCCTAGACACAATTTATGGAAGTCAATTAGATTCATGAAATAAATTCTAAGGCTACACAACTTGCTTAGACACTAGGTTGTTCTATAAACCCCATTATGGTCCATAATTGCACCTAATGAAGCAATACCCCTCAAATAATTCCTAGGTTCCATTATTTCCTTTTAAATATGATTCTTGACTCCTTTTAAACCTCAGGGAGTCATCATACAATTAAAACAAAGGGTCTAACATCATATTGCTTCTTTAGGTCATAATATGGAACCTAAAGCCCTAAATTACTTTCTATGAGTTCTAAATTTTTTTCAAGGCCTCCCCTCATTTTCATTCATCAAATATGACTTAAGAATGGCCTTAAAAAAATTTAAAACTCTTCCTAGCTATAAGAACCTCCTTTGGCCGAGACATAGGGCTTTGTTGGCCTTCATGGAGATTTCTTTGTTTTCTTTAAGGAGGAAGCATGTGGGGAGTATCTTAGGGATCTTAGAAGTTCATTTAAACTCTTAATTAAGCCTAGGAACCATCACACAAAATCAGAATTCATAAGAAACACTTGAAATCCTAGAATTTGCATCTTGAAATCTAATGGTTATTTTGTTGTTTCCTTTGCATATTCTTATTCTTGTCCCTTAAATACTTAAGATTCATGCTTGGTTTGGTTTAAAAATCAGATCCTCCTATGGCTTAGGGTTAGGCAGAATGGAGAAGAAGGGTAGGTGAAGATATTAACCATAGGATGAAATTTTACCTAGTTTCCTTGCTTATTTTTGCTTGAATCTTGCTTTCTCCAAGCTCCTCTCTCCAAATCTGAAAATTCCCTTGAGTTTCTCCCTTGAATCAGATTTATGAACTCCATTTTAATTAAACAAAACAAAGGAGAAGAGAGGAAAGGAGGTGTGGATGAAGAAAAACATGAAAAATTACCATGGAAACATACCTTAAGCTTGGATTTTCTTCTCTTCTTCTTCTTCCTCCCTTGGTGCACCTAAAACCCTAGCTCTCACTTTTGAAATTATGCAGAAAAATCTGATTCCAAATGAGGGAGAAAGTGGGGCACCACCTATATATAGGTGTAGGAAAGTAACTTTTTCAAAAATTTCAATTTTGCCCTTCGTATTTTGCATCTTCATTTCTCTTTTGTTTTAGCTCCTTTTTGAGAACCTTCTTTTCCATTATAAAATTTAAGTTCCCAATTTAATAAAATGCCTTTGGAATCACTCAAATCAGAGCTAAAACCTTTCTGAACGAATTCGTTAAAGTTCGGACACACTGATATTGGAAAACATCCACCGAAGGGGATTTAACTGTCCCAGGGCTTCTCATGGTTTTCAGGGCCTCTGAGAACCCCACAGAACTCAAAGCTTTCATTTAAAAAGCCCTCCTGTGTAAATTCCAAAAATTGCTCAAAATTATGAAAAAGCCATTGTGTTTCATAGGTTTTGCATCAAAATTTATTTCTTTATTCTAGCTCTGTTTTGCCTTCCATCTGAGGTAGAATTCTCATTTTTAGAAGTCTAGAATATTGCACAAATTTTTTGAAACATTAACTACTTCATTTTAGGGGACTTGCTTTGAAAATGTGCCCGTTTCTGTCGTTTAACAAAAATCGGACATTACACACCACGCAATCAAAACCAAGAGTCTAGCTATATACTGCTTTTTTAGGTCTTAATATGGAACATAAAGCACCAATTCACTTTCTATGGGTTCTAAAATTTTCCCAAGACTTTCTTCCATATTCATTTATCATATATGACTCAAAAATGGGTTTAGAAAAATTTAAAACTCTCCCTAACTATGGAAACCCTTCTTGGCTAAGACAAATAGGTATATTGGGTTCCATGGAGCTTTCTTTGTTTTCTCAAAAGAAGAAGTATATGAGGAGCCTCTTAGGGATCTTAGAAACTCATTTAAACTCTTATTTATGCCTAAGAATCATCATACAAAATCAGTTTTTTACAAGGTACACTTGAAACCCTAGAAATTACACCTTGAAATCTAATGGTTTTTGTTAATTCCCTTTACATATTTTTAATCTTTACACCCTTTTTCCTTAGATTCATCCTTGGTTCTGCCTAAAAATCAAATCCTCCTAGGGTTCCTTAGGTTAGGAAAAATGGAGAAGGAGGGGGAACCAAGATAGCAACCATAAGAAGAGAAATTATCTTGTTTTCTTGCTTTTTCTCACTTGAATCTTGCTTTCTCCAAGCTCCACTCTTCAAATCCGAAATTTTCCCTTAATATATGCCTTAAAATGGATTTGAAAACTTCATTTTAATCAAAGGAAACAAAGAAGAATGGAGGAGAGGAGGTTTGGATGGAAGAAAATATAGAAAACTACTAAGAATCGATACCTTTTTCTTAATTTTTCTCCTCCTTTTCTTCCCCTTCTTATGAGCCTAAGAGAGCAGATCATATTCTGTATTTTGGGCAAAAATTTCATGCTTAAGAAGATGGGATAAGTAAGGATAAGTGTGTGGGAGCTTCTAGAAACACACTTTTTCAAAAATTTCAATTTCATCCTTTCGTAATGGCAATTTCATTTCAGCTTTGTTTTAGCTCCTTTTTTAGAACTGTCTTTTCCATTATAAAATTTAGATTCCTAATTTAATAAATTTTTTTTGGAATCACTCAATTTGAAACTAAAACTTTATCGAACGAACTAATCAAAGTTCTAGTCAACTGATATTGAAAAATGTACACCAGAGGGGTTTTACTAATCTTGGGGCTTCCCATGGTTTTTGAGGCTTTTGAGAACCCTGGAGAACTTAAAATTCTCATTTAAAAATCCCTCCTATATGTTTTTCCAAAAGTTGTACTTATTTACGAAAATGCCATTACGTTTCGTCAGTTTCTGTCACAATTTATTTTTCTATCCTAGCTTCGTTTTTCTTTCTGTCTGAGCCTAAAATTCTTATTTTTAGAAGTCTAAAATGTTACTTAAATTTTTTGAAACCTTAACTAATTCATTTCAGGGGACTTACTTTGAAAATGTGTTCGTTTCCATCATTTAACGAAAGCCAGACATTACAGTGCACGTCCAATGTAACATCCGATTTCTTCATCAATGTTAGAAATAAGTCAAATATAAAAGGAAGTCCCTTAAATAGAAGATTCGAGACTAAATAAAATTAGGATAAAATTTTAAGTAATGAAAAATGATGATACAAGGCTTAAGATACTCAAAAATCAAAGTCAAAAGAGCTAGGAAAATTTGCTAAAATAAGTTGGGGTATTTTCGTAATTTTTGAAAATTTTAAAAAACTTATAGGAGGGTTTTTTAAATTAAAATTTTAAGTTTTTTGGAGTTTTTAGAGGCCCTAAAAATCATGGGGACCCTCAAAATAATTAAACTCTTCCAATGAGCGATTTTGGTAAAAAGTTGATTGAAATTTGACCGAACGGATCGGAATGATTTTAAATTTAATTTGGACGAAACCAAAGGTATTTTATAACTTAAGAGACCCAAATTTTATAATAGAAGAGATAATTTTAAAAAAAAGAGTTGAAATAAGGTCAAATAGAGAAACCATGGTTTAGAAACTAAAATGAAAAGTGAAAAAGTTGTAAAAAGTGACCATTTGGCTCCTTAATACACATTCCCCACCTTCTTCCCATTTTAATCAACTTTAATTTTGGCTAAAATTAAAAGAGAGACCAGCTCCAAGGGGCGTCCAAGAAGAGAGCAAAAGGGGAGGAAAAGACTTGTAAAAAGGTAAGGAATTAAGGCTTTTTCCATGCTTCTTCCTTTAGGAAACTTGTTCTCCTCATTCCTATGGTTTTAATGGCTCAAATGGAGCTGGTTTATGGCTAGTCCAAAGGAGAGAGCTTAGAATTTCAAGCAAGAGCTTGGAGCAATGGAAAGAGAACTTAAAAAAGCATTGAAACAAGGTAAGAACCATGGCCTTTTTGCACTTTCTTGATGTTCTCCTCCATGAGTGTTTTGTCCAACATAGAGCCCAGGCAAGAGAGGATGAATTCTGGTCTTAGCAAGGGAGAATCATAGGTTTTGGAGGTGAGGAACAAGTATAGGCAAAGAAATCTAATCAAGAAGCATTAGATTGTAAGTTAACAAAGTTATGGGTTTTAGTGTACCTATGCCAAGATAGAGTTTCCTAAGGATAATTTAAGTTGTCTAAGATTATATATGAGCTCTCAAGACATCTAGGAAGCCTCCCAAGTCTCATTCCCTTCAAGAGAACAAAGCAAACTCTATAGGCTATAAAATATGTGCATGTCTCGACCTAAGTAAGTTTGGCCACTTGGTGAGTGTTTTAAATTGTTCCAAGGCTAGAATGGGACTAGATATGATAGAAGAATATCAAAGGAAGCCTTAAAAAAAATTTAAAAAGAATGGATTATGAGATGGAGGTGTATGCTCCATAATGAGACATAAAGAAGTAACTTATAGCTAGGCTCCTTAGAATGAATTTGTGATAACTCCAAGAAATCCAAATGGAGTCAAGAGACTTGGATTGAAGGAGAAAATAAAGCCAAGATCATAAATTCCAATAGTTGCTTCATTGTGTCTTGTATAGAACCATAATAAAGCTATATGAGAAAGTAAGTCTCCATAGAGTTTGTATAAAGCCAAAGATTGTTCCAATGATTGAATCATGTCCCATTTAATGTGTTTAGGCTAAGAGAATCAAGTGCCACCTAATTCCATGAGCTTGGCCAAAAAAGGGAAGACAAATTCAAGAGAAAAGCATGTGACATTGGCTTCAAGGTAGCTCTCAAACCTTTCTCTCATGCATACTTTGGATATTTGCTTATCTTTGAGTGCTTGTTTGTATATTTATATTATGAGAAATGTTTCTAGCTACTGCTTACATATTATGGTAGCATGATGTTCTTGCAATGTGCTTTATGAATGTATTTTGGCTTGAATAGGTTTAGTAATGCCAAAAGTTCCTTAACAAGGGTGGGAATGAGCCAAAAGTCCTTAAGATTAGGTGAGACCAAACCAAAAGTCTTAAGAAAAGTGAGGCTTAGTCAAAATTTCCTTGAAAATGGGTGAGACAAGTCCAAAAGTCCCAAGAAAAATGAGTGAGATTAGACTAATGCCTTTGAGAACCTATGTATGATATGTATGAGTTTCTATGACCATGACAATGCTACATGTATGTTCACTAGTAGCCTTAATGCTATACATGCATTTTTTCACATGTTTTAGCATCCATTATATATATCTGAAAAGATAAAGAGCTATTGAGATTCTTTGAATCTCACTCTTCCCCATTCAATGTCTAACAATGCCTAAGTAAGCCAAGAAGACCAATAGATGGAGGCCATAGCCATGGAGCATGATATTTTGACAAAGGCGTAGGAGAATGGACATTTCTAAAGCATTTTGATGTCAAAAATTTTAATCTAATGATATATGTATGATGTAGACTCTTGAACACATCCAAATATGTATAATGATGGTGTATGTATGAATTTTGGGACCAAATGAGTTGATGTATGGATTTTTGCCACCTAAGTTCTATAATATGCATGTGTATAAGTTTGAGTGGCATTGTGAGATTGAGTTCCATAATATTTTGGACCATTTGAGATGCTTCCCTAGGCTGTGTTTGTGCTTTGGGACATGCTCAAGTGGCTATGAAATATTAAGAAAGCGAAATAGTGCCTTAAGAACCCTTTATAACCCCAAAAAGTGACCAAAATTTGAGCTAAACCAAAATTGATCAAATGGACAAATTTTCTTATGATATTAAATATAGGTCTCATCTATAGATTTTCATAGAACTAAAGAACACTCAATTTGAAGCTCTATAGAATTTATTATGATTTTCCAAAGTTGAATTTTTTTTACTAAAATAGTAAAAGCACTGTTCATATGGTCATTTTATTTTTCTATGCCACAAATGAGTCAAATGATATACAATACCTATGATATTTTACAAGAATAAATTAGACATCATAAACTTTCCATAGCCATTAGAATCGCCTCATTTGGAGTTTTGTATAGGGAAAACCAAATTTTTGAAGTTGCATGATAGTATTAATAATGCAGCTTGATTTCTAGTACTATTCCATCAATTTCCATAGGCTAAAGGCCACTACATTGGTCTAAAATTATTTTTACTCATTAGTTAACATCTAGATATTTCTAGAATGATATAGTTTGCCTAATTTTTAATTTTTTGGAATTACTTATAAATTTTCAAATTTATATTAGAAACCTATGACAGTAAATCCAGCTGCTAGACCTTTGGTATTATTTTATTATTTTTCACAGTCCAATTAATGTTTTTGTGGTTTGGAATGATTTTTAGACTTTATTTGACATTCAAGGCTTTCCAAAAAACTATCATTTGCTTGATTTAGATTTTTTTTAGAATTAATTATGATTTTTCCAAACCCATATTAGAAAACTGGAACACTAAATCCGAGAGTAAACCTTGAATTTTCAGATGTATGATTCCAAACCTAAGACTCTAAGGATATTTTGTAATGTTTTTTATTTGTATGGATGTGTTATGAATGGAAGATGATAATGATGATTTCATATGACACACGAAGCATGAAATGAGTTACGTAACACAAATTAATATATTAAAATATATGGATTTTCTTGCAAAGTGTATGAAGTTTAGCTCATGTAATGGAATGGGAAAGTTAGAAGAGTACGGTATTACGTCCAAAACCTCAATTACAACACATAGGAGCATCACAACATATCCCAATAATTATAGAAGTCAAAACCACTCTCTCACTTGATCATATACACATGCATTTTATGGTTTAAGGATGTCAACTCAAGATACCATACATTTGGTTCCAAATATGAGTCACACAACATATTTACATACTTTTACACATGATAAGAGTTTACATCTCATAAACAACATATATATTCATACTTTGATATTAATTTACACAAAATCATATTTTATTTTCAAAGTAACATGTCCCAAGCTTCTTGGTCTCCATAAACATCATCTAGACATGGTTAGACATAAAGTGGGGGAAAGTGAGATTCAAAGAATTCCAATAGCTCATTCACCCTTTCAAGAATGCATATATGACATGTTATCATATCAAAGAAGACAAGAATGCATCAAATGCTTCCAAGTAACAAACATAAACATGTTCACAAAGTCATAGAGATCCAATGATGTCAAGAACATGTTCTAGGGTCTTTTAGTCTAGTCTCACCCAATTATATAGGACTTTTGGATTAGCCTTACCCATTTCAAGGACTTTTGACTTAGTTTCAATCATTCCATGAAACTTTTGGCCTTATCTCATCTTTACTTAGAGACTTTTAGCTTCACCTCACTCAATTTAAGAGACTTTTGGCATAACTTCGTCCATTAAGAGCCATTTCACATTAAAAATCAAATCAAAAAGTATTATGGTACCAAAGTATCAAACCAATAGCCATAAGCATGTTTCATGATTTAAACGTATATACAAGCAATCCATGACAGTCAAGCAACTATAAAATACATATAAAAGTGGATGAAGAGTTATCTTGGGTCAAGAAACACAATTTCTCTCTTAGTTCTTTAGCTTCTTAGTTCAATATCACATACACACTTGGAGGAGGCTTGTTTTTCTTGGCCTAGACACATTAAACATACATTATCGAAACCATCTCTAGGCTTAAATAAACTCTTTATAAGCTACTTCAAGCTTATGACATACATATGGTTCTATAGAAGAGTATAATGAAACAAACTCAAATAACTGATCATCTTGGCTCTAATTTCTCACTCAATTTAAGTCTCATAACTCCATTTAAACTCATTAGAATTATCATAAACTCATTTCAATGAGCTAAACATCAAGTTACATTTTTATGCCTAAAAAAAATCTTAAACTTTCAAACCAATGATTCCTTTGATATTTATTTTTTATTTCTAGACCACTTCTATCATTAGAGTTAAGAAAACCTCTCCCTAGGTATAAGAACCACTCCTTGGTCGAGACTATACTTAAGATAAGAACCCATGGAGTTTTGTTAATTTTTCTAAGGAATTTTTCACTTGTGAAACTTCATAGATGTCTTGAGAACTCAAACATGCTTTTACACAAATTAAATCATCACTACAAATTTTCATAAATCCCTAAGTGCAATCAAAATCCTAATTTTCATAACTTATTATTTATAGGTTCATTTTGAATCTTATAGCTTCCATGTGATTCCTTAGGCTTCAAAATCCCAATTTTTATCAAGTTTAGATAAAATTAAACCCCCTACATGGTGTTGTTATGCTAACTGAAATAGTGCACCCATGAAAGAATCAAGAAGAGCAACTTAGCCATAGAGAAACATTCCTTCTTTGATTCTTAACCAAGTGGTGTTTCTTATGTTGCTTTGGCTTCCCTTAACTCTCCTTTCTTTCCACTAAACCAATCACAAAACACCACCATTTAAGACACCAAAACCATGAGAAGAAAGAGGAGAAAGAGGAGAAGAAGTTTAGTGAAGGGAGAAGCATGAAAAGGTAGCTAAATCTTATACTTTCAAGCCTTGATTTCTTCCTCCTTTACTCCTCTTTTGGTATGCCACTTAGAGCTATCCTAGGTTCTATTTTAGACTAGATGGAAGTTAGTTAAGAGGATGGAGAGAAGTGGTGTGTGCTAAATAGGAATGAGGAGCTTCATTATGACACTTTTTAAAATTTCAATTTAATCCCTCATCTTGGTTTTCTCCATTTGAGCTTATTTCAACTCTTTTTTTAGAAAAATATTTTTTATTATAAAATTTAGATCCTTTAATTCATAAAATATTGTTGATTTCATCCAAATTGGATTTAAATCTTTACTGAACTATTCGGTTAAAGTTTTGGTCACCCAATAATCAAAATCACATACTAGAGGGGTTTAATCATTCTAGAGATTCCTAGGGTTTGTAAAGCCATTGAGAACTCTGGGAAACTCAATTTTTCCATTTAAAGCTCCCTCATTTAAATCTTCAAAAAGTTACCCTCATTATCACATACTAGTTGTTTTGGCTTTAATTTTGAGCCATTCTGAGACTTTAAACCATATTTTGAGATATTCTAATTCTCATTCTAATCTCATTTAGATCCAATTTGCCTTGCTTTAGGGTGATTTTATCTCATTTTATTAGGTTTAGTTCAATTTTCTAAAAACCAGCTATTACATTAGAAGCTTCACAAGCATGATTCACACTGATAGTCATGATAGATCAACTAATGATTGTAAGAGGAACAAACTTCTTAAATAGACCACACTATCCATCATGACTAGATCTAGTTGGTCACAACAAGCAACAAATTCACATTTCTTAGAAATAGCTTGTAAAGCGTGAATCAAAGATTTTTATTTTTTGAGAAGTTTAGTTCATTTTCTAAGTATTAAAGAGTTTTTAAGCTAGAGAGGAGAGGATATGCCTAAGATTTCAAGGAAAGAAGGGGTTTTCCTTGGAGTCTAAAGATTTCTCCTTATCCCAAAAGTTATTATGAATCTTTTATGGTTTAATTTTGTATTTTTTGATAAGATTCATGTTATGCCTTCCTCCTTCTCTAAATTTCCTTTTTTTAATTTGTATTTTACAATTCTATTTTGTTAATTTTATATTTATTTTAGTTTATATACATCATTTCTTCTTAATTATTGATTATGATTCAATGTTATTTATGAGTGTCTAGAGTAACTATGATTAGGGTAAGACTTAATTTGCATTTTAATAAGTGAGTCTCTCTTATTTTGATGCCCATGTCTTTTGTAAATTAGTAGGGTGATTATCTCTAATGAATGAATTGATTGATGTTGATTAAGTAGGGTGATGATTCATTTAGAATAAATAGGTTAGATGAAATTGTCAATTACATATAAACCATAGTTATTGTTAATCGGAAGGTTAGGTGTTTGATGAAAAGGCTGAAAGGTATGTTTATAGAATACTCTAAAGACAGGTTAACATATAAATACAACCTAGAGAAGTTAGAGGAAATAGGCTAATCCAATTAAGTAACTTAGTGTATATAGAACATCACACTTAGCAGAAGTTAGTCATGGTATTAAGCTACTAGGAAGATGCATTCAAGAAAAGCTAACTTCTAGTATTCCTATAGTCAATGTCATATTTTACTTAAAGAGTAGTAAAAGTCATGCAAGTTTGCAAGGAGTGTATATATCTAAGCTGGTTTTTGGGTAGGTTGTCAAGTCTTAGAGGAGTATTAACACTATTGATTGCCAACTAAATATAGTCAATAACAATGAGGAGTCATGAATATTAATAGGATAAGATAGACTAATTTGGGCTTAGGTGTCTTTTATTTTTCTCTCCACTCTTAGGACTTTCTTTTCCTAAGTTTGCTTAGCTCACCTTACCATTTTTGTGTCTAGTGACTATATTAGCCAAGCCCTTAGAGTTTATTAAGTCCGGCATTAGGCAAACTTAGCTTATAAAGTGTAATCCATTATGATAGAAAATACTTTCTTCATGGAATTCGACCTCAAATATCAAGTATACTACTTGGAATGATTATTGCACTTGCTAGGGTGATCATGAGAATGATCGATTTAAGTGGGAATTCATTGCTTAGAAACCTAGTGATAACCTTTAGGCATTGGATAACCATTACTTGATTCCTCCGACCCTCCATCATGTTATCCATTCACATCTTATGGCTTGTACATAAGTTGCAACACCTACCTCTAACTTAAGGAATATGGTGATGAAAATTACATTAACTAAGGGGTGCTTGATTGGATAAGAAAAGTAAACTTGGATTAATTTTATGTCCTTGATCATCAATCAACTAAAGCCATTGTGTCGTAGAGTCTTTTGTGTTTTGTGTCTTGAGTGTTTTTTATTCTTATATTTTATGCCTTTAAAGTGTTCAACCTATTGTCTATGTGGCTAGAACTAAGGTGACCTAAGATACTAGCTCATAAATAGGTTTGTTTTTATAGATAAATCACACACTAGCCCTAAGAAGAGTGAAACCTTGAATTATAAGATATTCCAAGTCTTGTAAGATCGACCTCATGCTTTGAGACACTTTATTACTTATAGAACTAGTACACTTGCTAGCTTACATCTATAAGATAGTTCACATCACCTTCTACCAGTATTCTTTAAAAGAGGAGGAAATTCATATGCTAAAGAGATATCAAGCAACCAAGGGAAGGATAAATTTCCCCCAAAAAAATTGAAAATAAAGACCATTATTAATAACAACATTTTGAATACTAGGATTTAGTTTATAAATGAAAGACAAAAGAATTGTAGCTAGGTTGGTGTCGGTGCTCAAGTAATAAGCTCACAGGGTGGAGCAATTCAAAAGATTTAGACAAAATCTTATTATCATGTTGATCCTTGAAAGATATTATTTTACTTTTTTGTCTTAATTGAGTCCCACACCATCATTTAATTTAACTGCATTATAGTTGGATTCGGTGTAAAAATATTTACTCCACTTTTAAATCTTTGCACTTGCATATATGTAATAAACGATTCATTATTAAAGTAGTTTGTACAAATTTGTTTCCAAACTATTTAGAAGGAGGAGATTGCAAATAAATCTTTTTACGATATAAAGGATGCTCATAGGTGGTTTTTGAGTTGTTATTATGTAGTTGATGGAATAGTTATAAGGAATGGATCTTAAGAGGCATCACTAAAAAGTTGCACTGATGTGGAAGATATTCATGTTTGGTTTTTCTTCTCACTGTTGCTTAAAGTATGCAAAACTTGCATTCAATTTAAGTGGACAATTGGGTCAAGTTTACTGCACAACCATGGCATCATCAGGTTCATAGAAGGAGGAAGCGTGCATAACAAAACAAGGACATGGCTCCTCTATACTTTTTCTTTCTTTTTCCAACTCTATTTATTGGCATCTAGTTGTGGTTGCTACAGATGTCAAAAAGGGAAACCCAACACATCCATGCTACTTTTTTTATTTCTCTCTCTCTCTCTCTCTCTCTCTCTCTCTCTCTCTCTCTCACACACACACACAAAGTCCAATTACTGGGTGTGGGTGTTCATTTTCTCTCTTCACTTGTCTTCCACTTTTCAATCTCTCTCCTCTGCACTATGGGGTCCTTTAGAAATTTGCAAAAGATATGTATAGGTTCTAAATTAACTTGTTGTAGTATTTTGTCCTAGAAAGTAATCCCCACAACCCTACCATGTGTCTAACACTGATTGCTACTTGTGACCTGTGATGCCACGACCTAGCAGCATAGAAGGATCCAAGAAAGATAACAAGCAATAATTAATTTAAGCAAAATCTAAGAATTCTTAACACTAAACAAAAACATTAGCGCTTGAACTTTAAAACCTGACACTTTGCCTCTTTTAACTATCATAAAAAGGGAGATAGTTATTTACCCGTTACATTTAAGATATAATAGCTATGTAATTAATAGAAGTCAACATTTGGATCTTCAAAAGTAAGTTTCCGCTATCTAATGTGAGAAAAAAATTCTAATTCCTTTTGAAATATACTTATTTCTATCAAAATAAATAGCACAAACAAACTTGTTTTTTTTTCAAAATGTATAGCTTAAATGTTACATGTTAAAGTTTGGGTTTCAACATTATTAATTGTTACATATAACAAATTATTAAAATGCTCACTTTTTATAATAATTCAAGAGGGCAAAATGTTATATTTTAAAATGTAGGTATTAATATTATAATTAAACTATAATCTAAAGGGTAAAAGTTACTTTTTTCCTTCTTTTCTTATTTATGTAGAAGAGGCTTTTCAACAAAAGTTAAAAAATAGTTTTCAAAGAAAAATAAAAAAAAAGGAATGACCCCTTATTTGGGAGGCACCGCAACCTCCATCGTGCTTTTTAGCATAGTAGAGCATCAGAGTTCGAGGTTTTTCTCATTGGGCCATAATCAAACCATAGTCTAATATCTATTAAGCTAAATTTATTTAGTTTGGACTTATTTGACCTAGTTCAAAGTATTTTTTTTATTTTTTGATTTTACTTATATGTTAAAATAATAGTAAAAGTAATGTTTTCTGTATTTTTCACAATGAATTTTCGTTAGATTTTTTGTTCTTCTTTGTATTTTACTTATTATTAATGTTATTTTTCTTCTTATTCCTTTCTTTTTTTATTCTTCTTGAATATACGGTAACATGCATGAAAGTACTTTAAAAAAGTGCCATGTATCAACTCTTTTATGTCATATCCACTTGCTTATTTTGTTACTTTTTTTCTGTTGAGAAAAAAAATTAAAAGTTAAAAGTTGTTTAAATTCTAAAGTCGCACATCTACTGTGCTATTAAAAAATGCCTATTTATAGTAAATTTAGCAATAAAAATTGTTTAGACTAAAACTCCATTTTAATCTCTTAGAAATAGAATATTTTTAAATTTAGCCCCTCTAACAATTTTTTGTTCAATTTGGCCCATCACAAATTTACTTTATCAATTTGGTCCCTGATAAGTGCTAATTTTTATCCACATTTATTATTATTTTTAATGATTAATTTGAGCTTAAATGGATTTATTATTTAATATTTGAATTTTTGGTCAATTTTAAAAAATAATTTAATTTTGAATTAATTAGAAGAATTTTTAGATTTAAATTGTTAATATTTTATTATCCATATTTCTTTGATGGGTTAAATATTTTCAACCTTTAAAACATTTATTAAATTTGTGCATAATTTTTAGGCAAATAAATTGAAAAATTAAAGTGGATCAAGGGTCAAGATTGGAGCATCATTTTTTGTTTTTATTAAATATTTGATGATGGCAATTTTGTAAATATAATATTAGGTTTTCATTATTTTTTTTTTTTTTTTTTTGTGAGTTGAGTCAGGGTCAGGGCGCCGAAAATACCTACAGGAGAAGGGAATGGCTGCTTCTTGGATTATGCTCCTTAGCCTTTCAGACTACACACACAAGGCGTCGAAATACTGGGAAGGAGATTGGCTGCTGGAGGGGTGGATTTTTCTTTTCGGTTTGGAGGGAGAGAGGTGCCGAAAATTGGAGAGCAGAGCCACATCTGGAGAAGAACGAATTGCTTCATTCTTCATTTGGTTCTTCGGACTTAAGCAGCAAGACGCTGCAACTGGAGGACTTCACGCGAGAGATAGATGCACTTGCAGAGAGGGATGCTAGACTTGGAGGCTGCTGCTTCTTCAATTGATTTCTTCGATTTCTTTTCGGACTTCACAACTGGAAGACGCCAGACCTGGAGGCAGAGGATGACTTGACTTTCTTCATTCTCTTTTGACTTCTGGCCAATGTACTAGAGCAGAGAGGATGCATTACATTTTCTCCATTTTCTCATTTGTTACTTAACATAGAACTGGAGCAAGAGGACGCCTGGAGCTTATTCATTTTCTCCTTCTCTGGACTGGGCACAGAGGATTCGCTGCTTCTTCATTTGTCTTTGCCATTTGAACTACACGTTGCCACTCCATATATTACCACCATCATTCATCTCTATTTTCCTTCATCATATCTTCATGGCAAAGAGTTTGAAGAAGTGTAGAGGCACCAATTTCATGGAAGCTTAATTAAAGGTGGCATTAGGGTGAAGCATGGAGGAGGAAGGCTTGATTAAAGGTGGCATCAGGGTGAAGCATGGAGGAGGAAGGCTTGAGCTCTTGAATTAATTGCATTGAAGACCATTAGGGAGTTTATTTTTCCTATTTTCTTTTCTTTCAATTTTAAGAACTTAGAGATTTTTTAGTTTTAGGAATTTTTATATAGATTAAATGTTGAGACTTAGTTTTAGGTTGGACAAATGATTTTATCTTGGATTGTAATTGGAATTGGTAGTATTTAGGATTGGATTTATATTTTGTAGCTGCTGTAATTTTGGTTTTTGGACTTATTAATGTTGATTGGATTGATGTTTGAGTTCTCTTGCATTGATTTAATTAATGTTATAATTTTAATTGCATATCTTGGTTTCTTGCGCTACTTGATTATTGAATTGGATAGTATAATTGCTTAATTGTTGAATTAGGTAATTAAAATCAAATTTCTAGAATTAATTGAATTCAATTGTCGAAAGATTTGATGAGTTTAATTAGCTTAATTACTTGCAAATTACTTGAATTAGTTAAGGGTTTCCTAGTTAAGTCAAGTGATATGTATTTGACTTTAGGTTTCCTATCCTTGGATTAAGTTAATTAAATTCATTAGTCTATTATCTGATCACTTCTTTTGGTCTCAATCAATCTTTGGTGAGTGATGAGAGTCGAAATCTTCTTGTAAAACTTTGGTTGCCTCCTATTTATTCTTTGGATTTTCACAATCACTTTACTTTTAATCTAGAGCAATCTAGTTTAATTACTTGTTTGGTTTTTCTTTTTTAGTTGAAATTTAATTTCCTAATTCAAAACCCCCCTATTTACATGCATTTAGTTCAATTAATTTTGCATTTAGCGTAAAGATAGTTTTTTTAGAATTTGCATAATATTTCAAACATCCAATAATCACCTAGAATCAATTTAAACTAGCCCCTAAATTGCTTTTTGGGAAGAATGACCTATAGTTGATCTATACTATATTAAATCAATCTTAGTTTAATTGAGTACTTAAGCGACTAAGGCATCATCAATCCCATATATATAATATATAAGTATTTTTCAATTTAATCCTTCACAAATAAAATTGTTATCAACAATATTTTTGTACCAGTTTACTATAAATGAAATTAATAATAAGTTGATAAAAGCATATTACTTATAACTTATTAAAAATATGTTATATATAATCATATATATTAATTTTTTTTATAACAAAGTGATAGAATGACATTATTAATAATGATTTTACTGGTGAGGAATTAAATTAAAAAGCACTTATTTATAATGCAGTAAATTGATAAAGTAAATATATAAAGAACCAAATTGAAAAATTCCTTCTCTATAATGAACCAAATTAAAAAATTAATTTTACAAGGAATTAAAATGATAAATAGGATTAAAATAAAATTTTACACGAATTCTTTTATGTCAAGATAAATTTTGCCAATGCCTTCTTTAATTTATTTTTCTTTCGGTACACCAATTTTGTCTAAAAATTACCACCTTTCCCTAGCAATGCCAGCTGCCGTTCATGCACGGACGTGTCAGATTGATGCTTTCTTATCTGTTAGTTTAACCATTACGTAAGAGAAGAAGACGAAGACAAAGCAGGCGGCGTCTCCACCATATCCCATACCCTGATTCCTCCATCACGCATCGTAGCAGAACCCAAGGGGATAACAACATACGAACAATTTCCATCCTGAACTCTCTGTCGTTTACCTCACACTCTCTCAAATACGCGGCACGCCGTTTGCGTCCTCCCACTATATATATACGACATCGTCACTCCATCTCCCTTCATCCTCTCCAAAAAAAAGATAAAAGATAAGCTTTCTTGAAGATGACGTTGATGATAAGGTCACCGGCCGTGACAATGACGATTTTCTTCACCGTGCTGCCGGTGCTCTTTACAGCGTCGCATGGAGGTAGAACTATAGTGGGGGCGAAGACGGATATTGAAGACGTGAGGGCAAACAAGGAGGTGCAGGAGCTCGGGAGGTTCTCGGTGGAAGAGTATAACGAGAGAGTAAGGCTGTGGCGAAACAACGCCGATGTCGGAGAAGGAGAAAAGGTGGAGTTCTCGAAGGTGGTGGAAGCGCAGAAGCAAGTGGTGGCGGGGACGAAGTACTACCTGAAGATATGGGGTACGCAGAATGGAAGTTACAGAGTGTTCGATTCGGTGGTGATGGTGAAGCCGTGGCTTCAGAATTACAAGCAGCTCCTTAGCTTTGCTCCTTCTGAGCACAAGATAGGATTTTTGCTCTGATAATAATTAAGTACTACCTCGCTAAATTATGTTACTGAGCCTGCGCTTCACGGAGTTGGATTGGATCCTCCCACGCGATACTTTCATGGGGATCGAGAAATAGACAAAGACATTTGAATAATAGGTCTCACTTTCTATATATTTCTCGTGTTAAATTATTTTCTGGTAGCCTTACTACTTTGCTATGTTTTTCCTCTTATGGCCAAATTTTGTATTGATAATCACGGACTTTGTAATTGCATGAGTTTTCTTAATAAAATTTTTTTTGGTCTACTTATGGTATAGATGCACATTAAAACCTGGCTAAATTAGGTTACTGAGCTTCTGCTTCACGGCGTTGACTGGATCCTCTGGAATAACGATACTTTCATGGGGTCAGAGAGATGACAAAGTATTACTTAAACAACGAGTTTTATTTAAATAAAATATTCATAGAATTTGTAGGATCCATTCTATATCTTTCTTTTCATTTAATAGTGTCAAATTGTCCTCTCAATTCTCCAATGAGAGGACCTAGATCTGTGCTTCACTCCTTCCATGTCTTTCCTCTTATGGCCAAATTTTGTATTGGTTAATCATGGAATTTGTAATTGCATGAGTTTTTAAAATAAAATTTATTTATTTTTGGTCTACGTACTTCTTATTGTATAATATATATATAGCAGATTTTATAGCTCATATTATGAAATTAATTACAAATATAATTAGTAATAACTTCTCATCTTACTAACTTTAAAATATGTTAATAACATTTAATAATGTGCTTGCTAGCAAGAAACCATGATCAACTAATGAACCGCCAACTTATCAGTCGCTCGTCATCTAGAGGATGCTATGGGCACTTTGAAGCAGAGCTACTGATCAGATATAATCATGTAGTACAAATATTATAAAGCCAACTTCAATATGTTACTAGATAACCATTTCTGGCTCAATATGATTTCTTTTCGAAGATATATATCAGAATAAAGATAACTTTAAATAATTACTCATATATAGTTATATTTTCTGGTTAAATAAATTAAATAATTACTCATAGTTTATTCCAAGCACCTCCTTGGCTTTGCTCCTTCGGACTAGAAGGTGGAACTTGTGTCCTCGGAGTGTAATTAACAATTAACCTAGCAAAATCAGGGTACTTCTGCTTTGCTATGTCTTTCCTCTCATATAATGGCCAAAATTTGTGTTGGTTAATCACGGCATTTTGTAATTGCAAGAGTTTCTTTTTCAAATTACAATAAATAAAAATCATTCTTAAAGTAATGATATTCAGATAAACATGAAGTATAAAATTATAAGATTAAAATGCACAAAATCTCTTTCAATTTAGGATCAAGTTTGTGTAATTTGTCCCATTGAACTTCAAAAGCTAGCTAACTCTCTCCTAGACTCCCGGATTCATATAATTTGTCCCCCGGGTTAATAATATTCTGTCAAATGCTTAAGCCAGACTTTTCAAGTAGGATTAAACTTCATATCACCTCCAAACATCCTATGTGGTTTTTTTCACTCTGAATTAAATTTAGATACAATTTCTTATATATTTATTATCATATTTTTCAATTAAAATATTACAAATTTATAATTTTCTAATAATACTATGGCAAGTATATAATTTAATTGAGAAACTATACAATTACCTGCAAAAATTATATACTTATTAAATTTTAATTGGGAAATAATAATAATTATATAAGAAATTGCATATAAATTTTTTTCCTTTCATTTCTCTACTAGACCACTATATTTTTTTTTAATAAATTACTTTTTTTTTTTTTGAAAAAATGTTCAAATTATATGACCCTCTCTTATGCTTTAAAACTATGCACTTAACCCCTTGAAACTAAAATATGATCAAAATACCATCAAGAATAATAATTTTTTAATAAAAATATAACTTATTAAATGGCCTCTAATGATAAAGGCCATTGCACAAAATCACAAAACATTGAAGCTAACATCAACCGAATAGGAAGAAGAGAATCCTGAAACTGAGTATATTTCCGCCCCATGTGGAAAATTGATGAAACCAGCAAGCAACTCCATAAGCATACAAGATCATGTGGCTTGAAGTTGAAGGTGGACGAAAAGAGGGTGTTGAGAAGTTGGTTAACAAGCTTTTTAAAAAAAATGAATAAAAGCAGTGAGAATGAAAAGAGAAATCTTTTAGGTTTCAATTGCATGGTGGGTCTTCCTTATATGGGGAGGGTAAGAAGTAGACATGTCTTGAGTTTCAAAGGGTTGCCAAGGATTGCATTGTACATATTTGGTATCATAGGTGGGAAAGAAAAAGAAAGGAAATGGCATAAGAGAGAGAGAGGGGGGGGGGAGAGAGAGAGAGAGAGTAGATGAAATATTCTTCACTTTGTTTGGTGTAATATGAGGGGGGAAAAAAAGAGACATTTTTTCTTGATTTTATTAAAGAAAAAAAAAAGAAATATATATAAATAAGTGTGAAATTATTTTATTATTTTTCACCTAATTATATTTACTATGAATATATCTCAATATAGGTGATTAAATATACTTATCATAATTAAATATATTTTTTAATATCCACTCTTTAATCATTTTTAACTCTTTTTTTTGTGCGATAACATTACTAAGAAAAAGAGGTGAGAAAAATATATCAAATAAATAGAAAATGCAAAGCACTAGCTGCCCATTTGCTTTCATCAGAAGCCCCTTCATCAGGTACCCAAAAAATGCAAAACGATAAAATGCATACCAACTTGCTTCATATATAGTAAACTAGAATCGGTGGGCTTCGTGCATGGGGCCCGAGAAAAAGCAAAAAATTGAAATTTTTTGAAAAAATCTGTCACATTATTAACAGCTTAGGAACAGTAATTCTCCAATGATAACAGACATTTTATTATATATATTGATGCATGAGAAAATGCAAAATAGTAAAATGCATCACAATTCCCACTTTCCGTCCCCTTTACGTCCAAAGATTGATGGACTAATATAGGTGGGGCACACAAAAATATTTTCTATTTCAATCTTTTTTTTTACATGCCAAAAAAAAAAAGAAAAATAGGTTTTACTTTGACTTGGAACTTGGCCTATTTTAGTTAAATTGAAAAAAAAAAAGGTTTGAGGCCCAACCCAACCATAAACAAAGTGCAAGCATATTGTCTCCTATAACCCATTTTACTACTCCTTGTGCTATAAGGCCAATCATGGCCATCTATGAGATCTTATTGTTATCTGTGCATCGCCTGTCAAAAGTTATCAAAATAGTGCTTTTGAAGATCCAAATTCAAACACAATGCAACACACCATACAAAGGATAGGAAAAATGCTAGAGTCAAGTGAACTAGACCACAATTTGTTAATTCAATTGCACCAAAACATGGGAAAGTCTTTTGGCACCAAATTCCTTTCTCTTCCATTCTGCTTTAGCAATCTTCATAGCTTCTAATAAAGGTAGGTTATGATAATAACCATGGTTTGATGGAAAATTTTGCTACATTCAACTTTTTATTTGTCTTCTTTTTTTTTTTTTTAACATAAGTTAGAATGAACTTACAATTTCAATGGAGTTGGGAAAAAAGGAAAGAACTTTTCAATCATTCTTTTTTTGTTTACCCAAGTGAAAATGAACTTACAATTTTAATCAAGTTGAGGAAAAAGAAAAGAACTTTTCAACTTTTTTTTTTTGTTAACCTTAGTCAAAATGAGAATTTTTCATGTATTTACACTAATAGACCTATCATATTACACACACAAAAAAAGAGAATCTTTTTCATGTATTTAGAATGATGGATTAATCTTTTAGTTCATGTTAAATTTCTAATATGGTAAAAAGAAACTTCTCCCAATCTATGCAACCTTGGTTGAAGGCAATAAGGACCAACGAAGTAATGATGGCTCATTTTATGTATGTGCAAACCATATTCTATTAAAGAAGTTATGCCTTGGGTTTATACTATTTTAAAGCAATTTTTGTTAATGAATTTCAACCATAGATGAAAACTTGAGGTTGATGGAAAGCTTAGAGTTGGAATGGAATTTGATAAAGGTAAGCTGACTTAGAGGTTTTAGTTTGACTTTGTGGGAAAGTTGGCTATAAAGTTAGAAAATAATATCTTAAGAAGAGAAAGAAAGATGATGTTATTATTTCATATAGATTTGTTTGTTACAAAGAAGGCCATCAAGAGGAAGGCAAATAAGTGTTTTTTGACAATCAATCCTTAACATGAGACCAAAATTAAATGTCAAGTAAGATTGAATCTCACATAGAAGAGTGGAAAATTGCAAGTGAATGAGTATGTGGAGGAGCATAACCACATCTTTCATCTTGCCAAAACAATATATATGTTAGTGTCCAAGCAAAGATATATGAGGTTTAGGCATATCAAATTGAATTGGCTAAGGATTCTTAATTTCTTGAAAGAGCCTCATTTCAATTGATGAGTACACAAGTGGGTGGTAAGGCCAACATTGATCTTACCAAATTAGATGCCAAAAATTATCTTCAATTTAGGAGACAATGGAGTATGATATACAAGGAATCTAATTATGTTGTATTTCCAATAATAATTGGTGAACAACCCATCATTTTAACATGTATACCAGATAGATGTATAGGAATAAATTACCAATATATTTTGGGCAGATATACAAATATTGCTTAATTATGAGTATTTTGGTGATGTAATCTCCCATGATGCAACCCATTATGCTAACAATTTACATAAATCTCTAGCTATCTCTGCAAGGTTTAATCCTTTTAGAATAATGGTGATTTTTGGTGTCATATTGTTGTATAATGAGACAACAAATTCATTCAAGTGGTTATTTGAGACTTTTTGCAAGCACACAAGCAAAAGGGGTCCTAAACTATCTTTACTGATTAAAATCAAGCAATGACCACAGCTCTTAAGGAAGTGTGGCTTCAAACTTATCATAGACTATACACATAGCATTTGATGTGAAACAACATAAAGCACTTAGAAAATTTGATAAAAAATGGCTCTTTCTTTTTTTACTAACTTTAAGATATGTGTGTTTAAATATAGTGGGGAAGCATAGTTTGAGGCACCATGGACAAAGTTACTTTCAAATTATGATGTTGGATGAAACACATAAGTGAGATCAATGTATAGCATAAAGGAGAAATGGGTAGCTTGTCATATGAAACAAGCCTTCACCCTTAGCATGCGAAGCACCTAACTTAGTAAAAGCCTTAACTCAGATATCAAAAGTTGCATGAATCTAAACTTACACATAGTTCAATTCTTCAAGCACTTTGAGCAAATTGTGGAGAATAAGAGGAATAATGAGTTGAGATATGAATTTGAGTCTAGGGATAAAGTATCGAGGTTGAAATGTCAATATTCATTTGTGTTACGATAGCTTGCACCAATTTACATGTCTATAATATTTGAGCTTTTCCAAAAGGTGGTTGATCTATACTTAGTGACCCGAATAAAGCATAGAAATGAAACTCAATCATTATTTGAATACACAATTTACATGGTTAGACAAGAAGGAGTATGAAAGGTTTCATTTAATCCTCATGACAAATCCATTATCTATAACTATTGGATGTTTGATGTGTTCGAAATATTATGTTGCCATGCTATAAGGATGGTCTATGTGATGGATATTATAGTTGTTCTTGGTCAGTATATTTTAAAAAG
The DNA here is from genome assembly GCA_026724425.1 of Erythrophleum ivorense. NCBI lineage: Eukaryota > Viridiplantae > Streptophyta > Magnoliopsida > Fabales > Fabaceae > Erythrophleum > Erythrophleum ivorense. The sequence continues at coordinate 364,367 of JAIUCV010000429.1, forward strand.
GTAGACCCAAGAGGCTAAAAGTGATATCATTCATGATAGTGGGGGACAGAAGGTTGAAGGGGATGTGAGGCTTGCTATCACAAAATAATATAGACAATTTTGCCCTTAGCTTATAGAGTTGGCCATTAAAGCCTCTAATTTTCAAGAAAACTTCTTGTTTGTAAGCAAAGCAGTGGGTGAATTATACAAGAAGTTAATAGAAAACCATTTAAGGCAAGACAGATTGAACAAAGATACTACAACACTAGTTAGTGAATGCACTTCACAACTTAAAGGGTTTCAAAAGAGACTTGATTTAAAGCATAAGAGATATTTCATCGATTGGATAGACTTAATTAATATAAAAGCAAAAGAAAAACTCCCACTAGAAGAGTGTCACAAACATAAGAATCTACAATGTGTATATATATAGTGATTTTATTATTTACTTAATTCACATATATTGTCTTCCTTTAAGAACTTATATTTTGAATGCTTACATATAAATCATTACATCTTCAAGTCAAATGACAAACTCCATTCTAGCTCTTCACATATAGTCAAAAGCAAATGAGAGTCAATAATAATGAACTATATCATTGATAGTAAGTGCATTTATAATATTAAAATAACAAAATCTATTGCTTTGTTATTCTATAAGTTATGTGATTTATGTCTTTTCTAAATATAAGACCCACTTGATTGCCTTTTGTAGTTGCATGACACACTAGTACTATTTGGTATTCCATTACATTGAAGTCCATCAATTTTTGTACATGGTTTATATTGGTTTTTGTATATGAATTTTGTATATAAAACAGAATGGCTTTTGTATATGCCACTATCTATTGTATCTAAATACTCTGCACAGTCTGAGATTCATGTATGACATTGATGTAATCAACTTTGCTAAAAGCATGTTTTATTTCATTCAAAGTTTCAAGTGCAAAGGATGTGAAGAGTGCATCACTACCACAATAGTTCTAAACATTGATCAATTCTGATTTTTCATTCTATATAACACTTTTATCTTATATATTGATCAATTTGATGCCTCACATTATATAATACTCCTATCATATACATTAATCAATTCTTTAGGCAAATTGTATTTTGAAGTTTGATCAATTGCTGCTTGTACCACTCTTTAAGAACTACAATAATGATGGTCAATTTTGAAGCTTCATCCATTTTGGTTCACTTTCACAAAACTATCCAACCTAGGAAAAACCCTACAATACAAAAAACAACCATTTCAATATACCATTTTAACTTTATTAAAAACACAAAAACAACAACAATTGCATTCCAAATACATATATGAAGTATTATAATCAAGAAAACTCTAATTATAGTCATTTTGATGAGGAAATAAAGAAAAGAACAAAAATGTTGCATCAAGCCAAAAAAAAAGAGAGAGTAACAACAATATTAAGAAAGTATGCTCAACTTTCTTATTTAACTGTATGTCACATTAATTGATCAACTAGAAAAAAAATGTTAGATTATAAGACCAGAAAGCAAAATTCAATCAAAACAAAGTTTACATAAATAGAAAACCAAACAACCATTCTAACTTCCAAACAAGAAAACTACAAGTCAAAATAACAAATGGTGAAATTAGCTTGATTCTTATAGTTGGCATTGAGTTTATATTGTTCTAAAGCAATAAAAGACATTTCTTTTTCAGTGTAAGTCATCTATAACTAGCAAAAACAAATATTTTTCAATTTGAGTTATCAATGAATGGCTAAGATAGTTCACAACTAACTAAGAACACCAGAATTACCAAGAACAAAGAATCACAATTCCACAAATGGCCAAGACAATTTAGCAACTAACAATAACACTACAAGTACCAAAAACAAAGAATCATAATTCAAAAAATGACCAAAACAAATCTTTTTCAACTTAAGTCATTAGCAAATTGCTAAACAATTTAAGTTCCTTAATTGTGCATCATTTAGTTTCAAAATTCTAGAATTTTACATTTTTAAAAATTGTGAATTATTTTTTGAATAACTCAAAAAGAAAAAATCAAGGAGAAATAAATCAAAGTATCAAACTACCCCTACACTAGTAATTGATTAAAGATCAAACTGATATGATTGATAATCAACCACAAAATAGTAATTGATAATTAGATATGATTGATGAATTCATAAATCTCAAATAGTAAATGGAGAAATTAAACAATAAGTCAATGTCTAAAATCAAGATCAAGCAACTAGCAAGCATGAGGGAAAATGGTGAAACCATGAATGGAACTAGCTTGTGTCCTTGATGGGACCAAATTTAGAGAAGATTATAATGAGATATGGAGAAATAGGCAGCCATAAGGTGAAGGATTAAGGGATCTAAAGTTGCAAGAGTTGGCTACATTTGGATCTAGAATGTTGGCTTCATTAAGTTGCTAGGAAGGTTAGAATATGGAGCTTTAGCACATCACTTTAATAAGTTTTGACACATGGCATGCAAAGAATGGCAAGATCACACAGATGACCATGATTGGCCTTATAGCATAAGAGGCAACAAAATGGGTTACAGGAAATGTTACCCTTTTTAAACTAAGCTAGGCTAGCCAAAATGGGCTAAAGTCTTTTTATTTTGGAAAAATTTTTGAAACCTTGAAGACTCATATCGTTTTATTTATTCAACTATTTTGGACATATGAGTACTCATTTTGATACTTCTTTTTTTTTTTGCAAATTTATGCAATGAAAAAAAAAGGTGAGTTCAAAGGAGAAAATAGGAAAAAACCTTAAATATAAAGGCTAAAACTTCAATATACAATAACTTAGAGCCTAGTGGTTCAACTAAGGTGTTTTATTTGGGATTTTTTTTTTTGGAGATGGATGCAATACAAGTGCATAACTAGTGTGCCTAACTATTTTTACTAAAAAAAAAAAGTTATTTACTATCTTAAATTTAAGTTCTTTGTTTTTAAATTAAAAAAATACACATTTTCTTCTTCATTTTCTTTCATTTAAATGTGATACTTATATTTAACAAAGGCTTAGAGGGGGTTTTGACCATTTTGACTATTTATAATTTATAAAATATGTCTAAAAATTTTTAGTTGAAATTACAAAATGACCTATAAAAAATGATTTGTTTTCACTTAACTTTTTTTTTTTTTAAGGTTAAGCCGAGTCAAACCAAATTAGTTGACATAGTTAGCCATGTGCTCGACTTAGTTTTGTCTCTCTCTCTCTCTCTAACCCTTCCGAGATGACTAGTCAGAATCAAGTTTCCTAGGTTTTATGTACACCTCTAGAAAGGAGTACATCTATTTATTATTTTCTTTAAAAATGAAATCTTTTCTGCAAAATAAATCATAAAAGCTCTTCTTCCAATAGGCACATTATAAGATTATAGCTTTTGGCAATATTTTTCTAAAATTCCACCAATTATTGAATTGATTTTCTAAGTTTTTTTCTTAATCTTTTTTTAAATTTTTATGGTCCTTTTTTTTTAATTGATATTATTATTTTTAATTTATATATTTTTTAATTACTATTGAAGAGAATTAATATTCATATGTTTTAATCACCTTTGTAATTATAATTTTCATTAGCATATCTTATCAATAGTTTTTATCTCATTTATCAAATTATGTTTGAGTTTTTTTTCACTTTTATTGATATTTTTATTTAATAATATAAATATTTTTATTTATGAACTCTTTATATATTTCTATAATTGATTTGAGATATGTCAAATGTGATTTTTTTTTTATAAAAATTCTTTGTAAAATTTTTTTATGCTAGAAAATTTTATGAATATAAATGTTTTGTTTCTTTGTTTGACTATTTATTGTTAATATTCTAAGTTTAATGTTAATTTATTTTTATTATTTATGTTGATTCCTATTTTAATATTAGTTTAATAATATTCTTCTATACTTTTGCTAAAAGCAATATAAGAATAAAAAGTGAAAAAGAGATATGAAAAAAAAAATTGCATAGGGAAAAAGGAGATGGGAGGAGATTTAAGGAAACAATAGGGTAGTGATATTTATTAACATTTTTCAAGGTTTTTTATTTGCAATTGACTATGTTTTAATTATCTCTTTTGTTGGCGTCGAGTGTATGGCAAAAAATGAATAAGCAAGCTTAATCTAGCTTAGGATTATTGTATTACTCAATTTAAACAAGATATAAGCAATTTTTTCTCTTGGCTAAGAAAATTAGGGGTTGTTTGTTAGTGCCAATGTGTGTTATATTTGCTAGGATAGAGTAGCCATTTTTTAAGGATAGTGGTCAATTGTCTTTATGGTCTAGGATTTATGTCCCTTATATACCTAAGGATCCACGCCAATTGTTGCCTAATATCCAAGGTTTTGTGATATCTCCCTAATTATATAAGGCTTGACAATGTGGGCTAAATCATTTTTAACCTATAAGATTATTGGGCCTATGTGACACCTATAACACTTGCCTTTGACTTTGCTAGCAAGGTCTCTAGCCAAGTGGGCTAAAAATGTATGATTTTAAGTTTCCTATTTCAAAATTTTAAGTAGTTGTATCACTTATGTCATCATGGTGACAATTGAGATTTCTTCTTAAAGAGATTATGGTATCTCTTCTCCTCAAAAAAGGATTTATTTATCCTTTTGAGGTTTTTCTACAATGACAAGTCATGTAATCACATCTCGTTATGCTTTGTCTTTGGCTTATTCCATGCATTTTAAAATGATTAAGGAGGATTTGAAGCTCTTGCAATCAAAATTCATCATTCCTTCTTATTTTTACCAATTTTTACAAGAGAGTTTTGTTGTTTATTTAGATATTGGTTTTAAGATGGTGTTGTATGTATATAAAGACCATTTGTTTTATGAGCTTCAATTTTCTTCTTATCCTTTCATTAGAATGGTTTTGAATCAATTCAATCTATTATTGACATAGTTGATTCCATCTACTTTTGTGATGATTATAAATTTTATTTTGCCATGCAGGTGAGCTATATTGCCTTAGTGGTTTATAGTTTTTGCTGCCTTTTATGACCTTGCTTTCTTTAAAGGTTATTTATTTGCATACCTCAATGTTTTGCTTTCCTTCTTCTTTTTTGTGACCTTTTTTATTTTCCTTTTTCCATATATTTGCTAGGCCTTCTAGGGTTATAGGTGCTAAATGTAACATTCATTCCCTCCGTAAATGTGAGAAACACGATGTCCGATTTCTTTGTAAACGTTAGAAATGAGGCAGATACAAAAGGAAGTCTCCGAAATAGAAGGGATTAGGCCAACTAAAATTAGGTGAAAATTTTAAATAATGAAAAAAGAGGATTTGAGCCTTGATTTGCCCAAGAACCAAGGCCGGAGTTATTTGAAAATTTTGCCAAAAGGCCAGTGGTATTTTCGTAAATACGGATACTTTTTGAAAAACTTGTATGAGGGCTTTTTAAATGAAATTTTTGAGTTTCTTGGGGTTCTCAGAGGCCCTAAAAACCATGAGAAGCCTCGGGACAGTTAAATCCCCTCTGATTGACATTTTCCAACGTTGGTGTATTCGAATTTTGATGGATTCGTTCGGGAAGGTTTCAACTCCGATTTGAGTGATTCCAAAGGTATTTTACTAAATTGGAAACCTAAATTTCATAATGGAGAAGACGGTTCTAAAAAAAAACTAAAAAAAATTAGAAATAAAAATGCCAAAAATGATGGACGAAATGGGAATTTTTGGAATTCTTTTACTTTTAATACTTTCTCTTTCTCACGCCCTCCCTTGCCTTCATTTTCCACCGTCTTTCTTCTGCCCAAAATAGAGAGGAGAACCAGTTCTCTTAGGCACACAAGAAGGAGCACTCTTGGAGGGAGAAAAAAGCCAAGAAAAAGTAGGAAATTTTATGAAAAATATAGCTTTCTCCTTAGCAAGTCACTTCACCTCCTTCTTATCTTTATTTCTATGGGTTTAATGGTGTTTTTAAATCTATCTTGAGGGCAGAACAGAGGTGTAATTTTTGGATTTGGTGCGAAGGTTAGCCAAGTGAAGAACAAACCAAGAAAACCATGAATCCAAGGTATTTTGCTACTTCCTAAGCTTAGGTTTCCTTGCTCCTCTTCTCTTCAATTCTCCTCATGTAAGACCAGCCATAAGGGATTAAATTTCTGGCCAAACCAAGAATGAATCACATGAATTAGGGTATGGGAATTTAGAATATACAAAGGAAACCAAGTAAAAACCATTGAATTTTAAGTTAGCAGTGTGTAGGATTCTTGAAAAATTTGTAAAATCTATTTTGATTCATGAATTTCCTAGGTTATGTAAGTGTTTAATTAAGCTTCTAAGACCTCTAAGAAACCTCCCTAGTGTGTCTCCCATCAAGGAAAAATCAAGAAGCCATTAAACCCCATTTATGCTCTAGGTTTCGACCAAGCAAGGATGACATAGCTAGGGAGAGTTTTAAATTTTTTCAAGCCTATTTTTAAGTCATATACGATGAATGAAAGTAAGGGGAAGCCTTGAGAAAAATTTAGGAAGCTTGAAGAATGAGTTTGTGCTTTAGGTTCCATAATGTGACCTAAGGAATCAACATGTACTTAGACCCTTTGTTTTAATTGGGTGATGACTCCAAGAGGCTTAAAAGGAGTCAAGAGTCATATAGAAAAGGAAAGAATAGGGCCTAGACTTTAAAGAGTGGATGTTGCTTCATTAGTGCCATTAGGAACCATAATTGAATCATAAAACAAGGTTAGAGTTCCAAATAGATAGGTAACTTTGAGAATGGTTCTAAGAGTCTAATTGGTTCTTATTTTGTGTGATTAGGCCAAGGAAAACAAGCCCCACCTAGTTGTGAGTGTGTGGCCATGGGAGGAGATCCAATTTTAAGAAAAAAAGTGTGTTTGCGTGATAAAGTAGCTCTCTCTCTTTTCTCCCATGCATGAATAAATGTCTACATTGTCTTTGAATGTGTGTATATGTGTTTTAAGCTATAAATTATGTTTTGGTAGGATGCTTATGTTCCATGAAACTATAGTGTTATATTATGTATTCAAATGATGCCTAGAATGTTTGCATTGATTTGCTTGAATGTGGAGAGGCTAAGAACCTTCTAACTTCAGCGAGGATGAGCCAATAACCCTTAAAAGTGGTTGAGACCAAGAGAAAGTCTTTTAAGAGTAAGGCTTAGTTCAAGGCCTTTGAGAAAAAAGGTGAGGTAAGTCCGAGAACCTTGAAGAAAGTGGATAAGGCCAATCCATTCATTTGACAAGCCTAAGCATGCTATGTGTGCTTTGTGTAAATGACAAGAATATATTTTGCACCATTTTCTATATTAATGTGCTATACATGCATCCTTAAGACTTGTATTATATTCTTTATGCATGATTGAATGGAAGATGAGCTATGGGATTCTTTGAATCTCATCCCCTCCTCTCCAATATCTTTAACATGCTAGGTGGAGCCAATGAACAAGGAAATGGAAGCCACCAAGTGGGGAGATGAAGCCTTGATCATGAAGCTTTTAATTTTGCTTATGTTGTAACCAAAAATAGAACATGATGTAAAATTTTTTTAGAATTAATGTACAATGAATGAAACATGTGTAAATATCCTAATAGATTATGTATGTATGAAATTTGTGGATAAATGGAATGTATTGCAATTTTTGGGTATTGGATGGCCATTTCAAGTGTATGTCTCTTAATACATAGCTTGGGGATAGGAAATGAAATTCTGTGTTTTGAGTCTCCACACCTTTAAGACAAGTTTAAAGAGCCTTTTTAGGACATTCCCACGTGCTCAAGTGGCTACAAGAACTATAGGAGCCATTTTGCCCATCATTGAACCATTAAAAGGCATGAAAATGGCCCAAATGCAACCCTATATCACTTTTTATCCAAATAAGCTCTTCTTGATTTGAAATTTGGCATGTAATTAGATCCTGTTGAGCATTTTTTAGGAAGCTAAATAACATAATTTTCATAGGTCTAGAGAATATTTGATGAATTTTCAAAGTTGGGATTTTCTATTGATTCTGGTATGTATACAGTTTACATTGGCAGATTTGTATTTTGTGTCATCCGATGGTTAAATAGTGTCAATGCTTCTGAAATTTTATAGACATAAACTAAAGGTCATAAGCTTTCTGTGGCCACTAATATCACCTCATTTGGAGGTCTGAGCAAAGAGTTATGCATTTTTGAAGTTGGCTGTCAATAGCAATGGTGCCCCAGGAGTCTAGTCATCATTCCATATAATTTCAATAGTTAAACGTATCAGTTTTATTTTGAAATTATTTTTATATCAATTTAACATTTTTAGCTTTCCAAAATGACTAAATATGTATGATTTTGATTTTTATAGAATTAGTTATGAATTTTAGTAATTTGTATTAGTAATATAAAATAGTAACTCAGGTAGCAATGACCTTAGTGGTTTTTTGAATGTCAAACGTCTTCTGCTTAATGATTCATAAACTAAAATTATTTTTACCATGGGGTAGACATCCAAAGCTTTCTGAAATGATAAAACTTGTTGGATTTTAATTTTTTTGGATTTAGTTATAAATTTTTGAATTTGTGACAGAAAAACTGAAATTTTGACTATGGCAAATCCGTAGGAATTAATGTGTGTTCATCCACTTGTATGAGTTCCAAGCCACTTTCTTGAATAGTTTTAAATTGTATTAGTGTAAATAAATATGAGAATTTGTTGTATGAGTTTACATGGTCCACGTGACATCGAATGGAATTTTTATACACTATGCAACGCGTAAATATTCATTATTTTTATTACCTTTTTCTTTGAAAGCTTGTATGATTCTTGAAAATGAGATACCTAAAGGCATGAAATGAGCTAAAAATGATAGTGTTACACTAAATTTGCATCGGGGTAGTTTAGCCCCTATTGCTCATAAGTCTATCATGACTTAACATGTGCTTGCTCCTCACTTGTAGATTGGCATGTTCATTGCAAGTCTCTTTAGCTTCTATGTTTTTTCTTTTTTGCCCTTGGCATAGAAAGGGGGATTTTGGATTTTTTTGTTGTGCTTCCCATTTTAGCCTTGGCTTTTGTAACTTGACATTTGAAAAACTAAGCACATTTGGTTTACCACTACAACTAGGGCTTAATTGTAAAGGTGAAAAGGTATAATTTTAGACTTCCTTCTTCCCCTTTTTGTAGCTTTTACTTGTTGTCACCTTGTTTTTGCTATTGTTTTTTTTTCTTTTTGGGAAAATGGTTTCTATTAAGGAATCATCTAGTTCAACTCCATCCTATAAAGTTAGGGAAGACTCTAGTGTAAGTAATAGGGGCTCTCATAATGAGCAACATTTTGAGATAGTAGGTCCTTCTTTAAATGTTCATAAGGATGTTTTCATTATTGAGAAGGTATTCATCATAACGGTGAGGCACATCTAAGTGCTAATGATTGGATTGCATGTGGTTATGCTATGAGGCATACTAATGAGCCTAAAAAGGCTTTGCATCTTCCCTCAGGGTTTATGGTATCTGTTCTTGAAAAGGTTAGTGCTTCTAATTAATTGCTCAATGATCTTGTTTTCTACATATACGTCATAACTAGTATTTTGAGAATTTATAGACATAAAAAGAAAAGCTAATTGACATTATAATGAAAGATTATAGGCCTAAGTAAAACAAAGGGAAAAGACTAAAAGAGCAAAAGCCTTAAAACAACAAGAAAAAGGGTAAGTCAAATTTAAAAAATTAGAAAAAAATTAGGGATTTAAAGATAATGAGATTTAATATAAAAAACTCATATCCCTCATCACAATATAGTATAATAAAATTAGTAGATTAACTAGGTGAAGTTAGAATGGTTAAATCCCTGACGATATATATTTTATATTTCTTGATAGTGATATTTTTAATTAGGCTTTTTCAAACTAGTTTAAACCCCAAAAATTTCAAAGCAGATATTTTTAATCAAGTAAAAGGCCTAAATTTTATTATGGAACTAATAGTTTTCAAAAAAGATTTAAAATGAGGTCAAACAAAGGAATTAAAATAGAAGAACGTAAATGAAGTTTTTAAATTTGTTTTAAAATATCATCATTTTCCTTATGAGGTCACACCAACCCATCTCCTTCATTTTACACCAACTTACTTAGTTCTAAACTAGACCAAGAAAGGCATGGAAGAAAGGGAGGAAAGAGAAGAAAAAAGGAGCCACATAAGAAAGTAAATGTGCCTAATTTCATGACATGCTAGTTAGCAATCTTATTCTCTTCTTATATCCTTTCTAATGGTGGTTTTAGTTTCTTTAAAAGAGGACTTTAGAGGCTGACTACTTAAGAAAAAAAAGGAAGTTTATAGTAATTGATTGTAGCATAGGAATCTCCATTCAACAAGCTTTCAAACAAGGTATGATATGAATTAAGAAACTTGCTATTCTTTTGGATTTCATTTCTTTTATGTTTCAGCTAGAGAGAGAGAGACAGAAGAGAAAGCTTATCTTTGATGGAAAAAGCGATAAAAACAAGGATGTTGAAGTGAAGAGAGTAAGATTATGTGAAAAGAAAGTCATAGGAAGTTATAAAGATCAAGTTATGACACCTAAGGTTCAAAATATACCATAGAAGATGTAGAACCCAAGGAAGATGTTTTAAATCATCTAAAACCAATCTTGAACTAGAAAAGGGTTAAGGATATTCCATATCTATCAAATTTTCTAAGAGAATGACAAAAACTCTATTAAAGTACAAAATGTATATGTCTCAACCTAAGAAGGAAAGAAGTAGTTAAGGAGTATTTTCATAAGTTCTAACATTTTAAGATATTTAAATATGAGTAATGAATACTAATGGAATTATTGAAATGAATTTAGGAGCCTTATTTTAAAAGGTAAAAATTTAAGACTTATAAAGGACCTAATGAAACAATTTTGAGTTAGACATGTTTTACCCTGCATATGATGGCTCTAATTAGTTCCATTAGAGTCATATAACTCATATCAAATAAGATCTTGAAGTTTGAATCGTGGATTATGAGAGTTGTTACTTAAGGGATCTAAAGTAGTTTAAACTACATTTCAAGTTTTAATGGACCTATGTGATAGTAATTTGAGTTAGAATGAATCTAAATGAGTTGCTTTACATTCAAATTGATATATGTAGGCCAAACCAGTTCAAGTCCTTCATTTACTGGGTGTCAAACCATGAAAGACCAAAGCAAAGAGAAGGATCAAGTGGGTTGGTAGTAGCTTAAAGCTTTTAGCTCCATAAGATAGCTATCTCTTCCTATCTTACATGCATTTAAGTGTATATATGAGTAGAGATGATTGTATGTTTAGTTGTTTGATGATTGCATGAATTATGTTTTGAATTGGTTTTTAACATGATTTTTTATACATATATGAGTAAGCTTTGGCTCCTAGTATAAGGTGTCAGAAAATTGAGCATAGTAACTATTTCTTAGTCTAAAATTAAGTTTAGATAGTCTAACTAGTATGTTTTTATACATGGCTAAATGAGAATTGAAGTTTTATAACAATTTTCATGTTTGAGTTACTTGATGCATATAGCTTACATGTTTGGATTTTCTCATTTGCATTCATTATATATATTGATGTGGAATGGGATTTACTATTGAGATTCTTCCAGGAATCTCATTTCGTTTAACTCCCACTAACCATAATAAATACTTCAAGCAAAAACAAAGAATCAGAGAAGGCTTAAAGCTTTAGGAACTCTAGTAGAACGTCTTTAATGTATATACATATTGACGTATAGGTGGAGACAAATTAGTGATGAATTATTCTGTATATGATAATGACAAGTAATGGTCACCCTTATATAAGCTTGAGAACATGTACGTATGTTATTTAGATGCATAAGCTTGTAAATGGTACATGTTTTTATATATGAGAAGTTACTTGTTCCATATGCACGATTAGGTGTGAAATAGTTAATTTTAATAGGTAGCCTTATTTCTTATATTGTCCCTCATGAAAATAAAGTATGAATGAATTAAATTTTGCTTAAGGAAAGAAATTGCATATTAGAGCCCAAATTGACCATTGTGGAATAAAAAATTTGTTCAAATGAATTATAAATTGTATCCTTATCCTTGACAATTCAAATGATCTAGTTTGGAGCTGAAATTTAATGACGCTTAGAGGACTTATAGAGTTTTCCATCAAGCTAAAAATGATATATTTTTTAAACTCTATAGAATATTTGGTAAATTTTTGAATGTAGTCCAAAAATGCTAAATTATATAATTATTGTTCACTCTACATAGCTCTTGGATTTCATGTCCTTTTAGAGGTCAAATAGGTTCATTTTTACTTAAAATTTTTACATTATAAAGTTTAGATCATAAACCTTCTATGAATACCTAATTTATGTAAATCGGAGTTATGTAACCAAAGTTATAAATTTTTGAACTTTGGCCTATATTATGTCAAAGGAGGCCAAATTTAGTTATATAGCTCCCTTATGTAATTAGGTCTTGAATGATGATCATGTAGATTAAAATAAATGTATTTATGGAGTTTATGGATTAAAATGGTATGAAAATTTAATTTTGACCCCTATAAGTTCATTTGTCATAGGAAAAGGCTAAAAAACTACTATCAAAAGTTTTGCTACAGTTATATTTTATTACCTTAGAGAGGAAATAACATGAATTTAACTATATAAAGTACGTTACGACAATGTACACCTATTATATGAGTTTTGCATTTCATTTTCCCATGCCTGAGCCATTATTAGCCATAATAAGGTAATGACTTGCAATCATGAAGGCTCTTTCCCTTAGCTTTGAGAAAGATATTTGGGTTTTACTTGGCTTGCTAGTTGGTTGGGGTTATGCTTACATTGGAGCTTTTTTATATCACTTTCCTTTCTTGTGTCTAGAAAGGGCAATGTTATTTCTCCTTTAAGAAAGGTCGTAGTAATGTCTTCAATAAGATAATGAGTAAAATTCCTAAGAATTAGAAGAATGGTTTCTTTTAGGTGGACAACGTTCGTCCCAAAGGTGAATAGGCTCAGTTGGGTCTTCCTTGTGTTTGGGTCAACCTTTTAAAAAAGAAAGGAAGAAGGGAGTCTATCAGATTGGAAGTGGAGGTTGATGCCATCAAACATTTCATCAATGAGACCTATACTTGGAAAGCTAGAAGTTAGCATCAAGAATATGGCAAAAGATGAATGAGAAAACTTAACCTAGGTTAGAATTATTTTATTGCTCAATTTGAACAAGATACAAAGGGTTTCCTCTCTTAGCAAAGAGGAGAACCAAACTCTATCTATAGTTGTCAATGTGTGTTGTATTTGTTTAGGGTTCAATGAATATTTTTTAGAGATAATGCTTGATCGTCCCTATGGTTTAATGTTTATATCCCTTATATAATTAGGAATTTAACCTAACTATTGCCTAATTTCCTAAGGTTTTATATAAACCTTAGCAATATGGACTGGATCATTTTGGACATATGGGATTATTGGGTCTTTAAGCTCTCCTAACACTTTGCTTTTGTAAAATTTTTAACTTGTTAATCAATTATTTATTTTAACTATATTTAGTTTTTTAATCACTTCTTCATCTAATAAAAATTTTTTTAACTTTTTTTCTATTTTCTATTCATCTTTTATGCTCTAAGTATTTGTTTTAATTTATTTTCTATTTGTTTTTTATCATTTAATTTATCTCTTCTTTTAATTTAATTAACAATTAATATTTTGTATGTCAATATGTTTGATAATGTAAGAAGAAGAATTGTGTGTGTGTGTGTGTGTTTTTTTTTCTTTTGGGTATCTTTAAATTTGTTCTTTTTTTAATTTACAAAATATAATATTGCATGATTTAGTGGTTATTGATACACACTCATTTATAATATCTTTTTGAAAATATTATTATTATTTAATAAACAAAAATGAATTGTAATAAATTAATAATATTATATTTAACATCATTTTGTGTAGAACCAAAATGAAATTTTACTTAGAATTTTCTACAATCCAACCTTATCCTCTTTAGTCTTGTTCTGCATAATAATATCTCTACCCCCATTTGATCTAAAAAAGAAAATGTATGAGCTTGTTTGGTTTCTTGTTTTCAGAATAATTTTTTGTTTGTAAGAACAAAAAAACAAAGAAACTTGTTTGATAATGTGTGTTTTAATGAAGTGTTTTGTAAAACAAAAAAAATAAAATTTTGTTTTCAGAAACAAAAAAGTCAGAATATTTTTGTAATGTTTTGTAATTTTTGTTTTGTAGAATTAAAACAAAAATAATAATTATTTTTCAGAATAATGATTTAAACAAATTTTTTAATTTTTTTGTTCTAAAAAATTTTTTTAAAAAATATTTATTTTAAAAATATTAAAACAAAAACAGAATTAAACAAACCCTATATCTCTACCCCCAATGTTAAAACAGCCCATTGCCACTATAATTAAACCAAAAAAAAAAAACAAAGACCATTTCCATAATGACCCGAAAAAAAAAAAGGCCTATTGCCATCAGATTGTCCCCCTCTTGTTGACCCAAAAAACAGAACAAAAGCAAAATCCTTGTCAGCACTTCAGATCCAATAAAATTCAAAAAGTTGGGCCTGTTTGATTTGATTCTGCAAAACAATTTTTTTGTTTTCAAGAACAAAAAAACAAAAAAACCTGTTTGATAATGTGTTTTTAATGAGGTGTTTTGTAAAACAAAAAAACAAAATTTTGTTTTCAAAAACAAAAAACTCAGAACACTTTATAAGTGTTTTGTAATTTTTATTCTACAGAATCAGGTAAAAAACAGAAAATAATTACTTTTTAAAATAATGATTCAAACAGATTTTTTAATTTTTTTATTCTTAAAAACTTGTTCTTAAAAACATATATTTTGAAAACATTAAAACAAAAACAATTCCAAACAGGCCCTTTGTTTCGGCTTTTCGCTCTCCTCTCTCTCCCGCAATCGAGACTATACCCCACATTCAAACCCATCATCCCCAACGGCTACTTCCCCTCTCTCTCTCTCTCTCTTTCTCTCTCTATCTGAGTGTCCTGTCTCTTTGCTCCATTTCTTTCGCTTCCTTGTCTTCTCCATCCCTACTCTTTTCTTGTTCTTCTTCTTCTCTCTGTAGATTTCTCTGCAATGAAGCACTTCATGCTACCAAGAAATGTTTTCTTGAGGGATACCCCCTCTGCAGAGCTCCCTGCATCAAGCCCTAGCTCTTCTGCTAAACCCAGGCCTTCTCGGAAGCCAAAATCGTCCAAAGAGAATGATCCTCCCTCAGATCCAAATGCTATTCTGTCTGATTCAAAGCCCTCGCCGGCAACCGCCGCCAAATTGAAGAGCCCTTTGCCTCCAAGGCCTCCTCCTTCAAACTCTCTGAAGCGCAAGCTCAGCATGGAGGCCATCCCCGACAGTTTAGTTCCAGGAACCTCCGATTCTGGAGTCAAGGTATCTTTAGTTTGTCTAAATCCTACTCTTTATATTGAAGTTTCTGTAGAGATGAAAAGATGGGGTCCGTAAATCCTAATCGGTCTTTATAATTTACTTCTTGTTTGTCTAGGTTGTTGTAAGGATGAGGCCACTGTGCAAGGAAAAGGATGAAGGAGATCTTATAGTTCAGAAAATTTCCAATGATTCCATATCAATAAATGGTCAGACTTTTACATTCGATTCTGTTGCTGACACAGAGGCTACGCAGGCATGATTGCTATTGAAATGATTCTATATCTTTTCTTTGTGACTTGATTTTAGGTGTTTAATGCCATTTCTCGTCCTGTTTTCCAGATAGATGTTTTTGAGCAGGTTGGGGTGCCTCTTGTAGAGAATTGCTTGGCTGGATTCAATAGTTCAGTATTTGCTTATGGACAGGTGTCTCTTTCGATTTTCCCTTGCCAGTTGCCATTTTCTTCTTCAGCCTTTCTCTCCGTTATTCTTGCATTTTTCTTTACATCATTGCATATTTACACCTATGCTATTTTTCTAATGTTATTTAGACGGGGAGTGGAAAGACTTATACCATGTGGGGTCCTGCCAATGCCTTGTCAGACAACAATACAGCAAATGATCAACAAGGCCTTACTCCCCGCGTTTTTGAGCGACTCTTTGCCCGTATAAATGAAGTGAGCTTAAATATCTGTTCCGTGTTAAATTATTTGAAAGTTATATGTACTGTGCCATGATGGTTATTGTTGCATTTCCTGCACAGGAACAAATTAAGCATGCTGACAAACAACTCAAGTATCAATGCCACTGCTCTTTTCTTGAGGTTGATTAACTGTATTATTTTACTTTCCATGTTCCTGACCTGCTTAAGCGTGTTAATTTATTCCGTCTTATATAACAATTTGTTTTTGCAGATATACAATGAGCAAATCACGGATTTGCTAGATCCAAATCAGAGAAATCTCCAGGTAAAATCTAATTCGTTATAGGTTATCATGTTTAATTACTTTTTACTGGCATTGACCTTCACATATTGTGTTGCCCTTCCAGATTAGGGAAGATGTCAAATCTGGTGTCTATGTTGAAAATCTTACAGAGGAGCATGTGTGTACACTGAAGGATGTGACTCGGCTCTTAATAAAGGTGCGCATTATCATACTTTATTGTGTCAGAGGAATTGTAGTTGTATAAAATGTGTTCTTGCCTTAATGACCCTTCGTCCCTTACTATGAGTATCTTCATAAGGTGCAATGTCTAACAATATGTTTGGACTTTTTAGAACTAATTTTAGGCTATAGTCCACCGTTGTGTAGCAGGTCATCATTTGATGCTCTGATGCATGAGTGACTGAATGGCAAAGATTCATATTAGTTGTTAATTGTTATAACAACAAATAAAAAATTTAGTGTGATCATTTATGAAATTGAATATCAAATGCATCTAAATATTAAATGTCATATTTCTCTTCTAAAGTTTGCAGAAGAGTAAGGTATTAAGACATATATGTATAGGAATATCTATGAAATGCTTAGTTTAGTTTCATTTCAGTGCAATAAATCTAACGCAAGCCCGACCCCAAGGGGTGCTTTTTAGTTTCTCTTCTTCCCGGTTAAATTGGGGCAAATTGCCACAACTAATGCTAGATAACTGTGTATGTATAACAAAACGATAATCTGAATCAGCATATACCACAACTATGGAGATGTATTCTTATAATTTTTCTGCAGTTTGTTTTAGGAGGTAACAAGTTTTTGACCCATCTATGCACAAGTGTTTGTGCACCAATTTCAGTAAGGTGAAACAGATTGATAGGAATCCAAAGATGCTTGATTTTGTTTCACTAAAGTTATGATAATGAAGTTGTTGGTGCTTGGGTCATAAGATTATGTGACATTTCTTCCTATTACTTCGATGAAGCAATAGCTTCATACATGTTAACATGACGCCCAACGAAAAAATGTAACAAATTAAAATAACACTATACATTGTTATTTTGCATCTTCCATATTGTTAGATTTGATCAAATTTCTTAATTGTAGCAATTTTCCTCTTCCGTCATCTTTTACTATTTAACTATACAACTGTTCCACTGGGAGAATAAGTTTGAAGAGAAGGTAACAAAAAAATACAAGCTATATTTTTAAACCAATCAATACAGAATCCAAAGACCAACAAATTTCACCTCTGCCAATAAATTTTATGAAAAGGACTAGATCGTCTTCATCTTTAGTCCTCAGAATAAGAGGATGTTTTTAGAAGGTAATTGGAAGAAAAAAGTTGATTGATACAAGAAATTGCGTTAGAGAATTAGATGCTCAAATAGTATAAATCTCTAATAGTATCGGCTACATTCTCCAGTATCGAAGCCTAGCATATGGTTAGGTTGGGTTATGCTGCATGCAAGTAAAAGATGGCATCATTCATTGCAAACTTATTTCATTTGGAACAAAGATGTTTATTTCCTAAACATTTAGAGTATCAAGCATCCATTATTTTGTCTCCTAAAAGCAAAAGGATGAAGCATCTATGTTTAATTTATGCTTAATGAATAAATAAACAATAAAAAGGAATTCGAGGTTCATGTGGAATGATGTCTTACTTGAATTTCCTGTTTTTTTTATAAAGTTATCGTCCTTAGAGTTAACAGGCAAAATGACTACCTCAATTACTTTGCTTATGATGTAACTTTGCAAGAAAGTATGCTGCTGAGGCTTCACTTTGAGTAGATATGATATGTAAAGACAAATATGTCCGTCTAAAGCTGAATCTAAAAAGCTTAATAGAGTTACTAATAAACAGATTTGAAACACTTAATTTGCTGTCAGGTTTACTTGAATTGCTTCTCTGGCTCTAGGCCTTGCTCTTCTATCAATGAGTTTTAGATTTCCATTAACTAGAACATATTTGTTGAATGTCTTATTTAGTTATGAACATTTTTTTTTTGGCTTAATTAACATTACATGGTTGTGTTTTTATCCCAAAAAAAAAAAAAGAGAAAAGCAAATGATGTCACGGTTTGCCCTTTTCTTTTGTATGCATGTATTCTTGAAAATGAAGGTTTTACAATGAAATTTTTTGCAATGTATTTTAAGAGTGTCTGCAATTAACTGAAGATATTATGCAGGGATTTTCAAACAGGAGAATAGGTGCAACCAGTATAAACTCTGAGAGTTCCCGCTCACATACTGTTTTTACTTGTGTTGTTGAATCTCGATGTAAGGTAACACACTCTTCTCTCATGATCGGGAGAATGTTGGATGATGAGTTCTAATAAAATGAGTGACTCATGTTGTATTATGGAGGAGAGTGTGTCTAGGTAGCACACAAATCCAGATGGTTCACGGGTTTAAACTTTAAAGTAGATTAGTTTTAGAATGAAAGATGTGGCAACTGACGAACTTAAGAAAACTAGCCAGTCTGAATTTTTCTTTTTTACTTGCCTGCTTGCCATAAGAAAGTCTGTTGGGATTATGTTACTCTAACTGGAGGAACTTTGAAGTAAATTCGTGTTTGCAGAGCACAGCAGATGGTATAAGCAGATTGAAGACAAGTAGAATCAATCTTGTTGATCTAGCTGGGTCGGAACGACAAAAATTAACAGGTGCTGCAGGAGAGCGCTTGAAGGAAGCTGGCAATATTAACAGATCACTCTCACAGCTTGGGTATGTTTAATATATGTAGGAGGTATCCATTGATATTTGTTATAGGCGGAGGTTAATTGCAATTGGTGAAGAAGATCATTTTATACCAAGTAATTGGTATCATAGTTATGTAGACTAGATCGCTCTCACAGCTTGAGTATGTTTTATAGGTGAGCATGAGTACCACATTGATATTTGTTAGAGGCAAAAGTTAATTACAATTAGTGAAGAAGAGCATTTTATACCAAATCATTGGTATCATAGTTTTATTGAAAATTTTGATTTGAGGCTAGTCTGTAGGGAGAAGCTGGGAATAGGTTTCATGGACAACAAAGTGGCAGCAATAGATTTATACTGCATCATAAGTTTGAATGAATTCGTCACACGTTCTTTCAATGAGGTATAGAACCTGCCATGAGTTCTACAATCACCCAAATATTATGGTATCTTGAAAGAGGAACTGGGAAGGATAAAGATTAGCATGATACCCAATTTACTGCTTAAGTGGGACTTTCTTAATGAGTTATTCTGCATGACACCCAATTTTCTCCTTAGAGTTGCTTCCTTATAACTTAAAGCCAAAAAATTACCTTTTCCAAACCTCCTGCAGAGAAAATATAGCGTCAGATTGGCTACTTCTGTTCTATCTAGAACTAAGGGAAACACAAACCTTAATTTTAAAGAGGAGCATAATCATATAACAGGTATTGGAAATATCAGCTAGCTTCTTCTCAGAAAAGATGTTGGTATCTCTGTAAACCAAGGATTTCATGGGAGGTAACCCTAGAGTAGAATCTTTTGGGAAAATATGTTCCTTCAACTTATCAATACCTTCTAAACAGTTAAATTGTGCAGTCTCTTTTTTTGTCAGTCTCTGTGCTTACTGACTGTAAATTGGGCTGCAGGAATTTGATAAACATTCTTGCTGAAGTTTCTCAAACAGGAAAACAACGACATATACCCTACCGAGATTCCAGGTTGACATTTTTATTGCAGGAGTCCCTTGGAGGAAACGCAAAATTGGCAATGGTTTGTGCCATTTCCCCAGCTCAGAGGTAGTATGGAAAGTAATGGTGATTTAAAGATAGTTCTTCTGATCTTTTTATTTAGGATTTTTTGACCTGACTCAATCCTGCAGTTGTAGGAGTGAGACTTTCAGTACATTGAGATTTGCGCAACATGCCAAAGCTATAAAGAACAAGGCAATTGTCAATGAAGTGATGCAGGATGACGTAAATCACTTGCGGGAAGTGATACGCCAACTAAGGGTATTTTGTCTTCTAAAGTGATCAGTTATGTTTTGGTTTGCCATTAAATGAATTATGAAATTAATTTTGAATGACTCAGTGGTTCCTTAATTAATAGGATGAGCTGCATCGAATTAAGGTAAATGGTCACAATCCAAATGACTCAAGTGGAGGTCATTCAGCTGCTTGGATCCGAAGAAGTTTGAATTTATTACAGTCCAGCCTCAATCGACCATCACCGCTACCTCGTGTTGACGATGATGGTGATGAGGAGATGGAGATTGATGAGGAAGGTGTTGAGGACCATGCTGTAATCTTGTGCAATGCTAATATGCTGGATAATTGTAATATTGCAAGGGAATATGCTGAAGAAATGGACACAGATGATCAGGATTTTGTTCAACCTGTTGAGGACAAAAATATTCCTAGTTCTCCTGGCAGCAAACCGCTCAAAGGGGAATCATTGTCTACAGTTGTAAGAAGCAGTTTCTCTAGCCCTGTGGGTGAATCTAATGACAGAGTTACTGCTAGCTTTTCAGCCCCATATGCGTCCCAGGATTCTCGTAGTGCCTTGATTTCTTGTGCCACTCCTTCTAGTCTTAGCGCAGTTCAATGTGATTCATCCCCAGTCCTTAAATCCCCAACTCCCAGTGCTTCACCAAAAATCAGCGGCAGCAGGAAAAGTCTAAGGACCTCGTCAATGCTTTCTGCTTCTGAGAAAGTTCATGCTGAAAGTGATTTAGGCATGAAATCTGTTAATCAGAAGAGCTCACTTACTGCTTTTTCTAGTCAGGCAGCTCCAAATCTTCTCACTAGAACTGAACATTTGGCGGCAAGCATCCACCGTGGTCTTGAAATTATTGATAGCCACCATCATAGTGCAGCTTTTAAGCGATCATCATTTCGGTTTTCATTGAGACCTACTGAAGCCAGGACAGTTTTTTCAGTTGACAGAGTTGATGTGGGTGTACAGACGTTATTTGACAATGATGTCAAAGAAGAAGATTCTGTTGCGTTTTCGTGTAGTAACTGTAAAAGCAGAATGCAACTAGATGTAAATGAGATTGACAACTCAAACCTGCAGTTAGTACCTGTTGATTGTCCTGACGCTGCTGATAAGTCAAAGAAGCAAGTTCTCAAAGTAAGTGTAGGAATATTAGCTGCATTCTCCTGTATAGCTCGAATTTGTTATATTTTTTAATCAATAATTTCTTTATCTTGAAAAAAAAAAAGGCAGTAGAGAAGGTTTTGGCAGGATCTATCAGGAGAGAAATGGCACTTGAAGAGTTCTGCGCAAAACAGACTTTTGAAATCATGCAGCTGAATCGCTTGGTAGTTTTCTCTCTGTTTACAAGCAACCTTCTGTCAATGGGCGATTTTTTTTTCTTTTGTTGTCATGACTGTTTTCAATCATATCTATAGGTGAAACAGTACAAGCATGAGAGGGAATGCAATGCTATAATAGCGCAGACAAGGGAAGATAAAATTTTGCAGCTAGAGAGCCTTATGGACGGTGTTTTACCCGCTAAGGAGTTCATGGAAGAGGAGTTGGTGTCCCTCACACATGAGCACAAGGTAGAAATAAGTTCTTTTAAGTTCTCCCTTATATAGTTACCATATTATATGCTTATTTTTGCTACTATCAACAGCTTTTGAAGGAGAAGTATGATAATCATCCAGAAGTTCTGACATTAAAGATAGAGTTAAAAAGAGTGCAAGATGAGCTAGAAGAGTATACAAATTTCTACAAATTGGGGGAGAGGGATGTGTTGATGGAAGAGATACGAAGTCTAAGAAGCCAACTTCAATGTTATGTAGACTCTTCTGCATCAGCAAAGAAGCAGTATCCATTATTGCAATTGAATTATACATCTGAACCCAATTCAACAGCAACCCTTACTTCCATTGCGATGTCAACAGAGAAAAGTGCTGAGGCAAGTGCAATTCCAGAATCAACTAAGGACAATTTTGAAGAAATACTTGAACAAGAAAGAATTCAATGGACTGAGGCGGAAAGCAGGTGGATTTCTCTTACAGAAGAACTGAGAGTTGATCTTGAAGCTAACAGGTCACTAGCTGAAAAAATGAAACAGGAACTGGAAGTTGAGAAGAACTGTGCCAAGGAACTGAAGGAAGCCATGCAAATGGCTATCGAAGGCCATGCACGACTTCTAGAACAGTATGCAGATTTGGAAGAGAAACATATCCACTTGCTTGCAAGGCATAGAAAGATCCAGGATGGAATTGAGGATGTCAAGAAAGCAGCTTCCAAAGCAGGAGTAAGAGGTGCAGAGTCTAAGTTCATAAATGCCCTTGCTGCAGAAATTTCAGCATTAAAAGCAGGAAGAGAAAAAGAAAGGCGAATCCTAAGGGATGAAAATAGAGCTCTTCAGGCCCAATTGAAGGACACTGCTGAAGCAGTGCAAGCTGCAGGTGAACTGCTTGTACGGCTAAAAGAAGCAGAAGAAGCTGTCATTTCTGCACAGGTGAGTAAAGAATCAATTTACATTTTCATGGCCTTATATTATCAACTTGAGCAATATAAACACTTTTCTTTTTGTTCTTATTCTTATGCATATGGAGATCACAAGATTTCACTACTTAAACTTTCCCCAGCCTCATGTTTTTCCTCTCCTTTTTTGCAACATCATCTTCAGCATTTTTCTTGTCTGTTCCAAGTACAATTTCTTTTGTTCCTCTTGAAAACCCATCTCTTTCTTCCATTCTGATGCGATGAATAGAGTGAGAAAAGGAGAGTAGCTATTAACTACATTTTTAAGATAAGGGAAACTTTGACGATTAGTTTTTACAAGTGACAAAATCTGGAGTATCAATGTCACTCTGATTCAATTTGAAGAAAGAAGAACGTCTGAGTGGCAATAAAATTTTATGAGCAGAAATAGTAGAGACAAATATATAGGTACCGGCCAGATCAGAATGTGGAGCAACTACGGCCATAAGTTGATGAAGCAGGGGCAAGCTTATTGCAAATTACAGCTTGGCTGTATTTTCAGGAGACTGATTACTACAAAGTAAAGATAAGTGGGAGGGTGAGAAAGGGTTAGAAGTTTTAGTTTTGATCTTCAGTTCTAAATGTCAAGGGAAACACATGGGAAATACAAGAATTTCACTTGTGTTAGTTTTAGGCCAAGAGAAAACCAAGAGGTGGTGAATTGGTTTCTAAATTATATTCAGATTTTAAAAAATATTTCTCCATAGTATTTTCTCAAAGAAGATCAAAACTACAAAGTAATGCACAATCGGGGCAGGAGAAATTTCACAATGAATGCTAAGAAAGAGCCATTATGGCTGGGAGCAGCTTTTTGGTGCATTTGGCTGTAAAATTAATGCTGACCAGGCTCCTGATGTTCTGAAAAAGCATCGGTTCTAGTGTTCCCTGACGCTTGGATATAACCCTGACGCTCAGCAGTGAGCCTTCTCTATCCCTTTTCACCTTGCTCCCCAACCTGCTCAATCCTCTCGTCTGCACTGCAGAGAACTTAGTCAACGATCTTCAAATGACTTCCAAAGTTCTTCGAAGTGACTTCCAAGCCTCCTGCAACTTTCAATACCTTTCACAACCTTCTAGGAAGGCGTTGGGTCATTTGCATTCTAATCACAGAAAACCTTAGATTTTCCACGTTATGGGCTCTAGGTTGTGCATAAAGATATTAGTGCTTTTATAGGTCAACATGAATAGCTTTTTGAAAGAAAAAATTATATTGCCTTATATCAAAGCAAATATGTCTCCAGAAAAACATTCTAAGCTACCTTCTCTCAAGCCAACATATTTTCCAAGTGTCAAGAAAAAAATACGCATCGAAGGAGGCTCGTGATATCTTTCATTTAGAACTTGGCATATGATACATCTATTTAAATTATTTGAATATAGAACTTTTAATCCAATAGAAGCCAAGTATGTCATCCTTAAATATGCATCAAATAAGCAATTTTAAGCTACTAAAGGTTCTTTTTACATGTTACCAAGGACAAAATATAGCACCTTGTGTAACATAATCTTTTAAACTTACATGTTACCTCTTTGATCAAGTATGCACCACATGGTTTGAGGCTTATATATCAATACAACTTTTATGAAAATTGTCTTAAGTAAACACATATAGCATGAAAATGTCAATTATTTCATATCAAGGCACATGTTAAGGTATTATTGATGATTTATTTTCATCAAAACTTAACTTGGCCTTTCAGATCAAACTCACCACTATGCATATTTCATATACAACTTAGTTCAGATAATTTGAAATCCATGTTCTAATTTACCTTTTTTTTTCTTTGCCATTTATCGTGTAGCAAACCACTGTCTACTTTATTTCTTTACATCTTTTTCACTTGATTTATTCATTATCTTAAAATAACTAGTTTTGTTCTAGCTTTGTAGCTTCCCTTTAGATTTAGTTACGTTTATATCATTCAGAATTCCCATATTTCTTTTAAATCTCTTTCACATACTTCAAATTTCAGTTATTTGTAAACATATGCTAAGGAGAGTCACCCCGGCATGAAAAGCGGGGCAGGTTAATTTTATTTGCTGCAACTAATGTAATATATATAGCTTCCGTGGTAGGAGTGAATTTTATTTGCTACAACTAATGTAATATATATAGCTTCCGTGGTAGGAGTGAATTTTATTTGCTGCAACTAATGGTAATATATATAGTTTCCGTGGCAGGAGTGAATTTTTAAATGAGCTGGATCTAATTCTTGCTTATAGCCTGACTAGTATGTTATTTGCAGAAACGGGCTATGGATGCAGAGCAGGAAGCTGCTAAGGCCTACAGACAAATTGATAAATTGAAGGAGAATAGCACACTCAGTGAGCTTCTTGCGGAAACACATTTGCCTAAGCAGGCAATAGGACCAAGTTATGACGATGATTTCGTCATGCCTAGTTATGATGATGACACAAAGGAGCGACGATGTACTAATGATCAGTTTGAGCCATTTCATAATGCAGAAGATGGTGAGCTTGCGAAATTAGCAGAACCGTCATGGTTCTCTGGTTATGACAGATGCAATATATAGATCATCACACATTGTGATAAATAAATGTAGTCCATCATTGGTGTTCATTCCTTCATATATGATTTGAAGAAATGATTGTATTCTTTTATTCTTACTCTCTGAGCATCAATTTTTTTTTTCTTCTCCTCACATATATCTTTTCGTACGCCAAAACGTAATGGAATAGACAGAATTAGGCGAGTTTATTTATTGGAATACAAAGTCTAGTTGAGTTCTGCATTAGCCTGCTGTGATGATGTGTTGCTAACATTAATACCACACATGATATTAATGTCAACAAAACACAGTATTAGTATAGATTCCAAAGATATGTTTCAACTTGAAATGAAAATAAGAGTACTAATTACAGCCCTTTGTATCAGTCCAAGCCCACAAGAGATAAATAAAATATGCTTTCAAATTGCACGGTAACAATTGCCAACTCAGGATAATTGTAGGGTACCATAGTTTCCATCTTTTGTTTAATCGGTAAAAAATTCAAGTCCTATTCTTGTCTCTATTAAATATTTAAATATTTAGATTCGGACTTATTTACTCAAAAAAATTTAAATTGAATTTTTTTTAAGTTGAAACTTGTATACATAAAATTTGTTCACATAAAATTATATTAAAAAAATAAAATATCATGATTATATCTTATGCTGCAAAGTTAAAGACATTAAAAAAAAAGGGCGTGCCCTTGTTTTGGGGCATAGCAACATTTCTATCCCTCCCCAAATACTAGATGATTGAAATTATAAAATATCTTAAACATTTATTAATATAATTCGGAACCTTTAAAATGCTATAGGGATCATGTTGAGGATGTGAAATGGCAACAACAAGAAATAGGTAGCTTAGAAAAGAGAGGAAAAGTGATATTATTCAAAGGGGTAAATATTGCAATAAAAATGCCAAAATCAAAGCATTATGTCATACAAAGGACATGTAAACTATGAAAAACCATGTCCTGTGAAATGTGACGAGGGCCTATTTATGCAAAGGGAAAAGGTCAATTGATCATTACTTTGATCAAGTTGTCATATCTCTTTCATCTAAGTCGTCCTATTCAAAGCACTTGCTATTGGCGAAGTCACATTGTAGAAAACAACTTCCCATGTCAGTATATTATATGTAGCTTAATTGGACTTAAACCTTTACAACCATAGGTTTTTAGGTCTTTGTAATGTAGATTAGGCTATCTTTGGGCCTTATGAGATCTTAAGGCCTATTAAATATCCTAACGCTTGCTCTCAAGTTTGCTATTAAGATTAAGATCTAGGTGGGTTTAAAAGAAGTTTTTGAAATTTGTAAACTTTTTTCCTATTTCTGTCTTCCCCCTCCCCCTTCTCTTTCTTTTGGGCTCTAAAATTAACCCAAGTCGATCCTTTATTGATGATACTTGAAGTGGATCGTTCTTCATCACTACTCAAAGTGATGGTTGAGAGGGACACATGGATTATGGGAATTTCTTGTTAGTTCAATATCCAAGGAAAAGGTCTTTAGGCCTACGTCTTTGTAGTTAAGTGGCTTAAGGCGGTGCAGTCTAATTATTAGGCCTCACTATGCTTTTGGGGGCGTATCCCTACCTAGTAGGTATCTATTTAAAGACTACTTAAATTTTTCTAGCATTTTATAATTGTGCCATGTGAAAAGACATGTGTTTACACATTGAACTCTTTGGTTTCCTTCATCCAATTGCCCCCCACGAGAGGCTATTGGTTCTCCTCCAAAATCTCATTTGTAATCCAAACACTCCTTATAAATATAGTATTTATTGACATTTTAGCCCTTACTCTTTTTGTCTTTATAAAGTAGTAAGATGGCTTTTCTTTATTATGCACATCTTTTTTTTTTTTTTTGATAAAGTTGGCTTTCTTGATATAAGGAAATGGTGAGGATGCTTAAAGGTAGAACTTGAAGTCTATGAAGGTTGATGAAATCTTCAAAAGGATGTATTTCCATATATACTAATACCTTTTTTGCCACTAAATAAGTGGGTTTGTACATGTCGCAAGAGACGTTCTAGATCAATGGGCTCTTATCAAGTTAACGCGTTGATAAAGTCCTATTTGTGTAGCCATGTAGATCTATCTCTAGTGAGGATTAGAGCTTATTGTTGCTAAAGATCTTATATAATTTATTCATGATTAAAGCTTTTTTCTTTTTCTTTTTGATAAGGTTTCTTGTAGCTCCAAGAAGTGAGTGTGTAGTGTGAATATTGTATTTTATTCAGGCATTTCCTAAAAATAATATAATTTTTGTGCTTGGCTTTTATTTAATTTAGAGTTAATTTTAACTCACATTTCAAGCCATTTTTGCCATTTGACTCTTAATTAATTTTGAGTTGGTGTCCATTTTTTAATCATAGTTGATTTCAATTTAATTTTGAGTCAATTTTAATTTAATTTGAATGATATTTGATTTTTAGTCAATTTTGAGTTAGTGTCAACTTCTAAATCATAGTTTATTTCAATTTAATTTAATTTGAATCATATTTAATTGTTAGTGAATTTTAATTTTGAGTCATTATAAAGAAAAAAGAAAAGAAGGATAAAAAGTAGAAGAAAGATAAAAGACCTAGATTGAGTACAAAGTTAAAATAATCCAAGATGTTAATCCATTTTTTTTCAGTCCAATTCAACTTAAGAGGAAAGAAGGAAAAGTAACCCAAGACCATTACATGAAAGTAAGCCTTAAGCATGAGAAAAAATAAAAATATACCTATTCACACAAAAAGCAATGCATTCCTTTCATCCCTTCTTGAAAAGCAAGAAATATTGGAAATAGAAAACTTCTTAAAAGGAAAAGTTGGATTAGTTGTGATCTTGTGAAGGGATAATTAAAGGATGATTTGAAATTTTCCTATGATGAAAATCTAGTTTTTGACTATAAAAGTGAGAAATAGAACTGCAAATGGGTGGTGAACTAAGAACAAAGAATTCGACAAAAAGGAGAGAAATCAAAAATAAAAGCTAAATACTAAACAAAAAACAAGTGGGATCGAGCGAAGGAGCTTGCAAAATTTCAGCTTTAGTACTTTGCTCAAGGTAAGCTTTGACATATTAATTGTCATCCTCAAATTCTTATATAGCACTATCCAATGTTAAATGAACATTTGAATTGCATGGTAGTTTGATGGGAAAAAGAATGCAAGCATACAAGTTTGGTGTAAAGAGTTAGGACATTAGGTTAACATGTTTTGGATTGGTTTAATATTTCAAATTAGAATTTGGGCAAAAACTCTTGCATACTCCTTCCCTTGTCTTGTGTCATTCATAGCATGAAAATGTCAATCCCCTTTTGCTAATGTTATTATAAGGCAAACTAGCTTGATGGGATAGTGATATGAATGCTTGGAATTTAGGTTAACATACCTACATTTGGTTTAATTCTTGCTTGCTATGAAGCATTTGGATTAATGCTTGCTTGTCGAGAAATATTGCCTTAAATATTAAGTTATATATGCACTTTTTCTTGTGGTGCTTCATTGAAAATTCTTTTTTTTTTTTTTTTGAATTTTTTTGCCAATGTTCATGATGAGATTTTGTCTTCAATGAAAGAAATTCAAGCTTAAATCCTTAATGATGAATTTAGACTATTTAGCTAAACTTTTGGTTTGAAATTTGCAAAGGAAAATCATAGGTGTTTTGCTGTGTGTATTGGTAGAACTAGTGAGTTAAGAAATCCAAGTGACATTCTTAATTTTTGGTAATTGGATAATGAAAATGATTGAATCTTATTTATGTTGTTGAAACATTTATTTGGAATCTAAATAATTGTACTTGAATTGGCTATTGAAATTATCCTAATTCAAAAATCACATCTCTTTGTATTTTGGGATTGAATTTGGCAAGTATAAAATGGATACATAGTGCTGCTTTTTCCTTTTTTATGAAGCTCTTGGATATAAAAAATTGTTTGGTGGAAGGTAAGTGCATAAATCATAGCCCTTGATTTTATGTTTTTGTGCACTTTGGATGAATTTATTTTTATGTGTAAGTCTTGTTTTTTTTTTATTATTCTTTAATGTGATACACACTTTCATAAACATATATAGGCTTATTTGATTTTATTTGCTTATTTTATTTTATTTCTAGTCTTAGTTTGGAAATTTGTTATATGTGTGTTGAATCACTTTTTTTCTCAACAAAAAAAACTATTATTTTTAAAAATTCAAAAAATAAAAAATAAAAAGGAGAAAAAAATGAAAAAAGGTAAGAAAGTGAGATTAACTTAGATTTCATGAATCAAAACAGGTCAACCAACTTTAAATTTTTTTTTATTTATGAAATACAACTTATTCTTTTTTTTTCCTTTTCACAAAAATAAAAAAGAAGTCACTAACCAAGTGATGCACTTTTTTACCTATTCAAACAACATGCATTTTGATTTTTCCACTGAATATATAGGTCTTAGATCATTTTCTTAAGTCAAGTTCACATTTATAAATATTTTATTTTATATTATTTTTTTATTTTTAATTTCTTTGATTAATTTCTCCTTTCCTTTTTTTCTTTTTTACATATATTTTGATTAGGATAACTAAAGTAAAATTAAGGCCATATTTATTTTACATAATTAACTTAGGGTAAATTTTTTTAAAAATGAGTGTTATGGGGTGTTTAACACTTTCCCCATAACATAATCAACTTTCAAATATATTTTTGATTCATAGACCACCTTTCCATTTCAATTTAGAATTTTTTTTTGAGTTTTTCTTTCAATTAAAATTTTGGTGGCAATTCCAAGTAAATTGGTTCTTCGAAGTATTTTTGGATCTAATTTATTTTCTCTTTCTTTGTGCCATTCACATTACGTTAAACCCTTGACAGGTTATTAAATGTAACATGTAGGATTTCTTGTAGCTTCATGAAGCACTTGTAAGATCTTTTTAAGGAATAAATGAATTTTCTTTTCTTTTTTCTTTGTTTGATTTTCGTTCTTTATATAGGCATCTTGTGAGGGAATTGAATTTACATGAAGTGGCTATATGTTATGTAGATCTCTTATAGTTTTTTTTCCCTTTTGTGAGGCTTGTGCCTTGAGACTTTTCATTTTTAGTAGTTTTTTTTAACAATGCAAGGTCATGATCCTTTCATGTGCTTTTTCTTGTTCTCTCCTCATCCAACAATTCAAGAATTAGTCGTTTAATGATCTACTATAATAAGAAGGCCATCTTCGTGGCTCTTTCTAAAAAAGCTTTCAATATATTTATTTAGCTTTAAAAATTTCTATAAATTCCCATTGACTTCTAAGAAAGGTCCTATGTGACATGCATTCTTACGGTCTAATAGAGGAAGAACTATAAGAATGACTCTTATGAGATAGGCACCCTTCGTAAGCGAGGTTTAGGCCTTGTTAAGTAGGTGCCCTTTTGCAAAAATATATCTCAACAAGCTCTCTCTTTTTTTTTTCCTTGGTTGTCCGTGTGATGGGATGAGAAATAGAAAATGATCCAAACATTGCCTTGATATATGGTGAGAATGTGTGCTAATACCACCATTATAATGTATTTGGATGTTATGTCGGTAGGCTTTATATGGGTCAAACACTACTTCGCCTTGTAACACTAACTTGGTTAGAGTGCTAAAAGCATTACATCAATCTGTTTAGAAGAGCATCCTCTACTAATTGAAATAAAGTAATGAGTAATGAATGGAACAATTTTTTTTTGCTCTTAAGGTCATATAAGCCACCTATTTCTATCTTCAATACCACATTAAACCTTTGGCATTTGTCACATTTCTTCCCATATTCTTAGGCATTTGTTGATAAGTCAACCAATAATACCCAATGCACATTATTTTCTAGGTTAGTGTTTTTCCACCAACATAGGCGTTGTAGTCTCCTTTACATACCTGGGTAAGGACTTCATTTATTTTTTAATGCGATAAGGAATTTCAATACACATCCATTATAAGATCTATAGTATAGCTCATCATTCAACATAGTAAAGTGAGTAGACTTGCAAACAATCTCCTTTGTTTGCTTGAGGTCATTTGGAAGATAACCATCTCTGAAGTAAAACTTAATAGGAGTTCACCAAGTCTAATCATTTCCATCTTCCACAGTGAGTACTTCTACTTCGTCAATGTTGGAAGTGGCCTTGTGTTCTACCTAGATCACTCAACTTTTGTTAAGGGTTTTAGAGGTGGCTAATTTGGATAGAGCTTCTACTCATACATTTTTATTGCATGGAACATGGTTGATCTCTACATGCTTAAAGCTCACTAAGAGTTGCTTGGCTTTCTTCGCATGTTTGTTTCTTTGGTTTCATACATCTTAGTGAGTTGTCTAGCCATCGATTGTGAGTCTATGTAGATTTTAAGGTTTCTACCTCTTGATTCTTTAGCTATGAAAAGAGAGGAAGAGTAATTTTTGCCATGCTTAGATGTGCAATGGCAATAACAAGGACTAGGTGGCTTACAAAATAAAGGAAGAATGATACTAGTCAAAGAGGTAAGTATTTAAATAAAACCACCAAAATTAGGGCATTAAGTGATACAAAAGAAGTATTAACTATCAAAGGCCATGTCTTTTAAAATATGATGGGCTCCTATTCATATTGAGGTAAAATGTGAATTAATTATGACTTCAATCAAGTTGACATATTTCTTTTAATTAAGTTGTACTAATAATTTGTTACTAGTGGAGTTGTACTTATTGTTTTGGTATATTGTATGTGTTTTGATGATTTAAAACTTTGTGATAATGTTTTTGGGCTTTAATAATGTCAATTAGACTATTTTGGACTTCCAAGAATTTAAAACTTATAAAGCAACCATGACAAATGACGTAAGGGAATGGGTGTGCACGCGTGTTTATATGTACATCGGCTAAGGCCTTTAAATATTAAAAAGAAATCTTTATATTGAACAAAGAAATTTTACAAATGTCTTATAAATATTTTGCTCTCCAATACCAACAAACTAAATAATTTAAGGAAAAAGTCTTATAAATTTTTTTTATATTTTTATTATCAAATTACCAAATTAAAATATAATAGACATAAGATTTCAATTATATTATATACTTATTCTTTTTAATTAAAAATTTAATAATAAAATATAAAATGTGCAGGTCTGATCTCTCATTAAGCACAATTGTCATTCACCAAAAAGATAAATAAATAAACACAATTGTCTTTATGCCCAAAGAGATTTTGGTGGGCAAGCTAACACGGACGTGGAATATTCAAATCCACAAGAAGTGGCCGAAACGAGAGCCTGTTATCCCAACGCCACCAGCACCCTCGACTGAAGGTACCCCTCCAATGCGCTCTGCTCTGTTTCCGCTCATTCTCTTACATGGGAGCAATGCCAATGCACACTGCAACGCTCGGCTCCTTCCCGGCCATCTCCTTCTCACAACTTCCTTCTTCTCCCGCTGCCTCCATTTCTCCTTCAATTTCCTTTCCTTTTTCGAGTCAATTCAATTTCTCAAAATATGCCCACAAATTAACCGTCGTGAGAAGGCCATGGTGTCATACTGCTAAAGTCTCCGTTTCTGGTGATACTCAGATTGAAGAAAATCCTGAGAGTCAAATACATGAAGACCCTTCTGCCTCACAAGATGCCGCTCGCCAGACTCGGGTGTGTTATGCCTTTTCCATTGTCCCTTCTGGAACTCATTGTAAAGTTTTTCATTCTGGGTCTGGCAGACACATAATACTCAATTTTGAGTACATTTTGCTCATAGAATGTTATTGAGTGTGACTATTTGGAGTCACGAGAGCTATGGTGAAAAATGGATGTCACAATGCTTGTTGGCAGCCTTTATTGGTCCTATAAAGTTTTGCAGTTTCTACAATTTAGGACTTTTAAGCAAATTGGTCGTTTTGGTTTCTTTTAATTAATAAAGGGAATATGACTAGTTGAGACAAAAAACCCGGAATTTTCCATTATCTTTGGTTTCATGGAATTGCATGAGATATATGCATCTAGGAATTTTGAACAGAAACACCAGGACTTATTGGGTTTGTGTTGTATGCGCAAAAGAGCGAAGAGAGACGATAAATGAAATAATAAACCAAGAAATTGTTTCTCTCCGTAGAGCACACTATTATATGCATGGCAGTTAATAATCTTATTATTTTATACTTTAAGATGAGTACTTTGCAATTGCATCTACTATAATATAGAAGCTTCATAACTCACAATATTTAAGTAGGATACATGATTGATTATTTAACACAACCAGCTAGTTATTTGGATAGATCACAATGTAAAAAGGAATCTTATAAATGCTTTTCTCTTTAAATACTTAAGTTGTGACTTACGAGTAGTTAAGTCAAAACATTACTTTTGTTTTGCATTAATGTTGGTTTTGTTCACCATATGTTCTAATACTTAATTTCTGCAAAGAATTAGAGATCTGCTGATTGGACGGCGGCAAAGGCATATAAAGATAGTGGATTCATCTATGATGGCAGAATTGAAGGTTTTAATGGCGGAGGACTACTGGTTCGATTTTATTCTCTTGTGGGGTTTCTCCCATTCCCACAGTTGAGCCCCTTGCATTCGTGTAAAGGTATTCATACTTTAATCCTGAATATATATAACAATTTTCTTCTTGTTTTCCTTTCCATAAAAGCATGGATTGAAGTGTAAAGGATTTTTTTTAAACATTCATTAAGTCTCCCTCAATCAGCTCTCTCTCTTTCCCCTTTCCATTTTCCTCCCCTGAGAATTCCATGTGTCTTTATATAACTTAATTCAATGGCTGACTTTATCTCATTTACTGTTTGATTTTCTGCTCTTAGGTATCAGCACAAATCTTATTTCAAAGTAGAACGGAACCATATTGGTCAGAAATTATCAATGAAAGTGAAATCATTTAATAGCACTCATATAATTATACCAGTTAAAAAATATAATAACTAGAGTCTCTAAACTTTATAAATAACTTTATGTTTTTAAAATCAATATTATTAGCTTAAGTCACTATATATTTGATTTATTATGCTACTGATATTTATGCTCAATTAGTAGGAAAATTGACTTAAAAAGCCTTTCCCCCCCATCTTATTGGTAGTTTTACATTGGACTGTGTAACACCGAAGTCACTTCTATGTAGAATTTAGTGTTAATTGTGAAGTAATGATAGTGGCCGAAGATTTTGGAAGTTCGAAAACAAACTACATTAGACTATTAATTCAGGTAAGGATAGTTTCATTAGATATTAATTTGATAGTGGAGATTTTTTTTTTTCCCTGGATAATGTCACAAACTCATGATCTTGAGAACTTTATTTTACAATATCCTATCTTCCTTCTTTGGCATATTTTTTTATGTTTATGGTTAAACATGATGAATGGGAAGGCTTACACACACAGTGACAGCCTTCTCCCCTCTTAATTTATACTGACTTGGAAAAATATGATTACAAAGGATAATTGCTCAAGAAGATAAAAAATCCTAAGGATAATGATAATGGATAACCACAAGACTCCTAGATAATAATAAACTCCTAACCTATTGATAAAGAATGAGAGATAATTTCTGAACATTATCTTTATTTCTTTATCTTGCTTGTGATTCATGACAATTATCCTGCAATAATTGATAGGTATTTAGCACACCCCCTCAGGCTGAAGATTATACAAAGCTTTAGCTTGTTACAAACAAACTGAATTAAGAAAATAAAAATTACAAAAACCAAATAACCACAACTTGTAACTTGACAGCCTCCATGAACAACAGTGAGTTTCAAGAACATCTACTTATAACGAACTCAGCAAACCAGTAAATAGTTCAATTAATGACTACTGCATGTGTTTAGAAACCACAATTTTTAATAAGATAAAAAAACAACTGCAAGCTCAAGTAATGAACAACAGCATCTATCAGTTGAACAACCAAAAACTCTGACTTGTGACCGCTTGCCACATACTTCAAGGAATAACAGTGCTACCTTTCAAAACTTTGAAGGCTTGGGCTACAAGCTCATACTTCCCCTGAGTAACGTGCTAGGAGACCAACCGTGCTTAAGATACCCATGGAAACAATAAACAAAGCTACTTCAATCACACTTTATAATTGAACTTGAGAACAAAGGCAAAAATAGTTGCAAAACTGAACAGAGCAAAGAAACATATCAACCTTAATCAGATTGCATTTCACAAAACTTAAGGGTCAAAACATCATAAGTGAGCCCTGAGGCTTGGACTTGTGACAAATAAGACTATTGGCCTTTGTCTGCACTGGTCAACACCAAATCAGATAGAAAACAGTGATCCATGTGTTGATATGTGGATGACTATACATTAAGATGATGACAGAATGTAGAGGTGCATTTTAACAGGGAAGCTCTGATGACTTTTAAGACCTTTGGTAATTAAACTACGGGAGGATGACCTGACATGGATGCAAAAATCACATCTTAACCAAACTGAAATGGAGTTAGGAGATACCATGTTGAAATTTATGGATAAAACTTAAAACAAAGATATGGTGAATGGGAAAGTTTACTTGCTTGTACACTTATCCACACAGTGGCAGCCCTCTCCCCTCTTTTTTTTTTTTGGTTTTTTTTTCTGGGGGGGGGGGGGGGGGTTATTAAACTGGGTAAATATGAGGTAAAGGATTTTTTTTCAGGAAGATGACAATTTCTAATAGTGATAGCTAACCCTTTAGATAAAGAGCAAGGGATCATTTACAAATTTTCACTTATGTGATACTTTAGGGGGTGAACTGTTACATGTTAAAGTCTGTATACCAAAGTTTTAATAAGCTATAGTTCAAGGGGGTTAAATGTAGTTTCTCCTTTTCAAATATTATCTTTAATCTTTTAATGCTCCCTCTTTATATGTAACTCATATCCTACAATAATTGATAGGTCTTCAACAATGCTTGTCAACCACTTGCTTAAATGAGCCCTTGTCCATGTCCTGTAGCTGATCTTCTTTATTGATATTCCTTTTGCAAATTCTTTGGAATCCATGACTTTGATTAATGAAAAGTTGCTGGCCATTGCATTTGTTTCATCATTAGTTCATATTTTTTTTAATTATATTAAGTTTGATGCTCAGTCATCTGTAAAGATGTAGATTAGTTGCAGGTTGGCCATAATAGCAGGTGGAGTATAGATTGCTGACTAATTGTTACTGATCCTTTGTTGTAGAGCCACACAAATCTATCCAGGACACTGCAAAAGGTTTAGTTGGTTCCCTCATATCCGTGAAGGTAAGTATATTAATTTGTTCACTTCCATATCCTTTTATTCTATCTTGTTATAATTGTATTCTATTTATTAATTAAACATTATTAACACCTGATTGGGCATCCCTGCTAAATTCTGGGATTCCGGGTGGCATTAGAGACCTTAAGATCTTCATTTTATCAATCCTCTTCTTTTGCTGCCGATAAAGTGCTACATTTTTCCCTTTTGTCTTTTAAATGACATCTGTTCTTGTAGAGATTTTTTTTTCCCCTACATCCCCTCTTTTGCATATCATGATCAGCTGGCAAATTCTTGTGTTTTTTTATATGGGCTGAAATCCTTGTTCCACCATATAAGCAACTATTCATAATTTTTATTTTATTTATTTATTTTTCTGTATGAGACTATTCAATTATGACTAAGCTAAAATTTCTGGTTCCTTGGCTAAAAATGAATTTTTTAACATGATCTTAACAATCTAAATCCTATTACACTTTCCCATGGAGTGGAGGAAGCTCTGGCTTACATTTATGTCTTGTTAATTTGAAGGTTCAAGAAGGAATCATTCTCTTTGTTGCTTTCCTTCCCTTCTATCCTTTTCTTTGTCAGTTACTGCTTCAGTTTGGTGTCAGCATATGTTGTTTCATGTTGTGTTAAGTTGTGATTTTTCAACCCTCCTGACCAGATATAAATCGAGGATTGTTTTTAATCTACAAATGATTGCAGTTCCTTGTAATTTTAGGTAATTCAAGCAGATGAAGATAAAAGGAAATTGATCTTCTCTGAAAAGGAAGCTGCCTGGTCTAGATTTTCTGAACAGGTCAGGGTTGGGGATATTTTTGAAGCAATAGTTGGTTCTATTGAGGACTATGGTGCGTTTGTTCATTTGTGCTTCCCTGACGGTAAGTACTATGTATAATTCATAAGTTTCTAGTTTCCCTTTTCATTATATAATGGAAAAGTTACAAGTGACATCACAGAATGATGCAGGCCTTTATCACCTCACTGGTCTGGTACACATCTCGGAAGTCTCTTGGGATCTAGTTCATGATGTAAGAGACATCTTAACAGAAGGTGATAAAGTGAGGGTCAAAGTTATTAGTGTTGATCGGTGAGTTCCCAATAGTTACACTTTTTAAAAGAATTTCCTATTGATTTTGCTTCTAGTAAACTTAATAAATCCATACTTGAATCATTGAGTAACAAGATTTCTTTGTTTCCCTTCTTCCTCAATATTATAATTAACTGCATTGGTGTAGCAACCTTAGAGTTAAAAATGGAATCTTGTGTCTTTTAATGTAGCGAATCACTATGGGTAATCTTCATATCAGCATCTCATCAAAAAAGGAAAAAGATTTCAGCTTGATAGCTTTTTCATTTTGCTCTATTGTGCCATTTGCGCATCTTTAAGAAAAAATTACCTTTTAGCATTAATTCTTTTTGTTTAAATTGTTGTAGAGAAAAATCAAGGATTAGGCTATCAATAAAACAGCTAGAAGAAGATCCACTTCTGGAAACTCTCGACAAAGTAATACCTCAGGTTTGTATTTATTTTTATTGGCGTGAAAGCACTAGTTTCTAGTGAGACTGAGAGTGAGAGAAGCCAATCCTAACCAATGAATCTTGCATGAATGATTGGGATTGAAAGACCAAGTCATGTGACTTTTTCACGTGGTCTTGGGACCTTAAGTGATTTTAATCTTGATTATTTATGCATGATTCACTGCTCTGAATTTGCGCCATATCTTGTAAGAGAAGTAGTTTATCGTTGGAATGAGAGGAGAAAATCCTGACAAGTGGATTTTGCATGAATGGCCAAGTTTAATAGATCATTTGAGGTTACATGGCTTGGTCTTTTAATCCTGACTATCAGGGCAATATCCTATGGTCAAGATTTGATCCTCTCATGCTTCTAATAAACAAGTGCTAAAAGATACTCACTGGAATAAAAAAATAACCGGAAGTTCTCCCCAGTAATAAATTCTATATTGCAGAGTGGTTCAGATGATCTTGACTCTTCAAGTGATGGCATTAGCAATGGTATTGCGCCTCTTCCTGGTCTTGAAACAATACTTGAAGAGCTACTACAGGAAGATGGGTTAGTTTCCTTCATTTCTTTTTTCTTGTTCTCCATAATCCTTCTAGCTTGAATGGAAACTGTATGTTCTTGTTCTCTAATTTTCTGGCAAGAAAAAAGAAAATTGATTATGTGGTATACATATAATCAAGGAGACAAGGACAGATACAAGGGAGCCCTGGGTCCTGGCCTCCCTCTCCTTCCGTAATGATCAGAATGTTTTGACTGTACCAATGCATAAATTTCTACCCTCATGAAGTTTTGCCCCCATTCTTTGGTACCCTCCACTCCCCAACCCCCCCCCCCCCCCCCCCACAAAAAAAAAGATGACAAAAGCAAAACAAGATGGTAGATTTAGAAGAATTAAGTACTATGGCTTATACTCAAACTGTAGGGCACTCAATCATATATTTTCATGAAAGGTAAATCACCAACCTAAAGAGAAAATTTTATCTTATGTCATTTGAGCCCAACGATGTGAAAAAGTACTGTGCTCCAATTGTTACTGAAAATTTTTAGAGTTTTGAACTCTTTTAATTGTTATTGCATGCTGGAAAGACTTGCAAATAAATAGTGGGAAGATGGCTACAAAGCCAGCCATTCAATCCCAAGAATCAAGGAACAAATATTCTGAAGCTAAACTACCTAATCTTTGAGATACATGGAAAGATAAAGTTGAGTAATTTAAATGCTAATCAACAACAGAATAAAATCATAACAGTAAACAAAAGATTCTGCAATTTCCAACACTCCCCTTCAAACTGGAGAGTAAATATTGATTATACCCAAGTCGCAACTTAGTTCTTCAGACTTAATCCTTGGCACAACTTTAGTAAGTAGATCGGCTATCTAAGCACTAATAAGAATATAAGACAAATCTTTCATGACTAATTCAACTTCCTCTTTAATAAAGTAATGATCTATTTCCACATGTTTAGTTCTATCATGGTGGATAAAATTTTTTGCAATGCCAATGTGGCCATATTGTTACACCATACCTTTATAGGAGTTTCAACATCAATTTTGAACTTTTTAAAGACCCTTTGAATCCAAATGCCTTCACATATGCTTAAAGCTAGTGCTTGAAATTCAGTTTCAGCACGACTCCTGGTTAGCTGTTTTTTGCTCCTCCATGTGACCAAATTGCCTCACACAATGATACAATAATTGGTAGTGGATCTCCTATCAATAATAGATCTTGCCTAGTCTGCATCTGAGAATATTTCAACACCTCTACGTGTCTTTTTCTTGAAGAGATACCTTAGAATTTTGAAAACAACCTCCATGTGCTCCTCATTTGACTTGTTCATAAACTGGCCTACAATTAATAGGAAAGCTAATGTTAGGTTGAGTATGAGAGAGATAAATTAGCTTTCCTAGTAGCTTTTGGTGCCTACTAGTGTCAAAGGGGCACTTTCTTGCTGAAGACCAAGCTTGTAAGTCATCTACATGGGTGTGTCAATTGGTTTACACCCTATCATTCATGTTTCCTTCAATAAGTCAAGCGTATACTTCCTTTAGGATATGGTGATCCCTTTATTTGATCTTGCAACCTCCGTCCTAAGGAAATATCTCAGATTACCTGAGTCTTTTACTTTAACCTCAGTGACAAGAGACTCCTTCAAGGCATAGTTATTGAATCACGATTCAAATCGTGAATCGAAAGGCTAATTTTGAATCATAAATTGTAAATTGTATCGAATTGTAAGATTCAGAGGTAGAGTTAAAAATATATCATATAACAAATATATACCATTAAAATATGATCAAAATGATAAATTTAAACCAAAAATTAACAAAAGCCTCACAAAACAAAATCATAAGTGATAGTCTAATAACTATTTAAGGGATTACTCATATATAAGTTAATAAACAAATAAATAAATGAAAACTCATAATATGTATGATTGAATGGTATATATGTTTTTTCAATTATATATATAGGTTAAGATTTTAAAGTTTTGTTAATTTAAACAACACAGAGTCTGTCATTTCTTATTAGGAAAAAAAAAAAAAGCTATGCTTTCCTGTTTTGTGTGGGAGCCAAACATTTCAATTAAAGAAGGGATAAGGGCTTTGCTTCTGTGTACCACAGCCACGTGAAGATAAATGGAGTATTACCTATTTAAGTGGAATGACACACTTCGTCTCATTTCTTTTTTAAAAAAACCATTCAAAGCAATTGTAGAAGTCTGAAATGATAGGATAGTAAAGTAACTTGAGCCTTCATGTCTCCTATAGTGTAGACCAATTTGGACTTTCAATAAAACAAAGGAGTGTGCTTCATTGTCACGCAATTGATAATCATGTGAATGCTCAGGTTACTTTAGTGAACCAGCATTGTTTTAGTTAGAAAATAGCTATGAAAAAAAAGGAGATCATCTCCTTCCAGCAGCAGGTTGCGTTGGGTCACAAAGGACCCGCCTTCATGACCTGACGTAGCAAAGCTTTATGAATTGCTAGAATGTTACGAATCGTCGTTTCTAGCTCAACTCATATGATTTCGGCGATTCAAACAAACGATTCAGGTCCTTTTACGATTCAAACACTGATTTGTATCGTTGCACAATGGAATCGGATCAATTCATGTATCTTGAATTGTGACTTGCACAATTTTGATTATTATGCTTCAAGGCTTTTATCTCCTCACTATGATCTCTGATAATGATAATGTCATCAACATACACAATCAGAACAGAAATGCTTTCATCATATGCAATCTTAACAAATAAGGTGTGATATGCTTGACACTGTTTGTACCCATAACTTATCACAGTTGTAAACCTGTTAAACTAAGCTCTTGGTGACTATTTCAACCTTAAAAAGACTTACAGAGCTTACATATTTTAGTGGAATTACTTTTTGTCTATAAGTCCTGGAGGAATCTCCATGTACACTTCCTCTTCTAAGCCCTCATTCAAAAATTCATCTTTTATGTTTAGTTGATGGAGGGGCCAATCAAAATTTTAGCTAGAGAGAGTAATAATTTAATGGTATTGAACTTTCCAATTGGGGAAAAAGTTTCTTGATAGTTAAGACCATGAGTTTGCGTAAATCTTTTAGCAACAAGCTTGACCTTATGCTTGTTGATACTATCATTTAGGTTATATTTTGATGGTAAAAGCCCATTTACAATCCATGGGTGTCTTGCCTAGGGGAACTTCAATCAATTCCCAAGTTTCGCTTTTCTTTAGAGCATTCAATTCCTCTTAAATGGTAGATCTCCACTCTTATTTCTTTGCAACCTTATTAAAATTCTTTGGTAAGCTTTCAATAGAGACATTAGTCACAAATGTTTGAAAATTAGGTGACAACTTGTCATAAGATATAAAATGCCTAAAGGAAGGTTGAGTGCATGACCTTACCCTCTTCCTCAATGCAATTGGTACTTCTAGTTCATCATCAAAACTTGGAATAGGGGAAGATATTTGGCTTTGCTTAGGTTCTGTGCACTTTTCTTCTGCTGTGCATTGTTGTTCAGTCACGAGGTCTTTTTTCTCCTTGAAAACTCCATGATTTCCTTTTATTTTATGGCTTTAGGATAGGTTTTGGGTGCAATGAGTTTGGTTGTGTTTGTTGTAAGGGCTTGGTTGAGATTATGTGGCATTATTTGAGGAAGGTCAAGAGCAAAATGAGACGGCAAGTAAATAGGATAGGTCTCAGTTTGTATAGCAGTGATAACATCATTAATTTCAATTGCACTATCATACCTAAACAGCCATTCTTTACTATAATTCTCCCCCTAAATGAGTGTTTGAGAATAATATGACTAATCTTCAAAAAACATGGCATTCATGGTGATATAAAATTTTTTTGTCTTGGGTGAGTAGCATTTATGACCTTTTTGGGGAGAAGAATAGCCAAGAAAAATGCATTTAATTGCCTTAGGGTCAAGTTTCCTCTATAGTCATTGTGAATGAAATATGTGCACCCAAAAACCCTTTGTAAAATTGTGTACATAATTTGAGTGGTTGGATAGATTTCAAGGAACTTTTGTTGAGGAGAGATAAAGTTTAAAGGCTTAGAAAGCATTATATTGATAAATATGTAGTTGTAAGGATAGCTTCCCCCAAAAAAATTTTAGGCACGTTAGATGTAAGCATAATAGATCTAGCAATTTCAAAAAGGTGTCTATTTCTCTTTTGGATGCCTTATTTTGTTGAAGGATGTTAACACATGAACTTTG
This sequence comes from Erythrophleum ivorense, assembly GCA_026724425.1. Lineage (NCBI taxonomy): Eukaryota > Viridiplantae > Streptophyta > Magnoliopsida > Fabales > Fabaceae > Erythrophleum > Erythrophleum ivorense. The sequence goes on from JAIUCV010000429.1 coordinate 407,037, forward strand.
ATGTATATTTTTCAAGTATTGCCCAAGGGTGGAATTAAAATAATCATTGGCATTATCTATTCTAAAAATCTTGATGTTAGTTTTGAATTGATTTTGGACAAGGTTATGAAAGGTTTTGAATGTAGCTACTACTTCTAATTTTTCTTTTACAAGAAAAACTCAAGTCAAGTGAGTGTTATTGTCTATAAAAGTGACAAACCACCCTGCATCACTTATATTTTTTTATTCTTGATAGCCCCCCATGAGTCATTGTACACAACTGTGGAAGGTTGAATGGGCTTTTATAGGTAAGAGAAGAATAAGTCTATTCAACATGTTTGGAAAGTTAACAAATTTCACAATAAAATTCAGAAGGATTTCTATTTATCAATTAAGGGAATATTTGTTTCATATAGTGAAAGTTTGGATGTCCTAACCTATAATGCTGTAACATGATGTTATTACCAAAAAGAGCACAAATTAGCACAACTTTATTTCTCTTCTCAAGTACATTGATATAGTATAAACCATGACATTCCCCAGCATTGCCAATTTTTTTTTCCGATTTCAAATCCTAAAAAACACAACCACTGAAAAAGGATTTTTTTTTTTCAAGAAATGAACTAGCAAGAACATAGAAATATTTTCAAATGCTAACTATGTTGGCTCTCTTACTAATGAAAGATTGACTTCTGGCTACTGCACGTATGTATGGGGTAACCTTGTTACTTAGCAAAGCAAAAAGAAATCAGTCATGAGATCTATGAAGGGATGTGGTTAAAAAGGCTACTTGAAGAACTTGAATTTCCCACTAACATTTCCATGAAGTTACTATATGACAACCAGGCTGCAATCAACATAGCAAAAAGTCTAATCCATCATGACCTGACCAAACATGTGGAAATTGATTGTCACTTTATGAAGGAAAAAATTGAAAAAGGAATAATTGAGGTTGTTTACACACCAACTTACCAATGAACAGCCGATGTTCCGACTAAGGCTATTCTAAGAAAGCAATTTGATGTTCACTTATCTAAGGTAGGCATGATTGACGTATACTCTCCAACTTGAGGAGGGGGGTTTGGAATTTCTAATTTTTGCCCTAATTATTTTCAGTTTAAGTGAATTTATTCTTTTATTATTTAATCATCTACCTCTTTATTTTGAGATTTTTTTTTAGTGTCTTATCCTTTCCTGATCCTCTATTCTTTGGCCAAGCATCAGGGGAATTAGTTTCTCTTTCTTGTTTCTAGGCCTATAAATAGATGTACCCTGTGGTTGTAACTTGTAAATCGTTCAGAACATAATACAATTACTCAAAGGTCATTGTTTAGTCAATGTTTAGGGTAATAATATAACATAAACCTTTGGAAATTTTTATATATTGGACTCTATAAGATTTAGAGTTATGCTTTCTCTCTCACTCACTCACACTTGCGCACTTATATCACCCTTTGACTTATTGGTGTATGCTATGCTTATTAATTATGTCAAACAAGATGCTACTTGCGTGGGAAGTTGGTGGTTTTACAACAAGTGACCTGGATAAAATTTCTATTGTGGATCAATGGTGAATCCCTGTTGTGTGGATTGTCGATGCCTAATGTATGTTTTGAATTGCTCCAATTGCCAATTATTTATCACCAAATTGTGTGGCTAGAAATCAAAAAGCCATCCATAAACTTCTTTGACATGTCAACTAACTACGGAGAGAACTTTACTCATTTAAACCCTACTTTTAAAAAAAAGGTAAACTTAGGTTTAGTATTTTATATCTTTACTACCAGGTTCTCCGATTAAAATGTAACAAGTATATGATTTTTTAATGATAACATGACCATTGTATAATTCAACTAAAGAATCATATACTTGTTTGTAAAAACCATATATTTGTCATGTTATTATTAGAAAAACACATAATTATCATATTTTAATTGTAAAACCTGATAATAGAGAGATTAGGAACTGCATATTAGTTTTTTTTTCCCTTTTTTCTTTTTAAGAATTAACCTCACCACTCTTTTATTACCTCACAACTATTTTGGATTCCTGGGAAAAAGATGGCTTTGTTGTTTTCCTGCTTTGACAATGTATAGTTTAAAACATAATTCCAGTAAGATAAAAACATCTTTGTTACTGTCTATTACTTTTGTGTACTTTTGTAAAATACATTAAACCTTTCTTTTATGTGCATGAATTACCTCCATTGACTAAAATTTTGGGTCTGCAACTGGTTGTGAACTTGTGATGGTATTCTATTGCAGCATAGATGATGCCAGAATCAGCCGTCAAGGTTTCGAAAGACGGGTGGTTTCACAAGACTTGCAACTTTGGCTTTCTAATGTAAGTTTCTCAGTTCTTATAGATTAGTCTAAGATGTTTATGTTAATGTCTGTTTTCTGTTAAGTTCCGCGTCTATCATAATGGCAGGCACCTCCCACTGAACAAAGGTTTACTCTCCTTGCTCGGGCTGGAAGGCAGGTAACTTTCTTTCAAGGCCCTACTCCTAGACAACAATGACCAATATTTCCTAATGTTGCGTTTGGATTTGTGTAATTTTGAATTCCATGGCATTTTGAACGCAAGAAACATGAATTATTGTAAATCAAATTTCTTGCATATATAATTCTTTGTTTGGATAATCCTTATATTCGTAAAACTCATGCATCTATACATATGTATGTATATATACATATTCCCATGTGTTAATAATATATATGTATATGCATATGTGTGTGTAACTGCGTATATATATGGATATATATATGTATGCGTGTATGTACATGTATGTATGCATATACCCACATGCACACATACATTCTCAAATTTCATCTATTTTAGTGAAATTTCAATTTCTTCCAAAATTACTTATTTTACTTCAATAATTTAAAAATCCTTTCAATGCTAATCTAAACAAGGAATTTTCTAATGTGGTAATTCAAATACTTGCAATAATTACTTCCCCCCTTAAATGACCCCATCCAAACACACTGTAAGTCAGCTCTCATACTAGTTTCTATCTGCTGCGATCCAGGTGCAGGAAATACATCTGACTACATCACTTGATCCGGAAGGTATCAAAAGGGCACTACAAAGAGTATTGGAACGTGTTCCCTGATTGAAAGACAGCCCTTTCCTCCTGGTGATGACAATGATTTTGCACAGTTATCACACGTTTAAATTTCAAATGTGGCGCTCTGTATGTGATATTCACATCCATATTATACCCAGAAACACATCAAGTAGTGATTCCCTCTTTTCTCCTGTATAGGATTGTAAAGAAGAAAATGTTCACTATTCTTTGTTCTGACTGTACAAAGATTGTCATGAGATCTCAAAATTAACCATTAACTTGGGGATTTTCATTTTATTTCAAATTTTCAAAAAATGAGTGTATGTATTTGATGTAATGTTCGTATTTGTTTGTAGCGGTATCTTAGTAAATTACATTTACCGCTTTACAGTTTTTAAAATCTACACTCACAACACTCCCTTTATCTTAAATTTATAAAATACATCTCCCCTGTTAATAGAATTGAGTAAATTATTGATTTAATCTTTAAAAAATCACACTCATTTCAATTTGATTTTTCAAAAATAAAAAATCTTAATTTAGTCCTTTAAAAATCACTCTCTTCTTAATTTAATTCTTTAAAGATATTTTTTTCAATTTGTTCTTTCAAATATATTTTTTCTTTAATCAAAATGGTCTCTGAACTTGATAAAAACAGGATTTCATATGACCATAAACTAATAATATATACTTGTTCAAGTGTTTTAAAATGATGTCATTTTTATATTAGAGAGCCTGCATATGTCTTTTAAAAAATTATTTTGATTGAAAGAAAATATTTTAAGAATCAAATTGATATGCTTTTTTTTTTTCACAATCAAATTGAAAGAAAAATAATTTTCAGTGATTAAATAAAATTTTTATCTTTGACTAAATTGGAAAAAGAAAATCTTCTTAAAGATGAAATTGATAATTTTTTTTTAAATTATTGACGAAATTTATATCCTTTTGACACTTGGTGTATTTTCCTTTTCGAAAACTTCTAAAAGCCTAATCCAATGCAGCACAGTCTGGTGTTTCAACATAAACTCTATAGTTCATATAAATCGGAGTCTGACTGTAAGTCCTATAATTTTAAGAGATTCTTTTATAAATTAGAATTAGTAAATGTATGTTATGAATGCTTAGAGCTCATTGTAAATTTTCCTCTTCTTCTAGGTTTGTAATGCGATTTGTCATCAAAAAGTGGCTCTTCATCGTGAGTGTGAACTCTCTCCCCCGTGAGAGTATCTTTGCAACACCAAGCAGAGAATGGTTTGGTTTCATTATTAGATCCTTGGTTGTGTTTCCTCGTGATCTATTGTCTTTTTTTTTTTTTTTGGGTTTTGGTTTCTTCTCGAAAAGTGGAAGTGGATGCAAAATATGCTGATGTTGATATAGAGAATGACTCGGTAGTGTTGGTCTCATATGCTGATGTTGATGCAGAGAATATGACTCGGTAGTGTTGGACTCAGAGAATAAGGAGGAACAACATGATGAAGGATTGGTATTTATCGGGAAATTATTCACAAGCAATCATGTAAACAGAAGGGCTGTTAAATCTCTCATTTGAAAAGTTGGAATGCTAAACGGAGAGTTACAATTAATGATGTTGGTGAACATAAATTTCTTTTCAACTTTGAACGTGAAGAAGATTATGAACGAGGTAGGAGAGATAGTCTGTAGACGGTGATGGGCTTCATGCTTAATCTCACAACTTGGTCGCCATATTATTAAGCTTGCAGGAGCTGAATTTCTCTATTTGTAGTTTTTGGACCCCAATCCACCGCCTACCGAAAGAAGGGTTGTCGAAAGTGGGTGAAGTGAATGCCCATGAAGATCCACGTTTGAATGGTTGCATATTCCAGAGTTTTGTAAAGGTTCGTATTGCAGTTGATCTTAAAAAACCTTTAGTTTCTAGTTTTTGGGTACCCAGGCTTAACCTACCAAAGGTGTGGGTAGAGGTGAAATATGAGAAGTTACAACATTCTTGTTAATACTGTGGTGGAATTGGCCATGATGAAAGTACCTGCACGAGTATGGAAAAAACTATGATAATACCAAATTAATGTATGGTGCAGCTCTTGGTGTTCTAACAGTTAGTAATTCATGGTATTCTTTGTATCACAAATGGGACTCAAAGATCTGAAGAGCGAATTTACAATGAATTGGAGCGAGGCTTCTACTCTCCTCGAAGATGTGTGGGTGAAAGATCCTTCAGGCAATTTGTCATCAACCTGGACTTGTGCCCAATAATTACTCTCCCAACGGTCCAAAGGATGTGGACGTGGGTAGAACTGTGGCATGTAATGGAGATGAGCCAATGAGCGATGCTATGTACTGCCAATCAGAATGGGGCTTCATTCGGTGATGTAATTTTGTTTGCACTAGAGCCCAAACAGCATTGTGGGGAGTTCGTGAGCCTTTGAGGGAGGTAGTACACAAATGTAGTTTTGGTCCAACTATAAGATCAGTTGAACCGGGTAATAAAGCTTCCCATGGCCCAATTACTCAAGGATCCAAATACTTGGTGGAGTTGCCGATGGATGAAGATGAAAAGCCAACTCTCAAGCGTTAGTCGTTCGGCCTGCAGCATCTTATGAGAAGGGGTTGATTCAACATTTGTAGCAAATCTCTCTTAAACTTGCAGCAGCGTCGAACTGGGAGCTACCTTCTTTAAAGAAGAAGAAATTGAATTTCCATGAATGTTGTTCTTCTGCCCAACAGCCACAAGATGACGACCAAACGGGCTTGGAAAAATGACAACTGTACTGTTTCTAATGGAGGCAGTAGCGTTGTTGGGAGTTTTATGGAGAAACTCGAGATTGTTGGTCAGACTAAGGCAGCTACTGTGTGTATTGTTTCTCCACTCTCCTACACGAAGCCGATCGTCCAGATTCAAGGTGTGGACTCGGGCGTTCACTCTGAAGTTAATTATCGTAAATGGATGGAGAATATGAATTTGGGTCAGTGGGGTTTATTTAGAGAAGGAAAATTAGATGGGGGCCGGAAAAAGATCAAAACACGCTATGGATCTATTTCTACTGCATGCTCCTTTGATTTGTTGGCGGATGTTCCAATCACAGAGGGTATTCAATCAATTTATCGCTTAATTTATGATTTTAAACAGGGCAATTATACTATTATCATGACTAGAACTTTTGAACTTTTCACAATATTAATTCTAACTTATCAATAAAAGTGGACAGGTCTTAACTACGACCTGCTATTGTAGAAATCTAATGTCGAAATATTGAACTCATGCATACACACAACAATCAAAAGAGCGTCTCCCTTGAGTCAGGCTGGCCATGAACCATCAAATATATGCATAACCATAAGTAATTGGTTTTATGATTTTCAATAGTAGCAAAATACTAATTATGTCAAATTATGGAGCAATTATAATATAATCAAAAGAGCTACATAATATCTACACAGGAGTCCGACTATTTTGGCACATCTACACTCAAAGGTATTGGTTCATTGAAGTCTTCATTTCAATAATTATTCATACTTGATCTACATCTAACATGGTCAAATACATCCACTCTACCTCCGCAATGTATTTAATTATCGACATTCTTACTATCTGAACACACTATCACATGTGTGAGAGTCATAAAAATTCTTAATAAGGTAGTAATAAGTTTAAAAGATAATAGTTTAATTGTCACATACGCTTAAAACATTTTTATTTATTTTCTAGTCTACTTAAGAAACCATAGCATCAAATAGGCAAGTTCATAACATTACACACACGCGTGTGCACACACATAGAGAGGCTATTTATACCATATGCTAGCAATTCATAATTTGTTAAATAGCACTTGTAAGTTCTCTATAAAATTTTCATGACAACATATTCAATATAAAATTTAACATACTAAATGGTATCACATAAACAGAAACTAATCAAATCATCTGATGGAAACAGTACAAAATATCACAAATCATGAGGTAAGTACATAAGCCATTAGTAGAGTCATTATACCACTCATTACCTACACATATTATGGCTTGAGTATCAATATCACATATTTAGCATTAAGAGCTAAATTAGAAATATAATTAGACTCATATAGCTTGTAACACCATATTACTTTAGCCTTACTTTCCCATACATTATACCTCATACATGCTTCATACATGTCTCATACATGAGTTTTAAGGAAAATTGATTGAAATCATGGGATATTATAGCGTTGCGTAGCACTTAAACTATTCAAATTTTGCTCCGTGGATCCCATGGACTCCCCAACATCATCTCCTACTCATTTTCCATCTAAAAAAGTCATAACCAATGTAAAACATTCCATAAATTTTGAGTTAGGAGCCACATATAAAAAAAAATGAAATTTTTGTCTTGGGTCCAGAATTCAAGTTTCTACTACCAATTTTGGAAAATCATAATTAATTCTAGAAAAATCTAAACCAAACAAATAATAGTTTTCTAGAAATCTTTGAATGTCAACTATAAGGTAAAAATAATTCCAAGATATAAAAACCCAAATGGACCATGTTTGACAATAGAAAGCCATTAAAGGTCTGGCTACACTGGTTCACTGTCACAAGTTACTAATATGAACTTAAAAAATTCATAACTAATTTTAGAAAATTCAAAACCTGGCAAACCATACCATTATGGAAAGCTATGGATGTTAAAGTTATGGAAAAAATAGTTTTAGACCATGTTAACTCGTTTAGGGACTGAATTATAATGAAATAATATCCAAAATTAGCTAGCATCACTGATCCTGATGCAAAAATTTAGAAATTCATTTCTTTCTCTTTAGACCTCTAAATGAGGTGCTTTTAGTTGATATAGCTCACTATGAATGTCTACTTTGTTCATGTAAAACTTCAAGACCATTGAACCTTGTTTGGCCCTCGGATGACATGAAAATGGAATATGCTCATGTGAACAGTATCTAGACCAAAACCAATTTCTGATACGAAATTTGAAAAATCATAAGAAATTCTATAGATGTACAAATAATGCAGTTCTTAGATCAGAAAAAAACTCTATATGAGATCTATATGTGTGAAAATTTTTAGCATCAAACTCACTCATTTGGTTAGGTTGAGGTTTAGCTCACAAAATGGGTCATTTTTTTGGTTTCAAAATGATTCATTCAAGTGCCAAATGGTCTTCCCCTAGAACTAAGACCATTTAGACATGTGGGAAAGCTTCAAAATAAGTTATTAAACTTGTTTAAGGAGTCCAAATATCTATACACCACAAAACTACTACCTCACTTGTTCATATGCACAAGTTCTCAAGGGCACAACCATGCATTTCAATATCGAAAACCTCTAATCTCATTCATATACTTTCAATTCTCATACATACATCATATATCCATATATTTACATGTGTTCAAGTGTCTATACAACATATACATTATGATATTATACCATTTGACAACTAAATGATTACAAAATGGGTAGACACATAATTCTTTTTTCAATCTCTTCTTTTCAAGCTTAGTGGCCTCCATCTCTTTGCTTACTTAGTCCACCTAGACATGTTAGATAATAGGAAGGGAGTGAGATTCAAAAATTTTCAATAGAATACACTTTCAATTATATATGATAGAGGTAATTTCATGCAAAGGAATGCCATGCATGGTCTATGAGCTACATATGCATATCAAGAACATGATTTCCATTTTACAAAGTTTCAAACACATCAAAGTAGACTCTTGAGACCTCGGTTAACCTCACCCACCTTTCTCGGGAATTTTGGACTTGTCTCGCCCATTTTATTTTAGGACTTTTGACTAAGCCCTCTTGAGACTTTTAGCTTGTCTCACCTATACCAAGGGGCTTTTGGCTCATCTTCACCCTTATCAGAGGACTTTTGGCATCACCACGTCTATTCAAGTCTTATACACACATAAAAACAATTTAAGACACATAATGGCACCACACATGTCCTTACTAGCTGAGCATACTTTTCATAGTTCAAACACATATACAAACATCCAAAGCAAGAAAACATCCACACACATACATGAGAGAAATGTTAGAGGGCTGCCTTGAGTGCAATTACACACACTTTTTTTTTATCTTTCTTCCCTTCCTTAGCTACACACTTGAAAATGGGTGGAGTGGGATTTTCTTGGGCCTAACCACAATGAAAAGAATTTAATTATCTCCTTGAACCAAGTCCTAAGCCTAGTCATACATTACTTCATTAGGCCTTTATGGATTTTAGAGGTGCTTAGGAGCCCATGGAGTTTTCTATTTTTTCTTGAAAGGAGAAATACTTGGGAGGCTTTTTAAGGGTCATAGAAACTCAATTAAATTCTCATACAAGCTTAAGGAATCTTGGGGAAAATCAAATTTTAAGATATGTTCAAAGGTCTCTATCCTTGCTATCTTGGATTTTACAAATTTTCCTTCAAGTTCCTTTACCTTTTCTAGTTCTCCATCATCTAGACCTAGATTTCTTGCTTGCTTTGATTAGAAATTACTCCCCCTTGCAGCCCTCTTCTTGGCTGAACATACACACTAAGAGAAGGAAGGGAGAGAGAGCAACAAAGCAAGAAGGTTACCTTGGCTTCTTAGTTTTTTCTTAGATACTCTTTCAAGTGGTTAACTTCTCTTCTTAGAGCTCCACTCTTTCTCCTTTAAACTAGACCCAAAACAGCACCAGACACAACATTAAAACCATAGAAAAGGGAGATGGGAAGGAGGGGAATCAACTTACTAAATGGAAAATCATGAAATCCCTTACCTTTTCTTAGTTTCTTCCTCCTCCTCTTTTTCCTCCTTGGTGCTTCACTTCTAGAGCTTTGAGGGTCTATTTTTAGCTAGCTAAAGTCTGTTAGAATGAGGGAGAAGGAGCTGGATGTTCTCTCGAATCCCAAAAGCCACTTTTTGCAACTTTTCACTTTTTTGCATTTTAGTCCCTATTCCTTGATTTTGTCTAATTGGGCTCATTTTAACTCTTTTTTGAAAATCATTTTTTCATCATAAAATTTAGATTCTCTAACATATAAATTGGCTTTAGAGCCACTCAATTTGGATTTAAAATCCTCTCAAACTGTTTGGTTAAAGTTTAGGTCAACTATTTGCTGAAATCGCTCACCGAAAAGGCTTTAGTTATTCTTGAGGTTCCTATAGTTTTTAGGGCTTTTGAAAGCCCTAGAAAGCTCAAATCTTCCATTTCAAAAGCCCTTTTGTGTGTTTTTCAAAAAGGTCTTGCTATAACAAAAAATGTTCCTCACTATAGTGAGAGCTCATAGTTCTAGACCCAATAGTCTTGCCACAACGTACGCTATTGCGAGGAATCCCCTGGATTTTGTATGGGATATGCACTCACCATAGTGAATTGGTATTCTCACTGTAGCAAACTGGCATCCTAGCTATAGCAAGGAAACTTAGATAATTTTGGAACCTTGAGTCTTTGATTCAATAAAAGCTAGACGTTACATAGCTCGCTATACATACTTAGCCTATCAATGTCAAATATGCACATAAATCATGAAAATAATGATGGCATACTAGTATATTCCCTAGGGCAGATTTATAGCATAAAGCAATCAGAGGCTATCTTTTATAGGAAATTTTATCTTAGCAAAGAACACTGCTTATATAAGATCATCCCCCATAAAGACTTTTTTGTCCTCGCATAAAACCTTGTCAAAAATCAATAAGTACCCATCTCTTATAGGAAATTTATCCCAAAAGACAACATTGTCTATATCAATTAGAGACCATCTCCTACAAGGAACTTATCCCAATAAAGAACACCATCTATATCAAACTAACATTAAAGCAAATTCTAATTCCATGGCCCAACATGAATAAGAAACCTATTGAATTTCATACTCAGAAAGTTCATACAGATCATCTATCCTCAAGCACTTTATATGATAAGTAGTTCATTAATCTGCAAGCATAAGAAGCTTGCAAAAATAACAAAAAGAGTAGTTTAATAGATTTTATTGGAACCTATCTTATCATATTACTGTCATTTTTAGTGTTTTTTTTATATCTTCTATATTTTAAAGTCCTCAATCCATATCAAGTCTATTTAAGGTCATGATTCTAGGTTATATAAGTCTATCATATATTGGCCATTGGCATTCCAGTATTGGTCTTCTATGCATAGGAGTTAGTTGGAGTTTCATCTTTCATGTGTAGAAATCAAGGAACTATAAGGTAGATGATCATCCATGCATAGGAATAGTTTAAAATTCTATCTTCTACATATAAGGTCTAGTAATGCTCCTCTATTTACGTATTAAGTGGTAATTTAATTAATTTAACTTTATGAGTTTTAAAGAATTCACAATGTAACTCATTAAAGATAATAAAAATTCATACTTTTAACATGTTAGCAATTAGAAATTAATTCACCAAACAATACCCCAAGAATTCAACTATTTAAATCATGTTCAACCATAACATGTTTTACCTAATTATCTTCTGTCATCACTCTTAATTATAGAATGAACATTAAGACACAAAAGGAATTAATTCTAGATCACATGAGGAAAAAACAAATGTCAAAAGCTATTGGGAATGGCTAACTTGACCCGTGTTAGGGGTCCATATTGCCTAGCCTGATGCCTAACTTAGCCTCAAGCCTAAGGGGTGATACTAGTGTAGGGGGAACATGGTCTATGTTGTGCAACAAGGCCTAGCCATGTTAGATTGTCCTATCCACAAAAATTTTACTGTACTTGTGGAGTTTTACTTCCTTGTTTCGTGTAATCCCTTCCTAACTCATTTCTTAGTATTAGGCCATGGTAAACATGCGAAGAAACTAGTTTTCTATCATTTTATACAAAGGTTTCATCTTTTAAACTCTCATCTCCAGCTCACACACACACACACACACACACACACACACACACACACACTCTTTCTCTCTTAATTCTATGCACTCCATGGTTTTCATTTCTATGACTTTAGCCACACAAGGACTATTCTTAGCACTTTTCTAAGAATTATAGGAATATAAAACAATCATCAAAGCATGGTTTAAGGATCTAAAGTGAAAGATGCCATTTTTACCATGGAAATGTTTTAGAAAAAGAAATAAAAAACAAGATAAGAAGGATGAAGCTTTTGTATGTTTAAGGATATCATAAGAATACAATATTAATAAAAACACCATCCATAACATCAAAGATCATTAAGCATGCATATTTCAACTTTTACCATTTAAGCTTTCAACTTTTAGAGAGAGAAATAAAAAGATGAAGAAAATAAAGGAGATGTGCACTTAGATTCCTAAAAAAGACAAGATGTCTTACCTCATGCTCTTGATTTAACTCTGTCATATCTTATGTTTTCTAAATCTTGTGACACTAAAAGAAGGTTGAATAATTATGATAATGAGAGGCTAGAAGTCTAGATAAGAGGAAAAGAAAGAGCAAAAAGAGTAAAAATGGAACTAAAGTGCTTAAACAGAGGAAACCAACATATCAATGGCAACATCATAATTTTAAAAAAAAATTAGAAACTTAAAGGAAAGAACTTTAAATATCAAAATTAAACTCATTAGGATTTTCAGAAGTCTTAAAAACCATATGGACTGTCAGAATGACTAAAACTCTTACAATGTATAATTTAAGATGTTAGTTGACCTTAATCTTGACCAGACTTTTTGAGATAGTTTTAAATTCCAAAAATTTCAAAGTAAATATTTTTAATGAAGTAGAGAGCCTTAATTTTCATATGGGACTTACCGCTTTTGAAAAGGATTTAAAATGAGCTTAAACATAAGGGCTAAAAGTTATAGATGTAAAGGGAATTTTTAGAATTGTTTATAATGAAATAGTTATAATAATGCATGTTTTCATCCATTTCTTTATTCCACTGACTTGCATAAGATTTTTAGCATTTTGAAAGTCCTTAAATGGCATCCATATAGAGAGGAAGAGAGAAAAGCAAGAGCATAGATTTTAAGGTATTTCTACACATTTTTTGCTTTTATCTTAGTTACGAAAATTTATCTACTCATTAAGAGTTCTCTTTCTATGGTCTTAGTCTTTCAAGGGGAGGGCTTTGAAGTTTTCTAAGAGGGGAAAATAGCTCTTTTTAGAAAACTAATCTGCTTAAATTGAAGAGCTTTGAGAGTGGATCATTTTAAAGTAAGAGTTAATCGGTAGAAAATTTTAGATTTTGAACCCTAGAGTTTGAAGTGCCTCTTGCACACAGAGGGAGAGAGAGAGGCTTTTCTCTATGCTTTCATACACTTTAATGATAGTATAAAGCATGTAGAATTAGAGTATGTCAAGTATTTAGTAAGAAATTGGCAAGTTTGGAACCTAAAATGGTCAAAATAGACACATAATGAGTCAAAAATATATCTCTACTTATGGAGGCCTTAATGGACGAATTTAATTGTAAAACTTGGTAGGCGTTTAAAGAGCATTCCCAAAGTTTCATATGAGTTAAAGTCTGTAATTTTTGGATTAGTATAGAATATTTTATGAATTTTCAATATTGCTCCAATAAAATTACCCTATATTAGTTTTGGGTCTCTGGTACAGCCTCAGTTTTCATGTTCTCTGAGGGGCCAAATGGATTCATTTTAAATTAAAATTTTTGTAAGTAGCAAGGGCAAATCAAGAAATTTCTAACAAGTGTTAATTTACCTAATTTAGACACTTCTAACCAAAATTATGAATTTTTAAAATTAGCATCAGAAAACTGTTCTTTAGCAAAAAACCAGCCAATATTTTTCCATTTTCAAGGGATAATGTGAATTCAATTAAATCTAGATTTTTACAATAGAAAGTACATATTATAAGCTTTCTAAGAAGGTATTATTTGCCTAAGATGGAGGTCCCTAGCCAAAGTTATGCAATTTTAAAATTAAGGTATAATATGTGATATATAGAGCACTTGAGAGACATATAACAAAGTTAGCTTAGATGCACACTAGTTACTTATTTATTTCATACTTAATATGATATTTTAGGCATATGGAGATGGGGAGAGTAGTCTTTAGGCAAGAAGGCCAAGAAGTAAAAATTTAAGCTAATAAAGGTCAAGTAAAAGATACAAATGAAGAGAGTTAAACAAGGCAAAAGGCAAAGTAAGAAGTTTAGGATAAACTCTCGATCTCCCATGTAGCTATCTCTTCTTATCTTACATACATTTGAATGTTTGAATAAGTTGAGATACTTGTATATGTGGTTGCTTGATGTATTTATGAGTTATGTTTTGCTATGGTTTCTATCATAAGTTTTATGCTTATGCCATGTATATTCTTGGCTCATAGCTCATTGTCGTAAGAAATTAAGTGCAATAGCTTTTTCTTAACCCAGAAATGAGTTTAGTTGATTTAAGCCTAACCAATATATTTTTGGCTCCTAACTCCTTATGGTAGGAATTGAATGCAATAGCTTTTCCTTAACCCAAAGTTAAGCTTAGTTGAGCCTAACTAGCATGTTTTGATGCCATGTTTGATGAGAATTGAGTCTTTATGCTAAAAGGTATGTTTGAGTTACATGATGCATATGAATCACATGTTTGCACCACATGCATTATATTTTCTCATAGCATTCTTGCATGTAATGATATGATTAAGATTTACTATTGAGATTTTCTCAAATCTCACCTTTATTTCTATTCTTCCCTTTAACCAGTACTAGGTGGAAGTATAGTACCTGTAAATGAAAGGAAATGGAATGATATTTGAAATAGAAACATTATAGATGATATATGTGTATATATATATATATATTTGATTTTGTTATATTCTTATAATGAATTTATATGTTAAGTTGACCCTCAGCGATGTAAAATATGAACTAGTATGTTGTTAAATAGTAATGTAACCTTAGTTAAGTTTGTATAGTATTCAAATGAAGATGATATATCTAGTTAGTTTTATTTGATAATTTTATTACCTGTATTTTTCATGTTTGTGAGTTTTGGGCTGAAGTGTGACCATTTAATTGGTCTAGATAGTTAAGTTTATAAGGGAAGACTCTGCTAGATTTTTCTCAGAATATAGGGTAAAGTTTTCAACTTTTAACTAATAAGGTAATTGGTAGTCAAGGATTATCATTGGATTATCTGTAGAAATTGAAAGGACATGAAATTATGGTAAAGTAAATGAATGTGTGTGCAAAATTTTTGGATTAGTATGTACTTGTATGAGTAAATAAGCTCGTTGATGAACCATAACAGCTAAAAGAAGAGCTAGATAGTTAAGGTGTTACAGAGTCTCATTCTTCTTACCTTCTTCTTCTACTTCAAACTCCTTTTCTCTTTTCTTACTTTTGCTCTTCTCTACAATCCACTCTCTCTATTTTCTCTCTTAGTTTCTCTGATACAAAGTGTAAAAAAATGAATGATGAAATGAGGATAGAAGGATTAAATAAAGGTACACTTGTCTCCTACACAATCCATTAAAGAACCTATTTTTCCTCACAACACATTTTGCCCATTGGCTTTATGAGGAAATCAATGTAACAACTAGAAAAAAGAAAGAAAAGAAAAGAAAAAGAAAAGAAGCTAAAAATTTTTGAAGGGCTGAAAATTTTCCAAGTTTGCTAGCTACAGCCTAGCTATAGCAAATGTATTTGTTCACTATAGCGAGAAATGGTCTAGCTATAGTGAGAGTGCCTTCTCACTATAGTGAAAATGTTTCTAGCTATAGCGAGTGCAGGCATCCCATACAAAAACCAGGGTGTAGCTTGCCGTAGAGCGCGCCATAGCGAAAACAGGGGTCTGGGACTGACACGAGCTCGTTGTAGCGAAGGTTATTCCTTGTTATAGCGAGGGTTAGTCCGAAAAAACGTAAAAAAAGAGAATTTGACTTTTTAAAGCCTCCAAACTCCTCCTTTCTGTTTGTAACCGACTTAAGCTCCCTCTAAGACAGAGAAAAGGGCGGAGGAGAGAGAGAAAAACCTAGAGAAGGAAGGAAGAACAAGAAAGAGGTAAGATTTGTATGGTTTTTCTTCTTAGCATATTGTTCTTTTCTCCTTACCCTCTCTTCCTATGGTTTTGATTATTGAAGTAGTTAAGTTTTGAGCTTGGTTTAGAAGAGGGAAGTAGAAAACCCCTCTTGAAGAAGACCAAGACTCACATATCCTTACTTCTTCCTCTTACTTCCTTTTTTGAGAGTTTGAGAGAGGAATGAGAGTTAGTGGAATTCTAGAGAGAGAAACCCTAGTTTCTCTTCATGAATAAAGTGTTAAGAGAGTAATTCCATGCTTTTTGTGTGTTTAGGCTCAAGAGAAGCACTCTTATCTAGTGGTAATTGTGAAATCAATAAGGGAGGAGACAAATTGAGAGGGAAAGTTTGTGATTAGCCAATAAGGTAGCTCTCTCCACCTTCTCTCATGCATAGATGTATGCTTACATTGTTTTGCATGTATGTATGTATGTTTTTAAACCATGAAAAGTATGCTAGCATGATGATGCCTCATGTGTTTCAATGATGTTTTATGTGATTGCTTTGCTTTGCTTAAGTATGGAAAAGCCAACAACCCTTTAGCCATGGTGAGGATGAGCCAAGAACCCTAAGGTTGGTTGAGACAAAGTAAAGAGTCTCCCAAAAGTGAAGTTGACTCCCAAGAGTAAGGTTGAGTCTAAGGACCTCTTAAAGAATGGGTGAGGCTAATCCACTCGTTTGGCAAGCTCTTGTATGTCATGTATAGTCTATTTAAATGTTGAAAATGCTTTTCTTATGATTTCACATGCTAATATGTCCATGCATATATTATGAGACTTGTTTGCATGATTTATGTATGTTTGAATGAGAGATGAGCTATTGAGATTCTTTGAATCTCACTCCCCCCTCCACCATCCTAACATGCTAGGTGGACCAAGTGAGGCAAGAGATGGGAGCCACCAAGCTTGAAGCTAGGAAGTTCAGTGAAGAAATTGTAAAAGAGTTATGTTGTCACCATTTTGTCACCATTTTGTAGTTAATTCAAGGGATGTAATTTAAGGATGTACATGATGTAGCACTTGTAAATGGATGTACTTAATGTATATATATGAGAATTGAACTTATAGTGCATGATGTAGCAAGTTTTGGAATGAATGGCAAGATCTTAGTATTGCCCACATGGGTGTAAATGATAGTGTGGGAGAGTGAGTTTTGCAAATCTGAATTGTTAGACACTCAGACCATGTTTGATAGCCTATATTGATGCTTTCTCATGTGCTCATAGAGCCTTAGAGGTAGGAGAGACAAACTTGAACCCTTGAAGCCTCTTTTAACACAAGGAATTGGTCATTTTATCCATGATGTCTAAGTCTGACCAAATGACCTATCCCTGCCTTGAAATTTGGCATGTAACTAGATCTTGTCTAGAGATTTTTGAGAAGATAAATATCAAGTCATTTGGAGGTTTGTGGAAATTTTTATGATTTTTCAAAGTTGGTATCAAAAATTCGGATTTTCATAAGCACTGTTCATTTGGTCAGTTGGGAAATTGTGTCATCCGAGGGGCAAATGTAGTCCAATGGCTATCAAATTTTATAGTCAGAAACTAGATAGTTACAGTGACTTGTAGCAACTAGAAGCAACTCATTTGGACGTCTAGAGAGGAAGATATGAATTTTCGAAGGTTCTGCCCAGTATTAGTCATCTTACCAGACCCGAGGTACTGTTCCATCGATTTCTGAGAGTTTGGCTTCATGAACTGATCTGGAGATATTTTTACTCTTTAGTTAACATTCACATATTTCCATAGTGGTATCATTTTCAAGCATTGGATTTTTGTGGAATTAGTTAGACATTTCTGAAGTCCATATCAGTAAACCGTGACAGTATCAAGAACCCCTCCGACCTTCAGATGATTTCGTGTGTCAAACGCTTTATGTGTCAGATTTTAAGACTTCTACATATTTTTAGTATGAAGTAGACATCTTAAGCTTTCCATAATGACCAAGAGTGCATGTTTTTAATTTTTTTACATTTAGTTATAAATTTCCAAACTTTGCCCAGAAATGAGGCCAAGCATGGCCGAAAATGAACATGCATGATTCATACCCCTGTTTGGTTTCCATGGGTTTAAAACATATTTTTGAGATTGAAATGAGTTTTAATGGTGCAATTAAATATGAGGATGCATAGAATGAGCTCACTCGGTCCACGTGACACTAAAGTGAATTTTTAACCATGCCGCAATATTAAGCAAGTGTATGAATCCAATGAGAAAGATCTCACCTTATTCTTCCTATACCTCATATGAGCATGTAAGAGAGCTAGAAATGATGGTGTTACAATCAGTCTAGCGAGCACAATTTGTAGATGAAATAATACCTCATTTGGTTAATAGTAGCTATAAAAATTTTTACTAATTATGGAAAGGTATATATTAAAATTCTCAACTTTTCTAGGTCATTATTTCTGCAACTTTCATTCCTTGAGAGAAATTAACTTTTTGCCCAAGCTAAAATTGCATTTTGGTTCCATTAAATTTACATTTTAGTCCCATGATAATTATGCATTTTTTCCTTAAACTTTTAATAATTATGTTTTGACTCCAAAATTTTGTCTAATATTTCTATTTTCTAAATATTTTTCTTATATTTTTTGGGTACTTTTAACCTTGGGAGTTTCTAAAAATTACCTTAAGTATTTATTTCTTAATTACTTTCTATTTAACATTTAATAAAAATACTAATTAATTCATGAAAATTCTTTAAAATTTCCAATAAATTCAAGTAATTTTTTTATGTTTTATATATCTATATTTCACTAAATTTTCATTATTTGACCATTACTTAACCTTTTTATATTTTCTAATCTTAATTAATTTATTTTTAAATTATATAAATATTACTTAATAAATCTTATTGAGAAGAGGATGTTATAGAGTGGATTGTTTGAGCTATTAATGATGGTTTGAAGCTTAGTTCAAAATTTCAATTTATGGCTATGGGAAATGTTGAAATTAATAGGCCAGGTGGCAAGCCTAATAGTGCCACCCAGGAGCCATAAGTCTTCGTCTTGGAATTGTTAAGGTATGGGGGTGAATTTGACAAGTAACACACTCAAATTTATTTGTAGTAAATATAGACCCTCCCTAGTTTTTCTTATGGAAACTAGGATGACAAATCATAAGATGGGAAAATTTCATAGAAAATTCAAGTTTTAGTATGCTATATTAATAGAACCTATGAGGTTATCGGGGGGTTTATCTTTATAATGAAATAATGATGTCCAATTGGATGTTCTACATGTATCCAAGAATATTATTCATGTTAACTTGCTTGGGGGTTGTGACAATGTTTTTGGTTTTATCTAATTTATTTATGGACTTCTAAAGGATGAATACAAAAAGATGTGATGAAGTAAGTAATTGGTGTTGAATCCTGGTGAAAATGTTCCTTAGGTTTGTATAGGATACTTTAATGACATTCTATTCAACTCAAAAAAATAAAAAAGGAAAACAAATCAAGCCTACTTATAGTTTCATAAATTTTATGCATTTTATGAAAAGAGGTATGGTGGACCTTGGATATAATGGCATTAAATTTACATAGTCAAATAATTGAGATGGTAATGATAATATCATGGATAGATTAGATAGGGCTATATGCAATACAATATGGAGGAATCTTTGTTTGAATGCTCGATTATTTAGCCTAAAGCCATTGGTATCTAACCATTTACCTTTAGTGCTGGTTTCTAATTCTTTAATATCAAAATTCCTAAAGTTTTTAAATTTGAATTAATGTGGATCGATTATGCCAAATTTAAATCTCTCATTATGAATAATTGGAAGTCTAATAAGGATGGTGGGTATGAGATTATGAGAACTCTTGTTGAAAATTAAAGAAAAGTTATACATGAATTGATTAAATGGAGCAAGGTAGAGTTCCTGAACAATCATGTTTTACTAAACAACTTGCTAAAAGTCAATTTCAACATTGTTATGATGGTGATTGGGATGAAAAGAAGGTAGGTACGGCTACAACCTTGCCTAAGTAGATGGAGCAAATTTAGGACAAAAAAGAAAAATATTAGGATAAAAAATATGGAGTTCAATGGCTCAAATGCAAGGATAAAAATTCTAGATTCTTTCACTCTACTACTATTTAAATAAGAAAACAAACAAGATTACAAGTTTAAAGCTTAATGATGGTACATGGAGTGATAATCAAGAGGAAAGAGTAAAGTCTTTTAAGTGCTTATATGTTGAATTGTTCTCTTCCATAAAAACTAAGGACTTCTCCTATATGTCGGAACTTATGAAACTTATTATATTAGATGCTGATAACACTTCATTATTATCTTTAATTTCAATTGTAGAAGTTAAAGAGGCTTTTTTTTTAAAAAATTTGGTGGTGTTCAAGCACCCAAGTAGATGGTTTCTCTAGCATATTCTACCAACATACTTGATATACTATGAGAGATCAAGTATGTTGTTTGGTTAAACATTTTTTTTTTCACTTATGGTCTATTCTTGGTAAAGATTAATGATACTAATCTTAGGATGATTCCTAAAATTGAGATATCGAAGCAGGTTGGTAATTTTTGGCCCATTAGTATGTGTAATTTCTGCAAAATCATCTATAAGATGGTTGCAAATAGAATGAAGAATTTGTTTTTACAAGTTATTTCTAAAAATAAGAGGGCTTTTGTCTTAAGTAGACTTAGTCAAGATTATACCCTAATGGCTTATGAGGCTTTTCATAGTCTTAAAGTAGAAAAAGGTGGCAGTCATGAATTTTCTCTTAAACTAGACATGAACAAGGCCTATAATAGAGTGAGTAGGACTTTTTTCATAGGTATTATTGAAGATGAGTTTTGATTATACCTGGGTGGCAAAAGTTATAGAATGTGTCAAGTCGGTTGCTTTTAATGTCTTACTTTTAAAAAGGAAAATTGCAAGTTTGGTGACCAAAAAATGGTCTTAGATAAGGAGATCCCCTCTCTCCATACTTATTTATCACAGTGGTTAATGTGTTATTGAAGATGATTAATTCACTTGCCTCTCAAAAGAAGGCATCCCCCCTTCACACACTGTTTCTTTGCTAATGATTCTCTATTTCATAAAGGCATGTAGGAGAATTGTTTGAGCTTAAAGGAAATGTTAGATTAGTATTGTTTGGCCACTAGACAACATACAAATCTCTAGAAATCTTATATTTTCTTCTTTAAAAATTCTTTAGTGCATCTTAAGGTAGATTAATGCAACTTGATGAAAATATTTATAGCAAATTCACCAAACAAATATTTGGGTCTATAAGTGCTTTAAGGGAGATCAAAAGTACAAGCACTTACTTATGTTCATGACAAAGTAAACTCTAATATTTAGAGTTAGAAGTATGGTAAAAAGAAAAGTTCTAATTAAGTTAGTGGCCTTAGCTATCCCGACCTTTCTAATTTCTTATTTTCTCTTCCTTAAGAAATCTTGCAAGGAAGTTAGATAGCATCATTACTAAATTTTGGTGAGGTCAATTGCGTAAGATTCATCGGAAGTTATGGAATGGTCTTATAGAGTCAAAGAAAAATGAGGCCTTAGGTTTAGAGATTTTATTAACTTTAATTTGGCACTCTTGGTGAAGTAGGAGTGGAGGATCTATACTTCTCTAGATGACATATGGGTTAAAATTCTGAAGGGGATTTATTTTCCAAATTTAAATTTTTTGCATGCAAAAAAGGGCTCAAGAGCTTCATGGGCTTGGTCAAGCTTATTAGAAGGAAGGAAGCTACTTGAAAATGAACTTTGTTGGAGAGTGGGTAATGGTCAAAGTAACAATTTTTGGAAAAATCCTTGGATTCCAACTTTGTCAAATTTTAGACTTCAATCTAATGCCATTATGGAAATTTTTTAAGATAATGTGATAGGTAAATTCATTGTAAATGAAATGGGATTTCTCAAATGTAGAGGAATGGTTATTACAAGATGGATTATTAACTAAAAAAAGTATTCATATTTCTATTTGTAACAATAAGATAAAGTGATGTGGACTTTTAGGAAGAACGATGTTTATATGGTCAAAGAGAAATGTCATTTGGCTATAAGACTTGGTTTTCTCTTAATTGTAATTGCATAAGTACTTCATCCCAAACCTCATATGCTTTATGGAAGGTAGTAAGGAGACTGAAAATCCCACCCAAGATTAATCATTTCATTTGGAGAATTTGTGTAGGTGTTATTCCAACAAAGGAAAGTTTGAGGAAATAAAAGTGTAACATTATGCTGCAACTCCCTTGCTAATTATACATAACTTGATTATTAATTATCTAATACAATTATAGTAGAATCTATTTAATCTCTCATTTAACACACAAACAAAATTACATAATTCACAAATAGGAGGAGATTTAAAATTTTTCATGTTACTAAGATAGTATGGCATAAATGTTATAGCATCAGATGGATATCCTTATAGTGAGGATATCATCTTATAAACATCATTAACACATTGTCTAACCAGTCAATAATCATAACAAGCATGTTTACATATCATACAACAAAAAAGGAATTCCTAAATTAAAAGTCACTGGTTGGTTGAAAAGTAAATATGGACAATCAAAGAGTACTCTATACTACTACATACTAAACCCCAAGACCTAATGGTTCAGGTTTAACATCACTAGCATACTAGGTGCCCTAAGACTTGGTAGCACCTATTGTGTCTCCTCTATAGACACCAAAGTCTTCATGTCTATAATAACATGAACCTAGCTTATGCCTGGAATCTACACGCACATCCATTATAGCTCTACTACATACTTAGTAATTGACATCTTGGTTTTCTAAACACATTACCATACCATGTGAGAATCATAATAATTCTCAATAAAACAAATAATAGTATACTTGTCACGTGCATAGAAAACATTTTATTTCTCTTATCTATATAAGATCAATTGGCATTAAAAGAACAAGTGACATGACAATTCATAATCATTACATGACTCATACATCTAATAGCAATAGTAATAAAATCACATATCAATTGCCATATATATATATATATACTACCACTTAAAATTCCCATACTCTTGTATCTCAACATGACTTCATCCTCCTTGGCAATATGGTTGGAATAAATTAAAGATGCATAGACTTTATACTCAATGTCTTATATTGTTAAGTATAGGCCAAAGTTTTTGTAATTGCTGCATAACTAGATGTGAATGAGCACTTCCCTTGGTTCTACTAAACTACACACGAGGATAACTATAACATTTAAGGTTTTTGAAAATTTTCTAAGTCTTTCGGCTATAGCCAGGATCCCTGTTAGCTATAGCGAGGGTGCCAATTCATTACAGTAAGGTGCTAGTTCGCTATAGTAAGGATGTAGTCTACTATAGCGAGTTCATGTCTTATACAAAATCCAAGGAGTTTCTTGCAATAGTACCAGCCATGGCAAGAACAGTTGGGACCTAGGACTGATAAGTTCTCACTGTAATGAGAGGTGCTTCCCGTTATAGTAAGACTTATTCCAGAAAAAGTGTGAAAAAAGTGAAATTTTGCTTCTTCAAGAGTCTAAATTCCTCTCTTCTCCTTTGACCGACCTTGAGTTAGCTACACATAGAAGAAACTCTGCCTAAGAGAGAGAGAGAGAGAGAGAGATAATGGGAATTCAAGAGGAGAAAGAAGTAAGGAAAAAGGTAAGAGAATTCTTGAGATTCAAGCTCCTTCCTTTGGCAAATTCATTCTCCTTCTCCTCCTCTCCTTTTTCATAGCTTTGGTTGTTAAATTGGTTCTATTTTGAGCCATGTACAGAGGGGAGAAGTTAAGAAATTCCAAGAGAAGGCTAAGGAAAGGGAAAGAGTCTTGAAGAAGCAAGGAAAACAAGATATGATTCATAGTTTCCTTTGCTCTTCTTATGTATTGGGTTTGGCCAAGGAGAGAGCTTGAGAGAGAGAAAGAGAAAGTTCTGACCTAGAACTAGCAAGAAACCATTGATTTAGAGTGGGGGAACTTAGGAAAGGAAAAGGAATTAGAAGAAAAGCTACTGAATTTTAAGAGGGAGTAGGAATTCTTAAGCACTTTGTAAATTTTGTTTTGATTCATGAATCCCCTAATATATGTGAGTGTTTGTTTGAGTTTCTAAGACCCTTAGGAAGCTTTCCAAGTGCCCCTTCCATCAAAGAAAAATTAAAAACTCCATGGACTCCAAATGCTTTTCATGGTTTGACCTAGAGCAGTTGGGAAGGGTAAGGAATGTTTTAATTGGTGCCAAGCTTGGTTTGGGGTCATATGTGATAGAAGATGATAGAAACCCTTGGGAAAAACTTAGAAGTCATAAATTGAAAGTTGGGTCAACAGGTTCCATAATATGATCTATAGAAGCAACATGGACCTAGGTTCTTGGATTTAGTGTATGATGACTTCAAGGAGTCTAAATGGAACCAAGAACTTGAATTATGATTGTTGCTTCATTAGGCCATTAATGGAACTAATATGAGACCAATGAACAAAGTGTGCTTCTTAAGTGTGTGTCTAACGCTTTGACTTGATCCAAGGGAGTAATTAAGTGTTATTTATGGTGTTTAGACCAAGGAAATCAAGCCCCATCTAGTTGTAGGTGTGTAGCCAAGAAAGGGAAGGAATAGCAAAAGGAAAGTTTGTGTTTGATTATAAGGTAGCTCTTCCCTTCTTGTTTGCATTCATGGATATGTAATTGTCATTGTATACTTGTATGTGTATTTGTATTATGAGAAATGCCA
Source organism: Erythrophleum ivorense (assembly GCA_026724425.1). NCBI lineage: Eukaryota > Viridiplantae > Streptophyta > Magnoliopsida > Fabales > Fabaceae > Erythrophleum > Erythrophleum ivorense. The sequence goes on from JAIUCV010000429.1 coordinate 431,696, forward strand.
ATTGATGTTGCCTTGTTGCATTGGTACCAATATGTTTATGTTTTGGATGTGAAAATTACTCTTAAGGGTGAGGTAGTACCAAAAGTCCCTTGAAATGGATAAGGTGGAGCCAAAAGTCCCTAGGAATAACTGAGATAAGGCCAAAAGCCTTATGGATGAGTGAGGCTAAGTCAAAAGTCCCTAGACCAAGGGTGAGGGTAATCCAAAAGTCCTAAAAATAGGGTGAGGCTAGACCAAAAGTCCCTAGAGCTTATTCTTAGCCTTAATATGATTTTCATGGCATGGAGATTATGTGTAAAATGATTCTTGATGATGTTAAATGCCTACTTGCATTCTTTGACTTGTTTATATGTTTTAATTACTTACTTGAATGAATGTATGAGCTATTAAGATTCCTTGTGTAACACTATATATTTCTAACTCATTTCATACACATTTGCATGCTCACATAAAACATTTCATGAGGGAAGTAAGAAAAATCCATCAAAATAATACATTCCTTTGCGTTGCATCGTGTATAAAAATTTCATTCGATGTCACATGGACCATGTGAACTCATACAACACATTCTCATATTTAATTACATGAATAAAACTCATTCAAATCATCAAAAGTGGCCTACATCTCAAGGAACTCTAAGGAATGCATGAAATATACACATATAATTTCAGCCAAAATTTGCTCTTTTCTGACCAAATTTTAAAAAATTATAACTAATTTTAACAAAAATAGAAATAATTCACTCTTGGTCATTTTGGAAAGCTACATATGTCTACTTTAGGCTAAAAATAGCTTCAAACCATAACATCCAACATAGAGGACGTTTGACATGTGAAATGGTCCAGAGGTCAGGCTGTCCACTGGTGCTATCACAGAATTTTGTAGCAAATTTCAAAAATATCCAATTAATTTCAAAAAAATTCAATCTATGAAAATGATACTAATTTGAAAAGTTATGGATGTTAGCTAGAGGAAAAAAATAATTCTAGACCAGTTAAGGCACGCTCAGATCTTGAAATTCAATCAAACAATAACTAAGGTCGGGTGAAATTTCTAATACTGGATAGATTCTTTGAAAATTTATATCTCAGTCTACAAACATCTAAATGAGGTGCTTCTAATTGTCACGAGTCACTGGGAATGCCTAATTTCTCTATATAAAATTTTGTGGCAATTGGACATCATTTGAGCCCTGTGTGATAGATTTTATTTTTGGATCTGAGTGAACAGTGACATGACTGAAACCAAAAAATTTGCCAACTTTGAAAATTTATCAAATATTCTTTAGACCTCTGAAAATTATATTCTTTAACTTCCCATAAAGGTCTCGACAAGATCTAATTTCATGCCAAATATTAGATCAAGAAGACATCATTTGGACAAAAAGTGATATAAGGTTTCATTATGGTCAATTTTGGCTCCATATAAGATACTAAAATGTCCAAATAGCTTTTCTTAGGGTTTGGCACCTCTTGGGCAAGTCCAAAAGAATAATTAGGACTTATGCATCTCATTTTGACCATCTCATCCACACTTATACACATTTCCATAATGTCATCCAAGAAGCTCATTTGCCAAAACATATTCAAATCACATTCTACTAGTCACATAACATATTCTTTCATTCATATATGACATATTATCATAATTACATGTGTTCATGACATTATGATACATATACATCCATGAATTACATCATTTGCCAATTGTATGGTTTTAAAGTAATAAAATTCAAGGACTTTAGTGTCATCCTCTCATCCTCAAGATGTAACACCATCATTCCTAGCTCATATCCATCATACCTTACATGCTCATATACATCTAGGAAGACTAAAGTAAGATCTTCCTCATTGGAATCTTATACTTTCTTAACATTGTGGCATGGGGTTAAAAATGCATTTCAGTATCACATGGACCAAGTGAACTTATTCTATGCATCCTCATATTTAATTTCACCATTACAACTCATTTCAATCTCAAAAACATGCTTTTAGCCCATGGAAACCAAAAAGAGGTGTGAAGCATGCATGTTCATTTTCGGCAGATTTGGCCTCATTTCTGGGCAAAGTTCAGAAATTCATAACTAAATATAGAAAAATAGAAAACATGCACTCTTGGTCATTCTAGAAAGTTAGGATGTCTACTTCATACTAAAAATATGTAGAAATCTTAGAATCACACACACAAAGCGTTTGACATCCGAAATCATCTGAAGGTCGGAGGGGGTTCTGATACTGTCACAGTTTACTGATATGAACTTCAAAAATATCTAACTAATTCCACAAAAATCCACTACATGCAAATGATACCACTATGGAAATATGTGTATGTTAACTAGAGAGAAAAAATATCTCCAGATCATTTCATCAAACCAAACTCTCAAAAATCGATAGAATAATACCTCGGGTCTGGCAATATGACTGATACTAGGCAGAACCTTTGAAAATGCATATCTTCCTCTCTAGACCTCCAAATGAGGTTCTTCCAATTTCTACAAGTCACTGTACTGTCTAGTTTCTGCCCATAAAATTTTGTAGCCATTGGACTACGTTTGCCCCTCGGATGACACAATTCCACAACTGACCAAATGAACAGTGTTTATGAAAATCCGAATTTCTGATACCAACTTTGAAAAATCATAGAAAATTCTACAAACCTCCAAATGACTTGATCTTTAGTTTCCCAAAAAGCTCTAAACAAGATCTAGTCACATGCCAAATTTCAAGGCAAGGAGAGGTCATTTGGTTAGACTTGGATATCATGGGCAAAGTAACCTATTTCTTGTGTTCAAAGAGGGCTAATGGGGTCCAACTTTGCTTCTCCTACCTCTAAGGCTCTATGAGCACGTGAGAAAGCATCAATCTAGGCTATCAAACATGGATCAAGTGTCTAACAACCTAGATTTGCAAAACTCACTCTCCCACACCAACATATACATCCATGTGGGCAATACTAAGATCTTGCCATTCATTACCATTCATTCCAAAACTTGCTACATCATACACTATAAGTTTCATTCTCATACATATACATTAAGTGCATCCATTTACAAGTGCTACATCATGTACATCATTAAATTACATCCCTTGACTTAACTACAAAATGGTGACAACATGGCTCTTTACAATTTCTTCACCAAAGTCCCTAGCTTCAAGCTTGATGGCTCCCATCTCTTGTCTCACTTGGTCCACCTAGCATGTTGGAATGGTGGAGAGGGGGAGTGAGATTCAAAGAATCTCAATAGCTCATCTCTCATTCAAACATACATAAAGCATGCAAACAAGTCTCACAATTTATGCATGGGTATATTAGCATGTGAAATCATAAGAAAAGTATTTTCAACATTTGAGTAGGCTATACATAACATACCGAAGCTTGCCAAGCAAATGGATTAGCCCCACCCATTCACTTGTGGATTTTGGACTTACCTCACCCATTTTTTAAGAGGTCCTTAGACTCAACCTTACTCTTGGGAGTCAACCTCACTTTTGGGAGACTCTTTACTTTGTCTCAACTAACTTTAGGGTTCTTGGCTCATCCTCACCATGGCTAAATAGTTGTTGGCTTTTCCATACTCAAGAAAACCCAAGAAATCACATAAAACATCATTGAAATACATGAGGCATCATCATGCTAGCATACTTTTCATGGTTTGAAAACATACATATACACATGTAAGACAATGTAAACACACATCTATGTATGAGAGAAGGTGGAGAGAGCTACCTTATTGGCTATTCACAAACTTTTCCTTTCAATTTGTCTCCTCCCTTGTTGGTTTCACAATCAACTTTAGATGGGAGTGCTTGAGCCTAACCACACAAGAAGCATGGAATTATTCTCTTGACACTTTATTCATGAAGAGAAACTAGGGTTTCTCTCTCTAGAATTCTACTAACTCTCCTTCTTCTCTCAAGCTCTCAAAAAAGGAAGTAAGAGGAAGAAGTAAGGATATGTGATTCTTGGTCTTCTTCAAGAGGGGTTTTCTACTCTCCCTCTTCTGGACCAAGCTCAAAACCCAACTACTTCTACTAACCAAACTATAGGAAGAGAGGGTAAGGAAAGAAGATCAATATTCTAAGAGAAAAGCCATGGAAAACCTTACCTTTTCTTGTTCTTCCTTCCTTCTCTAGGTTTCTCTCTCTCTCCTCCACCCTTTTCTCTATCTTTGAGGGAGCTTAAGTAGGTTAGAAGGAGAAGAAATGAATTGGGGCATTTTATTAAGTCAAATCCTCTTTTTTCACGCTTTTCCTGACTAACCCTCGCTATAGCGAGCCATAACCCTCGCTACAGCGAGCTTGTGTTAGTCCCAGACCCTTGCCTTTGCTATAGCGCACACTACGGCGAGCAATGCCCTGGTTTTTGTATGGGGTGCCTGCACTCGCTATAGCTAAAAGTATTTTCACTATAGCGAGAAGGCACTCTTGCTATAGCTAGACCATTTCTCGCTATAGCGAACAGATACATTCGCTATAGCTAGACTGTAGCTAGCAGACTTAAAAAATTTTTAACCTTTCAAAAATTTTTAGCTTTCTTCTTTTTCTTTTCTTTTCTTTCTTTTTTTTTTGGTTGTTACACAAGGTGGTAGGCTTCTATTACCTTGCTCTCTTAGTCCACCTAGCATGTTAGAACATTAGAGAGGAAGGGATGAGATTCAAAGAAATAGCTCATCTCCCATTCAATCATACATAATGAATGCAAACGAGTCTTATAAATGTATGTATGATCATGTTAACATGTACAAACATTCAAGAGACATCTTCATTATTTGAGAAAGTCATACATAGTATACAAAGACTTGCTAAGCAAGTGGATTGGCCTCACCTAATTTCTTGTAAATTTTGTGTAATATCATAATATCTTAACTCCAATTCATCTCCCTCTAGGCTTGATTCCATATGATTTTCCAGAAAAATGACCGAAACCGTGGTATTTTACTACTTTAAGTCAGGGTTTAACCGGTCACATTTTGTCCCGTGGGTCCCGTGAACCCATCATTCCCACTCTCTACTCAAACGCCATTTATACCACTTGTACATAGCCTCAAACAACTCACAAACCACGGATATGAAGCCAAAAACCAAGAAAATGCAATTTCTCAAATGAGCCCATAAATCAGATTTTTGGCTCTACTTTGGAAAATCATAACTAATTCTAGAAAAATGAAAATCAAGTAAATCATAGCTCTCTGGAAATATTTGGATGTCATATTCACAATAAAATTAACTCCCAACCATAATCTCAACATTTAGACTATCATTGACATCGAAATAGGAACAGATATCCGGCTGCCCCTGATAGTGGTGCTGTTTACTGTCATGAACTTTGAAAATCCGTAATTAATTCTAAAAAACTCCAATCTGGGAAAACTATACCAATTTGAAAAGCTACAGATGCTAGCTAGAGGAAAAAAATAAGTCCAGATCAGTTCAGGAGCTCTTGGACCTCGAAAACCGATGGAACAGTAACGAAGGTCTAAAGCCTCCCTAATGCTGATACAGAACTTCAGCAAGTCGTTTCTCTCTCTACAGACATCCAATTGAGGTGCTTCTAGTTGATATAGGTCACTGTGGATATCTAGTTTATGCTCATAAAATTTCATGACAATCGGACACCATTTGGTCTATGGATGACATGGTTTCATTTTCGGATTTTTGCACAGTACCATGACCAAACCATTGAAATTTTTCAACTTCAACAATTCACCAAATATTCTCTAGACCTCCAAATATTACCCACTTTAGCTTCTCAAGAAGCTCTCAATAGACTCTAGAGACATACCAAATTCCATACCAAGGAGAGCTCATCAGGTCATACTTTGACGGAGTTCACCCAATTTGCGATTTTGGCACCCCATGTGGTTCAAAATGGGTCTAAATGACCTCCCACATGCTCTAACCTCTTTTGGGCAAGCTTGAAAGTACAATCATAGCATATATGAAATTTCTAAGTGACCCAAAACATCATACATTTCAAATCACTATGCTATGAAAGAAAATACATCAATTCATATAAGTCTCAAAAGGGCCAAATTCTACATTCTCATTACTTTAGCTCTTTACACAATCCATACATCATTTGTACATGTGTCTACATATGCTCCCACATTTAAAACTCAAAAATAATAGGTGCATCTTCATTTTGACACCTTATACAACAAAATAACCAGAAGAACTATACATCTTCCTAAATGTACTCTACTAGGCTCCATGAGGTATGCTCGACTCTCCTTGAACTCCACCTGGATATTAAGATGGGAGAGGGAAGGGGGGTGAGATTCGGGAGAATCTCAATAGCTCATACTCATTCAAAATGCAATCAAGACATATAAACTAGTCAAGCATGCACACACAAGTCACAATAACACAACAGATGTATTTCATGCCATGAATATCATGTCAATGCCAAGAATAGGCTCTAGGGACTTTCGGTCTAGCCTCACCTGACCTTTTGAGACTTTTGGATTGGCCTCACCCTTAGTTTAGGGAATTTTGGCTCCACCTCACCCGTCTCAAGGGACTTTCGGCACCACCTCACCCGAGCAATTTACACAATTCATATCATAAGCATATTGGTACCAATGCATCAAGGCAACATCAATGGCATATCTCATCATACAAGCACATACACAACATACAATGACTATTACACATCCAAGAATGCAACAAGAAGGAGTAGAGAGCTACCTTATCGGATAACACAAGTCTTCCCTTTCAATTTATCTTCTCCCTTCTTGATTTCACACTCACAACTAGATGGAGTTGCTTCCTTTGAGCCCAGGCACAACAAAGAGCACCAAATCATTCTCTCATAACTCAATTAAGTACTCATAAGGCTAAAGGGGCTCTTCACCGAAACAAACCCCTACTGCCCATGTAAGAAGCTAGGGATTCTCTCTCTAGAACTCTACTCATTCTCCTTCCTCTCTCAAGCTCTCAAAGAAGAAAGCAAGGAAGAAGAAATGAAGATATATGAGTTCTACCCTTCTTCTAGAGTAGTTTTCCCACTTCCCTCTTCTGAACCAAACCCAAATCAACTTCTAAAACCATAGAAAGAGAGGGCCAAAGGAGGAGAACAACATGCTAAGGAGAAAAGCTATGAAAATCTAAAGATTACTCACCTCTTTGCTTGGTCTCCTTGCTTCTCTAGGTCTCTCTCTCTCTCCACAGCTCTTTTCTCTCTCCTTGGTCAAAGCTTAGGTCAGTTCTAAGATAAAGGAAAGTTTGGAAGCTTTTAAAAAGTCAAAATCTCTCTTTTTACGCTTTTTCAGACTCACCCTCGCTATAGCGAGCCATAACCCTCGCTACGGCGAGTTCGTGTCAGTCCCAGACCTTTGCCTTCGCTATAGCTCTCGCTACGGCAAGCAACTCCTTGGATTTTGTATGGGATGCCCGCACTCGCTATAGCTAGAAGCATTTTCGCTATGGCGAGAAGGCATTCTCGCTATAGCTAGCCCATTTCTCGCTATAGCGAACAAGTACATTCGCTATAGCTAGGCTGTAGCTAGCAGACTTAGAAAATTTTCAGCCTTCGAAAATTTTCAGCTTTTCTTTTCTTTCCCTTTTCTTTTCTCTTTTCTTTTCTTTTTCTTTTTCTGGTTGTTACATGTTGGACTTGCCTCACCCATTCTTTAAGAGATTCTTGGTCTCAACCATGCTCTTGGGAGCCCATCTTACTTTTGGGAAACTCTTTGCTTTATTTCAACCAATCTCAAGGGTTCTTGGCTTCACTATACTCATGCAAACCCAAGCACACATCATAATTTCATTTAAAAACATAATATGTCATCATGAAATCATAGTATATAAAATCATGTTAGCATACTTTTCATGGCTTGAAAATACGTATACATGCATTCTAAGACAAGCTAAGCACACATCCATATATGAAAGAAAGTGGAGAGAGCTACCTTGTACACAATTACACACTTTTTCTCTTGAATCTCCCTTCCTTGCTTCGGCCACACACACAAAAAAGTGTGGGGAAGATTTCTCTTGGCCTAAATACAATTCATGGAAGCTAATTAGGTTAATGAACTCAATTCTAAGGTCACACACTCACTTAGACACTAGCTTAGCTTATAACCTCATTATGGTTCCATAATTGCACCTAATGAAACAAAACCCCTCAAATAAATTCTAGGCTCTATTTTTTCCTTTTAAATATGATTCTTGACTCCTTTTAAGCCTCTTGGAGTCATCACACAATTAAAACCAAGAGTCTAACTACATATTATTTCTTTAGGTCATAATATAGAACATAAAGCACTAACTCACTTTCTATGGGTTCTAAATTTTTTCCAAGGCCTCTCCTCATTTTCACTCATCATATATGACTCAAGAATGGGCTTAAAAAAATTTAAAACTCTCCCTAGGTGTCTCATCCCCTTTAGGCCAAGCCTATGTCTCCTTTTGGCCTCCATATAGTTTGCTTTGTTTTCTACATGAAAGATGCATATGGGGAGACTCCTAGGGATCTTAGGAACTCATTTAAACATTCATTTAGACTTAGGAATAACCATATCAAATCAGATTTTCAAAGGAACCCATGAAAACTTAGGTTTGGTACCTTGAAAATCCATGGTCTTTTCTTGAATTTCTTTGCATATTCTTCCTCTCCTCCCTTAAATTCATAGAATTCACTCTTGGTTCCCCTCAAAATTCTAGCCCTCTAGCATTTACATACATGGGGCAAAATATGGAGAAGAGGGGGGAGGAGTACCTACCATAGGGTGCAAGATTTACCTTGTTTTCTTACTTTTTCTCACTTGAATCTTGCTTTCTCCAAACTCCTCTTTTCAAATCCGAATTTTCCCCTATGTTTCTCCCTTAAAATAGATTTGTAAACTTCATTTTAATCAAAGCAAGCAAAGGAGAATGGAGGAAAAGAGGCTTGGATGGAAGAAAGCATGAAAAACTACTAAATTCCCTTACCTTAAAGCTTGAATTTCTCCTCCTCTTGCTCTTCCTTTTGGGCACCACTCTCCCTAGGGTTTTTCTCTGGTTTGAGGTAGAAAAATAATGGGCTGAATGAGGGAGGAGATGAGGTGCCACTTATATATATGTGGGAGGAGGAAGACTTTTCAAAAATTCTCATTTTGCCCTTCGTTTTTGGAATTTTTGTTTCTAATTCATTTTAGCTCCTTTTCTAGAATCATATTTTCCATTATAAAATTTAGGTTCTTAATTTAGTAAAATACTTTTAGAATCATTCAAATTAGAGCTAAGACCTTCCCGAACGAATCTATCAAAGTTCAAGTATACTGACATTGGAAAACATCCACCAGAGGGACTTTAGTTGTTCTGGGCCTTCCCATAATTTTCAGGGCCTTTGAGAATCTTGAGGGACTCAAAAATTTTATTTAAAAAGCCTTCCTATGTGAATTCCAAAATTTGCTCAAAATTAAGAAAATGCCATTACGTTTCGTAAGTTTTCCGTAAGAAATTATTTTTTATTCTAACTCTATTTTTCTCTCTGTCTAAGCCTAGGATTTTTATTTTTAGGAGTCTAGAATACTTTCCAATTTTTTTGAGACCTTAACTACATCATTTCGAGGGACTTCCTTTTATATCCGATGAGTTTTGTTCGTTTACGGAGAAACTGTCCGTTATGTTCCTTTTATATCAGGACCTTAACTACATCTAAAATGTTACCATGTGACTTATCAAAGAGAGAACATGGTGAGAGAGGACAAGAGGGGCTATAAAACATTCCAAATATAGCACAAGCACCTAAACTTATTATAACATCATCTAAAGCATTAAATCACAATAAAGTAGCAAACTTCAATTTTCATCATTAGAGAGCATCCAATCTTACAAAGAGAAAATGATAACAAATCAAAAAGGAGAGAAAAAGAGTATATATGCTCATGATACTTAATAGGAGAAGGTGTCATACTAGATTTTTGGCTTGGAATATACCTCAGGCTCCTTCTTTCCTAGTTTTTCTTCCTTGTTGTGCGGCTTCTCTCTATCTCTCTTTGCTTTTAGTTCTAATAGAAGAAATATAAGGAAGAGAATGGATGGAATAAATAGAAATGCCTTGCAAATATGTAACACCATAGTGATCGAGTCTTTCTTTCTCACAAACAAGCCTTATACATAGATCCAAGGAAAAATGCAATAAACTAATGCATTATTTATGCGTTACGTAAAACCCTTATTGTCCATTTTATGCCATATGGATCATATAAACTCATTTATATCATTCTTTACTCCAAATACATTCATACAAGTTAGAACCATCATAAAAAATTCCACTATTCCTAAGTTTTAAAGCCCCACACTAGAAAAAAAAAAAACAAGTTGGCCACAAGTTCCAGTTTTTAGCTTTTTGTCATCAACTTTGAAAATTTATAATCAAATCTAGAAAAATCAAAATCAAGTAAATGATAGCTTTTTGAAAATATATGAATGTCAACTATAGGTTAAAAATCATTCTAGCCATGAAGACATCAATTGGACCATGATTAACAATAGAAAAACACCAAAGGTCCAGCTACCTAGGTTTGCTATCATAGGTTACTGATATAAACTTTAAAAATTCATAACTAATTTTAGAAAAAAAAAAGCCAAAAAACCATGCTATTCTAGAAAACTATGGATGTCTACTAGAGGCTAAAAATAACTCCAAACCAAAATAGACACGTTTAGCCCATGAAGATTTGTGGAATAGTATCAAAGGGCTTGCCACGTCCCTAATACTGTCATGAAACTTCAAAAAATTAGTTCTCCCTCTACAAAGCTTCAAATGGGATGATCTCTATGGCTATGGAAAGCTTATGATTTTTAGTTTATGCCTATAAAATTTTATAGCCATTAGATATCATTTGACCCACAGATAACATAAGGAAAGGAACTAACCAAATGAATAGTGTGCCTAGCCATTCTGGGTCTTTTTCCCAAATTTGAAAAATAATAATGAATTCTCTAGAGTTTCAAATTGGGTGCTCCTTATCTCTATAGAAATCCCTAGAGGAAACCTACTTGGTGGCCAAATTTCATGGGAAAACTTACTCATTTGGTCAAATTTTGGTTTAGCACACATAATGGTCCAATTTAATGTTCAAGATGGTGCATTAAGGGGTCAAATGGCTTTCTTAACCATCTATGGCTACTTGGGCACGTCTAAAACCACATAAACAACCTAGGGGGACATGCCATTTGATTTTAAATATCATGGAGCTCATTTCCACTATGCTACATGCAATCATACACATTAGAAGCATATCATACCAAGGGCATTGGGCGGCAAAATCACACATATTCATTTATATGAACCTAAAATCATTATATACATCATGTCTACATATATTGGAGTATGATCAAGTGTCTACATCATAAATACAACATGTAATTACAATTCTTGACAACAAAAAGCTATCAAAAAGACTATGTCACTACCCCATTGTCAAGCTTTTGCTCTTTAAGGTTGATGGCTCCCATTTCTTGGTCCACTTGGCTCTCTTAGACATGGCTAGATATTAGAAGAAAAGAGTGAGATTCTAAGAATCCCAATAGCTCTTAACCTTTTCAATCATACATAATAGCCATATTTTCAAGTCCAAGAATACATATATGAACATTAAGCTAGTAGTAACTATACATGAATTCATTTTCATATGCAAGAAACTCATACATATCATACATTGGCTTTCAAGAGCATTGGTTTAGTATCACCTCCTTTTCTTAAAACTTTTAGACTTGCCTCACCCATTTTCAAGGAACTTTTGATTAAGCCTCACTCTTCTTGAGACTTCTGGCTTTGTCTTACCCAATCCTAAGAACTTTTGGCTTATCTTCACTTTTGTTAAGGGACCTTTAGTTTCATCGAGCTCATTCAAGACATAACATATTCATAAAACATATTTTATGCACATAATAGTACCATGGCATTTAGAAAATAACTATACACATTTCTCATTGCATAAACATACATACACACATCCAAAGACAAGAAAACAACTAAGAATGTATGAGAGAAAGATTAGAGAGTTACCTTTAAAACAAAACACAAGTCTTTCCCTTAATTTTTCTTCCCTCTCGAGGCCACACACTTGCAATGAGGTGGGACTTAGTTCTTTTGGCCTAGACATATCAAATGGGATCTAATTACATTCTTGAAATAAACTTTAACACCACACACCCTCTAGGGAAGCCTACTTTGTCCTAGAGTTTAATTATGGTTCCATAAAGCACTTAATGAATCAACCATAATAATTCTTGATCTTGGTCCCATTTTCTCCTTTAATCTATGACTTTTGACTTCATTTAGACTCCTTGGAGCCATTACATGCTCATTTTGAGGAGCCTAACTAGGAGTTGTTTCATTATGCCACATTATGGAGCCTACACCTCTAACTCTTAATCTATGGCTTGTAAAATTTTTCCAAGGCTTCCTTTCATACTCTTTTAACATATATATTCTCAATCTAAGTTTAGAAAAATTTAAAACACTTCCTAGGTGCTTCCTTTTAGTTAGGCCGAGACATATACATACACTTGAGCACCCAAGGACTTTTCTTTGTTTCCTTGGAGGAAGAGTCACTTGGGATGGTTCCTTGGGGTCTTAGGGACTCAATTAAACCCTTAAATAAGCTAGAATATTCTTTGAGAAAGTCAAATTTTATCAAGTGTTCAAGAATCTCTAGCATTGCTATTTTGAATTCTAAGGGTTTTCCTTTAGGTTTCTTTGCATTTATTAACTTCCCACACTCTAAATCTTAGGTTTCATGCTTGGTTTAGGTCAAAATTATCTCCCTCTTGCAAGCTCTCAAGGTGGCTGAACCAAGCACAAAAGAAGCAATGAGGAGAAAGCAACAAAAGCAAAGATATTTACTTTGATTCCTTGGCTTCTTCAAAGCCTCTTTTACTTGGTATAGGCTTCTTTTTCAAAGTCTAACCTTCTCCCTCTAAATCACACCCAAAACAAACCCATATCATTCACCAAAACCATGGAAAGAAAGGTGGGAAGGAGGAGAATAACTTTAATGAAGGAAGAAGCTTGAAATTCTAAGTTTTTTCCTTACCTTTTTCCTTGAGTTTTCCTCTTCTTCTTCTCCTCCCTAGGTGCGTCTCTCTTTGTGGTCTCTTCCTCTATTTTGGGTAGAAGGTGAGTTGGTTAAATGGGAGAGGAGAAAAGTAACATTCTTTATGGAAGAGAAAAAGTCATTTAAAGCACTTTTTAACTTTGCGTTTTAGTCCCCTTCCTTGGTTCCTTTCATTTACGCTCAATTCTACTCCTTTTTAAAATTCATCTTTTCCATTATAATATTTAGGCTCTAACTTATAAATTAGCTTTAGTTTCACTCAAATTAGATTTAAAACCATTCTAAATTGTACAATCAACTGATGGCCAAAATCACTTACTGGAAGGGTTTCAACTGTTCTGGGAATTTTCATAGTTTTTAGAACCTTTGAGAACCTTGGAAAGTTCAAATTTCTTGTTTAAAAAGTCATCTTGTGAATTTTCCAAAATTAACAAAAATTATAAAAATGCTCCACTTTCTTTCACAAACTTTTCTAGCTCATCTGCCTTGGATTTCTGGGCATCTAAGACCTTAAATCTTCATTTTTCATTATTTAAAATTTTATTCTAATTTCATTTGGCCCCAACTTATTTATTTTAGGGGCCTTACTTTTAAAACTGACTCATTTCAATGTTTTTACGAACAACCTGATGTTGTAGAATATGTGGCATATACATTCACCTAAGCTTATGCCTATGTTTTCAAGTCACTAACTTTGTGAGGAAGTCAATGACTTGACCTTTTGGCAAATGAATTTTATTTGAATTTGGTTAATACTAGGTATAAAATTTATTTCCATTTATAAAAATATGTATATTAAAATTTTTAACTTGTCATGTTTGTAATTATGATAACATTCATTTATTGGGGAAAATTACTTTTTGGCCTAAGATAAAATTGCATTTAGGTCTTGCTAAAATTCCATTCTAGTCCCATGAAAATTACACATTTTTGCCTTAAACTTTTACTAACTATATTTTGACCTACTCACCTAAAAGCTTTTATTCCAAGTATTTATTTTATAATTTATCATAATTTTCTAATTACACTTTATTTTAAACAATTTATGAAAATTCTAGAAAATTCCTATTAAATTCCAAAAAATTTTCTTTATGTTTTGAAATATAAAACTCATTAAATCTCCCTTATTTGGTCTTATATTAATTCTTAATTATTTTCCTACTATTATTTAGTTTATTCTAAATTACTTAAATATTATTAAATAATTCCTAAAGGATGTTACATTCACCATGCAACCCATGTTGTCAAGGAAAAGTGGAAACAATTGATAACTATGTTGCTCTTTTAAACAACCATTGTAGTGTGATTAGAATGGATAGATGGCTTTGTTGGGTATAGTTGGGATTAAATTTAAATGATTTTGATAAATACTTGATAGTTGTGATTTGTTGGTATATTTGGAAATCTAAATGTGAATGAGTGTTTGCCATGTGAACTTGATCCAATAATTACTATTAAAGGGGTTGTTAACATGCTTAGTGCATTTTAGTTCATTAATGGTTAGATTTCAATTCATCTTGGTTTGGAAGGGAATAATGAATCTAGTGTGGAGAGTTGGTATTTTCCTAGATCAAATAAAAATTAATGTTGATGGCATGTTTGATGATGTAAGAAATTTGGGAGGGGTGGGAATCATAATGAAGATTGCAAAGGTTATGTTTTAGAAATGTATGGTGCACCCTATATTGCCTCTTTTGATTTTATGAGTGAAGTTTTTACATTGAGAAAGGAAATTTTGATGGCTCTTGAAATATGTTTAAAAGTGTTGTATTTTAAATCAAATTATAAAGCTTTGTTTACTACGATTAACAAGGGTGATAGTTGTTTGGATCGAAGGAGCTTGACAATTGTTGATAATATTATTCAGTTGAGAAAGAAGTTCTTATCCTTCCCTCTTGTTTGGATTTATAAAACTACTAATAAGGCAGCCAATTAGATTGCCAAGTCTACTACTAAAAGATGTGCCTTTTGGTTAAGAGATTCCCCCCTCATCTTCTCTTGAATCTATTTTAGTCCTATATATTGTTGCAAAGGAAGGAATTAATTGAAGTTCTTTTATTAGTCTTGTAATTTTTTTAGTTTACATTCTTTTTCTATATTTCTTTCTACATGGTACAGGTGTGTATGCTTGGTTTCTTTTCGTTTTATGGAATTGAATCTATTTTTTGCCAAATAAAAAAAAGGAAGGTCATTGTCATTTATTTGATTTAAAAAAAAAATTGGTTATGGGGCATAGTTGTGGGTAGATTTAATTCACAACCCTTAACTAATGGACAATAATTATTTTAATTTAAGATAAATTCAATCAAACAAATAAGTGGTTATGTGATGGTTGACTTTTTGAAATTATATTAGGTTGGTACAACTTATCCATACTAATTTTTGTAAAGATAATCATCTTTTGTGAAAAAGAAAATCAAATATATACCTATTTCAAAGTGGAGGAAATATAATTACCTTAGTATCTCAAGTTGATCAATTTTAAGATTTTTAAAAAATAGTAATAAATGTTGTTATAATTTATTTGTTGTCATGAAATTTCTTTTTTGTTTAATCAAAGTTATATAATGTGGTTTTTTATATAATCATGTAATCTATTTTAAGTTATATTTGAACTGAATCTTTAATTTTAGAAAATAATTATTTAATTTTAAAAAAAATTAATTCAACAAACACAAAATGGTTACTAATTAATACTAGCAATGTTAAGTATTTTGCATGTTTAAAATTTGTGGATAAAGAAAGAATAATGTATGTTCTAGAATGACCTATATCATACCAATATAATTAAGATCTCATAAAATTTCCATGGAAATTGAAAAGTGCATAGAAGTTATACCTAGAGTTTATGTCCCCCTAAAATTGAACCAATAACATGCATTTTGGGAGTTTTTACTTGACTATAATAAAGTGATTAATGGACATTAGAAGTGCTTTAAGGATTTCAATCAAATCAAACCTTGGGTTTATATGAGAAATTAAGCCTATCATAGTCAACGTTTATTGATATAACTATAGCTCTAGAATTTGGTACTCTTTGACCTATAATAGGCCAAATCAATAGGTACTTTAAAGATTGGATAAAATGTTTTGTAATTTTAAATAGATGAGTGTTCCCAAATTAATAAAGTACACGTTCTTCCTCTGGTTGGATCTAATCATGCTTTTTATTATTTCAATCAGAGCCCTTAAAAGAGCATGGCCATCATGTCTTTAAGTTAAAGATAATGTGGTTGACAAATCACTCTTTGTCATAGTGTTGGCTCCAAATAGGTTCTATTGCTTTCTAATTATTTATTTAGCTTTTTCTTTTCTAAGAAAACAAAAATATTCTCTTTATATGTATAAATCAATTTATTACAAAATAATGTCAACTAAACCTTTAACAGTAAAAATCTTAATTACTAAGAGTATCAAATGGCTCTATAATGCTTAAATATGAGTTTTCAACCTTTCAACTCAAATTCATGATTAAACATCTAATTCCATCAAGATAACATGCAAGTAAAGATTATAAAATTAATCATATGCTCATTTTGACTATGGAACACATAATAGAGCTTAAACTTTAAAAATTCATAACTTGAGATACATAACTATAATTAATGCAAATTAGGTGTCTTTACAAAGCTTACAATATGAACTTTCTACTATAAAAATTCCAAGTCAAAATGAGTCCATTTGGTCTCTCAAAAAATATGAAATGCAAGGTTGTATTAAAGTAAACAATAATAGGCCATGTTAACTTTTTAGGACCAACTTGAAAATTTGCTAAATATTCTATAAAGCTCTAAAAATTATGATTTTTGACTCTATAGAAAGCTAGAAATGTTCTTTAAATGCTCACCAAATTTCAATCCTAAATTTAATCATTAAAGTTGTTAAAGGTAAAAGGATATTTTATAGTTCAAATGATCAAAATTTTTGTTCCAATTAATATCAAATAAGTTCTAAAATGTCATTTCTCACCATTAGTAAATTTCAATCTACATATACATCATGTAGCAATGATTGATTGCATAAAATTTGCCTTGTATAAAAAATTCACTATCTCACATGTACAAATGCATGTAAACCATATAGGTATCCATACACTAAATCTTATTCTATCATCTCATACATACGTCTAATAGCTCTACAATTGTGGTCTAACTTTTAAAGATGTTTGCATTGGTCTACATAAATATATATACAGTATCATAGTCTAGGCCAATGTCTTGATGTAATAGACTTCTCTCCCTTATGAGAAGGACTAACATGTACTCCATAATGATAGTATAGGAAAAGAAGAGCTCTCATTAAGGGCTCATAATGAAAGTTCCCTGGCAAAAAGAAACTTAAAAGAGCCAAGAGAAGGGGAAGAAAAGGCCAGTTAGGAAGAATATCAGTGTGACAACCCTATCTTCTAAACATGGTAATTATAGTTAAATACACAATTAATAATTTATGATCAAGGTTTGGAGTTATTACGATCTATTACATTATGAAGATATAGGGAAATTTGAATATTGATGTTAGGGTCTTCACTAAACAACCACAAGCACAAAGAACGTATAAAAGAAATTATAATATCATGGGGGGTTTGTGATTCATCCATCCATCAGTTTCAATACACAAAAACCTCCCACAAGTGTTCCTATATTATTTCCTAGCATTACCATTGGAGAAATTGGGATTTCTAGGTTAAAGGTAGGAGCTTGGGGACCTGCGCCGTGACTTGAAACCTTCCCACCGCGGCTAAGTTAGGTACTAGAGCTCGAAAAATATGTTTTTCATATTGCGCAGTAGCCCAGACCTTCTGCGTCGCGGCTAAGTCACTTTGGGGAATCATTGGGCAATTCTCGCAAAATTCGCCGCGGCGAGTTAGACTATCGCCATGGCTAGCCTACGTGGTGCCATGGTGAAAATTTCTCCTGGGACTATTGTTCAAATTTCCATGATTCTTGCCTCGGCAGAAAACTCTTTCACCGTGGCGAGGCTCGTTACAACTAGCGCCGTGGTAGGACCTGTTGCACTGTGGTGAGGTTTCACTCTACCACCCTCCTGGGCAATTTTTTTTATACTGAGCCACGGTGAGATTCCTCAAGCCATGGCGCTCCTTGCCATTGTCACTCTTTAGGCCGTGGCGTGACTCCCTGCTGTAGCTACATCTCCCAAATTTCATCATAAGCACTCTAATTCTCTTCTTAGGAAGACCTTAGAACTACTTCCCTTTATTTTATATAACTCTAATGGTGTTTATCTACCTTATTTACACAGCTCTCTTACCATTTACCAATTCAAAACTTAAGTACTAATTCCTACTCATCCTACTACTATATGTAAGTAAATTCATAGATTACCAATAGCATAATTTCATAAGCTTTCAGCAATTATCATTCAAATATGCATTCCCTTAAAGATTTCATGCAACATTGATTCAAATCCATAATCTCATATATCCCGTGATAACATTCCCAATAGTAAACCATATCATGAATTCAAAAAAATTCATACATCAGATATTATAAGTTCATACATCCAAAACCAAGCTATATTGAGATTTAACTCCTTAATAAATACATTCCAACTACTCAAAATATAAACGCCTACACTTGGCAATACAGATACATGATGATGCTATACAAAGGTTAACAAAATTAGCATATACTCTATTTCACTCAAACCAAGTGTAGCTCCCCACACCAGGCCTCAACTCATGGATGTTCATCCACTTGTTTGCCCTTATCCTTACCCAAAGAACCTACACCTAAAATATTTAGCCCTTGAAACGAGATGAGATACGAATCTCAATAACCAAGGAAATTTCCATTCATATAATCCAATTTAATTAACATATACACATGAATCAAAATCAACATTAGAATCATATTAGTCATATTAACAAAGGAAATGGTTAGGCTACTATGATTACCATCCTATACTAGCAATCATAATTCAACATATTAAAGGTCAAAACACCAGGAGAGGCTCGTCCACAGCACCCACTCCTCAATGAGCACAACCAGGGTTCAGTGCATCTGGGGTTTGATAATAACCCGGTGTCTGATTGAAGCACATGCACGGGTGGCAGCTGCACCACAACTCCACCATGGACTTACAAGGTTTGAACACAATACAATAGATATCCAACTAATTCATTTAGCATTTCAAATCATTCATATACAGCAAATCTGAAATTAAAATAGATATATGCATAGAATTAATACAGTCCCGATTACCTCACTTGTAGACAATTTGTAAAAGCCACCAGTGGTACAAAATTCTCCCTACACTACAAGGTCCCAAAATTTGAAATGGAGGTGTCATCTACCAGAAACTTCAATATATCACCTTAAATCCTAAGCAAGTTTGTGAAAGATTAATACCCATACTATAATCTAATCATTAGGGTCTCAAAGCAGTAAAAATACCTAAAAAAAAAGAGTTTATACTTACTTAATGTTAGCCCTAGCCTCAACCTATGAAATTTCGCCATAGATACATTAAGTGGCAAGTTTCAGATTTGGGGTGTGGGTGAAAATACTCCAAATGAAAAAATAATCGGGTCAAATTAAAGAGAAAGATGAGAGAATTAAGTTATATAACTATTATCTTAGTTGAATCTTGTTCTAAAAGTGGGAAATGGTGATTTTCTTGCCCCAAACCCTAGTCTCCCTTCAAACCTTCGAATTTCTCTTTTGTGTTTTTGTGTTCTACAGAATGGGGGTGGCTGAGTTAGTTTCGGGGTTCAAGTTAGCTTTTTATGGGTTATGGGCTGCTCCAATGATCCAACTCCAAATGGGCTTCAGGCTTAAGCTTTGTTGGGCAGCTTTCTTGTGTTGGGCTATTGGGTTTTAATTGGATTGGGTCAAGTTTTAAGAGCTCAAAGGATTTGGGTTTGCACAAAGGTTATTGGGCCAATTATAAAAGCCTATAAAAGATTAATATTGGGCCTCTATTACATTGAATCAGATTGGGTCTGTACCTAACTTATTGGGCCTCCATTAGCCTCTTATCATGATCTCTTACATTAATTTGGGGCTAGGTGAAGTTTCTATCCCAATTAAATCTCAAACTCATATTAATAATTAATCTTTTTAAAATTCTCATTCACTTACCTTACTCGATTATTCCATATTAATTATTCTTAATTACCCTAAATTTATGATTAACACCTTAATTAATTTTGGAGTGTTACAATCAAAGAGACTACATGAGGTTGCACCTTTAAATTTTGAGGACGAAATTTATTTAAGGAGGGAAGAAATACAATATCCAGTTCTCTGAAAATATGAGAAAATGTGAGAAACATAACGTTCAGTTGCTCCATAAATGTACAAACTCACCGGATACAAAAGGAAGTTCCCCAAAAAGAAGGATTTGAGGTCCAATAAAATTAGAATAATATTCTAGACTTCAAATAATGATGATCTAAGACTAGAGATGCCCTAAAACGGAAGTCAAAATAATCAGACAGAATTTAACAAAAATGCAACAAAACATAATTACATTTTGTAATTTTGGGCACTTTCTAGAAAACTCAAAGGAGGGAGTTTTTGTAACACATACTTCTAAAACTCAACTTATGCAATTTACATGCCTTATATCATGCTAGTTTTATGGAAAGCAACATAATAGCATAAGAAGTCATAAGTTAAGATGTATTTCTTTACGAGTAAAAATTCTTCTTTTGGTATCTCGTGGTTTATATGGACTCATTCAACTCAATCTCATATTTAATTACACTAATATAACTCAATACCATTACCAAAAGTGGCCTAGAACTTGTGCAAGTGAAAGAAACACATAAAATCCCATAGTGTAGCCTTGGCCAAAATTGCATATTTTCTATCACAAACTTTGAAAAATCATAATTAATTTTGTAGAGCTCTGATTTGTCTAAACTTTATCTTCCCAAAAAGCTCTCAATGAGCTCTGTGTATCTGCCAAATTTGATGGGAAAATTTATCTATTTAGTCAGCTTATGCTATAGGGTTCCAATTTAGTCATTTTTATGGTCTTAACTAGCATCAAAGTGTCCAATTTTGCTTCACAAGTTTGTGTGGCCACTTGTGTAACACTATAATTTTTAGTTCATATCCATCATCTCTTACATGTTCATGTGATATATAGTAAGAAGAAAGTGAGAAATTCCATTGAAATAATACACTTTCTTGTGTTGTATCATGATTAAAAATTCATTCTGGTGTCACATGGACCATGTGAGCTCATACTATACATCATCATATTTAATTGCATTATTACAACTCATTTGCATCATAAAAGCATGCTTACAATCCATGGAAACCGAAAAGAGACATGGGAAATGGGTATTCATTCTCGGCCAGAATTGGCCTTAGTTCTGGGCAAACTTTGGAAAATTATAACTAAACTTAAAAAAATCAAAATCATGAAATATTGGTCATTCTGGAAAGCTTGGGTTGTCTACTTTATGTTAAAAATATGTACAAGTCATAACATCCCACACACAGGGTGTTTGACATGCGAAATGTTCTAGAGGTTGAACTGGATCCTAATGCTATCATAGTTTACTAATATGAACTTCAAAAATGTGTAATTAATTTCAAAAAAATCCAATCCATAAAAATGATATCAATTTGGAAAGATGTGGATGTTAAATAAAGGAAAAAAATATCTCTAGATTAGTTCATCAAGCTCAGATCTCAGAAATTGATGGAATAGTACTTCTCGTCGGGCAAGGTTACTGATACTGGATAGAAATTTTAAAAATTCATATCTCCCTCTCTAGACCTCCAAATGAGGTTCTTCTAGTTGGTACAAGTTACTGTGATTTCCTAGTTTATCTATATAAAATTTCATGACAAGTGAATATTATTTGAGTGTCATGTGACAGAAAACATTTTCAGACCATTGTAACAGTGCATCAAACCATTTCTATAAATTTTGTCAACTTTGGAAAATCACCAAATATTCTGTAAACTTTCAAAAATTATGAACTTTAGCTTTCCAAAAATATCTCAATGAGAGCTAATTGCATGCCAAATCTCATATCAATACTAACTCATTTGGCCAAAAAGGAACATAGGGTTCCATAATAGTTAATTTTGGCTCCATATAAGGTACCAAAGTTGCTAAATGGATTCCCCTTGGTCTTGGCACTATTTGGGCAGCTAAATTAAGTCTCAAATTTACTTTTAGACTTTACCAAAATGTGCCAAGACCATGGGGAATCCATTTAGTGACTTTGATACCCTATATGGAGCCAAAATTGACCATTATGGAACCCTATATCCCTTTTTGGCCAAATGAGTTAGTATTGATTTGAGATTTGGCATGAAATTAGGTCTTATTGAGAGATTTTTGGGAAGATAAAGTTTATATTTTTCAGAAGTCTACAGAATATTTGGTGATTTTCCAAAGTTGGTAAAATTTATGGAAATGGTCTGATGCACTGTTACAATGGTCCGAAAATGTTTTATGTCATATGAGACTCAAATGATATCCACTTGCTATGAAATTTTATACAGAGAAACTAAAAAATCACAATGACTTGGGTCAACTAGAAGCACCTCATTTAGAGGTCTAGAGAGGGAGATATAAATTTTTAAAGTTTCTGTCCAGTATCAGTAACCTTGCCTGACCAAAAGTACTGTTCCATCGATTTATGAGATCTAGGCTTAATGAACTAATCTGGAGATATTTTTCCCACTATTTGACATCCACATCTTTCCATATTGGTATCATTTGTATGGATTGGATTTTTTTGAAATTAATTGGACATTTTTGAAGTTCATATCAGTAAATTGTGATAACATTAGGACTCAGTCCGACCTCCAGACTATTTCACATGTCAAATGCCCTGTTTGTGGGATGTTATGACTTGTACATATTTTTAGCATGAAGTAGACATCCCAAGATTTCTAGAATGACCAAGATTGCATAATTTTGATTTTTCTATATTTAGTTATGATTTTCCAAAATTTACCCAAAACTAAGGCCAATTCTGGCTGAGAATGAATACCCATTTCTCATGTCTCTTTTTGGTTTCCATGGATTGTAAGCATGATTTTATGATGAAAATGAGTTGTAATAATGTAATTAAATATGAGGATATATAGTATAAGCTCACATGGTCCATGTGATACCAGAATGAATTTTTAATCATGACGCAACGCAAGAAAGTGTATTATTTCAATGAAATTTCTCACTTTCTTCTTACTATATATCACATGAACATGTAAGAGATGATGGATATGAACTAAAAATTATGGTGTTACATTTATTGGTATCAGGGAAAAGTTCCAAGCTCTCTCAGAGTGGATCTGGCTTGAGGATGTAACAATCAGGCCTTGTAAAGGGCTTGTATAGCTATAAAAAGTCATATATGAGACATATTGGGTGTATGAGAATAGTTGTGGCTTTGTTTATGATGAGTAAGTTGTAGAATGGTCTTAGAGTTGTTAGTGGATACTAGGAAAGAATGGCCTCTAGAGTAGCTTGAGCAGAGTTGAGTGATTCGACGGTTAGAACTTGATGAGATGTGATAGCTTGCCGGGATCAGTGGAAAGCCATAGATGTAAATGATGAGAAATGATCTTGTTGATATGAAGAGGCTTACTAAAGAGAGTGTGTGAGGCCTAATTTTCCTTGGTAGTTATGCTCAGACCATTCCCAATTGTCTTGCATAACACAGAAACAAGTAATGATGCAGCGCGATGTGAGATCAGACTGCAGCTACACCAGACCAGTTTAGAAGGGAAGGAGAAAGAGAGTATCCCTTAGCCACAACACTCAATTGTCTAGATGAATTTTAGAGCCCAAGAGGCTAATTCCCTTAAGCCAAAGGTTAAGTTACAAGCTGCATCCTAGAGCCCTCACAACCAGAGGTGATAGCCAGCTATGCATGAACAAAGCAAGAGGTGGAACCCTTTAGCTTAATGATGGGCTAGATATAGAGGCAATGAGGCTCAGGTTGATAGCTAAAGATGAAATTCCAATCCCTAAAAAAATAAGCCAATCAAAGTTGTTAGCCGCGACCAATTATTCTAGAAAAGCCGCAAGGCAATCCAGAGAGTTCTTGTAACAACCAGAAAAAAAAAGAAAGAAAAGAAAAGAAACTGAAAATTTTGGAAGGGCTGAAAATTTTCTAAGTCTGCTAGCTACAGCCTAGCTATAGCGAATGTACTTGTTCGCTATAGCGAGAAATGGTCTAGCTATAGCGAGAGGCATTTCTCGCTATAGTGAGAGTGCCTTCTCGCTATAGCGAAAATACTTCTAGCTATAGTGAGTGTGTCACATTCCAAACTTCCTGTAACTGTTAGCATAACCCATATCAGTCCACTCAGTTAAATAGTATAGAAAGAAGGGATTTTAATTATTTTAATTACACCCATTTGACACCATCACCACACAAGAGCATAAGTGTAACACCATAATAACTTATCTCCAATTGATCTCCCTCTAGGCTTGATTCCATATGATTTCCTAGGAAAATGACCAAAACCGTGGTCTTTTACTACTTTAAGTCGGGGTTTAATCGGTCATATTTTGCCCCGTGGGTCTCGTGAACCCATCATTCACATTCTCTACTCAATTACCATTTATAAGACTTGTACATAGCCTCAAACAACTCATAAACCATGGGTATGAAGCCAAAAACCAAGAAAATATAATTTCTCAAATGAGCCCAAAATTCATATTTTTGGCTCTAACTTTGGAAAATCATAACTAATTCTATAAAAATGGGAATCAAGAAAATCATAGCTCTCTGGAAAGATTTGGATATTAAATTCACAATAAAAATAAATCATAACCACAATCTCAGTGTTTGGACCATCTTTGACATCGAAAAAGAGTCAGATGTTCGGCTGTTCCTGATACTGGTACAGTTTACTGTCATAAACTTCAAAAATTCGTAATTAATTCCAAAAAAATCCAATTGGGGAAAAATATACCAATTTGGAAAGCTACAGATGTTAACTAGAGGAAAAAAATAAGTCCAGATTAGTTCAGGAGCTCTTGGACCTCGAAAACTGATGGAACAGTAACAAAGGTCGGAAAGCTTCCCTGATGCTGATACAGAACTTCAGAAAGTCGTTTCTCTCTCTACAGACCTCCAATTGAGGTGCTTCCAGTTGGTATAGGTCACTGTGGATATCTAGTTTATGCTCATTAAATATCATGACAATTGGACACCATTTGGTCTATGAATGACATGGATTCATTTTCAGATTTATTGCACAGTACCATGACCAAACCATTAAAATTTCCCTAGACCTCCAAATATTACCCACTTTAGCTTTTCAAGAAGCTCTCAATAGACTCTAGAGGCATGCTAAATTTTATATCAAGAAGAGCTCATCTAGTCATACTTTGACGGAGCTCACAAAATTGGCGGTTTTAGCACCCAACATGGTTCAAAGTGGGTCCAAATGGCCTCCCGCATGCTCTAACATCTCTTGGGCAAGTTTGAAAGTACAAACATAGCATATATGAATAGCCCAGATGATCCAAGTCATCATACATTTCAAAATCACTATACTACGGAACAAAATGCACTATTTCATATAAGCCACAAAAAGGGCCAAATTCTACATTCTCCTTACTTTGGCTCTTTACACAGTTCATACATCATCTACACATATGTTTACATTTGCTCACATAATTACATCTAAAAAATAATAGGGGCATATTCATTTTGGCACCTCTTTACAACAAAAGAACCAAAATAACTACACAATTCTCTAAACATTCTCAACTAGACTCCTTGATGTGCACTTGATTCTCCTTGAGCTCTACCTAAGATGTTAAAATGGGGGAGGGAAGGGGTGAGATTCAGGGAATCTCAATAGCTCATACTCATTCAAGAAGCAATCAAGATATATAAACCAGTCAAAGCATGCAAACAAGTCACAATGACACAATATATGTGTTTCATGCCATGAAGAACATATCAATGCCAAGAATAGGCTCTAGGGACTTTCGGTCTAGCCTCACCCGAGTTTTAGGACTTTTGGATTGGCCTCACCCTTAGTTTAAGGACTTTTGGCTCCACCTCACTTGTCTCAAGGGACTTTCGGCACCACCTCACTCGAGCAATTTCCACAATTCATATCATAAGCATATTGGTACCAATGCATCAAGGCAACATCGAATGGCATATCTCATCATACAAGCATATACACCAACATACAATGACTATTACACATCCAAGAATGCAACAAGAAAGAGTAGAGAGCTACCTTATCGGCTAACACAAGCCTTCTCTTTCAATTTCTCTTCTCCCTTCTTGATTTCACACTCACAACTAGATGGAGTTATTTTCTTTGAGCCTAAGCACAACAAAGAGTATGGGATTATTCTCTCATAACTCAAATAAGTACTCACAAAGCTAAAGGGGCTCTTCATTGAAGCAAACCCCTACTACTCATGTAAGAAACTAGGGATTCTCTCTCTAGAATTCCACTCACTCTCCTTCCTCTCTCAAGCTCTCAAAAAGGAAAGCAAAGAAAAAGAAATGAAGCTACATGAGCTCTACCCTTCCTCAAGAGTGGTTTTCCACTTTCTCTCTTCTGAACTAACCCAAATCAATCACTAAAACCATAGAAAGAGAGGGCAAAGAGAGAAGAATAACATGCTAGGGAGAAAAGCTATGGAAATCTCAAGATTGCTTACCTCTTTGCTTGTTCTCCTTCCTTCTCTAGGTCTCTCTCTCTCTCCACAGCCCTTTTCTCTCTCTTAGTCGAAGCTTAGGTCGGTTTACAGAGAAAGGAAGAGTTTGAAAGTTTAAAAAGGTCAAAATCTCGCTTTTCACGCTTTTTCGGACTAACCCTCGCTATAGCGAGCCATAACCCTCGCTACGGCGAGCTCGTGTCAGTCCCAGACCTTCGCTTTCGCTATAGCGTACGCTACGGCGAGCTACGCTCTGGTTTTTGTATGGGATGCCTGCACTCGCTATAGCTAGAAGCATTTTCGCTATAGCAAGAAGGCACTCTCGCTATAGCTAGGCTATAGCGAACAGGTACATTCGCTATAACTAGGCTATAGCTAGCAGACTTAGAAAATTTTCAGCCTTCAAAAATTTTCAGCTTTTCTTTTCTTTCCCTTTTCTTTTCTCTTTTCTTTTCTTTTCTTTTTCTGGTTGTTACAATAAGCATTCACTTGGTCACTTGGCATTATGTTTAGTTATGGGGATTAGGCGTCATACACAATTTGTGTATTAGATGGAAGTGATGTAAATATACATATATATACTAATTGACCACGGCTTGCTTCTTCTTTAGATGTGGGAATTCACCAATGCCACCTCGTGCTTCCATGTGTAAGGTGTGTGAGTATATGTGTAGATGATGTTTGATTGCATTAAGGAAATATATTCAGCCGTGGTGGAGCTAGAAAGGAAGGGTGCATAAAACGAATGGCTTAAGTAATCTAAGATGAGGACACCTCATGCTTGCACCACCCACTTTCATATATATGTATATTAAATTGTGATTTGCTGGTGCCGTCTGTGCTGTGATAGTGGGAGTTAAATATTGCTTTAATATATATAGATTACATGAGAGTAAGATACATAGCTGCTGCCACCTAGCCACTTGCACTGATTCATGAAATTGTAATTTGCCTTCATGCCACCTAATAGCGGTGGAAAGCAGGAGCTGTCCATTGCATTAATTACCCTTCACTTTAACTCATTTTAGGCAGAGGGAAATAGGGGAAGGAAGGAAGAAATTTCGGACAGCCATAGGAGAGGAGAGGAGAGAAGGAAAAACCGAAGTACAAGGACTCCAAAAAAGAGGTAAGCTCCAAGTTGCTCCCTTGTTCTGGACTGGGATGTTTTGGCCTTGTAGAATTAGTTAGAAAAGGATTTTGAAGCCAAAATTTTTATAACAGGTTGTCCATCCCTCATACTTGAAATCTGTAAAATTATAGAATTTTTGGAACAAGGTAAATTAAAGAAAACAACCCACTAATTCAATTTAGCTTCTGTACGGAACAGCCTGGGGCTGATTTCATAAAGAATTTTGTTAATTGGGTAAACAAAGGAATTAGTGCATGAAAATTTGTGGGGAGGTAGCTAAGACATATCACGCCAGTTTTACAAAGTCTTAGAATTTTCTGGGCTCATTTGGTTGGATAGCAAAGCCAGAAACAGCAAGGGCAGTATACAGCGAGCTCAACTGAGGTAGTGACCAAAACAGTAGGAGTTTAGGGGCTATCCCTGGGAATTATTGAAAACTGTTTCTGTGGCTTATAATTAACATAATGAGGGGTCACTATGCCAATTTTTACGATTTTTAGAGGTCATTTAGTGGAGGAAAGAAATTTCACAAAAACAGGTCCGAAAATGTAGTTAAATTGAGACTGTGGTAGTTTTCATTCTTTTGCTGTTGTAGTGTGACTTTACATGGAAAATTGAGAATCCAGCTTGAAAATAAGGGCTAAGGACTTAGCTTTATAGAACTGGACCACACATGAATAACTTAGATAGTAACTAATGAATGAGAAGGAAAGGAAAACAAAGATGTGATTGTTTATAATTGGGAATTCCAATAGTTAACTAGCGAAAGGGGTTTAGGAATTTCGTATGGGGGATTAGTAATTTAATTGCAGTGTAAATATTAACCATGACTCATTCTTAATTAGTACAATGCATGATTGAAATTTAGGAAGGTCATTGGGACAACCCGAGCTAAGGAATAACGTGACAAAACGACAGTGACGAAACAGGTAGTTAACACTGTACTCACTTTGTTATTTATGTTAATGCACTAGATGAAATCCCGAAGTCCCTATACTATGTTTGGTTGCATGTATATCTACTAAGATGACTCTTTATGAGTACTATATTGCTGTTATTGGCCAATAACCGAAGTACAGTAGCCTAATGAATAAAAATATGCTGCTACGTAGCCTAACGAATGAAAATATGCTGCTACGTAGCCTAACGAATGAAAACATGCTGCTACGTAGCTTAACGAATAAAAACATGCTACTACGTAGCCTAACGAATGAGAATACGCTGCTATGGTAGCCTAAAGAATGAGAATGTGTTGCTGCCTAGCCTAACGAATGAGAACATGCTGCTACCTAGATATTACATGCTCCGACACCGAAGTATGCATCGAATGTATCCTGGATAGTAATCTGTGCTATATTTATATATGTGTTTCTTGAGTACATTGTTAGCTACTGAGATTTTATCTCACTATAAATTGACTATTTTACAGGTAATAACTATGCTACTAATGGAGCCAGATAAATAGAGAACGAACAAACTGACCCATAAATTACATATTGTCTGTAATTGGTCTTGTGAATCCTTTGAAGAACGGTTGAATGTAAAGTTTGACTCCAGTGAGGATGTAACATTGTAGTATTAATCTCTCTTTTGATTTGTATAAATATCATACATGAGATATCTACCGTAAGTTAATTGTGATGTTTATTAGGGCTACCGAACTCCCGGTACAAGTAAACTCCTATGTTTGCATTACATGAAATTGATTATGATAACCATGGGATTAGTTCTAGCACATTAGCATCATCAACTTATGGTTTTCTTGTGAAAATGATGAAGGTTGTCTAGGCATGACAATTATCTTTTTAGGTCTAGGACCTTGTTGACAGGATTTTGGACTCCACACTAAGGAAATTAAAGACCTTATCGACAGGATCTTGGATTTCGCCTTGTAAAACGTAAGACCTTGTCAACAAGGTCTTCTGTTAGTAGTACAAGATCCCTTCATATGGTAAGTTATAGTGTATGTAAAGTGTAGGTGTGACAGAGTGCGGGCACCCCATACAAAAACCAGGGCGTTGCTCGCCGTAGCGCACGCTGTAGCAAAGGTAGGGGTCTGGGACTGATACGAGCTCGCCGTAGTGAGGGTTATGGCTCGCTATAGTGAGGGTTAGTCCGAAAAAGTGTGAAAAAAGAGGATTTGACTTATTAAAATGCCCCAAGTCATTTCTTCTCCTTCCAACCAACTTAAGCTCCCTCTAAGACAGAGAAAAGGGCGAAGGAGAAAGAGAGAAGCCTAGAGGAGGAAGGAAGAACAAGAAAAGGTAAGGTTTTGCATGGCTTTTCTCTTAGGATATTGATCTTCTTTCCTTGCCCTCTCTTCCTATGGTTTGGTTAGTGGAAGTAGTTGGGTTTTGAGCTTGGTCCAGAAGAGGGAGAGTGGAAAAACCCCTCTTGAAGGAGACCAAAACTCACATATCCTTACTTCTTCCTCTTTGCCTTCCTTTTTGAGAGCTTGAGAGAGGAATGATAGTTGGTGAAGTTCTAGTGAGAGAAAGAACCCTAGCTCTTATATGTTTGGTAGGGTTTGCTATAAAGAAATCCCTAACTTTATGAATAAAGTGTTAAGAGAGTAATTCCATGCTCTTGTGTGTCTAGGATCAAGAGAAGCACTCCCATCTAGAGGTGATTGTGAAACCAACAAGGGAGGAGACAAATTGAAAGGGAAAGTTTGTGAATAGCCAATAAGGTAGCTCCCTCCACCTTCTCTCATGCATAGATGTGTGTTTACATTGTCTTACTTGTGTGTATGCATGTTTTAAACCATGAAAAATATGCTAGCATAATGATGCCTTATGTATTTCAATGATGTTTTATGTGATTGCTTTGCTTTGCTTAAGTATGGAAAAGTCACTAACCCTCTAGCCATGGCGAGGATGAGCCAAGAACCCTAAAGTTGGTTGAGACAAAGTAAAGAGTCTCTCAAAAGCGAGGTTGACTCCCAAGAGTAAGGGTTGAGTCTAAGGACCTCTTCAAGAATGGGTGAGGCAAGTCCAAAATCTACAAGTGAATGGGTGAGGCTAATCCACTTGCTTGGCAAGCTTTTGTATGATATGTATGGCCTATTCAAATGTTGAAAATGTTATTCTTATGATTTCACATGCTAATATGCCCATGCATATATTGTGAGACTTGTTTGCATACTTTATGTATGTTTGAATGAGAGATGAGCTATTGAGATTCTTTGAATCTCACTCCTCCTCTCCACCATCCTAACATGTTAGGTGGACCAAGTGAGATAAGAGATGTGAGCTATCAAGCTTGAAGCTAGAGAAAACGGCAATAAATTGTAAAAGAGTCATACGGTCACCATTTTGTAGTTAAGTTAAGAGATGTAATCTAATGATGTACATGATGTAGCACATATGAATACTTGTAAATAGATGTACTTAATGTATATATATGAGAATTGAACTTATAGTGCATGATGTAGCAAGTTTTGGAATGAATGTCAAGATCTTAGTATTGCCCACATGGGTGTATGTGTTAGTGTGGAAGAGTGAGTTTTTCAAATCTGGGTTGTTAGACATTTGAACCATGTTTAATGGCCTATGTTGATGCTTTCCCACGTGCTCATAAAGCCTTAGAGGTAGGAGAAGCAAAGTTGAACCCTTGAAGCCTCTTTGAACACAAGAAATAGGTCACTTTGCCAATGATGTCCAAGTCTGACCAAATGACCTCTCCTTGCCTTGAAATTTGGCATGTGACTATATCTTTTTTAGAGCTTTTTGGAAAACTAAAGATCAAGTCATTTGGAGGTCTGTAGAATTTTCTATGATTTTTCAAAGTTGGTATCAGAAATTTGGATTTTCATAAACACTGTTCATTTGGTCAGTTGTAGAATTGTGTCATCCGAGGGGCAAACGTGATCCAATGGCTACGAAATTTTATAGGCAGAAACTAGACAGTCACGGTGACTCTTAGCAACTGGAAGCACCTCATTTGGAGGTCTAGAGAGGAAGATATGCATTTTCGAAGGTTCTGCCCAGTATTAGTCATCTTGCCTGACCCGAGGTACTGTTCCATCGATTTCTGGGAGTTTGGCTTGATTAAATGATCTGGAGACATTTTTCCTCTATATTTAACATCCACATCTTTCCATAGTGGTTTCATTTGTATGCATTGTATTTTTTTAGAATTAGTTAGAAATTTTTGAACTTCATATCAGTAAACTGTGACAGTATCAGAACTCCCTCCGACCTTCAGATGATTTCGGATGTCAAACGCTTTGTGTGTGAGATTTTAAGACTTCTACATATTTTTAGTATGAAGTAGACATCCTAAGATTTACAGAATGACCAAGATCATATGTTTTCTATTTTTCTAAATTTAG
Organism: Erythrophleum ivorense; assembly: GCA_026724425.1. NCBI lineage: Eukaryota > Viridiplantae > Streptophyta > Magnoliopsida > Fabales > Fabaceae > Erythrophleum > Erythrophleum ivorense. The sequence continues at coordinate 463,844 of JAIUCV010000429.1, forward strand.
GTCTGAATTTCTAAACTTTGCCTAGAAATGAGGCCAAGCCTGGCCGAAAACGAACATGCATGTTTCATACCACTTTTTGGTTTCCATGGGCTAAAAGCATGTTTTTGAGATTGAAATGAGTTGTAATTGTGTAATTAAATATGAGGAAGCCTAGAATAAGCTCACACGGTCCATGTGACACTAAAGTGAATTTTTAACCATGATGCCATGTGAGAAAGTGTATGAACCCAATGAGGAAGACCTCACTTTATTCTTCCCATATCTCATATGAGCATGTAAGGCATGATAGGTATGAGCTAGAAATGATGGTGTTACATTTGTTGGTATCAGAGCGAAGGTTCAGGCTCTCAGTGTGGGTTGTGGCTTGTGTTTGTGAGTTGCCAAGATGTATATAAGGTTGTTTATGGATGATTGAGTGTGTGGCAGTGGCATGTGTCCTTATTATGTACTAAAGCATGCTTATATGTTTCAGAAAGATGGTAGACACGCGCCAAGGTAAAGGTAGAGGAAGAGGTAGGCCTCCCAGAACAGCTCAGGCTGATGAAGCCGGGCCTAGTGATCCTGTTGCTCGAGCCTTACAGAGTATTATGGCTCGCCTGGATCAGCAGCAAGCCGTTATTATGCAGCTTAAAGAACGACTTGCTGAGAGAGATAGCCAGGGCCCTACACCTCCTCCTTCTCAGCCACCTCCACACTCAGATTGTCCCGAGCACTCAGGGGCGACTCCTACAGATGCGCAGCCACACATGTAGGCTGTTGCTCCAATTCCACCAGCTCAAACACCTCCTATTGAGCAGCAAATCTCGATCCAAAAAATGATCACACAGTTCAGAAAATTCAGGCCTCCCACCTTTGATGGTGAGATGAACGCAGATAAAGTTGAGGCCTGGATTATGGAGCTAAAGTAGATCTTCGAGGTGATGGAGTGCACGTCTAAGTAAAAAGCCAAGATGACTGCATTCCAGTTACAGAAAGAAGCAATTTACTGGTGGAAGGGCACTGAGCCTATTCTGAGAGCGAGGAACTCCCCGATCACCTGGGAGGCATTCCATGAGAAGTATTTCCCTGATTCCATCAGAGATGAGAAGGAGTCAGAATTTATCCTGTTCAGACAGACTCCGGGGATGTCTGTGGACCAGTATGTAGCAAAGTTTATTAAGCTCTCTAAATATTCCTCATACCTACAAAGACATGACGATGAGAGATGGAGGGCAGATAGGTTAGAGAAGGGCTTGCTCCCTGAGATCCGAGATAGGGTTGTGCCACAGAGAATCAGGCACTTCAATACCCTTGTAGAAGTATGCAGAGTGACAGAAACGAATCTCTGGATGATGCAGCCTACCTCCAGCGCCAAACCACCTCTTCCCCTCCCTGAGCCCAAGAGATCTAGAGATGGTTCCCAGCCTGCAGTGACGAGCCGTAGAGGCAGAAAGAGTCAGTGGAACCAAAGGGGCAAGAAAAGGAGGACTCAATCCATATGAGGCAGTGCCCCACCTATCATATGTCCCCAGTGTGGCAGGAATCACGGTACCAGACCATGCTATGCGGGACAGAATGTGTGCTTTAGATGTGGCAGGCCGGGGCATATAGCCAGAGATTGCACCCAAGCTTCTCCACAGGCCCCTCTACAGATCACACAGCCGAGGGAGATGGCTCCTCCTCTTAGACCACAGACCTAGGGTAGAGTCTTTGCCCTATCACAGCAGGAGGTTAGCCAGTCCCCAAGTTTGATCCAAGGGACTATTAAGATAAATGAGTTTTCTGTAACTGCCTTATTTAATTCAGGCACTAGCCACTCTTTCATATCATATGACTGTGTTAAGAGGTTGGGTCTGAGTATGCATACATTGCCATATGAGTTGCATGTATCCACCCCTACTGGAGACCGAGCCATCACTTCCCATGCTTGCTTGAATTGTGTGATCCAATTTAATCATTGCCTGACCACCCTTGACTTGATTTGTATGCCCCTTATCGATATTGATATGATCATTGGTATGAACTGGATGTCTGCAAACAACGCCATACTAGATTGTAGCCACAGGTGTATTACTTTACCTGAGTGTAGGACTGTGCCTAGCACTAGGGCTGAGTTATCTATTATGACCACTTCCTAGGCTGATAGATCTCTAGGGTATGGTTGTCAGAGGTATTTGGTTTTCCTTTCAGTCCAGGCTGAGGTAGAAGAGGGTATAGAGGAGATTCCTATAGTGAGAGAGTTCCCAGAGGTATTTTCCAAGGAGATTAGTGGACTGCCCCCAGAAAGAGAGGTTGAGTCTCCTATAGCCATTGTACCTGGGGCAGGTCCAGTGTCTAAGGCCCCGTATAGGATGGCTCCCACCGAGCTAGCAAAGCTTAAGAAACAGATAGAGGAGCTTTTAGAGAAGGGTTTTATCAGACCCAGTGTCTCACCATGGGGAGCTCCAGTCCTATTTGTAAAGAAGAAGGACGGAAGCCTTAGGCTATGTATAGACTACTGGGAACTCAATAAAATCACCATCAAGAATAAGTACCCTCTCCCTCATATAGATGACCTCCTAGATCAGTTAGTAGAAGCGTCAGCATTTTCTAAGATAGAACTTAGGTCGGGATATCATCAGCTCAGGATAAAGGCTGACGATATTCCTAAGATAGCCTTTAGAACCAAATACGGGCACTATGAATTTTTAGTTATGCCTTTTGGGTTGACGAATGCACCCGCAGTTTTTATGGATTACATGAATAGAGTTTTCAGGCCATATTTAGACAGGTTCGTAGTAGTCTTCATAGATGACATCCTCATCTACTCGAAAAGTAGAGAGGAACATGAGCAACACCTGAGATTAGCCCTAGAGACCTTGAAAGAGAAACAGTTGTATGCTAAACTTAGTAAATGTGATTTCTGGCTCACTAAGGTTCAGTTTCTTGGTCATGTGATCTCCCAGGCAGGGGTCGCAGTAGATCCCCATAAGGTAGAGGCAGTATTACAGTGGGAGAGACCTAGAACAGTGACAAAGATCAGGAGCTTTCTAGGTTTAGCAGGGTATTATAGGAGGTTCATTCAGGGCTTTTCTCAAATAGCGATGCCACTGACCCGGCTTACTCGGAAGAATGTGCCGTTTGTGTGGAATGAGAAATGTGAGAATAGTTTCCAAGAGTTGAAGCACAAGTTGACCACGGCCCCAGTGCTAGTACTCCCTGACCCTAAAGAAACTTTTGTACTGTACAGTGATGTCTCTAAGAAAGGGTTAGAATGTGTGCTTATGCAGAAAGGCCGAGTGGTAGCTTATGCTTCTAGACAGTTGAAATCTCATGAGGAAAACTACCCCACACATGACTTAGAGTTATCCGCAGTAGTATTTGCTCTTAAAATATGGAGACACTACTTATATGGGGTAGCAATAGAAATTTACAGCGACCACAAGAGTCTTAAGTATTTATTTGAACAGAAAGAGCTAAATATGAGGCAACGAAGATGGTTAGAATTTCTGAAAGATTATGAGTTCACATTGAAATACCATCCTGGTAAGACTAATGTGGTAGTTGATGCCCTAAGTAGAAAATCCATACACATGGCCTGTATGATGATCAAAGAGCAGGAATTGATTGAGAGATTCAGAGACATGAGTCTCTCTTGCAATGTGTGTTCAGGAAAATTATTAATGAGTGAGGCCCGAATAGAAAATGACTTGAGGGATCAGATAAGAGAAGCCCAGCAAGCAGACGACCATGTAAAGAAGATTAGAGCCCAGATAACCCAAGGTAATGTCCAAGAGTTCAATCTGTCTGAGGATGACATAGTAAGGTACAAGGATAGGCTGTATGTGCCTAGGAACACTGAGATCAAAGAGAAGATACTAGAAGAGGCATATAAGAGTAGATACACCATCCATCCGGGCAATAACAAAATGTACCAGGATTTGAAGAAGATGTTCTAGTGGCCCAGGATGAAAACAGACATAGCAGAGTATGTCTCCCGATGTTTAGTATGCTAGATAGTAAAAATAGAACATCAGAAACCAGTTGGATTACTTCAGCTCTTAGATATCCCAGAGTGGAAATGGAATAGCATAGCTATAGATTTTGTCATGGGTTTACCCAGGACATCATCGAGTTATGATGCAATATGGGTAATAGTGGATAGGTTAACAAAGTCAACACATTTTCTACCTATGAAAGTCACCTATACCCTAGATAAGTTAGCCCAACTATTCATCAGAGAGATAGTTAGACTGCATGGTGTGCCCAGGAGCATAGTATCAGATAGAGATCCCAGATTCACATCAAATTTTTGGAGATCATTACAGGATGCTCTAGGCACCCGACTTAGATTCAGCACGGCCTACCACCCTCAGACGGATGGACAGACAGAGAGGACCATCCAAACCCTAGAGGATATGTTGAGGGCATGTGTGCTAGAAATGAAAAGGAATTGGGATACATACTTGCCTCTAGTGGAGTTTGCCTACAATAATAGTTATCATGTCAGTATACAGATGGCACCGTATGAGGCATTGTATGGGAGGAAATGTAGGTCCCCAATGTGTTGGGTTGAGCTAGGAGAGCAGAGCCTCATAGGCCCAGAATTAGTGGACCAGACCTCTAGACAGATAGAAACCATTAGAAAGAAACTTCTGACGGCCCAGAGTAGACAGAAAAGCTATGCAGATAAACGTAGGCGGCCGTTAGAATTTGAGGTTTGAGACCATGTTTTCATTAGGGTATCTCCATTCACAGGGATAGGTCAGTCCATTAAGAGTAAAAAGCTCAGTCCAAAGTACATAGGTCCTTTCCAGATTCTTGATAAAGTAGGACCTGTGGCATATAGACTAGCTCTTCCTTCGAATATAAGCCAAGTCCATAACGTTTTCCATATTTCCTAATTGAAAAAGTACCAGCCTGACCCCTCACATGTCATAGAATATAAAAATGTGCAGTTACAGGATGATTTATTATGTATAGTATCACCAGATCGGATCGTGGATGTTAGACTCAAGCAGTTACGGAATAAGATGATACTGCTAGTGAAAGTGGTTTGGAAGGGATTGTTTCCCGAGGAAGCCACTTGGGAATTAGAAGATGATATGAGAAAGAAATATCCAGAACTCTTCTCATGAGGTACGTTATTTAAATTTCGAGGACGAAATTTTTATAAGGAGGGTGGAATGTAACAACCAGAAAAAAAAAAAGAAAGAAAAGAAAAGAAAAAGAAAAGAAGCTGAAAATTTTTGAAGGGCTGAAAATTTTCTAAGTTTGCTAGCTACAGCCTAGCTATAGTGAATATACCTGTTCGTTATAGCAAGAGTGCCTTCTCGCTATAGTGAGTGCGGGCACCCCATACAAAAACCAGGGCGTTGCTCGCCGTAATGCACGCTATAGCGAAGGCAGGGGTCTGGGACTGATACGAGCTCGCCGTAGCGAGGGTTAGTCTGAAAAAGCGTGAAAAAAGAGGATTTGACTTATTAAAATGCCCCAAGTCATTTCTTCTCCTTCCAACCGACTTAAACTCCCTCTAAGACAGAGAAAAGGGCAAAGGAGAGAGAGAGAGAAGCCTAGAGGAGGAAGGAAGAACAAGAAAAGGTAAGGTTTTGCATGGCTTTTCTCTTAGGATATTGATCTTCTTTCCTTGCCCTCTCTTCCTATGGTTTGGTTAGTGGAGGTAGTTGGGTTTTGAGCTTGGTCCAGAAGAGGGAGAGTGGAAAAACCCCTCTTGAAGAAGACCAAAACTCACATATCCTTACTTCTTCCTCTTTGCCTTCCTTTTTGAGAGCTTGAGAGAGGAAGGATAGTTGGTGAAGTTCTAGTGAGAGAAAGAACCCTAGCTCTTATATGTTTGGTAGGGTTTGCTAGAAAGAAATCCCTAACTTTATGAATAAAGTGTTAAGAGAGTAATTCCATGCTCTTGTGTGTCTAGGATCAAGAGAAGCACTCCCATCTAGAGGTGATTGTGAAACCAACAAGGGAGGAGACAAATTGAAAGGGAAAGTTTGTGAATAGCCAATAAGGTAGCTCCCTCCACCTTCTCTCATGCATAGATGTGTGTTTACATTGTCTTGCTTGTGTGTATGCATGTTTTAAACCATGAAAAATATGCTAGCATGATGATGCCTTATGTATTTCAATGATGTTTTATGTGATTGCTTTGCTTTGCTTAAGTATGGAAAAGCCACTAACCCTCTAGCCATGGTGAGGATGAGCCAAGAACCCTAAAGTTAGTTAAGACAAAGTAAAGAGTCTCCCAAAAGCGAGGTTGACTCCCAAGAGTAAGGGTTGAGTCTAAGGACCTCTTCAAGAATGGGTGAGGCAAGTCCAAAATTCACAATTAAATGCGTGAGGCTAATCCACTTGCTTGGCAAGCTTTTGTATGATATGTATGGCCTACTCAAATGTTGAAAATGTTATTCTTATGATTTCACATGCTAATATGCCCATGCATACATTGTGAGACTTGTTTGCATGCTTTATGTATGTTTGAATGAGAGATGAGCTATTGAGATTCTTTGAATCTCACTCTTCCTCTCCACCATCCTAACATGCTAGGTGGACCAAGTGAGATAAGAGATGTGAGCTATCAAGCTTGAAGCTAGAGAAAACGGCAAGAAATTGTAAAAGAGTCATGCAGTCACCATTTTGTAGTTAAGTTAAAAGATGTAATCTAATGATGTACATGATGTAGCACATATGAATACTTGTAAATAGATGTACTTAATGTATATATATGAGAATTGAACTTATAGTGCATGATGTAGCAAGTTTTGGAATGAATGTCAAGATCTTAGTATTGCCCACATGGGTGTATGTGTTAGTGTGGAAGAGTGAGTTTTGCAAATCTAGGTTGTTAGACATTTGAACCATGTTTAATGGCCTATGTTGATGCTTTCCCACGTGCTCATAAAGCCTTAGAGGTAGGAGAAGCAAAGTTGAACCCTTGAAGCCTCTTTGAACACAAGAAATAGGTCACTTTGCCAATGATGTCCAAGTCTGACCAAATGACCTCTCCTTGCCTTGAAATTTGGCATGTGACTATATCTTTTTTAGAACTTTTTGGAAAACTAAAGATCAAGTCATTTGGAGGTCTGTAGAATTTTCTATGATTTTTCAAAGTTGGTATCAGAAATTTGGATTTTCATAAACACTGTTCATTTGGTCAGTTGTAGAATTGTGTCATCCGAGGGTCAAACGTGATCCAATGGCTACGAAATTTTATAGGCAGAAACTAGACAGTCACAGTGACTCTTAGCAACTGGAAGCACCTCATTTGGAGGTCTAGAGAGGAAGATATGCATTTTCAAAGGTTCTGCCCAGTATTAGTCATCTTGCCTGACCCGAGGTACTGTTCTATCGATTTCTGGGAGTTTGGCTTGATTAAATGATCTGGAGACATTTTTCCTCTATATTTAACATCCATATATTTCCATAGTGGTTTCATTTGTATGCATTGTATTTTTTTAGAATTAGTTAGAAATTTTTGAACTTCATATCAGTAAACTGTGACAGTATCAGAACCCCCTCCGACCTTCAAATGATTTCGGATGTCAAACGCTTTATGTGTGGGATTTTAAGACTTCTACATATTTTTAGTATGAAGTAGACATCCTAAGATTTACAGAATGACCAAGATCATATGTTTTCAATTTTCTAGATTTAGTTCTGAATTTCCAAACTTTGCCCAGAAATGAGGCCAAGCCTGGCCGAAAACGAACATGCATGTTTCATACCACTTTTTGGTTTCCATGGGCTAAAAGCATGTTTTTGAGATTGAAATGAGTTGTAATGGTGTAATTAAATATGAGGAAGCCTAGAATAAGCTCACACGGTCCATGTGACACTAAAGTGAATTTTTAACCATGATGCCATGTGAGAAAGTGTATGAACCCAATGAGGAAGACCTCACTTTATTCTTCCCATATCTCATATGAACATGTAAGGCATGATGGGTATAAGCTAAAAATGATGGTGTTACAGTTCCTTGCTACGGCCAATTAAGAAATTAGATGTGGCCAATATCAAATAGAAAAATTAGGGTGAACCCGAGGCTAATTAGCCATGTTGAATGTTGTGTTAGTCATGGCGAAGGGCACCATGATTGCCTTGTTGTTCATATTCAGGCCAACTTAAGAAAGGGGTTAATAAGGGGTCAGACAACCCACAAAGAGCAGGAACCCCTAGTATAAGTAGTTAAAAAGAGTAGTAAATAGTCATGGAAAGATTAGTAAGAAGTCCGTGGGCCTAGTAAATGAGATTAAGAAAGAGATCAGTATAAAGAAAGCTACTCAAGGATGATAAGGTTGTTGAGACCACCTATGAGGCGTTGACTCCAACCCAGAGTGCTACCTAGTGAGACATTGAATGAGAAAATGTTAGTATAGCCTCGAAATAACGTAAGATAAGATTATGATCAGTGATGCACATAATGAGTGGCCTAGAAAGGTGTACCTCATAGGTGACACCTAAGAATAAGTATGAGTAGTCCAATAACAGAGACTCAAAAAAAGAATAAAGATAGTTAGTAGGCTACAGGTCTGAGGAGATGCTTAGCCCAGGCTGAGCAAGAGCTAAAGCGTAGGGAAGATGACCAATAGCCTCATTCCAGGTGAGATATGTGAATGAAAGCCTCAACGAAAGTTATCCCTGGATCGAAAAAGAAAAGATGAGACATTCTAAGTTAGGGAAACCACCCAGTAGTAGTTAGCAAATTCCCCTAGATAGACCCCCCTAAGTTGTAAAGTATAGTAATAAAGGAAGCAAGGAAGAGCTGAGAAACTAGCTATAAGAAAAATGCCCTTGCTTTAGTCATGATTAGATAAGTAAACTGAGTCAGAGGGGAAAATAGATAGGGGTCCAATAGTTAATTAGACAAACTCCCTAATATGAGAATGATACAAGGTTAAGGCACGTGAGTGATTAGAGCACCCAGTAGAGCATAGGTTTTCAGTAAAATAGAGTCTGGACATTGAAAGTACGTGTCTTGATTTGGGTTAGTAGAACCCTAAAAATAGTATACTATGCTCTTAAGGATGAGGCTAAAGAAACTGAATAGAGAGAAAGCCCAGCTCTAATCCAAACATAGAAATAAGCTGAGACAGGTAGTTAGTGCCTTAGTACCCTTAGGGAAGCTCAAGAAAGCTAGAAACCGCCTAAGAGGGCAAGCCTCGTTTTATGTAGAGAAAGAGTATTAGTCAAAAGTGCCATAGAATGCCATTCTTGGGATTATATGAAATAGAATCCTCCTTATCAAGGGATGGTCTAGCTAAGGGCAGAGTAAGAGTATGAGTGAAAGGTAGACCCCCTTGATGTTATAGAGAGTGAATAAATAGAGGAACCCCGGGAAAGTGCAGGTGCTCTTGAGTGTAGAGGAACTTACACTGGCAATAGAAATAGCCAGTAATAAAACATCCTTTTTCCAAAGTAAGAGGATAAGAAAGGTAGAAAGAGAAGTTATAACAGTGTTCAAGTCGAGGACATATTAGATATTCAGTTAATGTGCTTGAGTACTTAAGAAAGAACACTTGTCCTTGGCATAAGTGCCCTTCTAGCATGATACTGCTCGACGAAAACTAGTTAGGCAATACAGAGAGACTTCGGGATGTAATAAAGGAAAAATCCTACTTTCTCCTAGCATTCTACAAAAATAGGGCAGATATAGAAAAGTAAGAAAGGGATACTTTAGATTATTGGGAAACTTATAATATAAAAGCGATAGTGGCCTTGAGTTCAATCATGAGGCACTTGTGTGTTAGTGTTTGATGTTATGGTTTGCTTATCACAATGGTTACATGATATTGGGTCTAGCCAACCCAGTAGTAATGTAATTTAAGTGTATAGCAAATGATGACATCACTCACTAAAGTGTCCCGATAATCGAAAGAGTATCCTAGTTAGTTAAAGAACGAGATAAGTTAGAAAAGAAAGGTAAAGAGATTCCAGTAGTATCAGAATAGTAAGAAAAGCATGCAAAAAGGAAACCCTGGTAGAGAATGTTCAGATTCAATATGCATGGCCTGAGTCCCTTATAGTATATATAAATGAAATGAATAAGACCAGTATATAACCTCTCTCTTGCCAGAAATGTTCACCACACTCAGTGTGTGAGATGTCATAGTGCCAAATCACTTAAAAGCATAACATGGGCATGGTTAGAAACTACAGGATAAGAGAAGAGGGCTAGAATGAGTATATGTAAAGTAAGTAAGTTAATAGAGTAAGAAAAGAAAGCCCAAGAAAAAGGGGCTGAAGTGGGAATATGAGGATCCTATGAGGAGCGATGAATGAAAATTAAAATGTTCCCTAATATTAGTATAACGGGATCCTAGAGAATGAGATGACACAAAACCCACTTCGCACAAAGAGCATGATGTACTTTTGAGTTTAGCCTCATCTATTATGAGCGATGGTTACTGAACTTAGTGAACATGTATTTTATTGTCAGATACATTGATCTTAGGCTTTGACATCTCCCAGAAATGGATCGCAGTAGATTCCAGTATAGCGTAGTGGGTAGCAGTAGACCCTAGCAGGGTTCTGAGAGGTCACAGTAAACCTAGGAGTCACAGTAGATCCCACAGAGTTATAAAGAGTCCTAGCCACAACATGATAGACCTCTAGTAGAGATGATAGCCTGAGATAGTTTTACATAACAATTAGTCTAAGAGACCAGTACAGTTTCAGCTAGCCTTTATCTCAGAGACTACAGATCTCCTGAGTTTAGTAGACCATTGCCACATAGAAATAAAGGCTTTACTCATATAGTTAGACCACTGACTAGCTCTTTTTAGATATGAGCAAGTGTATAGGATGAGGAAAGCAAGATATTAGCTTTCCAGAGTTAGAGCCAGATGAACCACTCCCTAGTAGACATTAGCGCTGACCGAGGGATAGAAAGATCTTCACATGCTAGCTTATGTATTCAGAAAGGGGTCAGGTACGATTTCAAATGAGGTAAGTGGTACAGTATGTCTCCAGTGAGTAAAACTATGAGAATACCTAGCATCCCATCAAAGCCCTACAGCAGTCAGTGGTAGTTGCTATTTAGTGCCAGTATAAGACATATATGTTAGGCCTATCAGTATTGAAATGAGTGACTATAAAATGCCACTGTAAGTGAGCAAGAAAAGGTGAGAAAAAGTCCCAACGTATAGAGACAAATGTACTAGTAATAGAGACACTGGGATCATTAAAAGTACAAGCTCCTCAAAAGAGCTATAATCCTCGTAAGTAGTTTTGATATGAGGCCTGTGACAGAAAGAGATATAAATTGTAATCATAGGATGAGCTAGTAAGAAAAAATGCAAAGATGAACAGTGGATATTATACTTCAAAATAGTAGACAGATAAAAGCCTCTGATGGCTCTAATGATCAGAAAAGATGATAAGATGTTATGAGAAGCCATTTAGAAAGGATACGAGAGACTTGATATAAAATGAGTTACCTCCTTAGATGTGTAAATAAACCTACTAAAAGAAACGTTAATCCTGCGAATGGGTTAACATTGACCCTACATGATTAGTAAGCTCTCCCAAGATAAGCCTCTAGAGTTAGAAATTTATTTCTCTTATGAGAAAGAACTGGCTAGTATTTGAGAGTGAGAGCCCTTATTAAGAGCTAGTAATAAAAGTTCCCTAGCTAAGAGAAATTTTAAAAGAATGAAATCGCTGAGAAAGCGTATAGAGCCAGGAAGAAGGAAAAGAAAAAAGCAGTTAGCCAGAAAAGAAAAGAATAAGAGAAAGTGTATCCTAAATTTTGAGGACAAAATTTATTTGAAGGGGGGAGAAATGTAATATCTGGTTCTCTAAAAACGAAAGAAAATGTGAGAAACATAACGTATAGTTTCTCCGTTAACAAACGAAACTTATCAGATATAAAATCAAGTCCCCCGAAAATGATGTAGTTAAGGTCCCAAAAAATTTGGGAAGTATTCTAGACTCCTAAATATGAGAATCCCAGGCTCAGACGGAAAGAAAAACAGAGCTAGAATGAAGAAACAATTTCTTACAAAAAGCCTACGAAACATAATGGCATTTTTGTAATTTCAAGCAATTTTTGGAATTCACACAAGAGGGTTTTTTTAATGAAATTTTTGAGTTCTTCGGGGTTATCAGAGGTCCTAAAAACCATGGGAAGCCCCGGAACAGTTAAATTCCCTCCGGTGGATGTTTTCCAGCATCGATGTGCCCAAACTTTGACAAATCCGTTCAGAAAGGTTTTAACTCTAATTTGAGTGATTCCAAAGTCATTTTTCTTAATTGAGGACCTACATTTTATAATGGAAAAAACGGTTCTCAAAAAGGAGCTAAAATGAAGGGGAAACTAAAATGCCAAGAACGAAGGGCAAAATTAGAATTTTTGAAAAGTGTAAGTTATTCCCACCTATATATGTGATGCACCCTTCTTCTCCCCTCATGTTGCACAACCAAGTTCTACCCAAAACCAGAGGAAAACCCTAGGGAGAGTGGTGCACAAGAGGAAGGCAAAGAGGAGGAGAAATCAAAGGCTTAAGGTATGGAAATTAGTAGTTTTTCATACTCTTTTTCTTCCAAACCTCTTCTCCTCCATTCTCCTTTGTTTCTTATGATTAAAATTATGTTTATAAATCTAATTCAAGGGAGAAATTCAAGGGAAAGTTCGGATTTTAAGAGAGGAGCTTGGAGAAATCAAGATTCAAGCCAAACTAAGTAAGAAAATAAGGTAAAAATGCATCCTATGGTTGATACCTTTCACCCCACTTCTTCTCCATTTTGACCTACACTAAGAACCTGGGAGAATCTGATTTCCAAGCCCAACCAAGCATGAATATTAGGTATTTGATGGAGAAGAACAAGAATATGCAAAGAAAACAACAAAATAACCATTATATTTTAAGATGCAACCTAGGGTTTTAAGTGCACCTTCCAATTTCTAAATTTGTATGATGCTTCCTAGGTCTAAGTAAGAGTTTAAATGAGTTCTTGAGACATCTAAGATGCTCCCCACAAGCTTCCTCCTCCAAGAAAATCAAGAGAACCCCAAGAAGCCCAATGGAAGGCATAGTCTTGGTCTAGGCTAGTTTGTGTAGGTGAGGGGAGTTTTAAATTTTTTTAAGGCCATTATTGAGTCATAATTGATGAATGAAGATGAAAGGAGGCCTTGAAAAAAATTTAAAACTCATAGAAATTGATTTAGTGTCTTAGGTTCCATAATATGACCTAAAGAAGCAACATGGTGCTAGGCCTTTTGTTTTAATGATGTCATGACTTCAAGAGGTTTAAAAGGAGTCAAAAATCATATTTGAAAGGAAATAATAAGGCCTAGAAGTTATTTGAGGGATGTTGCTTCATTGGGTGCATATATAGACCATAATGGGGGTTATGAAGCCAACTAGTGTTTAAGTAAGTTGCATGGCCCTAGAAATTATTTCATAAACTAAATTGGCACCCATAAATTGTATCTAAGCCAAGAGGAACCTTCCCCACACTCTTGTGGTTGTGTAGCGGAAGAGAGGAGCTTAAATTCAAAGGGAAAAGTGTGTAAAATTATGCAAGGTAGCTCTGTTCCCCTTCTCTCATGCATGGATGTGTGTTTAGCTTGTTTTAGAATGTATGTATGTGTATTTTCAAGCTAAGAAAAGTATGCTAGCATGCCTTCATATGTCATGACTCTTGATGCCATGTTATGTTTTAAATGAATCCATGATGTTTGTATGAGTTTGCTTGAGTGTGGAGAGGCCAAGAACTCTTCCTTTGGGTGAGGATGAGCTAAGAACCTTCAACCTTGGTTGAGACAAAGCAAAGAGTCTCCCAAGAGTATGGTTGAATCCAAAGTGCTCAAGAATAGATGAGGCAAGTCCAAAATCCATAAGGAGAAGTGTGAGGCCAATCCAAACACTTGGTGAGCTCTTGAATGATTTGTATGAGTTATTCACATGTCAAGTTTGCTTTTAAAATGTCCATGGCTTTTATTTTCTCCATGCATGTACTTGTAAAGCTTGCTTTGCACATATTATGTGTGATTAAATGGGAGATAAGCTATTAGGATTCTTTGAATCTCATCTTCTCCTCTCCAATGATCTAACATGCTAGGTGGACTAAGTAATTATGGTGAAGGGAGCTAACAACCATGAAGAGCAAGGATTGATAAGCTTATATATCATATGGCTCATTTTGGAACTATAATGATGGTTCATAATGTATATGATGTTATATATGCACCATGAACCCTAAGACATGTGTAAATATACTATTATGTGATGTTTAGATGTATGAAAATGATATATGACCTATAGCACTTATTTTGAGTATGTAAGGCCAAAGTGTGCAATATGGGATTTTGATGAATGTATACATAAGTGTGGGTTGAATGGCCAAAATGAGATGCATGAGGTTTGGGACCATTTGGGCAGCTCACTTAAGTCTCAAATGTGCTTTTATACTTGTCCAAAAGGTGCCAAGACCAAGGGAAATCCATTTGGTAACTTTGGTACCTTATATGGAGCTAAAATTGACCAATATGGAACCCTATGTCACTTTTTAGCCAAATGAGTTAGTCTTGGTCTGAAATTTGGCATGCAATTAGGCCTCATTGAGAGATTTTTGGGAAACTAAAATTCATAATTTTTGAAGGTCTACAGAATATTTGATGATTTTTCAAAGTTGGCAAAATTTGTGGAAATGGTTTGATATACTGTTACAATGGTCCAAAAATGTTTTCTGTCACTCAAATCTCAAATGATGTCCAATTGCCATGAAATTTCATACAGAGAAACTATGCAATCACAGTGACTTGTGCCAACTAGAAGCATCTCATTTGGAGGTCTAGAGAGAGATATATGAATTTTTGGAATTTCTGTCCAGTATCAGTCATCTTACCTGACCAAAAGTACTATTCCATCAATTTTTGAGAGCTGGGCTTGATGAACTAATCTGAAGATTTTTTTTTTCTAGTTAACATCCACATATTTCCAAATTGGTATCATTTTCATGTGTTGGATTTTTGTGAAATTAATTGGACATTTTTGAAGTTCATATCAGTAAATTGTGATAGCATCAGGACCCAGTCTGACCTCCAGAATATTTTGCATGTCAAACGCTCTTTGTATGGGATGTTATGACTTGTACATATTTTTAACATGTAGTAGACATCCTAATCTTTCCAGAATAACCAAGATTGCATAATTTTGATTTTTCTAGATTTAATTATGATTTTCCAAAATTTGCCCAGAAATGAGGCCAATTCTGGCTGAAAATGAACACTCATTTCCCATGTCTCTTCTTGATTTTCAGGAGTTGTAGGTATGTTTTTGTGACACAAATGAGTTGTAATAGTGTAATTAAATATGAAGGGGCATAGTATGAGCTCACACGGTCCACGAGACATTAGAATGAATTTTCAATCATGATGTAACGAAAAAAAGTGTGTTATTTTAATGGAACTTCTCACTTCCCTCTTACTATATATCGCATGAGCATGTAAATGATGATGGATATGAGCTAGAAATTATGGTGTTACAACTTGAGCACGTGGCATTGCACCAAAATGATATTTTAAACTTGTCTCAAAGGGGCACAAACCCAAAATTTGGAAACTCACACTCGTATCCCATGCCATACACACATTTACCTAATACTAGTTTTGTCATTCCATACCCAAAACTGTAATGTCCAGTTTTTTGTTAAACAATAGAAACGGACAAGTTTTCAAAGCAAGTCCCCTGAAATAAATTAGTTAAGGTCCCAAAAAAATTGAGTAACATTCCATATGCCTAAAAATGAGAATTCTAGCCTCAAACAGAAGGAAAATTGGAGCTAGAATGAAGAAACAAATTTTGACGAAAAATTTATGAAACGTAATGGTATTTTTGTAATTTTGAGTAATTTTGGAATTCACATAGGAGGGATTTTTAAATGAAAGAGGGCTTTTTAAATGAAAGTTTTGAGTTCTCCGAGGTTCTAAGAGGCCCTAAAAACTATGGGAAGCCTCGGAACAGTTAAATCCCCTCAGGTAGACATTTTTCAACGTAGGTGTACTCAGACTTTGACAAATTTGTTCAAGAAGGTTTTAGCTCCAATTTGCATGATCCTAAAGGCATTTTACTAAATTGGGAAACTAAATTTTATAATGGAAAAGAAAATTCTCAAAAAGGAGCTAAAATGAAGGAGAAACGAAAATGCTAAAAACGAAAGGTAAAATGAGAATTTTTGAAAAAACCATTTTTCCTCCACCTATAAATAAGAGACACCCCACTCTCCTTCATTTAGTCTCATATTTTTCTACGCAATTTCAAAGAAGAAGGTTAGGGTTTAGGTGCACCAAAGGGAGAGAAGAAGAAGGAGAAATTCAAGGCATAAGGTATGGAAAATTGTTTGTTTTTCATGCTTTCTCTTAGCTAATCTCTTCTCCTCCTTTTCCCCCCCCCCTTCTTTTCTATGATTTTGTTGAAGTTTTTGGGGCTATTTTGAGGGAAGAATAGAAGGGAAATTTCGAAATTGAGGTAAGTAAGCCAAGGGAGGTGAAGAATAAGCAAGAAAAACCAAGGAAATTAAGGTATCATGCAATCTTTCCACTTGATCTTCTTCCTCCCTTCTTTAATGAGTATTTAGACCCATATATGGTCAGCCTTAGGGAGTCAAATTTTCAACCAAATCAAGGGTGAATCTTATGAATTTGAGGGAGAAGAATAAGAATATGCAAAGAAAATAACAAACTAGCCATTAGATTTCAAGATACAAAATTTATGGTTTCAAGTGCACCTTGTAAAATCTGATTTTGTACAATGATTCCTAGGCTAAAATAGTAGTTTAAATGAGTTCCTAAGATCCCTATAAGTCTTCCCATGTGCTTCCTCCTTCAAGAAAACTAAGCAAAATCCATGAAGGCCAATAAGCTTCTTGGTCTCAGCCTAAGGAGGTTAGGGTAGCTAGGGAGAGTTTTAAATTTTTCTAAACCCATTCTTAAGTCATATATGATAAATGAAAATGAGGGGAGGCCTTGGAAAAAATTCAAAACTCATAGAAAGTGAGTTAGTGCTTTATGTTCCATATTATAACTTAAAGAACCAACATGTAGCTAGGCTCTTGGTTTTGATTGTGTGATGACTCCAAGAGGCTTAAAAGGAGTCAAGAATTATATTTAAAGGAAAGAATGGAGTCTAGAATTTATTTGAGGGGTGTTGTTTCATTAGGTGCAATTATGGAACCATAATAAGGTTTATAGGTCAAGCTAGTGTCTAAGCAAGTATGTGGCCTTAGAATTAATTCCATGAACCTAATTGACTTTCATAAATTGTGTTTAAGCTAAGAGAAATCATCTCCACAATTTTGTGTGTGTGTGGCCAAAAGAGAAAGCTTAGATTTAAGAGAAAAAGTGTGTAATTATATCCAAGGTAGCTTACTCCTCCTTCTCTCATGCATGATTATTTGCTTTATTTGTCTTTAAATGTGTGTATGTGTATTTTTGAGCCATGAAAAGTTCTTTAGCATGACTTTGATTCCATGGTGTCATGATATTACAATATGCCTTCATATGGTGCTAGTGATGTGTGCTTTGGTTTGCTTGAGTGTGGTGAGGCCAAGAATCCTTAGCCATGGTGAGAATAAGTCAAAAACCCTTAAGATTGGTTGAGACAAAGTAAAGAGTCTCATAAAAGTGAGATTGCCTCCCAAGAGCATGGTTGAGTCCAAGAATCTCTTAAAGAATGGGTGAGGTAAGTCTAACATCCATAAGAAATTAGGTGAAGCCAATCCACTTTCTTGCCAAGCCTTTATATGCTATGTATGACTTTTTCAAGTGATGAAAATGCCTCTTGAATGTTTGTACATGTTAACATGATCATACATTCATTTATGAGACTTGTTTTGCATTCATTATGTATGATTGAATGGGAGATAAGCTATTGGGATTCTTTGAATCTCATCCCCTCCTCTCCAATGATCTAACATGCTAGGTGGACCAAGTAGACAAGGTAATAAAAGCCAACCACCTTGAAGATGAGAGTATGATATTCAAGAATGTGATTTTTGCTATTTTAAGGCCATATCATTGGCAAATGATGTAATCAATAAATGTATATGTATTATATGAGCAAATCTAATTATGATATTATGTTATGTATAAATGGGAGAATATGTTATGTGACCATTAGATTGTGATTTGAACATGTTTTGGCAAATGAGCTCCTTAGATGACATTATGGAGTATTGCATATGTGTGAGTAAAATGGCCAAAATGAGATGCATGGAGTTTAGGACCATTTGGGTAGTTCACAAAATTCCTAATTATGTTTTTAGACTTACCCAAGAAGTGTCAAACCCTAAAGAAAACTATTTGAACATTTTGGTATCCTATATGGAGCCAAAATTGACTATAATGAAACTGTATGTCACTTTTTATCCAAATGAGCTCTTTTTTATCTTAGAGTTAGTATGAAATTAGAGCTTATTGAGAGATTTTTGTGAAGTTAAAGAACATAATTTTTGGAGGTCTACAGAATATTTGATGAATTTTCGAAGTTGGCAAATTTTTAGGTTTCAATCATGTCACTATTCACTCAAGTCTAAAAATGAATTCTATCATATAGGGCTCAAATGATGTCCAACTACTACAAAATTTTATATGGAGAAATTAGACATTCCCAGTTACTTGTGCCAATTAGAAATACCTCATTTGGATGTCTAGAAGGGAAGATATGAATTTTTAAAAAATCTATCCAGTATCAAGAACTCTAGCCAACCTTAATTACTGTTTGATTGAGTTTCAAGGTCTGGGCATGCCTGAATCAGTCTAGAGTTATTATTATCCTCTAGCTAACATCTATAGCTTTCTTTATTGGTATCATTTGCATGAATTAAATGTTTTTGGAATTAATTGGATATTTTTTAAGTTTGCTATAGAATTTTGTGACAGCATCAACGAACAACTAGACTTTTGGACAATTTCAAATCTCAAACATCTTCGGTGTTAGATGTTATGGTCTAGACTTATTTTTAGCATAAATTAAACATGCGTAGCTTTTCAGAATGGCCAATAATGTATGATTTTAATTTTTCTAGAAATAGTTATGATTTTTCAAAGTTTGTGACAGAAATGAGCAAAATATGGCCGAAAATGAATATGTATATTTCTTACTTCCCTTCAAGTTCCTTGAGATGTAAGCCACTTTTAATTATTCAAATGAGTTGTATTCATGTAATTAAATATGGGAATATGTTGTATAAGCTCACATGGTCTATGTGACACCGAATGGAATTTTTATATTCAACACAATGCTAAAATAATTAATATTTTTATTGCTTTTTTTCATTATAAATGTAACACCATAATTTCTAGCTCACATTCATCATCATGTACATGTTCATGAGATATGTAGTAAGAAGGAAGTGAGGAATTTCATTAAAAATCTCACACTTTCTTGCATCGCGTCATGACTACAAATTTCATTCGGTGTCACGTGGACCGTGTGAGCTTATGCTATACACCTTCATATTTAATTACGTCATTACAACTCATTTTAATCACAAAAACATGCCTACAACTCATAGAAATAGAAAAGAGACATCGAAAGTGAGTGTTCATTCTCGACCAAAATTGGCCTTATTTCTAGGCAAACTTTGAAAAATCATAACTAAATCTAGAAAATCTAAATCATTCAATCTTAGTCATTATGGAAATTTTGGGATATATACTTCATGCTAAAAATATGTAAAAGTCTTAAAATCCCACACATAGAACAAATGACATGCGAAATAGTCTGGAGGTTGGACTGGGTCCTGATGCTGTCACAATTTACTGATATGAATTTCAAAAATATCCAATTAATTCTACAAAAATTCAATCCATGTAAATAATACCAATTTAGAAATCTGTGGATGTCAAATAGAGAGAAAAAATATCTCCAAATCAGTTCATCAAGCCCAGAACTCAGAAATTGATGGAACAGTACTTCTGGTTGGGCAAGGTTACTGATACTAGGCAGAAACTTCAAAAATTCATATCTCCCTCTCTAGATATCCAAATGAGGTGCTTCTAGTTGGCACGAGTTATTATGATTATCTAGTTTCTCTGTATAAAATTTTGTGGTAATTGGACATCATTTGAGCCTTGTGTGATAGAAAACAATTTCGAACCAAATGAATAGTGCAGCAAATCAGAAACTATGAAAATTGATAACTTTGAAAAATTATCAAATATTCTGTAGACCTCTGAAAATTATGATCTTTAGCTTTCTAGAAAGCTATCAATAAGACCTAATTGCATGCCAAATATTAGATCAAGACTAGCTCATTTGGCAAAAAAGTGATATAGGATTTCATTATAGTCAAATTTGGCTCCATATGAGGTACCAAATTTGCCAAATGGCCTTCCCTTAGTTGTGGCACCTTTTGGGCAAGTCTAAAAGTACATTTGAGACTTGTGTGAGCTATCCAAATGGTCCCAAACCTTATGCATCTCATTTTGGCCATTCAACCCATACTTATGCATACTTTCATCAAAGTTTCATATTGCACACTTTGGCATTACATACTCAAAATAAGTGCTATGGGTCATATATCATTTTCATACATCTAAAAATTACATAATAGTATATTTACACATGTCTCAAGGTTCATGGAACATATACAACATCATATATATTATGAACCATCATTATGGTTCCAAAATGGGCAAAATAATACATAAGCTTATCAATCCTTGCTCTTCTTGGTTGTTGGCTCCCTTCACCATAATTACTTGGTCCACCTAGCATGTTAGATCATTGGAGAGGAGGGGATGAGATTTAAAGAATCCAGCTCATCTCCCATTCAATCATACATAATATGTGCAAAGCAAGTTTTACAAATGCATGCATGGAGAAAATGGAAATCATAGGCATTTTTAACACAAGTTTGGCATGTAAATCACTCATACAAGACATTCAAGAGTTCACCAAGCACTTGGATTGGCCTCACACATCTTCTCATAGATTTTGGACTTGCCTCACCCATTCCCTAAGAGCTTTGGACTCAACCATACTCTTGGGAGCCCACTTTGCTTTTGGGAGACTCTTTACTTTGTCTTTACCAAGATCAAGGGTTCTTGGCTCATCCTCACCTAAGGGAAGAGTTCTTGGCCTCTCCACACTCAAGTAAACTCATACAAGCATTATGTAATCATTTAGAAACATAACATGGCATCAAGAATCATGGCATATAAAGGCATGCTAGCATACTTTTCATAGCTTGAAAATACACATACACACATTCTAAAATGAGCTAAACACACATCTATGAATGAGAAAAGGTGGAGAGAGCTACCTTGCACACAATCACACACTTTTCCCTTTGGATTCAAGCCTCCTCTTTCTGCCACACACCCACAAATTGGTGGAGATAGTTTCTCTTGGCCTAAATACAATTTATGGAAGCCAATTAGATTCATGAAAACTCTAAGGTCATATAACTTGCTTAGATACTAGATTGCTTTATAGGCTTCATTATGGTCCATAAATGCACCTAATGAAGCAACACCCCTTAAACAATTTCTAGGCTCTATTTTTTCCTTTCAAATATGATTCTTGACTCCTTTTAAGCCTCTTAGAGTCATCACACCATTAAAACAAAAGGCCTAGCACCATGTTGCTTCTTTAGGTCATAATATGGAACCTAAAGCACCAAATCAATTTCTATGAGTTCTAAATTTTTTCCAAGGCCTTCCTTCATTTTCATTCATCAAATATGACTCAAGAATGGCCGTAGAAAAATTTAAAACTCTCCCCCACTACAAGAACCCTCTTTGGCTGAGACTGTGGGCTTCCTTAACCTTCTTAGAGTTCTCTTGGTTTTCTTGAAGGAGGAAGCTTGTGGGGAGCATCTTAGGTGTCTCAAGAACTCATTTAAACTCTTAATTAGACCTAGGAATCATCATATAAAATCAAATTTTACAAGGTGAAATTGAAACCCTACAACTTGCATCTTGAAATTTAATGATTTTTTGATGATTCCCTTTGCATATTCTTAATCCCCACACCATTTTTCCTTAGAGTCATGCTTGGTTCTGCCTAAAAATCATCTCCTCCTAGGGTTTTCTCAAGTGGGGAGAAATAGTGGAGAAGGGAACCAAAGATGACAACCATAGGAAGAGAAATTACCTTATTTTTTTGCTTTTTCTCACTTGAATCTTGTGTTCTTTGAGCTCCTCTCTTCAAATCCAAATTTTTCCCTCAATTTCTCCCTTAAAAAAGATTTATAAACTTCATTTTAATTATAGGAAATAAAAGAGAATGGAGGAGAAGAGGTTTGGAAGAGAAAGAGCATGAAAAACTACTAATTTCCATTCCTTAAGCCTTTGATTTCTCCTTCTTTTTGCCTTCCTCTTGTGTACCACTCTCCTTAAGGTTTTCCTTTGGTTTTAGGTAGAACTCAGTCTTGCAACATGTGGGGAGAAGAAGGGTGCATTATATATATAGGTGGGAGGAAGTTACAGTTTTCAAAAATTCTAATTTTGCCCTTTGTTCTTGGCATTTTTTGTTTCTCCTTTGTTTTAGCTCCTTTTTTAGAACCGTCTTTTTCATTATAAAATTTAGGTTCCCAATTGAGAAAAATACCTTTGGAATCACTCAAATCGGGGCTAAAACCTTCCTAAATTGATCCATCAAAGTTCAGGCACGCCAACATTAGAAAATGTCCACCAGAGGGGATTTAACTGTCCCGAGGCTTCTCATGGTTTTCAAGGCCTTTGAGAACCCCGGAAAACTCAAAACTTTGATTTAAAAAGCCCTCTTGTGTGAATTCCAAAATTTTCTCAAAATTACAAAAATGTCATTATGTTTCATAAGCTTTTCGTAAGAAATTGTTTCTTCATTCTAACTCTATTTTTTTCTGTTTGAGCCTGAGATTCTCATTTTTAGGAGTATAAAATGCTTCCCAAATTTTTTGGGACCTTAACTACATTATTTCGGGGGACTTCTTTTTGTATCTAGTAAGTTTCATTTATTGACGGAGAAACTGTATGTTACATTTCTCACGTTTTCTCTGGTTTTTAGATAACTAGATATTATAGGAAACTTATATGAATCATGGAATTGAGTTATTTAAAGGCATGAAATGAGTTAGAAATTATGGTGTTACAACAACTAAATTATCATTCATTTGGCATCAAACCTTATTCATATATCAAATATATGGGTATTTACATATGTTCATATGATTACATAACAATTTCATCATGGGATTACATAATATGCTATGTGTATGGCTACAAGAGAGATAAAACTAGTCCTTTTCATGCATTTTAATGTCAATCTCCTTCTTCTTGGTTTGGTGGCTTCTATTACCTTGATCAATTACTTCACCTAGCATGTTAAGACATTGGAGAGGAGGGGATGAGATTCTAAGAATCCTAATAGCTCATCTCCCTTTCAATCACACATAAAGTATGCAATACAAGCCTTGAAAATGCATGCATGGGCATATTGACATAAGTGAGCATTCATGAAATATTCTTGGCATTTGAACAAGTTATACATAGTATACATGGGCTTGTCAAGTGAGTAGACTAGCCTCACCTATTCACTTATGAATTTTAGACTTGCCTCACCCATTTCCTCTAAGAGGCCTTGACTCAACCATTCTCTTGAGAGTCAACCTCACTCTTGGGAGACTCTTTACTTTATCTCAACCAAGTTCTAACATCTTGGCTCATCCTTACTATGGTTAGAGAGATTTTGGCTTCTTCATACTCAAGCAAACCAAGACAAGCACATAAAATATCATTTGAATGCATAAAACATCATCATGGTATCATGGAATAAAATCTCATGATAAAATAATTTTTTATAGCTCAAAATATATACACACACATTCAGAGACAATGTAAGCACACATTCATGCATGAGAGAAGGTGGAGAGAGCTACCTTACTTGTATTTACACACTTTTTCCTTGAGTCTTAAGTCCTCTCCTTTGACCTCACACACCTAAGGAGGTGGAGATCATTTTTCTTGGCCTAGACACATCATATGGAAGTCAATCATACTCTTGAATTAAATTCTAAAGCCATATATTCACTAAAAAAGCTAAGAGACTTATAAGACTCTTTTATGGTTTTATAATACACTTAATGAAGAAACCTTAAGAAAATATCATCTTAGCTCCATTCTCTCTATCTATTTATGATTCTTGACTCCATTTAAATCTCTTGGAGTCATCACACAATCAAATCAAAGAGCTTAGCTAGGTGTTTCTTCTTTAAGCTGTAATATGGAACATATAAGACCATCTCACTTTCTATGGTTTCTAAAAATTTTCCAAGGCTTCTTCTCATACTTTCCTATCATACATGATGCAAAACTAAGCTTGGAAGGAATTAAAACATTCCCTAGGTGTATGAACTCTCCTTGACTGAGGTTATGCTTCCACATGGCACCAATGGATTTTTTTTATATTTCTTTAATGGGAGAAGCATGTGGGAGGCTCTCTTGGTGTCTTAGAAACTCATATATACTCTTAGATAACTTAAATTACTACTAGGAAGCTTCATCTTAGCCTAGGTGCAACCAAATCCCTAAATTCCATAACTTACATTCTAAAGCTCCCTTTTCAATTCTGGTTGTATATTTTTAATCCTCACACTCCATAACCTTTAGTTCCATCAAGAACACATAAAGAAAAACTCTCTTCCTCACTTTCTCTCTATAGATCAAAGCTTAAATGGCTTAGAAACACAAGATTTTACAAATGTTTCAAGCAAAGTCTTACCTTAAAATGGAGCTATCTTTGCGTAGATTATTTTTCACCAATTGATTTCTTGAAAAAAGTTCCCTTTTGGCTTGAGTCAAACCTGAATCTTCAAGTTTTCAAGAAAAGAAAACTACCATTAAAGAGCTCTTAGAGAGAGGAACAACTTTCCTAACTGGCACGGGATGACGGAAGCTTAAACTTCTTCTCTCTCTCCCCTCTTAATGTTACACCATGGCTGCTTATTTTTCTACCAATGAAAGCTTAGAAAAGGTGATGAGGTGTAATATTACTTAAGAAGTCTCTTTTATAATTTTTCAAAAGGACCATTTTGCCCCTACATATCTGTTTGCTCCGTTTAAGCTCATTTTAACTCCTTTTTCAGAACCATAACTTCCATCATAAAATTTATGTCCTCTAATTCATAAAATGCCTTTGATTTCATCTAAATTAGATTTAAAATCCTCCAGAATGAACTGGTCAAAGTTGGGGTTCACTAACATTGGAAAATGTCCATCGGAAGGGTTTTAACTATCTCGGGGTTTCTTATAGTTTTTAGGGCCTCTGAAAACTTCAAAGAACTCAAAACTTTCATTTAGAAAGCCTTCTTGTGTGAATTCCAAAATTTACTCAAAATAATGAAAATACCATTACGTTTTGTCAGTATTTCGTTTAAATTTGTTTATTCATTCTAACTTCATTTTTCTTTCTTTCTGCCCTAGGATTCTCATTTTTAAGAGTCTATAATGCTATATAAATTTTTTAGGACTTTAACTAATTTATTTCAAGAGACTTGCTTTTGTATTTGATGAATTTTATATGTTGACAGAGAAACTGTACATTACGTTTCTCATGTTTTCTCTCGTTTCTTAGAGAACTGGATATTATAGTTTTAAATGGAAAAAATGAGTTTCTCGGGATTCTTAGAGGCTCTAAAAACTATAAGAACTCCCAAAACAATTAAAACCCCTCTGGTTTACAATTTAGAATGTCGGCGGATCTGAACTTTGACCCTTTCATTCTAGAAGGTTTTTAATCCAATTTGAGTTATTCCAAAAGTATTTTATAAGTTAAAGAACCCAAATTTTATGATGAAAAAGATGATTCTAAAAAAGGAGTTGAAATGAGCCTAAAACAAAAAAGCCAAGAATGAAGGGTAGAATTATATATCACCCCATTTCTTCCTATCACCTTGGCTGACTTTTCTCTGCACCAAAATAGAACCCTATGCTCCTTGAAGTGGCACACCAAATGGCAGGAAGAAGGGAAAAGAAAACCAAGCAAAAAGGTAAGAAAATCCATGGTTTTTCATGCTTCTTCCTTCACCAATCTTGCTCTCCTCCTTCTTCTTCTTCTTTTTATGGATTTAGTGATATATTTGGGTTTGTTTTGAGGTTAAACCAAGAGGGAAAATTTTGAATTTCAAAATGAGAATCCAAGGAAAAGGAAGAGCATCCAAGAAAAGCTAGGAAAGTAAGGTAGTTTGGTTGTTTTCATGCTTCTTCTTCCATGTTCTTCTTGTACATTTTGCCCTATGTATGGACAGCCAAGAGGAGTTGGAATTTTAACCAAACCAAGGATGAATCTTAGAAAAATGAGTGAGGAGAATAAGAATATACAAAGGAAACAAACAAAGAACCATGAAATTGCAAGATAGAAAGCTAGGGTTCACCTTGGTTTGTAAGATGAGTTCTAGCCATAAATTAAGATGTTTAAGAGTCCATATGAGTTTCTAGACACCAAGAGAGCCTCCCACGTGTTTTTCCCACTAAGAAATCAAAACAACTTCATTGGTGCCATTTTGGAGCATAGCCATGGCCTAGCATAGAAGAAGCACTAAGGGAGTGTTTTAATTTCTTCTAAACTTGGTTTTGTATCATATATGATGGGAGAGGATAAAAGGAAGCCTTGGAAAAATTTTAGAAGTCATGGATAGTGAGATGTAGCTATAGGTTCCATATTGTGACTTAAAGAAACAACACCTAGTTAAGCTCCTTGAAATGAATGTGTGATGGCTCCAAGAAGTTTAAATGGAGTCAAAAGTCATAAATTAAAGGAGAGATTAGAGCCAAGATTATGTTTTCCCAAAGTTTCTTCATTAGGTGAATTATGGAATCATAAATGAGACATATGAACAATCTAACTTTTAAAGTGAGTGTGTGGCTTTTGAAATTATTCTAAGAGTGTAATTGGCTTTCATATAATATGTCTAGGACAAGGAAATAAGTCTCACATCCTTATGAGTGTGTGGCTGAGGGAGAACAAGCGTTTCAAAAGGGAAAAGTGTGCATTTGTAACCAAGGTAGCTCTCTCTTCTTTTTCTCATAATCTTATCTTTGAATGTATGTGTCTATATGTTAAGATATGAAAGATGTTTTAGCATGTATCTATATGCCATGGTACTATGATGCTTTGTTATATACTTGATTGATATTTTATAAACATGTTTTGGTTTGCTTGAGTGTGGTGAGGCCAAAAGTCCCTTAGTTAGGGTGAGGATGAGCCAAAAATTTCTAAGAATGGGTGAGATAAAGCCAAAAGTCTCTAAAGAGTGAGACTTGGTCAAAAACCTTTTAAGAAAATGGGTGAGGCAAGTCCAAAATCCCCCAAAAGAAGTGGGTGAGGCTAAACTATCTTTTTGGCAAACCTATGTATGCTTTATGTGACTTTTTGAATGCAAAAAATGTTCCACAAAGGATTATGCACTCCATGATATCCATGCATGCATTTTCAAACTTGAATTTGCATTCTTTATGTATGGTTTAAAGGGAGAAGAGCTATTAGAATTCCTAGAATCTCATTCCTTCCTCCCAATTTGCCTAACATGTCTAGGTAGACCAAGTGAATCAAGAAATAGGAGCCACCAAACTTGAAGGAGAAAGATTGACAAGAAAATGTGTTATTTTGTTCACTTGTAACTATTTTGATGGCATATGATGTAATCCTATGATGAATATATTATATAATCATTTGAACATATGTACTTACATGAATACTTGATGTATATATGAGATTTGATGCTATATGAATGATATAGCAATTTTTGGACATTGAATGGCAAGATGAAGTTTATATATTCTTGTGCATACCCTAGGGTGAGAGTGTGAGTTTGTGAAATCTGAGTTTGTGCACCTTTGAGACATGTTTAATAGACCATTTTAGTACTTTCACACATGCTCAAGTGGCCATGAATGTCTTAGAAGCTAATTTGGACCATTTGAGATCCTTGGAAGGCACAAAATTGACCATTTTGGAACCCAACGTCAAGATCTAACCAAATTAATGAATGTTCTCATCAAATTTGGCTTACATAAAGATCTCATCTAAAGCTTTTTAAGAAATTAAAGACTAAATTATTTGGAGATCTATGGAATTAATTATAAATTTTCAAAATTGTCAAATTTCTATTGTTCTAGTATAGTTACTAGTCATATGGTCAGTTTCTTCTTCTATGTCATTTAAAGGCCAAATGGTGTCTAATGCTCATAAAATTTTATAGGCATAAATTAGATATGATAAGATTTCTATAGTCATTAAGATCACTTTAATTGGATGTCTGAGTAGGGAGATATGAATTTTTGAAGTTCTTTGACAATCCAGTAGCACTAAATGAGTTTAGGTACTATTCCATTGATTTTCAGTAGTTAGACGTTCCTACTTTGGTCTTGACTTATTTTTAGCATAAATTAGACATCTGTAGCTTTCCATAATAGTATAATGTGCTTGATTTCAATTTTCAAAGTTTATGACAGAAAGTTGGCATACCAATTTAAGGCTAAACATGTGATTTTTATGTATATGCTTCATGAGCTCAAGTTTTTTGCCACATTTTAAGATGGTTTTGAGTTGTATGTGTATATTTAAATAAGAATATGAGATGGATGAGCTTATATTACCCATGAGACACAAAATAAAAATTTTATCCACAACGTAAAGCAAAAATATTCTAATATTTTATTGAATTTTTCTTAAGAACTTTGTTACGCAAGAAGCTATGCCTAGAAATGAGATGGGACGAGTTGAATGAATATGGTGTTATAGGTAAAATCTTATATGGCTAGTGTTCTAAGAATACAAAATTTTTTTATCCTAAATAATACCTTCCTTCAATGTGCTCTTAATGAAGATTATTTTAATATAATTGGATTCTTTAAAAGAGCTTCTTCACTAAGGTACTAGCTACAAAATCCACCTTTTTGAGAAACCAAAACCACCATTAGAAAAAGGAGAAAGAGTAGGAGAAAGTTCATAACAACATCATATTCAAATTAAGTAAGTTTGCTTACCTATATGTGGCTTCTTTCCTCTTTCTTCCTTCTTCCTTCTTCACTCTTCCAAGAGAGGATTTTATGCTGCCTTAGGTTGGTTATAAGGAGTGGGAGATGAGTGGCATGTCACACATATATAGCTAGGGTTTTGTAACTTTTCAAAAATATTGATTTTGCACTTACACTTTAATTCTACCATTTAAACTCATTTCTCAGTATTTTCAGAAACGATAGCCCACACTGAAATTTAAACTATTCTCTTCATTAAAAATATATGCTTTTGTGGTTAGAGGAACTTAAAATAATTAGAAAAAGTCTAATTAAAGTTATCATTACTTAGGATCCTAAATCATACACCATTAGGGATTTAGTCAAACTAAACTCATCTAGTAAATCTACTAACCTTATTTCATAATATTATGATGATGGATATTCATATCTTAAGCCAATTCTTATGTTTTCTAAATCTCTAATTCTTTATCAGTTTGGCTTGATTGGTTCTTTTAACCCTAATTGGCTTTTTCTCTCCCTATGACCCTTTTTAATTAATCCTTTCCATTCTTTAAGGACCATATTTTAGTTTATAAAATATAGAATATTACAAAAAAGAACCTAACTAATTATTGAACCAAATTGGGATACATAAAAATAAAGCTAATTGAACATTCATGAAGTAAAAACTAACAAAAGTTTTTTAAAAAATTACATATGCATTATGAATTTAAAAACATTTTTGGAATATTCACAAACAAAAATTCATCTTGCACTTAAATTGGATTATCTATTAGAATTAAGTGCTAGAATTACTATGACTAAGTTATATCTTACTCTCATGCCACTACTATAAGTTGGTTGCCACAGCTTTTCATTTTTGTTATTGTATATACATATATATAGATATATATGTTGTGTGTTATAAGAGTGAATGGTTAATTGTTAGTTTGTTGTTGTTTCATCTAAAGTCAATGAGCTATTTAATTAGGAATGTAACAAAATAGAACTAAATTCCTCTCTTCTAAAAGAGTTAAAAGAGGTTGCTGAATCTTTTGAATAACAATTCATCAAATCACTTTTGTTAGAGTCTTCATACCAATTGATACCAGATCTTGCTAGAAAATGGGGTGCTTTTAAAGAGTTGATTGAGTTAACCCATAACTCAACCTAATTTCCTAAAAAGGAATTAATTAATTAATTAATTAAGGTTATATTCAATATTAATTAATTATTAAATTATCAATTTTGAATTTTTAAATTTCAAAATTTAAATAAAAGGAGTTATTTTTATTTTTTGAAGACAATGGGAAAACTAATCAATGAGTTGAACTTATGATTACTTTTGAAATTAACATGCAAAACTCTCATCTTCTTTCTCTATTGAACTCTTTATAGAAAAAGCAACATACAAAACATAGAAATCTCCATGGCAATGGTGCATCTGCTGTGAAAAGTATATTAGAATTTCTCTAGTGACTCCGTTCAAAATTGCATAAGGCAAAGTTTTGAGCAAATCTACTTCCATAAACAGGTAAGTACCCAAATCCATAAAATTTTTCATAGTACCAGAGCTTGGTTATCTTAATTATCTACCCTTGCATGATTTTAGGATGTTTTTATTGAATTATTTTCATGCAAATTACTTTTAGTATTATCTTAGATGCATGAAATTAAGAGATGAAACCTTTGAACCCTTTAATGGTGAATTTTAATGGAGATAAAATTAGGCCACCAAACTTGTATAATAAGTAGCCTATTGATAAGTCCCAATTTTTATATATTTTATCCCACATTAATCCATGATTTTGATGATAATTTTGAGCTAATTTAGGTCTTTTATACATTATTTAAATTATTGGACATTTTTGATAAAATGTATAAATATTGAAAATTTTGGGACATAAGTGTAAATATTTTAGGGTTTCCAATTTTTGGTTGAGAATTAATATTCTCTATTCTTTGATTTACTTCCCAAATTTTGAAATTGAGTTTTGGAGATTTTAATTTAGAAATTGCAAATGTTATTTGGAGGAATTTTGAATTTAAATCAAATACTAATATTTTTCCACTCATTCTCTTCTCCAAGTGGCAAGCTCTTGTTAATTCCCATTACATTTTATTTTGCAATTTTTATTTTTCTTCCTCTTCCCTCCTTATATGGTGCCACGTGGCCTCCTTTTAGACATTCTTGGACTTTATTTTATTTTTGGGCCAAAATTATGTTGCATGCAACATGAATATATTTTGGACCTAACTTACACTAATAGGTGCACTTTGACTTTTTAGGCCATGGAAGTACAATTAATTAAATCCTATGATGGATATTAAATCTCGGGCTCCAAGAGTCATCTAGTGGCTAAGGCTTTGGAAAACATTCTTAAAGATCATTAAGGGTATAATGGACAAATCACTTTATGGAAAAGTCAAGGAAAATTTTCTTTTTCTTTTTCTTTTTTATCTTTTATCATATTGGTTTATTGGAACTTGATGGTTAGGATTTTTCTAAAACTTTCTACCCACTCTTCTAGCCATTAAATCAAAGCTCATTCTCTCCTCTCTTTCCTAGCTGCCCCCTCCTCTTTTCACATAATGTTACGTTGTCTTCTTCCTCTCCTCTCAATCTCTCTTATGACTACACACACACTCTCTGTCTATATTCCATTAAAATCGATGCTTCTAGGTTTCCTCTCCATCATCCATACCTCCCCATCTCATCTCCACCATTATCCACTCACCTTCATGCCACCCTTCCTCTCATATTCCACCATGGCTGAAGCTTGCTTGATGCTTGGAGAAGGGATGAAATTCATAGTAGCTTAAGCAAGGAGGGAGGCGATTAAAAAGAGGCAAGGAGATGAAGTTTAAGCTCATGGAATGAAGATTAAAGACTTAGGGGAGTATTTTTTTTATTTTCCTATTTCAATTCAAGAGACTTAAAGTTCTTAGTTTTAAGAATTTCAAAATAGTTTTTCATATGTTCAATCTAGTTCTAGGTTGGAATTATCATTTGTCTTGGATTGGATTGAATAATGGGCTGACATTCTGATGTTTTAGATGATGAATTTGGATTGTTATGCTACTAGAATTTTGATTTTGGAGAAGAAAATTAGAAAATAAATGAAAAATATAAAAATAACCTATATAGTAGTGATATTGTGGTAAAGAAATAGTAGAAAAAGGATCAACCATTAGAGAGAGATTTGAACTTGAAGGTTCGAAGGAGTGGTGTTGAAATTACCAACTTTCGAAATGTGGCATTTTTCACCATAAACAATAACTTGATGCAAGCTATATATGGTTGGCAAGCTTGTTGAATAAGCCTTCAACACCACCAATTTTGTCCAAAATGGATAAGCATTGAAGAGATATGGTAATTTGAAGTTGGGGGTTTAAATTTTATTTTCTAGAAATTATGGCCAACTAGCTAACTTTTTAGGTTTCTTGCTCAAGCCACAAATATATGCAAGCCATATGTCATTGGAAAGCTCTTTTTACAAGCTTTCCAATGACATTTAATTTGCATAAATCAAACAAAAAAATAAAAGAGTTATGGCTTCTCAAAATAGCCCCCCTAAAAATGAAAATTCTGGAATTTCTAGAAACTTGGAATTTTTCAAAGGTTCAAGAAAAAGATGTACTTCCTCTCTCTTTCTCTCTCTCTCTCTCTCTCTCTCTCTCTCTCTCTCTCTCTCTAGTGCATTGAGATCATCTCCATGGTACTTTGGCCTAAACATGATACCAACCAAAAAAGGAATGTGAGATGGAAGGGATAGTAAAGCCATCATGGCCGAGAATGGCCTCTATGGTGACATGTAGGCTGCATGTGCCAACCTAGGCAAGTATAAGCCCTTCCTCCCCTTTTTTTTAAATTTTTTTTAAGAGGAAGAAGTGGTGTGTGGGGATACGTGCTAGGATCCTTTAGTGCTATTTTTTGGTTTTTCCTAAATTCATGACTTTCAATTTGGCATATAATTTGCCCGTTTTTATACACCAATTAGTCATGTTTCAACATTTTTTAGGCCTTAAAATGTTCATGAAAATTAAAATTATAAATTATAAAATTATTTGTCCTTTTAATAAGCTATTGTGAACTTAGAGACAACTCATATTTTCTAATTTAGACATATATGAGTACATCAAAACAGACCTATAAAGAATAAGAATTATTTGGACTAACCAAAAGATGTGAGGGATTAAATTTTTTCATTCATCATGTATATTAGATTTAACCAATATACTCTCAAATAATGTTTGGTAAACATCAATCATTAAGGACCTTAGAGCAAAATTTATAGAATCAAATGAAAATAAGAAATGAGTCCTTTAATTGATGTGTGTCAAAGGCAATGCTCACTATGAAATATCATATTATCACAAATGTTAATAAGTCACTTTGATTTCTCATTTTTATATATGAGAAATACAAGAATACATTATATATAATACACAACAATAAAAGAATTCACTATAAGAGAGTGATCAAATATGTAAGACATATTTTCCAAAATATGTTATAATGACGCTTGTAATTGGAAATAGGCTTATGATCAACAAAGACTATTGAAAATGGGTGTATAACAAGGAGAAATATTAAGATAAGACATATTAAGAGAAACTATAGTTTTAAATAAATAATAATAGGGGAAATATCCTATTAAGTAGAAGTTTTTAGATAAGTAGCTTAAGACTCATATAGGAACTATAGTTTAAACAATATTTATAGATTAATTCAATAGAAAGGCAATTGCATTCTTATAATACATGTGATGCAAGTATATCAAATATAGACTTTCAATCATAAATCCAATAATGCCATTATTAGTCTAATAGAAGTTTATAGCAAATATATATAAGTAGCATTATGTATATATAGACAATCTGTGTTATATCTTTGTAGAAATTAGATTATGATTATGACAATTAAAACATTGTTTCATAACTTGATAAGAGTGACAAGTTAAAGAGTGGCAATTAGGAAAATTTGGTGCCGTAAAATTCTTATATCCTATGAAAGAGGAGGATATTAAAAAATCATCGAACCATATCGTATATAAGTTAAACATGGAAATACAACTTAACAAAAGGGAAAAATCTAAAAATTCTTGATTGGAAAAGAAAAAGAATGATATTGCTTGCATATCGGAGCTAAGCAATAGGGTCAACAACCTCATGTGCGAGTATTAGTCATATCTATTCAAGCCATGAATATAGCCTTTAATAACAAGTTTAGTTATAAAAATTTGGCCAAACTAAGAAGACTAATAATCAAAGAATTAAAGTCAGTTAGTCATATCCTTATTAATGAGCAATAAGTTTAAGCAATCATAAAATATTTACTTATAAATTGGGAACATATGAAAGTGAATTTGACCCTTAAAAGGATAGCATCATTTTTCATGATATTGCTTATCATATAAGTTAAGGGATGAGCATATAAAAGTTGCTAGACCCTTAAAAATGCTTATATGACTAAGATTACTATGATTTCAAAATCCAAGCATAAGAAATAACACTTTTATATTAATCGAAGATTTAGCTAATATTTCATTAAAGGCTAAGAAATAAATTAAGAAGAGAGGTAAACGTGGTAAAAAGAAAAAAAAGTTGACATACTGAAGGTTAAACTTCATACTTGTCAGTGAATGAGTCATTTCTACTTGTACTTACATTGAATAAAATAAGTTAAAAGCCATAAACCATATAATTAAGGATCGAAAATCTTTTGTAAAATATCGTTATTTATCTTTTTTTTTTTCAAAAGTAGATAGTTTTATGGAGGAAGAAATGTAAGAAATTAAGTAAAAGGAATTGAAACATGCAAAATTGTTTTTACATCTAAAATGAACCCTCATCCTATATGGTGTTTTATACACTTGAAAAAAATAATGAAACTTAACGTTTATTATTTCTCTTATTAATTTGATATTTTAGTGTTAATTTTCTATAACAACACTATTGACATAAGATAAGAGGTAAGGAACACAATCCAGTTTTCTATAAGATGGTGTTATTATGCTAAGTACAAGTATGAAACGTGAATACTTTACCTAATACTCTGCTTCTAATTTAGTTTTGGATATCAAATGTTAGACTATGTCTTATAAGTGAAAAGAGAATGAATGGAATAGAAAAAACGAGAGATGCTAGCATCCATTTCTATTTTAGAAATACCACTATAAGAAAATTGTTTATTGGGTAAAGCAAATTAGAAAACCATCTATGAAAGAAACTAGAACTTAAAATCCATTGCAATTAATTCATTCTAACACATGTTGTTCAAAGAGTACAAGAGTAAGACAATTATTTATAATATGATTAAGTCCATTTAATCTCCCACAAGTCAGAAGTATTTGAGTGCTTTGGACATTAATGAAGGTTACTAAATTTGCAATAAGTGGTTAGAGAGAAATTTGTAATATTATCTTTTATATGGATAATATACAATTAGTTAGAAATAGTCAAGATTCTTTAATAGTCATTAAAAAATGATTATTCTTAAAATTTTATGGTGAATGATATGGGTAAAACAGATAATATCCTTGAGATTAAGATCCAAGGGAATTGCTTGAAAGAATTAATTGTTACATTATACGAAAATTACAATTAGAAAGTCCATAAGTAGTTTAGTATGAAAAAAATGTAAATCCATCAATATCCTTATAGTAAAAGGCTATAGTCTAAATAGTGAAATATGTAGTCAAATTGAGTCTATATTGAAAATAATCTAGAAAGTACCTTAATCTAACATTATTGGATATTACGTGCAAAGATGTGTATAAAGTCGAACATTTATGAGTGATTAACTTTGTGTACCAATAATAGTCAAATTCCAATCAATAGTATTAGAGTGCTATTAAAAGGATCCTAAGATACTTGTAAGGCATGAAAAATTAGGCACTGTATTAGAGAGAAAATCTAGATATGAAAAACAAGCTATTAGATACACTTTCTCACTAATAAATGATATTATGTCTTGGAATAACAAGAAGTAGACATGAATAATGTTACTTAACATATAAGCAAAGATTATTGCATATTCTACAATAGTGTAGAAGGCACATTATGGAAAAATTGGGATCATTAGTGGGACATCGAGCGCTATATTAACCAATAGTGATAGATAAGAAGACATAGCTTACACTAAAGTAGCTAAGTATTATAAAAAGTAAACACATAAATATAAGAATGAGAGAGATCAATAGCACACAAAGTGTTGCTTTAGAATATGTTTACACATAAGATGTTAATTGATTTTCTAGGAAGGCCTATACTAAAAAACATGCATAAGGAAGATATGAAGTCTCTTGATAACTGTAGAACATATACTATATGCACAACTTAAGTAATAACTAAATAGATATGTTATGCCATAATCATAGGTAGCAAATATACAATGATAGTATGTTGTACATGTTGATAAGATTAGCTCTCTCATATAAGTAACTACTATTAGTGCTCATGAAGAGTGAACAAATATGAGACATTTGTGTTTGCCATGTGAGGTAGTGGAAGCACCAATATAGAACACAGGGAACAAAAAATGTAAATATGTTACCTTAACAAAATGGAGAAAAAGAAGGTTGAGTTGAGATCTAAATAGATAAATATATATGGATCAAATTATAGATTCCTATTATCTATAATACCATAATACTTGTAGCTAGATCTAAATTCTTCTAAGGCACCATAGAAGGCAAACAACATGGTAGATTTAAGTTAGATACTCTGTGTGGTTAGACCAAAATCTATATAGTGTTGATAAAAAAATTAAATTGATATATGATCTTATGAAATAAAAGAAACACCATATCATATAATTTCATACTACATGTGCTTAAGAACCCCAATTGAGAAGCAAGTAAGTAGATCCCTACTTCATTGCCCTATGATCCCAAAAAGGATCAAATCCTTTCAAAAATGCCCTTATGGCTTTAAAAATATCATAAGGAGATAAGTCAATACTTGCTACTTAAAGGATTAGTGCTATAAGTCAATACCTGCTACTTTGATTTAGGTGGTATATAGGTGAAAGGAAGATCATTCGAGATTTGCATAACTATGCTAATATCCAAAGCAGACTCATTATAAAGCTTTAGTAACTTTATAAATGTAGATACTATGCATGCAAAGAAGGCAATTTGAGTAAAATTTAACTCGAGGGATTAGATTTGCTAAGAGAGTAAAACATGATATATTTAAGTGAATCTAAGGCATTTGAGGTACATAAATAAGCATCTAAAGTATATTTAAAGGATGCATCTTTTAGGTTGGTCCCATAATGGGATTTCTAGTATAAAAGGTCATAAAGATTATGTCCAAGCAATCTAGTATGAAAGACCAAGAAGAGTGAATAATTTTGTGTTGTTATCTCATATTATGTAAATGGAAAATGTTAGAAAATAGGGCACCTCTAATAAGCTGACCAGGTTGACTTATGACCCAACTTAATTTCCTAAAAAAGAAAATTAATTAATTAAGGATTTATTAATTATTAAATGATTAATTTTGAATTTTGAATTTCAAAATTCAAAGAAAAGGAGTTATTTTTATTTTTTGAAAAGAATAAGGAAATTGATCGGTGAGTTAAACACATGATCAGCTAGATGATTAATGTGAAAAACTTTCCTCCACCTTTTCTACTAAACTCCTTTCTTTAAAGAAAAGCCAACATATATAACACAAAAATCTCTACAACTGTGGTGTATCTGCTATAAAAAGCATATCAAAGTTCCTCTTATGACTCTATTTAAAACCACATAAGGCAAAGTTTTGAGTCGATTTAATTCAATAAATAGTTAAGTGTAACACCCGGTACATTGTACAATTACTGGAACGGGCCAGTTTGAAAAGTAGGTCTTCTAAGATGAGTGATTCATTGCTAAATAAAATTTGGATAAAATTTTAAATAAAAGAAAATAAAGATTTGAGCCTTAAGTTGTCCAGAAATTTGGGGTAATTCAAAAAATTTGCCAAAAGGCCAGTGGCATTTTTGTAAATAAGTGCAATTTTGGAAAAACACCTAAGAGGGCTGTTTAAATAGAAATTTTGATTTCGTTATGAATTTCTGAAGTTCTGACAAAAAAATTGAAATTCTGGCCGAAAAAAATAGTGTGAATTTGATGCTCCCTTTGAATTCCACGAGTTGTAGGCTAACGTTGGTGATGCAAATGAGTTGTATGTATATAATTAAATGTGAGAATGTGATGTATGAGCTCATATGGTCCGCGTGACACCGAATGGAATTTTCATTCGCGATGCAACGCAAAATAAGGCATTATTTTAATGCCATTTTCCATTCCCTTTTGTACAATTTATCATATGAGACTTAGAAATAATAGAAAGCAAGCTAGAAATATATGATGTTACATTAAGTGCCTGGATCCATATAATCTTTCAAGCCAATTTGCTCTGGAAAGATGGTGAAAGACATAAGAAGCCAAGATCACTTCATGGAATTTGAATTAAAGCTTAAGCAATCTTAACATGACATTGTCGAGATTCAAGGAGATGTTTTAAACCTTTGGAGCTTTTTGTCATGCACAAAATCATTAATGGTAGATTTGACAACAAGGACACTACAAAGAAACATGAGTGCAGCTAAATTTTCAAAATTACTTGTCAAGTATGAATATGAAAAAAGCATGGAACGAGAATGGTGCCATTGGAAATGGAATTAGTAGTCAAGTTACATTGGATTTGATACCTACAACATGCATGAAAGGGAATATAATAGTGACAATTTGTCTTTAATTTAGTTCTTTCACAAGGATACAAGTGGGAGCTAACTCATTTCCTACCAAGAATAGTAGGATTGATTTTCCTAGGTTGATGGATTTGATTTTAGAGGGTGGGCATTCAAATGTAGACAATTCTTTGAAATTAATAAGACACCATTAAAACAAGGGATTAAGATTATTAGTATCCACTTAAAACATAAGGCTCTTCAATGGAACCAATCTTTTATAAGAAGATTTGAGGAGGAATATATGGAAGACATGCTAAGAAGATTTGATGATATAATCAACATAGTCCCATGGCTAAGCTTAAAAGATTGAAGCAAGAAAATTTAATGATGGAGTACTAGGAGAAGTTAGAAGAATTATCATTAGAAGTGGATATACTTGAGATAGTAGCTTTTAGTTGCTTTTAGGGGGTTGAAACATGAACTGAAGCCATGTTAGCATGTTTAAGCTTTCAAACCTTAACAACACCATGTATCTTGCAAGACAGCAAGAAGTATTTCCCCAAGCCAAGTAAAACTAAAATCCAAACCATATCAGAAGAACTTTTTTAAATCAAAACCATTCTTAACCATTTTCAAATCCAAGAAATTCTAATTTCTCATCGTTAATAAGCCCACCTAACACTTTCACAAAAAACTAGACCAACTTCCTTAATTTGAACTACTAAAAAAATAATTTTAGTGTACCTATACTTTTAAAACCAACACTAACTAGAACTAACATTTTAAGCAATTAACAAAAGGGGAGATAGATGTGAAGAAGAAGAAAGAACTTTGTTATTGGTGCCCAAAAAATATACCCAAGATCACAAATGTAAAGATTCTTAACTCTTCATAATAGTAGCACAAGAAGCAAAAAGGGAAGAAGATGAGCATCAAGAATGTGTAGATTAGCAAGGAGTATAGCCAATAGTGTCTTTGAATACAATAAAGAGGAGATAAAGGTATTCTATTATCAAGGTGAAAGGTTTTATTAAGAAGCATCTTGCTTTGTTACTCATGGACATAGAAAGTACATACAACTTCTTGAATTTATCATTGGTTAAGATGCTAAAGTTGAAAACATAGTATACTAAATGTGTTAAAGTTGTAGTGGCTAGTGTTGAGAAAATTACAATAAACATTAAGTGTATTCAATTGCTATGGAAGATGCATGGAGACATTTCAGACAGAAATTTTTGTCATGAAGTTAGGAGAATATGATTTAGTATTAGGCTTCCAATGGTTAGCTGCTTTAGGAAATTTCAAGATGGATTGGATAAGGTGATGAGTTTTAAGTTGAATGGGTTATAATAAAATAGATATATAGGGATAAACAATGCCAAGATCACCTCATGGATGACTCTATTTAGAGCAAACAATTACTTCAAAGTATAGTTTATCTGTTGTAAGTTTCTAAATAGCAACATGATAAGAAGGCAAATTTAAGATTATAGGTTAACAATTAAGATACAGCAAATGTGTTAAGTTAGAGTTTTCATTACAAGATTTCATAGATTTATTTTAAGAAACAGAAGGATGACCTCTTTCCTATAAGTTTGATCACTTAATTAATCTCAAGAAGAGCAACTTATTAGTACAAATCCTTATAAATATGGTCCTCTACAAAAAGATGCTATGAAAAAGTTAGTCCAAGAGATTATTTAATAAAGGGTAATAAGGTCAAGTAGCAGTTCTTTTACATTATCAATGATGCTAGTTAAAAAGAAAGATAAGACATGGAGGTTTTGTGTAGTTTATAGGAAACTGAATCATCAAACTATCATGAATAAATTTCTAACACTAGTCACTAAGAAGTTCTTAGATGAACAACATAGTGCTTTTTTTTTCTCTCTCTCTCTCTCTCTCTCTCTAAACAATACTTAAGAGCAAGGTATCATTAAATTTTGATCAAGCTAAGTGATGTCCATAAGATGGCTTTTCATAACGTGAGGATTTATATGAGTTTTTGGTGATATCTTTTGGCTTAACCATTGCTCCTACCATATTTCAAGGGTTAATGAATGCAATCTTTAAGTCCTTCTTAAGGAGGTTTAATCAAGTTTTTTTTTAATGATATTTTAGTGTATAGCAACTCTTAGAAGGAGCAAATGAATCATTTGAAAAGTACATTAGAGGTTTTATAAAGGAATACCTTGTTGGCTAAACGATTTAAATGTACTTTTGCAACAAAAAAGATTGACTATTTGGGGCATATGATTTTGGTAAGAAGAGTAGAGGCTAATCTCCACAAGACTGAAGTAATGTTGTCATGGCTAGTTCTTAAACCCATTAAATCATTAAGAGGTTTTTTTTGGTTTACAAGTTATTATAGAAGATTCATGAAGCATTTTATGGAAGCTTGAACAAGCCATTTACAAAGTTGTTAAAGAAAAATTAGAAATTTTAATAGAGTGAATAAGCTACTATTACATTTGAAAAATTGAAGCAAGCTATGGTTTTTACACCTATTGTAACTCTATCAGACTTTTCTATTGCATTTACTATTGAGACATATAACTCTAATGCTAGAATAGAATCTATTCTTTTACTTATGCAAATAAAGCTCTTAATCTAACAAGAAAGCATTTGTTAGTGTATGAAAAAGAGCTCATAGCTATAGACTTTGTAGTTAAATAATGGAGACAATATATATTTGGCTAGCCATTTATCATTAAATAAACCATTTGCCTATCAAATATTTGTTAGATCATAAGTTGGTTTCTCAATAACAACACAAATAGTTACATAAGTTGTGGGGTCTGGAGTATACAATAGAGTACAAGAAAGTGTAAAAAGGATATAGTGGCTAATGCTCTTTCTAAAAGACCACATGAAGAAGAAGTAAAAGAGAACAATTTTGAAAATACTTAGGCCTTAATAAAAGGGTTAAAGGATCATGGGAATAGGATGCAAATTTGAAAACCATCAATTTATAGTGGGAAGAGAATTTAGATTCTCATCCTAAATACTTATGGCATCACCATATACTTATAAAAAGGGCAAGGTAAGAGTTAGGGATGATTATAGTCTAAAGTTACAAATACATAAGCATTTCTATGATGATACTTTAGGTGGGCATTCGGGTGTTATAGCCATTTATAAAAGGTTATCATCTATTTCTTATTAGAAAGGAATAAAGAAGCAAGTTAGGGATTATGTGCGGGAATGTCAAGTTTGCCAATGACATAAGCCTAAAAAGGTGGCTTGTAACAATGGCTTTTTAACTGAGTTGGGACCAATATTTTAATGAAAGAGGATCTTAAATTAAATTGAATCAAGGTTAAATAAGAGTAAAATATTAATTAGTACGTCAAAGAATAGGGATAAGATATCATATACAAAAAGAAAATGAAATTAAAACAGCAAAGCAGAGAAAATGGGCTCATTAAGTGGCAAAATTGTAATTTTGAGCAGATTTTAAGAAACTAAAAAAAATAGTTTTAAAGTCCAAAATTAAGGTCACTAGGATTTTTAGAGATCTTGAAAATTATAAGAATAATCAGAATCAGTTAAGGTCCTTCCGAAATATTAGAAGGGTCAGACAATACTAAAATTTTAAGTGGATCTAGTTTTCATCGTTTTAAACTAATCAAAGCCCAAAATTAATGTTTTTATATGAAAGAGCACCCAAAAATTTGCAGGAAGCAGTCAAATCCTAAAAAGCCTAAAAAATAAGTTCAAATAGAGCAAACAAGCGTGTAAGGGGCAAAATGATTATTTATAAAAATTATAAAATGAGGCTTTTTAAGTAAAATACACCTCATCATCTTCTTTAAGCTTCCATTTTCAAATTTTAGACTAGCCATGGCATCATATTAAGGGAAGGGAGAGAAAAAGTTTAAGGCTCTGTTTAGTAAGAAAACAACCCTATTTCATCATATGCTAGTTAAGAAAGTTGTTCCTCTCTCTTAGAGCTCTTTAATTGTGGTTTTCTTTTCTTGACAACTTGAAGATTCAAGTCTAACCTAAGCCAAAAAGGAACTTTTTTCAAGAAACCAATCGATAAAAATAAATGTACACAAAGAGTACATCGTATCAAGGTAAGACTTCATTTCAAATAATTCAAAATCTTCTATTCTAGCCCTTGTAAGTTTTAGCCTAGAGAGAGAAAGTGAGGAGTAGAGTTTTTCCTCATGTGTTCTTGAGGTAACTAAGGGTTTTAGCATGTAAGGATTTCATATCTAACATTTGTTTTCCATGAATCTTAAAAAAAAGCAATTTTAAACCATGTTATGTAATGGTTCGGCCTAGGCAAGTTCAATGGCTAACCATGTTATTTGCCATTCCTAATGAGTATATTTAGATGTCATTTGATGCAAGAAACAAGAATCTAAATTTAGAATTGATTTAAACTTTGAAATGTACAAGTTATGGTTTTATGGTTCCATTTTCAGCCAAGGATGATTTCAAAGAATTAGGAAGTTGTTCAATGGATTCTTGGACTATGGCTAGTCTTAAAATGATATAAGAACAATAATAAAGCATTAGATTAAATTTAGAAGCTAGAAATTGAAAGTTAGAAATTTAAAAGTCAAGAAAGAGCATTATGGAAATAATTGACATTAGGCTTGTGTGACCAAGCTTGTAAGGCTCCTAATCAATCTTAATGTGGCTATATAAATCATATATGGCAAGATTTTAAATCCTAAAAGTTGAATTATTGAAGTTTGCCCTTAAGGTTTAAGGTTTCATAATGAGTTCTATTATGTAGAAAAGTCAATTTACCAAATGAATAGTGCCAATAACCAAATGAATAATAAATATGGAATTTTGTCACTTGAATTATGAATTCTAGAAGTATAAGTTAATCTAGAATTTAA
Source organism: Erythrophleum ivorense (assembly GCA_026724425.1). NCBI lineage: Eukaryota > Viridiplantae > Streptophyta > Magnoliopsida > Fabales > Fabaceae > Erythrophleum > Erythrophleum ivorense. Next base: position 507,309 of record JAIUCV010000429.1, read on the forward strand.
GTTTAGTGAAATCCCTAACCTAAAACCTAAGTGTTGAACCAATCATAAGGAGCTAAAATTCAAAAGAAATTTTACAAATTTAGGCCCTTGAATATAGTCACATTTAAGCACTTTAAATAACAAATTTACCACCTAATAAGAAAATGTCTTAGAAGCATGCAAAAAGGGAATTTTAAGTCTCTTAAGTGGCCTAAAGTATAGATAAAAGTTATGGAGATTTAAGAGAAGTGGTTATGAGCATGAGATGTTGATGATATGTTTATGTGTTTTTCTAGGACAAACTAGTAAGACTCCATCCTATTGTAAATGTAGAGTTAAAAAAGAAAAAGAAATGGAGCTAGAAACAAAATGGATAAATTAAAAACTTTACTAGGTTTTATCATCTATCCAAGATAGCTTACTCTTCCTTATCTAGTTGCATACAGGCTTGTTTGAGCTTGATATGCATTGTATTGTATTGGTTGTTCATAATAGTATACGTTATATTACATTGCATCAGTTATATGGCATGTTTTGCATGTTATATTTGATAAGCTAAAGTTAAGAGATAAAAAGGGGGTAATGGGGAATGAATGTAGTAGTTCTCCTAAACCCAAGAGGCAAGCCTAAACTAAGCAAAGTTTCATGACCATGATTAAGTATATTGTAAACATATAGGCATTTATGTTAGTTTCATATGATTATGCATACTTGTATTATTATTGCTTGGCTCTCTCATACTTGTTTTGGGTGATTTGAGTATAACTACTGAACTACTGAGATTCTCTCAAGTCTTACCCCAATTTCTATTTTCCCACTAACCAGTGTTAGGTGGAAGTACCAATGCCACCAAAGGAAATAAGAAAGAATGATATTTGAATTTGCATAACTATATGAATATTTTGTATCTAATTTTGTTGTAATATACAATGAATGCATATGGATTATGTTTAACTCCATCATGATGTACTACGTATATTAGTGCACCATAAGCAGTGATATATAACTCCAGCTTGAGTTATTTAGTCTTAGTTGATGTTTTATGCCCGATTGTGGTAAATGACCCTATTATTATCTGTACTTTCCTATGTCTATGAGTTTGGGCTGTTATGTGACCATTTGAGTGGTTTGGACGGTTACTTTTATAAAGGGAAACTCTACTGGATTTTTCTTAGAATATTATGTACATTTTTTTAATGGTTAAGTTTTTTGGACATGGAATTTATGAAAAAGGCAAGTATATAAATTTCAGAAATTATGAATTTAGTATTTTTTTTCTATCATCAGTAAATGGACTTACTGTTGATTCATAATAATTAAATAAGAGTTAGATAGCTAAGGTATTACATCGCTACTTTAGGACTCTTACAACCATTGCCCATTGTAGACAATATATGGATTGATTTAAGCATGGACTTTATTAAGAGGTAGCCTAACTTACATAGTAGGTTAATAATTTTAGTAGTGGTAGATAGGTTATGTAAAGTACCTTATTTCATGGCCTTAAAATATCCATTTTTCAGTAATGGAGCTTGCTCAGATTTTCATGGATAATATTATAAAGTTACATGGGTTTCTTAAGACAATTGTAATAGATAGAGATTTAATTTTTTTGGCTAAAGTTTTGAAAAGAACTTCTTAAGCTCTCAAAGGTTGAATTATTGTACTCTTCTATTTACCACCCTTAAACTGATGGCCAAATAGAAGTTTCAAACAGATGATTAAAGTGTTATTAGCATTGCATGACAAGTGATCAATCAAAGTAATGGGTGAAGTGGCTGCCCTTAGCTAAGTTTTAGTATAAGACTTTATACCATTCAGCTACTGGTATGACTTCATTTGAGGCTATTTATGGAATCAAGCTATCATTACATATGTTGTATTGTGCTAGGGATTCAAATAATGAAATGATAGATATGAGTTTAAAAGAGAGAGAAGCTACAATTTTGATACTTAAGTAGAATTTGTAGAAGGGTCAAAATAGAATGGTTCAAGCTGTAAATAAGCACTAAATAGAAAGGAAGTTCAAGTAGGGAGATTTGGTGTATTTGAAGCTATAGCCTTTTAGAAGAAATGATCTCAATATTTACATAAATTGGTAGTGAGGCTTTATGGCCTTTGTAAGGTAGTTTAAAATATTAGGTAGGTAGCATATAAGTTGGATTTTCCTCAAAGTAAAATTCATCTTAATTTTCATGTATCAATGTTGAAATGACACAAGGGTGAAGACACTAATGTTTCTACCTATTCATTTTGCATATTGGTGCCATTGTTGTCTTTTTGCACTAAGTTTAGCTATTGGAAGTGTAAATTATATATACACTAACTACTTTAAGGATGCCAACTATTTTGTTTGCTACCTATAAGTACTAGTTTAAGTCATTTGCTGTCACTATATAGCAACTTTGTGATCTCGTGATTATTTTAGAAGTATTAATGCCTTATAAAGTTGTTTGTGCAAAAATTTTTACATACACCTATTTATCCTTCTTTTAGGTGCAATACTTAATTAGTGGAGGAGTTAGGACCTTAAGTTAGGAGGTAAAAAGTTTTTGTCCTTAGTAATTTTTTAATATTTTATTTAAAAGTTTATTTTTTATAGCATATTGTTTAATTAAAATGCTTCCTTTTGAACTTTTTGTATTAATCTAACTGAAATTAACTTATTAACAATATTTTAACTTTTGAGCAATGTATCAAGAATTATTCTTTATATTAATATAAACAAATTTACTACTTACGCATGAGGACATAATTTTGTATCTACTCAATACATATATAATATATAACAAGGATACACTAAAATTTTTTTTAATTACTCAACTACATCATAATAATTCAATAAATAGCTTAGAATGTCATTTTGAAGAAAAAAAATTATCAATGAAATATAAAAATGTATCTTTTTCAATTTTGCAAAAATCTATATCTATAAAGCATGACAAATACTATTTTATCTAATAATGTTTCAAAAAGTTTTGAAATATTTTTAAAGACAATTGTTTTAGATCCAACTAAAAATAATATATTGATATTTGAACTTGGTTATATTCTACTCAAGTATTATTGTAAAACTACTAATTACAAAAACTTATGAAAGATATACATAGATTAAATATAAATTGAAAACTAGAAGAAATATTGGTCAAAGGGCAATAGGACGATAGATAAGAAGTATTGTGCAAAGTCAAATAAACTAATGATATATTTTTTGGGGGGGAAGAGGGAAAAGTGAGAGAGAATTGGAAAAAGAGGGAGAAATGCAATAATAAAATGGGAAAATGAGAAAGAAAAGAAATGAAACAAAAAAGAAAAAGGAACAAAATTACATGTTTGGGGTTTAATAGACTCAATTTAAAATATCAAATAATAAAATATAATACATGTATAGATTCAAAAAGTATAGTTGGTATAGTGGGTTCAAAATTTCAAAAGATTAGGGGGTATAATAGTAAAATTTAATACTATATATATAGAATTTTGCAAAATTAAATGGAAGAGAAAATGTTATTTATGAACCAAAGATAGGTTTAGGAATCGGTTGCGTCATGGAGAAGATGTTATGCATCTTAAAAACATCCATTTCTAATAATGGTTATTCTAAATTAATTGTGCAAAATTAATAGGCCTTTAGATATCCTTATCAATCACATGTAAAGAGAATTAAAAAACTAAAAAAGTATAAACATGAAATATTTATAAATGCAAACTTAACTTAGAATGAAAGCCTATAACTTATATGTCTTATGTAGGGATTAAAGTTCATGTAATTCGAATGATAGAAAACTAATGTCACTAGGTTGGTATTTTTCAAATATTTGTGAAAAAATATGAAAATAAAGATTAATTTAAATTCACAAATAAAATGAGCTTGAAGATTGGTTAGTATGTTTTAGTTAAGGGTGCATATTGGCCCATCTAGTCTAATGCACCTCAACCAAATTGAGATAAAGTGGGACGGTAAAAAAAAAAAAGTAGACAAACTGAGCTGGGCTAGCCATGTTGCCCAATTTAGCCTAATATAGTAGTGTATAATAATAAAAAAGGACCTAATTATTAACTTTTTTAAGAACTATTTTATAATTTTAATAGCATATAATAATTAAAAAAGACCTAATTGATAACTTTTTTAAGGGTTACTTTGTAATTTTAACAAAAGAATTTTCAACACATTTTACTAATTATAAATAATTAAGAGGGTCAAAGCCAATGCCAACCCACTCTTAAGTATAATTGTCATATTTGAATGAAAAAAGACTAGAAGAAAAAATGTGTATTTTTTGAGTTAAAGTAAAAATTTTAAATTTGAGATAATAAATATACATTCTTGAAAAAAAAATAAGCAAGTAATCCACTTTTAGCAATTTGCATCACATTTGTCTTGAAAAAATTTTCAAGACAAAAAGATTGTCTTAAACAAACTAGGTTTCAAGTTATAGCTTCTAGAAGTTTCACTCTCTATACTTGCATTTTCTTCTTTCCTCCTTTGGACCAATTTTTTTTTTACTTTTTACTATGTAGGTCTTGTAGATATATATTAAAATAAGTGACTATGTGTTCAAAATAGTGAAGTAATTATAAATATATGAGCATTCAAAATTTTTAAATCTTTTAAAATTATAAGAAAAGAAAAAAAAAATTAGTTAGACATGACTAACATGACCTAGCTAATTGGGCTATGTTAGGCTGCAAGCCTAAAAATTTAAGCTTGATATAAAATTGGGTTAGCAATTGGTCAAGTATAAATCTTCTTGGGCTTGCTCCTTGTTCACCCATAGTTTTAATTTATGAAATCATCATAATATCACTTTCTCTATTTTTTCTCCTTCTTTTATTTTTTTTTATAGATTTTTTAAGACAAGATTTTTTTATCTGTACTTTAATTTTAAAAGAAGTGTGATGGACTTCTAAAAAGGACTTTTGGGTTTTTAAAGTAATTTTTAATTTTTTTTAATTTTATCAAGAAAAAATTTGAAGAAAATTCTTGTGCATAAAAAGGTGATTTATTTAATTTTCTAAAAACTATTTTTTACTATTTTTTATTTAGGAAAAATTACTTTTTTTGTTGATTTCTTGATGATAAGTTTTTTTAAGGGGAAAGTGAATTAATTAATATTCTAAAATAGATTTTATATAGTTTCTTTTTGAAAATAAACTAAACCGATTGAATATGCGTGGTTGGAGTCTAAAGTTATTAAAATGCAATTATAATACTTAATTGGCATACTTACAAAGGTTTATTGTCACATATAACCTGTTAATTGAGATTTATGCCCTTGCCTCTCAAAAATTTTACACACCAAACTCTCAAAATGAAATTAAAAATAAGATAAACAATTATAAATGTGTATTATTTTGTGATTGTGTGTACTTGTGTGCAATGAAATATCTTATTCAATTATATTTATAAAAACATATCATAGGAATGAAATGAACAAAAACCAATGAGGTTCTCTTCAGCCCTTCCTTTGGTCTCCTTGCAAGAATTCTCAAGTTTCCATCTTTAATCAATCTTACAATTTGATCATTTTGAATCTTCATTTGATAATTACAATTTTAATTTTTTTTAATGAACTAAACAGTTTTAGAATCAAACTTTCAACCTTAATTTATTTTATTAAACAAGCCTAACTAATGTTATAATCGAACTTGTTCATTTATTCAACAAGCTGATTTTTTGTAAAAATTAAACCCAATCCATTTATAAACAATTTAGTTTATTTACAGGGTTACACTACATAGAACTAACTACCAAGCATCGGAGGCATCAATAGTGAATTTGTGCCATCTCACTCTAGGAAAATAAAAAGAAGATTCTGCATCAAGTTGGTCAAAATTGATACTTATAAATAAATTAAAATAAAACAAAGATAATTTTAAAAGTTAAAAAAATAATATTTTTGTCATAAAATTTAGATGTCAATCAATAGCATTGGTTTAAGTTACAATTTCTCAAAGTAAAGGTATTACCGGTTATGATGGGGTTTATCTATAGTCAAAATTTTTGTTTCATTTTCTATTCAAAGAAAAGAAATTTGTCCTCATATAATTCAATTTCAAATTTTTTATTTTAAATTCACTTCATTACGGTAATTTTGTGGCGCAAAAAATTTAAAAATATAGTAAAATTGAAGTTAAAAAAAAAAAAAGTCTACCACTATTTGACAGGGCAAAGCATCCCTCCTGTGCATTTAGATGTCAAATTCACGGCACTGTTTGAAGAAATTGCTTTCGCCCGCCAACGAAATATTTTCTCACTTGGCGGGACAAGGCGTCCCGCTATTATTTAAGCGATTCTTGTGAATGAAGGCATGGGTTAGGTAGTGCAGAAAGCAAAGGGAAAACAAACCCTCGTTGTTGCAGTTCCTCAATCGTGACTACGATGCAAATGCAATGCTGACCGGCAGAGAAAGCTTGATTCGATTGGTCGGCAAACGCAGGCGTTTCCTTCCCAATCGCCATTCTCTCTTCTCCAATCAAGTACAGGTAAGCGCGCTCACTCTTGTTCTTTCCCTCTTTAGTTATTATGATTATTTTGCGATTAGTTGCTTGCTAACATGATGACCCAGAGGCGACTTTTAGATACTGCTCCCTTGTATTCGGTGGGGGGAACGAGTAAGCTCTATTTTCCTTTGTCTGTTCCCCACGTGTTTGAAACTTTATCCCAATGATGAACCATAGTTGTAGGAAGCTGCATCTTGCAATTTGGGAATCTCTACGAAACTTACAGTTCGTAAATCTTCTTCTGGTACACTTAGTTAAGAGGAGAAGACGAGGGAGCTCTTAATCTCATAATGGCTTCAAGTGTTTTAGTCTCACTAAAGCCCTTTTGGCTTCTCAAGCCATAACTTTCTGCCATGACGAATATACGTTAAACTAGCTTCTCGACATTCACAAAGGGTTGTGTCAATTTGCTTTTTTATTCTTCATTTAAATAGGAAAATATAATTTGAAATTTCTCTTTTATTGAAAGAGTTAAAATAAGTTATTGCTTAATAGGTTTTGCTTTATACGGTGGTTTTTGTTGGTAAACTAAGACACCAAAATCTCAGAAGCCATGGTTGATTTATGGAGGGCAAGTGAAGTTGGGACAAACGACGTGATATTTTTTATTCTCTCTTTTGTACATCTCACTATTCCTTTAAAAATAAGAAAAGTGGTTAGCTTTTCTTATTTGATGATTGTTTTTAGAACAAGACATTAAAAACTCCAAAGGTGTATATAATAAAATAACCATATAGGCAAATAGTTATAAAACTTGTCAGCAATTGGGAGAATGCGTGGCTGCATGCTTTGTATTAATAATAACTTTAGGAGTCACCAGATTGTTAATTTTCAGAACATCTTATTCATCACCATTATGATGGGGTGGTTTCAGTTATCTTATTATTTATGCAGACACTTGTTTATTTGATTTCAGATCTCTTTGAATCTCTGCAATGATAGTGATGGCAGAATTTGCTTGGGGAAGTCAGCGGAAGAACCTTTGGAAGCTAATTTGAACCAATTTAAACCTGCTAGAGATAAGATTGAGAATGATACCTCTCCTAGTGAGATAGCTTGCCCAGTTTGTAGCTGTAAGATTCATGGGGATAACTATGAGGTCAACTCCCATCTTGGTATGTAATTTTGTTTAAAGTCCTTCTCTCATTTGGTTGATTAATGAAACCTGCAGTATGTAAGAAAGAATCTTACATTTTGAATTAGGTATATCCTCTTTTAAGATAGAAGATAAGTAAATTACTATAATTAAAGGAACTTATATTAACCTAAGGTGTTATCTTGTTATATTTGCATCATTCTGGTTAAAAATTTACTTGGTCTTCCTTATTTTAATTTGTTGGCGATGGGCTTGCTGGCCCAAATGCTATTTCAGCCCAAAAGGCTTATTCTAGGAGAAGCAAGAAGAAGACAACAAAGGAATAGACAAAGGAGTAACTTTGACACCAGTGGAGGTCAAGGGGAGAGTAGTAGAGGAGTGAGGGAGTGATGGCCAAGGGGTTATGAGAAGCCAAGCAGTGAAGGTGAGGGCGTGAAGAATCATATTGGAGGTTTTTTTTTTGTGGGTGGGGGAGACTCTAGCCTCTCAAAAGCTAGAGACTATTAGCTTATCATTTTGTTTATGTTCTGGGTTGTGTTCTGTGTTGTCCATTGTTTCTTATTTGTGTTATTTGTTGGGGATTGTCCGATTATCTTTGCTTTGCTTTGTGATATTGGCTATATGGTTTTGGTGTGTTTATATATATAAAGAAGTCAAGTTGCTTGTGTGGCTTTGTGTGTTAGTTCTGTTCATTGAATTAAGCTCTATCAAATTGGTATTAGAGCGGTGAGAATCTTGGGGCATGGTTAATACTAGAATGGAAGGCAAAGTGGAAAATTTGGAGGTGAATAAGGAAATGCGAAGGCTATTGAAAGAGTTCCCTATTGTTAGTGAACAACCAATGGGATTACTACCCACTAGATCAAGAGACCATGCCATAACAATTAAACCTGGTCACCCACGACCAAATGTTTGCCCTTATTGTTACCCACACTCGCAAAAGAGTGAGATTGAAAGGATGGTGAATGAGATGTTGGTAGTAAGAATTATCTGACCAAGCAGTAGCCTATATTCAAGTGCAATTCTGCTAGTGAGGAAGAAGGATGATAGTTGGGGACTCTGTGGATTACATAGTGATAAACAAGTGCCTGATAAGTTTTCAATTCTCGCTATTGATGAGCTACTGGATGAATTAAGGTGGGGCTTCCCTTTTTTTGAAGCTTGATCTAAAATTTGAGTACCACCAAGCATGCATCAAACTTGATGATGAAGAGAAGACAGCCTTCTAGACACGTAAGGGCCCCTAAAAGTTCATGGTAATGCCTTTCGGCTTGATCAATACTCTCTCTATTTTCTAGTTTTTAATGAATGATATTTTTAAGGAGCATCTCTAGAAATTTATATTGGTGTATAGTCCTGAGTTTTCTACTCACCTTTACCATTTTCTAGTTGCTTTAGAAATTTTCAAAAAGTGTCAGTTGATTATCAATCCAAAAAGACGTGTTTTTGGAAACCCAAACTTATTATTTCAACCAAAGGGATCCAAGAAGATCGGTAAAGGTAGAAAGTTTGACAAAATGGTCTATCCCCATAAATCTTAAGTCCTTGAGAGGTTTCTTGGGGTTAATTGGTTATTACTGTAAATTTGTGAAAAATTATGGCAATATTGCAACACCTCTCATTGATTTGCTTAAGAAAGATGCCTTCAAGTGGATAAATGAGCCTCAAAGGGCATTTGATAGCTTAAAAACAACCATGACAATGGTAACTGTCTTGGCTCTACTAGGTCTTTCTAAGTTATTTGAAACTGAGACTGATGCTGTTGGGGCGGGTGTAGGGGTTGTTTTGATGCAAAATGGGCGCCCCATTGCCTACTACAACTTAGTTGTAAGTTCTAGAGCCCAACAAAGTTCTGTTTATGAAAGGGAGTTGATGGAAATTGTGTTTGTGGTGAAAAAATGGAGGCATTACTTGTTGGGAAATCATTTTATAAAAAAATTCGACCAAAAAAGCCTTGAAGTACTCTTGGAACAAAAGGTTTTGGACTCAGATCAGCAGAAATGGGTCTCAAAATTAATGAGATTCAAGTATGACATGGTGTATAAACTTGGGGTTGAAAACCGAGCTATGGACGCACTTTTAAGGAGAGTGGAAGACATGGAATTTAAGGCTTTTGTAGTGTTATAATATGTTGAATTGGAGGAATGGGACAAGGAAATGAAGGAAGATGAAAGGCTATCCTGTATCCTAGGCCAATTGGTCATGGGGTAGACCACTAACTCATACTATTGCTTAAAGAATGGTTGTTTGTTGTTAAAGGGCTATTTGGCATTCCAAAAGGTTCTACTCGAATTCCTCTATTATTAAAAGAATTTCATTCCTCTCCAATTGGAGGGCATTTGAGCTACTTAAGGATTTACAAAAGATTGGTTGAAGTTTTTCATTAGGAAGGCATGAGGCACAATGTGCAAGAATATATAGCTTAGGAAGGCATGTGGTGTGATGTGCAAGCTAGAATATATAGCTTAGGAAGGCATGAGGTGCGATGTGCAAGAATATATAGCTAAGTGAAATTTGCCAAAGAAATAAATACCAAGCCATAAGTCTTGCCAGATTATTGCAGCCCCTACCTATTCCATAGCAGGTTTGAGAAGACATTAGTATGGATTTCATCATTGGCCTCCTTAAATCCCATAAATTTGACACTATAATGGTCGTGGTTAACTGATTTACCAAGTATGTCCAGTTTATGCTACTTTCTCATCCTTTTTCAGCTAAGGATGTAGTAGAACTTTTCATTCAAGAAGTGGTTAAGCACCATAGATTCCTGAAACCTAGAGTATGTGACTGTGACTGAGTGTTCATTATTCAGTTTTGGTAGGAGTTATTTAAGATGGTGGGCACTACTTTAAAGTGTAGTTGAGGTTACCATCCTAAAATGGATGGACAAACTGAGGTGGTTAATGGGAGTCTTGAAACTTATCATTGTTTTTTTGTGGGAGAGAAGCCAAAACAGTGGTCAAAGTGGCTTGCATGGGTAGAATATTGGTTTAACACTAGCCATAACATATCAGCGGGACGACTCCTTTTAGAGCCTTGTATAGTTGTGACCACTACTTTATTTAAGATGGACGATGCTTATTCTTTGATGCTGGGTGTTAGTGAGCATATTAAGGCTGGGAATTTGGTCTTGACAGAATTGAAGGAGCACTCAGAGAAGGCACAAGCAAGAATGAAGGCTCAAGCTAACCAACATAGAATAGAGGTGAGTTTCAATGTTGGTATCTCAGTGTATTTAAAAACTAGACCATACAAGTTGAAGGCATTAGCAAAGAAATTGAATGAGGAACTTAGTCCTAGATTCTGTGGACCCTACAAAATCATAGATGGAGAGGTGGCCTATCGCTTAGAGCTTTTGGCTACCACCAAAATTCATCTCGTGTTCCATGTTTCATAGCTTAAATGGTCTCTACAACTTGCTGTCCCTACTCAAGAAATACCCCTGGCCCTGAGCCAAGACTTAGAGCTGCAAGTGCAAGTGCAACTAGAGGAAGTCAGGAAAATCAAACTTTGACTATTGGACAACTTGAAGTGCTCAATAAGTAGACTGGACTTCTTGAGTTTGAGAATACTTAGGAAGATTGTAAAGTCATCAACTAACAATTTTCTCACTTTCATCATGACAATAACTACCTCGATGATGGTAGTCCCATTTATGGGCTGCATGTGTTAAGCATTTTATGCACTGAATTATTGGAAGTCTTTTGCTTTCTCTGTTTTATGTATATATAGTGTACAATTTTATTCCTCAGAGTTTTGTTCAATGGGTGAAGTCCGCAATGTCAAGAGATAATTGTGGCATTAATATTCTGAAGGTATAGGATACTTGTACATCATGGATATAGTCCTAAAGTTATCAAGTTGATTCGAGTACTTGATTTGTTCTGTCCGAGTATCAATATATGCTCATAATATTGTCATCTAACCCAGCAAGTGGCATGTGTATCTGAAATTTAAAATTGTGAAGACACAAAAGATTGGCTTATAATGCTGAGTACATTTTTTTTTTGGGGGTTATTTTTGGTCTTCCAATTTCTTTTAAAACCATTTAATCTTAGCCTTCTTGGTCTTTTGGCCATCCGCTGTAACAGCAAATTAAAAGCAGTGTTTGGATATTCAATGGTTTAGTCTTGAAGTCACTATTTGTATTAATCCACTAAATTTGTTACTTTACTATTTTTTGTATATTATTTTTGCATGATGGTTGTAACTCAATTTGTGTTTTCAGATGTATGTCTATCTCGAGGAACTAAGCGAAAACTCACCCAACGCACCCTCCTTCAGTTGAACTTCAGCCCAGTATCAAGAGTGCAAAATTTTCTGGGTGACTCATTGAAGTTGGACAATGCTGTAGTCCTTAGAGATTGTGATAATCATGTTCCACATAATCCAAGTAGTGCTTTACCTGCACTTGCTGCTGAGGAAGAAAGTGAGAAAAAGTATGAACTTACTCAAAATCTGGACCATAATTACAAGAGTAGTTGTGAGATTAGCAGCTCATCCTTGTCCCCTAAGAATGAGCTGCCAAAATGGGAGGTGACTAATTTTAGGGCCAGCATATCTGGGGCGACACTTGAAACCTTTTTAGTTGGTCGTAGATATACTGGTCATGAGGAGGTACATCCTGGTGATACCATCTCTCTTTTGAGGGATCCTCACAATGTCAAGGATTCCAATGCCATCAAGGTTTTCATTTCCTTTTAGTTCTATTAGTTAGTATTGTTTTCATACACCATTATTCTATGGGAACTGAGTTTTTCTCTATGTTCAGGTTGTTTCTGCAGATTCTGGAAGCTTTAAATTATTAGGTTTCCTCTCTCGTGAGCTAGCACAATATCTATCGCCTCTAATTGACAATTATGGTCTTATATTTGAGGTATTAAAGTTTTAGCTTAACAATGGATAGTTTTTGTGACGTTATTTCTTCTTCCTTTTCTTCGTTATGAGTACATGTGTTAAATGCCTTTTATATTATTGATGTAGAAAACACTTAAGATATGCTTTACTTTAAGTTTTATTTTGGTTCATATTTCCACTTTTAAGATATTTTCCACCAGGCACTTCCATAGGAGTGGACTTTATTGAAGTATTTAACAAATCTTGGGTGCCAGAGTTTTGAGGTTTATTGCTATTTATGTTCTTTGATGTGTTATATGATATGATTGTTTTATGTCTTCCTCTGGTGTCCAATCCATGCCTTCATCAATGGGTTTCTTTGAGAAATTTGCAGAGAGATCAGTTTGTTTATGCAGAGTTCTATTTCTGCTACATTGATGAGAAGGATATCTTATCTTCCTTTCTATTTCTTCTTTTCTTTATTTGATAAAACTTCTTTTATCCTAGAAATAGAAGCACTGCCACCCAAAAGAAATTGAACAAAGACAACTAAATAAATTACCAGAAAAAACCTTATGTGATTACATGAAATGAAGCTACTTTACTTCCAAACAAAGGCAAACCTCTACATGACAACCTGAATGAACAAACTTGAGGATCTGCCAAAGGACCAAGCTTAAAGATGGATGACAGCCTGCATTGAAACCTGGACATAACATAGTGGATAGTTGACCCCTTGTGTCTGCTGCTGCTGGTGTTATGCCAGAATCATGTTGGAGTGTGGCTGGAGAGTGTGTACCCCTGGCCTGATTTTGTAGCTGTGTCATTAGTTTCTTTTGTGCAGATGTGAGGTCTCGCTGATAAAGTAAGGACTTGGATTACTTGCTAGGGTAGCTCTTTCATGGATTTCATTTTATATATGTGAATGGCTGGGATTTGGGTCTAAGAGCTTGCTTTGATATCATGTCAAAGTATATCAAATTGGGAGATCGTGAGAAGGCAAATAATGAATGTTAGGGTCACCGAACCTCTAATATTTTATGTAAATAATGAATGACACTCCATTAGAATACTTACACAACCCATGTCCACCAACGCCCTTACAGTCTTCATGCAGTGAACCAACTAAGGGTGCCATGTGGCGTGTTACTTGTCTTTATCTAACCTAGTGAGGTGACTATCGTGCCACTGGGCTCTTGGGCATGAGACTTAAAGACTCCACATTACTTGAGACTCATTGATTTTAGCATCAAGAGTGTTTGCAGAGCCTTTGGCCTACCTCAAGTTCTTGCCAAAAATAACCCTAGGAGCTCAAACACCATTGCAAGGACTATTCTAGATGCACCCTATGAAGATACTAGTGATCAATTTTTATTCTCATTTGCCAATATATTATGAAATCATCACTATTACCACTACTACACCCCCATTGCTCACCTATAGTTGTCACCACCACCACCACCATGATGACTAATGTTTTCTTGTTACCACCATTACTTTTGTCATCATTGGAATCACCACTACCTTTATTATTGTCACCACAATACCTTCATTGTCACTGCCACCACCACTAGTGTGATCGTTGTTGTCACCAACCACTATTACCATGTTGCCACCACTATCACACTCCCATTGTAATCTAAAAGAAAAATATATTTTAATAAACTGTGATTTTTATATGGTAAAAAAGATGAGGAGCAAGCCACTGGGTTATAGTCCTCATTGGTATGCCCTGTGGAATTGTTTGCAGGGGCATGTCACTTTTGTTCCTGAACATTCTCTCGATGCTGTTCCAATTCAAATTGTCTGCCAGAGAGCATCAGACGTTGAAAGTGAGCTTAAAGATGAGACTTTTAAATATTTATGGGAACATGCTCAGCATGCGGTTGAGATTGCAAGGAACAATCCACCTTTGGTGAAGTATCAGCTCAATTTTTGTCTTATACTGCAGGAGGTGCTGAGAAGTAATTTTCACCTTTTAACAGATGACGAAAAAAAGTATCTAGGTATCAATATCAATATTTACAAGCTGTGTTATGACATATTTCTCTTTGATTTTATCAGAGTTTAAATTATGTCTCATTTATTGACAGAGTTATTCACTTCGCTCTCAAATGACAGTCAGAGGCTTTTTATTCGGCTATATTCCAGAAAAGGTTATTTCAATATCCAAAATTGTACTTCTCTTGCTTGACATCAAGTGCTTGCCCTATATTTATAGTTGACTTTTGTCTGCTCTAATTTTGTTTTCAAAAGAAGTTATTAGAAAGGGGAAAGAAGGATTTTGTGTGTGTGTGTGTTCTCCTTGAGGCACAAAAATAGAACACCACAGAAAGTAGAAACAAAGTCAATAAGTCATTAGTAAAACTGAGCTCTCTAATATCCGGTGAATGGTCAAAAAGATAGTCATGTCCATAACAGATTATTGACCAGATTTCTCTGCAAAAATCCAAGTATTTAAAATCTTTGAGAACTCTGTTGGAGCTGAATACTCCAAAGGACAACATATGAGCATAAATCATACTGCCATTAAACTTTGCCCTCCTTACAACTACTAAAACCTTTAAAATTAATCAAAAACAAACTTCTTTAAACTTTGAGGGGACACCCAATATTCACCAAATACATCAAAAAATCTAATTCAAATGTAAATGGCTGTGGGGCAAACAAATAAATGTGCAGCTCTTTCCAATTAAGAATAACATGTCAGAAATATTAGGAGAGGATGCTTTGTTAGCCTGAAACGTGTAAAATATCATGAGTACTAATTTTGCCGAGTTCTACTGGTCTAAGTGAAAGATGGAGATTTTGGTGTAAGGAATGGAAAACAAATTTTTGCAACTATCCAGGTGTTCAGAGATCTAAACTTTGGAGTCCCCAAAGGAAGTAGCTTCAGGATTCCTGTCCCAAGGGATCTCAAATATGTAAAGGCTACTACAGAATCTAATGCCTTGCCAAATTAGACAAAGATATCATAACTTGACTGTCCACATTGATGCCAACCAAGGCACCTTGGCCTAATTGATTTTCATACCACTTGCCCGCCACTCTGCCCATTATTGTTTGTAAAAACTGATGCAGTGCCCATGTCACAGATTGTCAATATTCTGATAGTTGAAATGCCTTCCACTGTTCATTTATGTTATGGTACTACCAGTCATCTGTGGAAGATTCGTGCATCCAGTAGAAATGCTTCCATTGTTGCACTGTCGAAACCAATGCATAGAGCATTATAAGTTACGAAAAATTTTTCTATTGGTTTAAATGGCATTCATGCTGCCATATTTATGTTGCTGAGTTGTGCTTTTATAAGCTTTTCTTTTTATTTATTTATTTATTTTTCATGTTTTTGGACTTGACAAATGTATTATGTTGTTTTCTTGTCCAGGGCCTTGGTTTCGCATGTCTAGCATATCCTATACTGAAATAATAGATGTTCAAAGTGCAGCAAAGGAGCTTGCTGGTAATTTAATATAATTTGTAAGATTTGTTTTATCTTTCTCTTCCAATACAATTACCTTTCCTTTTTCAAAAATATCACCACCTTCCTGAGACCTGTATCTTTGGTATGGTCATATTGCAGACAAAGGATATATATGCTATGTTGAAGATGCAAATCACATATGTGATAGTGACATGAAAGATATTTTGAATATGCTTACAGTCTCTGAGCTACGTGAAATTTGGTGTATTCTTAAAATGGTTAGAATTTACTGCCATTTTTGTATCCATAATTTATTTTCACATTAAACTCCATGCATGAATGGATTTTGCTAATTATTGGAGGACTAAAATTACTTTATATTGTAGTCATTGTTTTTAGGTTGTGTACAAGTTTGCACATTTCATAGGAATCCAAATTCTGGGAATCTAGGTATGAAATATCCTGTATTAGGAATGCATAGTTGTTTTCCTCGATGCCCATCAAATGATATTAGTTTTTCCATCACAAAATCTGTTGCAGGCAATTTATTTTTCTGTTGAAGGTACTAAGAGTTAAGTATTTGCTTCCTATTCCAGAGAAGTTACTGAAGTTGGATAAGGAAGCTAATTGATCTTGAGCTAGTTTTCCCCCCACAAAGAAAATGAAATCAGTATATGATTGTATTATATGTGTAATGCAACAGTAGCATTTGGCTTTTCTTGTTTTCTAGGTTGCTTGGCAGGTATTTTATTTACTGTTTGAGGAGCAATGGGTGTGCTCAGATAGGCAGCTAAATGTGAATGTTTTCTCTGTAATCAGTTTTGAGTTTTAGAAAAACAGGGAATGCAAGCTTTTTCAGGGACATAAGAAGTGCTTAGTTTGCATGGGTTTTTTGGTTGGAGTGCAATTGTGTGTGTGTGTGTGTGTATATGTATATTAGCAAAAATCTCTTCCCTTACACCTTGTATGGGATATCATTTTGCATTTTGGGCTGAAAGAAAATGGTTTCTTTATGAAGGCTTTACTTTGTTAATAAACATTGGCAGTAATTGGCTCTCCTGAGCTAATGTTCTTGTTTTTCAGGATAGGATAGTTTTACTCTGTTTCAGTTTCTTTTTTGACTTTTCTATGCTGCTCTAGGATTATTTCTTGTCCTGCAAGCTTTTACTTCTGTAGAAAACTTTCATTTTATAAAAAAAATGAACAAAAGGAAACTTTCAGATACATCTATGCATAACTTGACATGATTTATACTGTCTTGTCTTGTTTTTGTCTTAGCAGCATGATGATACCTATGTGGTTCAGTTTTGCAAATTATGTTTCAGGAATGTAGACCTTACACATTAAACAGTATTTTTCTTTTTTATTTGTTTTTGGATGTCTTATGTTACCTTTAGCTATGATGCCAACCAGCATTTATGTGCATTGTGTTATTAGGAATTGGAGCATTTTGGATGGGTCCTTCTAAATTTGGTTGTATCCATAGTAGATGCTCCTAAATTGATAATTGGCTTTTGATGACTACATAGTAAGAGACCTACTGTGGACAGATACGGGCCAAACAATTAAACATTCTATTGTGTTTCTATATATACATAAGTAGGAGATACTCAATATGCTATTTGCTCTGTCTCTTTTCAGTTCTCTGATGATCAATCTATAAAATTTTTGTTGTTTCTAATAATGTTCCAGAGTTGCAGTCATGGGATGAGAAAGCAAGATCTTATTGCATCTCTTCTTTCTACACATGCAGATGGACTACGGTATTCAGAATTTTAGTTGTGTTCTTGTCTTATAATTTGTGGAGTCTTTCATGGATCATTTCAACTCAAAAGCTTAAGCTTTTTAAGTGAATGTCCATGATTAGTTTTATTTATAATTTTTAACATGCCTCTCACACAAAAGCCCTTTGGGCTTGACTTATGAACAAATCATAAGCTCACCTCCATAACTTGTCCTCACCACTTGGTCATAAAGGCTCTCTGATGTCATGTTATGGACCATTTCAAATGAAAATCTTACACACTTAAGTGAAGGCCCATGAGTTTTATTATAATCGAGTCAATAAGTGTCTTTTGTTTATTGTATTTGGTTCTCTCTGCACAGGCCATGCCTATCAACTAAGGTTTTTGATAGAACTGGCACCTGTATCAAAATATCTCCAAAAGCTGAAACTCTTATGTGGCGTGCTGAGGTGCTTTTTTGGCTTCAGGTGCTTTTGCTGATGGCAGAACTTAGTTAAAGAGGAAAATTTTAATGCCTTTTATAAATGGTATTGTTCCTGCAGAGGCTTTTCTTCTTAAATGGAGAGCAGGACCTCTCAACTTTTTTACTAGTTGACATGGGAAAAGTCAAGTATCCATGTTACAATTGCATAATATCAGAACCAATTTTCTCAAATCGCAGTGATCTGCTTTCGTATGAGGAGGTACATGTTGTGTCCAGAAATGCTATTGGCCTTTTGTTGTTACCCTAAGGCTCAAACCCTTATATCACTAGTTTTACAGGCCATTGAAGTGGCTCAGATAATGGATGAAGCTCTTGATGCACACGACAATGAATTGGTATTGAGGTGCATAAAGATTGCTGAATCTCATGTATCCACTCTTTTGCCAGTCCAGTACTTGACTTGTGAATCAGTAGCTGCATTTCGTCATTTATTTACTGCATCATGGGTACATTCCAAAATGGTCATGTTAGGGATTTCATTTCTTGAGCAAGAGCGCAGGTATGGTGGTCCTTGGTTGAATGTACTAGCACTTACTCCTTTCTCTATTTAGTTTACAGTTTCATGGACACATCTTTGCGTTCAAGTATCAATTCTGCATATGGGGTTACACCTATGACCCATTTGATTTCAGCTAGGCGTATCCCATTTCACTAACATATATCGATATATTAGCATTTTAGAGTAAGTAAACTGTAAAGTCTTCAAAAGCCATAGGAAGAACTAGGAACAAAAGAAAAAAAGCTTGTGTAGTATGGCTCTATTGGATTCCAGTTTTAGGAAGTTGCATGATCTATTGGCATGTCTAGTTTTTCCACTCCTTGTTATCAAGCCCAAGCACTATCATCTTGTACTTAAATTTTATAATAAAATAATTGTTCAGTCTCTGGTGACATCAGAAATGACATTGCATTGATGTCAACATGATGAGACAGGGCCTGAAATCCCCACATGATTGGGATTTTCAGCAAGCAAAACCCCTCAACTCTCGCGATGATACTAGGGTTTTTGTCTAGTCAATCAGTTTTTTTCCCCCATCATGTAGAACCTAGATTGCCTAATGTCTGTACTTTTGATGGTAATCAGCCCATTTAGGTGGACTAATCAGGATCGGAGGGGTTGTTAGGTTGGGGAGGCTATATATGAGCTTTATTTAACAAAGAATGTGGATTGGGTTGTTATTAGCCTCAAGATGAACATAACATCTTGAGTTTCCCTTATGTGATTATTTTTCCCGTGTTTGGTTCATTTTGTGATTATTGGAAAGTCTTGAGTGTTTTGTATGGGATATTTGGCATTTTCTTGACTCTGTAGTGTTGTTCTTATTACAAGTCCTCCTTAATTATTGTAATTATTATTAGAATCCTTATAATTATTAGTTGACCCTTGATTTAGCTCTTTTTGTCAATCCCCAAGGGTTAGATATTTGTCTCCTATTTATTTATTTTTCTTATAATAATCTCTTTTTTTGCATAAATACCCATATGCTTTGATATATATATGTTTTTCAAATAAAAGAATTTTAGACTTCTTGTCATGGTATTAGAGCTCTAGAGTTCCGAGGCATTTTTCCATCTTCGTTTTTGTGGCCAAATTTTTTGATTGTGGCCTTCATTGCTACTTTGATTTCTGGTTTTGTTGTTTTGGATCTTCACTTGACCAAAACACCACCTCCAACCACCCCAAGGCCTTGCCAATCGATGTCTTCACATTGACTAGACCACCAACTACTATTGTACGCACTGCCACACAGCATCACAGCGTCCTTGTAGCGAGTCCCATGACGAGCTCGTGAGGATGCATGACAACTCCTCTTTGGTTGTTGTCGACCTAGAGCACATTGCCAAACATTTTGGAAACTTGCTTAAAGGTTCTCTAGTTCTATTTTGGCTTTGAAAATGGTGTTCCTTTATTTATGGTCGAGGTTATTGATTCTATTTGTTGTTTTTTTCATTTTTTGTCTCTATCGTGTTGCTGCCTTGACTGTGTCTAAGTTTACAGTAACTAGCAAGATTTCTGATGTATTCTTGCGTAGTCATACTACTCCCATGAGTGATTTGCCACACGTTCAGCTTGTATATAGATTGAACAGGAAGAATTATTTGAAATGGTCTCAAATGGTTTGCACATTCCTTAAAGGACGAGGCAAGTTGAGGCATTTACTAAGTACTGGTCCTAAACTAGGGGATTCCCAATTTGATGCTTGGGATGAAGAGGATTCTTTGGTATTGTCTATGGGGCTTTATGTTATTAGAGATTAGTGACACACATGTTCCTTCACTTTGCTAAGGAGATATGGGATGTTATTCAACAAACCTATTCCAAGATTTGTGGTGCAACACATTTATGAGATTATGATCAAAATCTCCACCATTAAATAAGGCAACTAGTCAATCACTGAATATTCTAGTTTGTTGAGAGGGCATTGGTAGGAGATAGATCATTATCAATGTATTTAAATAAAATGTAGTGAGGATGTAGTTATCCTTAAGCAGTCTGATGAAAAAGAAAGGATTTATGAATTTCTTGCATGATTGACCATTCAATTTGATGTTGTGGGAGTCCAGATACTTGGTAGGGAGGAGTTATCGTCCTTGAATGAGACAATTGCCATTGTGCTAGTGCAAGAAGGAAGAAGGGGTGTAATGATTGACACCTTATTGGTGGAAAGTTCTGTTTTAGTGTCCAAGTATTTTGTGCAGCATTTTGATGGAGTGAGAGGACAAATTGAACAGTCACAAAACAATCTAACAAAGATACCTTCTGGTGTACCTATGGTAAGAAGCTTAGACAAACTAAGGAGAAGTGTTGGAAGCTTTACAGTAAGCTTTGACCCATGAAGAAGAGACTAGGTCGGGCCCATATAGTAACTACAAATTCTAGCATTGAGAAAAACTCCATTGTTGCTGATTTCAATAGAGAAGAAATTGAGAAGGTATGAAACTTATCGGCATTGAAGAAAACTTCTCAGGTACTTGTTATTTGGTATTCTCAAGTACTTCTTCTTACTCTTCATATGTCTTTAATTTTGTCTTAAATGCATCCGATAAAGTTTCTTGGACTCATGGGTCATTGATTCGGAGGCCACTAATTGTATGACTAATTCTTCACAAGAATTCGTTTCATATATCTCTTGTTCTAGCAATCGAAAAATCATTATAGTTGATGGATTAGTCACTACCATGGCTAGTTAAGGAGATGTTTGTTTAAGCAATTGTCTTACACTTAACAATGTGCTTTATGTTTCCAAATTATGCACTAATCTTATTTCAATTCAAAAACTTACTATTGATTTTCAGTGTAGTGTAACTTTTTTCCTTAATTGTTGTGTACTTCAAGAACAGGGCACGAATAAGATGATTGGATATGCTAAGGAGAAAAATGGCTTATATTATCTTGAAGAGAATAATAGACAAAATAGAGTTTAGAGTTTGTCGCCTTTTTTCCTTTCATTCCAAATCATTTGAATCTAATAAAGATAAGATTTTGCTTCACCATCCTTGTCTAGGTCATCCATCATTTCATGATATCAAAATAATATTTCTTTCTTTGTTTAAAGGATTAGTCATTGAAATTTTTCATTGTGAAATTTGTGAACTTGCTAAGTACAAATATGTTTATTTTCCAATCAGTAATAAAAGGACACTTGTTCTTTTTATTTTAATTTATAATGATATTTGGGGTCATTTCATTGTGTCTAATATTTCTGGAGTTCAATAATTTGTTCCATTAATTGATGATTGCACTTGAGTAATGTGGATTTATTTGTTGAAACAAAAATATAATGTTGGCTTTATATTTCTCATTTTCTACAATATGATTAAAACTCAATTTGGAGTTGGGATATAGAGATTTCGATCGGACAATGCAAAGTAGTTTTTTAATCAATCTTTATCACAAGGAATGATACATGAGTTTTTTTACATTTATACACCTCAGAAAAAATGGGGTAGCTAAGCAGAAAAATGATCATCTTCTAACTAGTACAAGAGCCTTTTTGTTTCAAAGTAATGTTCCAAAACAATATTGTGGAGAGGCTGCTTTAATTGCTACTCATCTCATTAATAGACTCCCTACCTAAGTTCTTGGTTTCTACAGTCCAATGCACATTTTCGCACAATGATTTCCAAATTTCAATGCATCTAATAATCTTGTTCCCAAAATATTTGGATGTCTTGGTTTTATTCATGTGTATCTCCAAAGCAGGACCAAACTGAATTTTGGAGTTTTCAAATGTATTTTCATTGGCTATTTTTCTACTAAAAAAGGTTACCAGTGTTATCACCTTCTGACAAGGAAATTTTATGTCTTTGTTGATATCACGTTTATTGAAAATATTCCATATTTTAACAATTCTTCTCATCAAGAGGAGAATTCCTCCATCACAGATACAAATATGAATTTCTTTCTTCTTGAATTCCTAGAGTTACCAGCAAATGCTTCATCTGAGACTCTGTTACAATTCATCACTATACATGAGCTAGAATTATAGCCAAAGCAAACTTAAGAGTCTGTTTGTCCATTAGATGTTTATTCTTGCACTAGTCTTCCAACCAGAGCCAATCTAATCATCTTCTATCCTTGTCAATGTTGAGGTAACACCTTTATCTATTGATAATGTTTTTGAAATTTTTCTACACAATGGTTATGATATTCCAATTGCTTTACAAAAAAAACATAATACATTGCACTAAACGCTCTTTATCTTTTCTTTCCTATGATCTTGTAACTACAAAATCTTTGTTACTAGTCTATATGCCATCTCTGTTCCCAAAATTTTATCTTAGGCATTGCAGAATGAGAATTGGATACATGCTATGAAAGTTGAGTTGGAAGCACTTGAGAAAAAAAAAACTTGGGACCTGGTGCGGTTACTGAAAAGAAAGGAACTCGTTGGTTGTAGATGGGTATTAATCACTAAATATAATTTAAATGGTACCTTGAGCATGTTGTCAAAGGGTATATGTAGACCTATGTCATTAACTATGTGGAGACCTTTGCTCCGATTGCTAAAATGAATAGAATGAGAGTTTTATTACTTGTGGCTGCCAATTGTGGTTAGAAATTCCAACAGTTTGACGTTAAGAATGCACTCTTATATGGCAACATTGATGAAGAAATCTATATGGAGATACTACCAGGCTTTGACTCCCACATTGAATTAGGCATTATGTGTAGACTAAAAAAGGTGTTATATGGGCCGAAACAATCCTAGAGAACATGGTTTGAGAGATTTTCCAAAGCTATGCTCATTATGGGGCATAAGTAGAGTCAATATGACTATAGTTTATTTGTGAAACATTCATCCTTAGGAGATGTGACCATACTATTAGTCTATGTTGATGACATCATAGTCATAGGAGATAATTTGGAAGGGATAGAATTGTTAAAAAAATAGTTGATAAAAGAGTTTGAGATTAAAGAATTGAGCAGACTAAAATATTTTCTTGGCATAGAAGTTTCTCACTCACAGTAAGTTTGGCATGGATGATATCTATTCGCTTGCTTGAGGGAGAGTGTTACAAATCTTTCTTAATTATTGTAATTATTATTAGAATTCTTGTAATTATTAGTTGACCCTAGGAATTAGTTAATTTAACTTTTTTGTCAATCCCTAATGATTAGGAATTGTCTCCCATTTATTTATTTATTTTTCTAGAATAACTTCCTCTTTACTATATAAATGCCTATGTATTTTGACTTTTTTTTTTCAATAACAAGAATTTTAGACTTCTTTTCAGTTCTCTCAACTAGTCATGGGCTAACCAGATTCATTCTATTTCTATTAGTGTTCCCATCATTGAATAGTTTGACGATAAGTGAGGCTAGTCGGGGTTATGTAGTGATTCCTAATGAAAACTCTTTCTTGATTAGTCTTGACTCCTGTGTAGTGAAGGAAATCACTATCTTCCTTGTTGTGGTCTTCTTATTATTAGAGCTTTCTTATATATGATTATATCATTGGACAAAAAGTCATTGGCTGATGATCCATCTATTGGCCTGTCAGAATTGGAAAAGTATTGCATATTGCCAAATAAGATTTATTTTCTTAAAAGAAATTATATATATGTCAAACTGCCATGCATGCTTGTGTCTTGTAGTTAAAAGTTATGATGAGGGTAGGGATGATATGAGTATGTAAAGGTTAGCATGTCATGACCAGTAGTTAGGAATAGTTGATCATTTGAAACTTGAAAACCCTAAGGATGACATCACAAATGTAATGCAAGAGGAGAGTTGGCTTTTTATAATTCTTATGTCAATTTTCTCTTTGGTGGGTTTCCATTTCTGGGTTTACTCAATGAAATAGCTTGTCATAAATAGAATGCTGTACTTTAGCTCCTACTTCCTTTGCTCTTATCATCTCATTCTCTGCCATGTACTAACATAATAACAACTTCATGATTCCATATGGCAGTAGTGAAGAAAAAGAAAAAAGAGTAATCTGAATAGTTCTCGCTTGTTTATTTGAATGCAAGAAGCTTACACTATATGGGGTTTATGACTACAGCCAGCCATTGAAACCCAACACAGCAGATGCACCAAAAAGGAAAGAAATGAAAGAATAAAATCCTACAAATCAGGGAAAACAAAAATGGAAATGGTGTGTTGACCCAAATCCCTTAAAACAGGGATGGACAACATAGAAACAGACTTAACGGAAAAAGATATAAATGCACAGACAGTAAATGATAGTAAATGAGGCAAAGGTTGATGCAACAGATCTGTGAAGCCTCAATTACCAACACTCCTCTTCAAGTTGGAGAGTAGATGTTGATCATGCCTTGCTTGACTCAGATCTTCAAACTTGACTTTCATTAGGGCCTTAGTAAGAATGTTAGTAGCTTGATGATCAGTACGGATATGAGATAGAGTAACTAGACCATTGTCTAATTTTTCTTTGATAAAGTGATGGTCTATTTCTACATATTTTGTTCTATCATGTTGAATGGGATTTCTGGCTATACTAATTGCAGCAAAGTTATCGCATAAGATCTTTATAGGACCTTCACAGTTGATTCTTAATTCTCCAAGTCCTTGTATCCATAAGCCTTCACAAATGCCTTGTACTAAGGCTCTATACTTAGCCTAATGCTGAATCTTGCAACAACTAATTGTTTCTTGCTCTTTCAAGTGACTAAATTTCCTTAAACAAAGGTGTAGTATCTAGTAGTGGACCTCTAATTAGTGATAGACCTAGTCCAATTTGAATCACAATATATCTCCACATCACGTTTAGTGCCTTTCTAGACGAATATACCTTTTCCAAGTGTCATTTTAAGATACTTAAGGATTCTATAGGCAGCCTCAAGGTGGACTTCAGGCTTGCTCATGAATTGGCTAATCACGCTTACAAGAAAACTAATGTTGGGTCTAGAATGAGGTAGGTAAATCAGCTTGCCCACCAATTTTTGGCATTTTTCATTGTAGACTTGAGTGAATTTGACTTTGTAGTCCGTTTTCATAGGGGTGTCAGCATGTTCACACCCCATCATCCCAGTTTCACTTGGAAGATCAAGGGTGTACTTCCTCATAAAGATGATAATTCCTTCCTTTGACCTAGCCTCTTCCATTCCTAGGAAAAACTTCAAATTATCAAGGTCTTTAACTTCAAATTTTTCTACAAGGGCCTTTTTCAACTTAAAAGCATCATTAGAAAAACTACATGTGACAATTATATCATCTACATACACAAACATATTTTTCCATTAGTTGAAAATTTAGTAGGAACAATGTGATCAGCTTGACCTTGAGTATATCCTTGCCTTTTAACAGCCATGGTAAATTTCTAAATCCAAGCTTTAGGAGATTGCTTGAGGCCATATTGAGATTTTTCAAGTTTGCAAACCTTACCATTGCTTTTAGCATCAAACCTAGGAGGCAAGGCCATGTAAACTTCTTTTCCCAAATCTCCATTTAAGAAGACATTTTTGACATCTAGCTGATATAGAGGCCAATCAAGGTTAACAGCAAGGGGTAAAAGAATTTTAATGGAATTAAATTTGGTCATTGGAGCGAAGGTTTCTTGATAAGTAATCTTGTAAGTTTGGATGAAGCTCTTTGCTACCATGTTAGCCTTATACTTGTTTATGCTACTATTAGCATTATACTTGATGTTGAAGATCCATTTGCACCTTATAACCTTCTTAGCGTTTGGTAAGTCCACAATATCCTAGGTGCCAGTCTTCTTCAAGGCATTCATTTCCTCATTTACAACATTCCTCCATTTCTCTCGCTTGAGAGCTTCAAAAATATTTTATGGTACCTTATCATTTGATGCTTTTGCAATAAACACCTGATAAGAAGGTGAGAGTTTGTTATAAGCAACAAAATTTCCAATGGGGTGCTTGGTACAAGTTCTAACACCTTTTTGTAAAACAATAGGAACATCTAGATCATTAGGTTAAGGAGTTATACTTGTACCTAGATTAGTGGCAGTGCCTTTACATGGACTTGGAATAGAGGAATTGGCTTGCTCAAGGGTAGGACTGGTCTCTATCTCATAGCCCTTTTCCCCTCTAAAGTAGACAGCAATATCCTTGTTGTGTTTTCCAACTTCCATGCCAGGTTCAGGTTGTTGTTTTTCATCGTTTGGGCTAGGACTAGGTTCGGTGTTAACAATGATTTCAGGAACAAAATCATTAGTGGTAGAACTATGAGGTTGTGGTTCCTCAATGGAAAAACTCCATTCCCTCTGATGATCAGTAGTGTTCTCTCCCTAAATGGCAGTTTTGGAGAAGTAGGTTGGTGTTAAGAAAAAAAGGTGACATCTTTGGAGACAGAAAGTTTCCTCATTGCAGGTAAGTAACATTGTACCCCTTTTGAGATGGGGGATATCGCACAAAGACACACTTGATGGCTCTACGGTCAAGTTTATTTGGGTTGTGAAGGTGAATAAAAGCCGTGCACCCAAATACTTTGATGGGTGAGGAAGAGATAATTTGGGTGTGTGGAAAGGTCTTTAAGAGGGTGGTGATGGGAACCTAAAAGTTGAGAGCTTTAGTGGGCATCTTATTAATGAGCTAGGCTGGAGTTAAAATGGCTTCTTCCTATAACACTTTGGAGACATGGGTAGTAAATATGAGAGATTGAACAACCTCAAGGAGGTGCCTGTTTTTTCTCTCAGTGAGGCCATTTTGCTGAGGGGTATGTATGCAAGAACTTTGATGGTGAATGCCATTCTCGGCCAAGTAACTACCAAGGTGGGTGTTAATATATTCCCTGCCATTTTCAAAATGGAGAACTTTAATGGGTGTTTGGAATTGAGTTTGAATCAAGTGGTGAAATTTTTGAAGATAGTTGGCATTTTAGATTTTTCTCTCATTAGGTACACCTACATATTGTAGTCTGATCATCCACAAAAGTGATAAACCACCTAACACTTGAATACCCTTGAATTTTGGAAAGACTCCAAACATCACAGTGTATAAGTTGGAATGGGTGAGATGGTTTATAAGATTGAGGTTGGTAAGTGGAGTTGGTGCGCTAAGCAAGTTGACAACTTTCGCATCCAATAATACTAGAATTTTTATTAAATAATTTAGGATACATGCATTTCATATGTTGTATATTAGGATGGCCAAAACGATAATGCCATAAGCGCAAATCAATATTATTGTCAAACATTGTATCCAACTTTATTGTGGGGTCTCATGTGCATGGGATAAAGACTAGCCACTTCTTTAGCATTGTCAATCGTTCTCTTGGATGCCAAGTCCTGAAAAATACGTTCACCATCCAAAAATTGAGCAATGCAGTTATTATCTTTGAGTATTTGCTAATAGGGAGTAAATTGCATTGAAGGTAGGAACTAAGAGCACGTTTTTTAGTAGAAGTTGATCATAAATTCTGAGAGTTCCTAAGTCCATGATATTATTAGTAGTCCCATCAGCAACACCTAAGGGAACATTGAATGGATAAATTTTTTCAAATAATGATGAGTTATTAGTTGTATTATCAGAGGCTTCTGAATCAACTACCCATGTATGATCATTTATCTTGTAAGTACTCAAAGCAAAAAGTTTTACTTGGGCAATGCTCCTCAAAAAATTATTAACCTCAGGATGTTCATGAGTGACAGAGTTTTGGTTTACAAACAGCTTTTGCAGTAGGTCCAATTGCTCACAGCTGAAGAGAGAAGGATCTCTTGAGGTGGTTGTTTCCGTTGTAGAGTGTCGCCTCTGGTTTCGCTCTTAGGTTTCAGGTTGGGAGGTTTACCATTCAACTTCCAGCATTTTTCTTTTGTATGACTTGACTTGGGCCAATGATCACACCAAGGCCTGCTATCTCCCCTCAGTTTGTTGCTGAAATCCTGTCTTGGAGATCCACAAACAGCCAAGGTAGAATGTTCACTATTGGTCTGGGTATTTTGAGGTCCAAGGAGCAGCTTCTTGTGACTTTCCTTTCTCCTAACTTCAGAAATGGCTTTACAGAGAGTAGGGAAAGGTTTGATTCCCATTTGTCTCCCATGAACCTTTTCGTATTTGTCATTTAGCCTGAACAAGAACTTGAAGGTGCATTTTCTTTCAATAATCTGTTTGTAATGGTAGCATCTTCATTGTAGTGCCAAGTATTGGTCTTGAAGACATAAAGTTGCTGCCAATATTTGTTGAGGAGTGAGGCATATTGAACAACAGTTAATTCCCATTGCCTTAGATCATGGAGCACTCCCTCCATTTCAAACGATTCCATTGTATTCTCACTGGTGGAATAGGTTTTACGAGTTGCTTCCCAAATACCCTTGGTTGTTTTGAGAAGAATGAAGTTTTTCCTAATGTCTAATGTCATGGAATTGATTAGCCATTTCATTACCATGTTATTTTCTGCATCCTAGGCAAGAAACTTTGGGTTAGAAGGACTTGGTTGAGGTGTGGCTTCTGTGAGGTAGCCATATTTTCCTTTCCCCTTTACATACATGAGAACACTAGAGGACCATTGTATGTAATTGTTTCCATTTGAGTCTATGACCAGTAATGAACTGGTGACTCACTAGAATTGGGCTTGAGAGACAACCCACTGTTGGCAGAGTCCCCAGAACCATTGGGGTTGCTGTGAGTGGTGCTCGAAGAGGAGGTCTTCTGCTATTCCACAGTTTCAGTGTTCAGGGCCCTCATATGGCCAAAGAGGATGGGTAGATCAGACATTGCTCTAATACCATGAAGGAAAAGGAGAAAGAGTAATCTGAATAGTTCTCACTTGTTTATTTGAATGCAAAAAGCTTACAATATATGGGGTTTATGGCTACAGCCAGCCACTGAAACTCAACATAGAAGGTGCACCAAAAAGGAAAGAAATAAAAGAACAAAATCCCACTAATCAGGGAAAACAAAAAAGGAAATAGCATGTTGACCCAAATCCCTTAAAATGGGGATGGACAACACAGAAACAGACTCAACAGAAAGGAAAATAAATGCGCACAATATATGCACTGACAGTAAATGTTAGTAAATGATGCAACGGTCAAGATAGGCTAGATGCAACAGATTTATGAAGCCTCAATTACCAACAGTAGTTTAATGAAGTCACCCAATTTTGGTGTGAAGCAAGGCTGTTTCTTGAAGTCTTTGGTTAGTGGATGCAGGATATGCTCTTGGTTTAGCACCTGCCATTAATTACATTTAGACAATAGTGCAGCAGCACATAATCTGTGCTCATAATGTTCTTGGTTTCTATTGATTGATGTAAAAATAGATTGTAGCTTGTAATTCTGCTTACATAGGCATGGTATTATGATTGCGATTATTTATCTAATTGTAAATTACATAGGTTAAAGAAAAGTGATGCTGTTTCTCAGGTATAGTGATGCAATTGGCTTATTGAAGCAGCTGCTAAATTTTTTCATACATGATGTAAGGCGAGGATACTGGACACTGAGGTTATCAGTTGACTTGGAGCACAAAGGCCATATTGATGAGAGCCTCCAAGTTGCTGAAAATGGGTTGCTTGATCCATGGATACGTGCTGGTTCAAGAATGGCACTTCAAAGACGGGTTCTTCGCTTAGGAAGACCACCAAGGCGCTGGAAAGTTCCTAGTTTTTCAAAGTCCATTAGGAGGGAGATCACTGAGGTAATGACTGATGACTGATGATTTAGTGATTTCATGGTTCAGGATTCTGACTTGCTTGTTGAATAACATTCTAGTCAAAATTGCTGATCATTATGGTAATATTATGGCTTTTCCATTGTGACTGCTTTGATTGATCAGGTTTATGTTCAAGGGAGACCTTTGAATTCTGGATTGGGTGCTAAGAACAGGTTCTATAATGAAGAGGGGGAACAGTGTGGAGTGGAACAGCTTGCTTTGCATTATTATGCTGGGATGGGAGGTGGATGGCAGGGTGTTCATACAGAGAGTGGTATATGGTTGACCATTTTTGGGCTTCTTATGTGGCATGTCATATTTGCAGATGTACCAAATGTCTTCTACAATAGATTTCAGGTACATTTTATTGAAGGATTAACTGAACCTTCCATCTTTTCTTAACTTTGTGCTGTATTTATCTTTGTTCCTGGTTAGTTTATGAGTGTTATAGCATGTTTTAAGGAATAAAAACCTTTCAATTATTGATTCTCCACAAGCATGATGAACCCCAGATTATTGGGTCTTTGACATTAAAGACCTATAACAGAAGAAAGGAAGCAGAAAAGAAGAGATTTGGTCTTGAGGGGAGTGAACTATTAGAACGGGTGAGAACCTATTCTAGAAGAGCCAAGAATGGGAGCCATGTAACTAACTATGCAGCACCTAGTGGGAAGGGGAGTGAGCTGGCAGAAAGAGATCAAGTGGTTAGAAGGGGGATATATTGTGAGGATCCTGTGAAGAGTGGGACAAGGAAGAATTGGTTTTGGTGGAGAGTTTCTAACCTCTCGAATGTTAGAGGTCCCTTGTGTATTTCCTGCTATTTTCGTTTTTTTTTTAGTCCACTGCTATCAATATAACCTGCTATATTTCCATATCCAATTCTCTGTTAGACTGGAATATCGCAGTTCTGCTGCATAAATAATACTAAAATTCCTCAGAGTTCCATCAAATCATAATTTACATGTGCTTCTTTTCCTTTTAGTATTATAATTTCTTTCACATCCCTTATGTCATCTTTCCTTTTGTCTCAGCAGTGTAGTCAAGCAAGTTAGAATTTCTATAACAATATGCTCCAGTTTGTGATTGCATTAACATGTGCTCAAGAATTGGAACACCCTATCGTTTGTTGATTGCGCTTTTGATTTATTAGAATTTTCAAGGCATTATCTTTCTTTGTTCATGACTTAATATTTATTTCCTTCTGATCAGTCCCTTCTAGTCTTAGAGAAGAAAATAGGAAAACAGTGTCAGAGGAGAAAAACAGATGGATAGCAGTTCCATACAATTAAGACCTTTTGAGCTCTTGGGGTATCCATGAGAGCTTCTAAAAAGAGCATGAGGCTGGCATCAAAGAGAAGCCAAATGTTGAATGCAATAGCAACCAAATTAGACAAATTAAATTTTGTGCTAAGGTGCTATTAGAACTGGCTCCTTATGTTGTGCTAGCTGAGAAGGCTAGCTAGCTGTACAGTTGATCAATTAAGGAAATGGAATTAAATCAGTAAGAGTGGTGGGCTATCCAATTAGAGATGATCCAATTTTTGTGACTAGTAGTGTTTGAATAACAGCAAATTGGTTTCATTTGTTGTTAGATGTTGGTTGATCAAGATCCAAATTGTTAATCTCACTTTGATCCTTGTTGATACATGTTAGTTGATATTTTTGTCATTGTTTTTTGTTATTGTGCTGAGCTGTCATTGGTAGTTGTTTTTTTGGTTGATTGTTATTGTTTTTAGGTAGCATATCTCTGATTGTTATGATTTAGGCTATACTCTTATGCGTTATAAATAAGAGTGGGTAAGAGGAATAGATGTTTCTTGGATTTGGAAATAAAACTTCTATTCGATTTCGAGTATCAGAAATTCTCTCACTTTGTACCAAACTAGTATCAGAACTTGCGATTCACGGAGATGGAGACGTGCACCTTGGAAGTATTCGTGAGCTCAAACATGATGCCTTGTAGACGCAAACGAATGTCGAGGAGCTTTGTTTTGCCTATTCTCAAATGGACACCTTGATTGCCGAACCAAGAATCTCATGACAGACATGGCAACAAAGCTAACAACATTGTAGACAAATGCTAATGAAGAAGTAAATGGTGCGAATGGAGCAATGAACAGAAACGGAGGTTGATTGACTACTTATTATCTTCAAGTTGGTTCCTACAAGGCAATCAAATGGCAAGTTATCAATTTCCAACCAAATTTGTCCAAATTGAATTTCCTAAGTTCGGCGGATATGATTTCAAAGGCTAGAGATAAAGATGCAAGCAATTTTTTTAAAATTGACAACACGATATTGGATTAGAGAATTTGGTTGATCAGCTTGGATTTAGAAGGAAAAACTTTATAATGGCACTAAAACTTTATGTGTAGGAAGAAAGTGGGAGAGATAGGATTGCTTGAGTACATTGAAGCCTTATGAGTAGGGTTTGGAGATATTCTGAAAGTCGATCCAATGTCTAAGTTGAAGAATCTAAAACAAGAGGAGATCATAAGTTTATATCAAGAGAAATTTGAGGAATTTTTGGCTGTGATAGACTTGCTAGAGGAACATGCCATTAGTTGTTTCCTTTGTGGCCTAAAACCTAAAATTGAGGCTCTGATGGGAATGTTTAAGCCAAGTTCACTCTCTAACACAATGTATCTAACACGTTTACAGGAAGCCTCTTTTCATGCTTGGTGTCACCAAAGTCCTTCTGAATTGAAGAGGACTCGGCTGCTTACCACTATTTCCAACACATAAACTTCTAGATCTGTCTTTACGCCACCCTCTATTTCTTATAAGAATCAATCATCAAGCCAATCTTAAACTTTATCTAAAAATGTTACAAATACAGACAAAGACTCTATAGCCACTTCTTTTCTTTCAAAACCAAAGGCTTCCTCGACAAGTGATAAAGCTGTTGAGCAACTTAACATACAAGAGATGGATGAACAAAGGCATAAGGGACTTTGCTACAAGTGTCTTGAGACATACAACTTCAATCACAAGTGTCAAAATCGTATTCATGCATGTAGTAGAAGGTGAAGATCATCAAGATATTACAGATATGGATACAGGGGTGACAGGGATAGAGGAGGCTACAAAAGGGGTACCACCAAGAATATCACTTGATGCTGTTAGTGGTTCTACAGAGAAATCAGCAGCCGCCTCCACAATGAAGGCAGAGGGAATGATAAAAGGACAACCAGTGGTGATACTTAGATATGAGCAGTAGTCACAATTTTATGGATCTCAATTTAGTGAGGAGTTTGAAACATAAAACTCAGTTTGCCAAAGAGACCAAAATATCCATAGCTCATGGAGACCAAGTGTTCATTGATAAAAAATGTTTTTAGTTGCCATGGAGTATGCATGAACAGGTTTTTTAGGGAGATTTCTTGGTGATGAAACTAGAAGGTTATGATATGATTTTAGGTAGTGGTTTTCCTCACTGGGGAGAGTTTTGTGGGATTGTAAGCAACAATTCATGTGTTTTTTGTTGCATGGCAATTATCATGAGATATTTGGAATGGGAAAACCAAATCCAGTGGTAACTGATGGGGATATGACCAGCAAACACTTGCTACAGGCAAAATAGTTGTTTCTTATACAACTTTGCCAAATTTCGGAGGAGGGACAGTTTGGATTGGGGATTACAGATCCTGGTTTATTAGTGGCAGAACAAAATTCTTTGGCTGACTTGCTTCAAGAATTTTTAGATGTGTGTTTCAGGAGCCAAAAGCCTTGCCTCCTCAATATTTTGACCATGCTATTCATTTGAAAGAAGAGAAACCAATTTGGAGTGCCAATTTGTTTAAGGCCTTATAGATATGGGCCATTGCAAAAGGATGCTAAGGAAGGGTTGGTTCAGGAAATGCTTTTGAATGGTATTATTAGGCCTAGCAAAAGTGCCTTTGCTTCTCCAATAGTTTTGGTAAAAAGGAAGGATGATACATGATATTTCGGTGTTGATTACAAAAAGCTTAATGCACAAATCATCAAGAATAAGTTCCCCATTCCAATTATTGAGGAACTCGTGGATGAATTACAAAGCCCCAAATATTTCTCCAAGCTGGATTTGTGAGGGAGGTATCATCAAATTTGGATGAATCTAGCTGACAGACATAAGAAGACTTTTAGAACTCAAGAAGGTTTGGATGAGTTTTGGTTTATGCTGTTTGGATTGACTAATGCCCTGGCTACTTTCTAAAGTTTAATGAACAGAACTTTTAAACCATATCTTCAGAAATTTATATTATTCTCTTTTGATGATATTTTGGTGTACAGTAGCACATGGCAGCTTCATTTATAGCACCTAAGGAGCACCTTGGAGACTTTACTATAGCATACTTTGTTTGCCAAATGAAGTGCATGTTTAGAGCTACTAGCATTGACTATTTGAGTCACGTCATTTCTAAATATGGTGTAATAGCAGATCAAAAGAAAATAAATGCCATGAGTTCTTGACCCACACCCTCTAATATTAAATCCTTGAGAGGATTTTTGGGTCTTGCAGGATACTATATGTGTTTTATAAAGTATTATGGCTCTATGAGCAAGCCAGTTACAGAATTATTGAAAAAAGGAGCTTTTGCTTGGACCTTAGAAGTTGAGTCAGCTTTCAATAAACTCAAGCTATCCATGTCTTCCACCCTTGTCCTTACTTTATCCAACTTTTCAGAGCCATTCACTGTTGAAAACACTACATCCAATGATGGGTTTGGGGTTGTTTTATGTTAGCATGGGCAGCCTATAGCCTTTGTGAGCAAGGCACTTCCACCCAAGAAACTACGTTCCTTTGCTTATGAAAAGGAGTTGACAGCCATCGTTTTTGCTGTTAAACATTGATGTCAATTTTTTTTTTAGCTGGCATTTCAAAATTTGCGCTAATCATTTACCATTAAAACACTTATTAGAGCAAAAGACTATTACACCAGAGCAGTACAAGTGGGTGGAGAAGCTGTGGGGGTGGGATTATGAGATAATCTATCAGAAAGGAAGAGACAACCCTGTGGTTGATGCACTTTCTAGGTGCCATCCAGAACCAAATAAGCATAACAGTTCATGTTTTGCCATTATTTCTGTAATTTTGAGGTTGAACAACAAGGTTTTTGCTTCTTGCCAGGCCGATGATAGATTATGCAAGCTTATTTTCTTCCTCAATACACTTGAATAATGGAATTTTGAAGAAGAATGGCAAATTGGTAGTGGGAGAGGATCATTCACTCTAGCAACTGCACCATTTTCATGGTGACTCTTTAGGTGGTCATTCAGGTATGACAGCCATGTATAAGTGAACAGCAATTGTTTTTCACTTGAGGGGCATGGAGAAGGATGTTGGACAATTTGTACATGCATGCACTACTTGTCAGACATTTAAGGCTGAGAATGTAGCAACCATGGGATTACTCCTGCCACTTCCTATTCCAGCCTGTGTGTGGACTGATCTCAGTATGGTCTTCATTGTAGGATTGCCTAAATCTGCAATAAGACTGTCATCTTAGTGGTGGTAGACTGTTTATCCAAAGTAGCCCACTTTATAGCCTTACATCACCCTTTCACAGCAGTAGTTTTTATGGATCATGTTGTCAAATTACATGGTTTTCCAGGAACATTGTAATTGACTAGGATCCCATATTTTGTGGCAATTTTTGGTGGACCTTATTCAAAATAAACAAAGTGAAGTTGTTGTATTCAGATAGTTATCATCCATAGACGGATGGTCAAATGGAAGTCTTGAATAGGTGGTTAGAGTGTTTAGAATGCTACCTGCGATGCATGTCATGTGATCATCCTAATGAGTGGGTAGAATGGCTTCTTTTGGCTGAATTGTGGTATAATACTTCCCATCACTCCTCTATTAGCATGACACCCTTTGAAGCTGTCTACAGCATTCCGCCCCCTATTCATCTACCCTATTTGGCTGGTGATAGTGACAATGAGTTGGTGGATGGGAGTTTGAGAGATAGAGAATATACTTTGCAGTTACTTGAGTTTCATTTGCAGCGTGCACAAAACCAAATGGTTCAAATTAGTAATAAAAAGAGGATTGAAAGAGTTTGAAACACTTATAAATTAAGCTCTGCAGAAATTGGCTGCTCATTATTATAGTCCCTATAGAGTTTTGCAGAGAATTGGTTCAGTAGTGTATCAACTTCAGCTACCAAAAAATACCTGAATACATTGTCTTTCATGTCTCCTTACTAAAGAAGCACATAGGAGAGGGAGTTACAGCTAGTTCAGAATTGCCACAGCTGAATGAGGATGAGTATTTTTCACTGGAACTAGAATGCATCTTAGCTCGGAAGGCTGTGAAGAAGCATAATCTTCCATTGATTTAGGTCTTGATTCAATGGAAGCATGCTGGTAGGGAAGATGCTACTTGGGAGTCACTTCCAGCCATTCATCAACAATTTCTGGACTTATCTACTGCTCTCATTCCAGATCCTTAAGGACAAGAATCCTCTTCTAAGCGGGTATAATTGATATGTGTTAGTTGATCTTTCTATTATTGTTGTTATCATTTTCTGTTATTGTGCTGAGTTGTCATTAGTAGTAGTAGTTTTATGTTGATTGCTTTTGTTATTACGTAGTATCTCTCCTAACTACCTGTTATAGGCCATACTCATGCATTATAAATAAGAGTGGGTAAGAGGATTAGATGTTCCTGGATTCGGAAATAAAACTTCTCTCTAATATCGATTATCAGAAATTTTCTCAACTCTGTACCACTTGTGGTCAAGGGTCTCTGTGATAGAAGTATTGTTATCACCACAGTAAAGAATTAGGTAATCAGTTAGGATGTTTTACAGCTGGCATGGCCAACTCATCCATTTGTTTAGATTTTGTTGGCTTGTTCGAGGGATACAAGCTGGGATCTCGGAATATTGTGGCAGTCTGTTGATTTGTGCATCTTGTGCCTTTTGGCTAAGGGATTCTCTCTTCAAACGCCTCTATTTCTCTGATTTCTCTCAGTCTCCTCCCTATTTTCTATTTGTTTGTAAAAGAAGGGAGACCAGTGCTAGCATCCTGAAAGAGTAGATATGACCCCCAAAATACCGTTGAAACTGTTGCTAGGAGATTTAAAAATGGTTGGAAAGTCAAAACTGAAGAATTCACACCCAAAACAGCCTCTAGACAACTTTCTGGTGAGGTCTTAGCTCTAGCAAAATGTTCATATTCATGTAAGTTCCTCTCAGCTACTCTGATTTAGAGGTCACTTTTAGTTTCGCTTGGTGGCAGATATGTACAGGTACAGGAGTCCTTTATTGTTTTGAAGAGCTTGTGGTGGCATGTGATATATTATTGTCTTACATTTAATGGTATCTTGGATTATATGGTTAATAAAGGTATAAGATGTTATGTTATTTAAATTGCCCATGTTTGGTATTGCCATAGAAAAGAGACAAGTGGTATTTTTAGGAGTTAACAAAGCTAAAAGGAGTGATTTGAGATCCCAATGGTTTTAGTGGTATGATATATCATCCCAAATGGTGTTATCTTGGCTACTGGTGTACCAAACACTAGCATCTTAGATATTGACTGACATTCAAGCTGATAGAATCAATTCAAGCTAATAGAATCAAGATGACAGTATATCAAAACCTTCGTCTATCTTCCTTCCCACCCCCACCCCCCTCTTTTTCTTTCTCTTTTTTCGGTTGAGGTGGATACCTTATCCTCCTCTTATATTGTACTCTCTATTTCTTCCCTCTATAATATCTTATGCCAAAATAATATTTCTCCTTCTATCAAAAAAAAGGAGAAAAATGGAAAAACTTGTTTCTACTTTTTCTGGCTTTCCTTCACCAAATGTTTGCCATTTGTGCCCTCTGCCCTCTTTGCGATTACTTTCACTTATGCAGTTCCAAGAATGAATATTTAATGTTGGAAACTTGTATTTTGGATTAGATTATGAATGGCTATTGTCATTCTAAATTCTACTTGTTAATCAGATTAAGCTCTTTAAATTTACAGAATGCACCCTTAGATCTCGGTACAGATAGCTTTTATACAGTGAGAAAGAGTATCATAGAATCTCATCTGCAGCAAATTCATGATGGCATGGCTGAGGAGTTTCTCATAAAGACGTGGGAAACACATTTCGGTACAAGTTGTAGAGGAGTTAATTGGGGTGGCCATTCTTTAGATGAGCTTCGTGCTGCTGTTGCATGTGTTGGGGGCCCTTGTTTGGCCTCTCTCTGCAGACTATTTGCTCAAGACTATCAGAGCTGGTCTAGTGGAATGCCAGATTTACTGCTATGGCGTTTCCATGGGGAATACTGTGGTGAAGCCAAGCTTGTTGAAGTTAAAGGCCCCACGGATCGACTCTCTGAACAGCAGCGAGCATGGCTGCTGCTGCTTATGGAGTGTGGGTTCATGGTAGAGGTTTGTAAAGTGAAACCTTTATAATAGTACACACAAGTTGCCCAAAATAGCGGGAGAAGCACATGAAAGAAGACTGCTTATCAAAATTTTCATTGCTTATGAGAAGGGTCTTGCCTTGCAAAGATTCATTGATGAACATTAGTTGAACAAAAAGGAACTGTTTTTGACCAATAAAGAGGATCTTTGAGACGAATTTGATTCCATGTGGAAGCCGATGAGCAGATGAGGTGTTAGAGGGAGGTGGGTTATCACGTGAGTAATAAATTGTGGCCCAAAATGAAAAGAATTGTAATTCTATGATCAATCACTATTAATTCTTTTGGATTCCACTTTAACATATTTTATTTCTCCGAAGAGTAAAATATTTCAACTTTTATTTTTTGAATGTTATACATACTTCTATATATATATATATATATATATATGTATCTTTCTTGCATGTTCAAAATACAATACATATAACATCTAGTTTTTTCTAAAAAAAAGAAATTGTTAAAATATGAGTTAGGCCATGTTTAACTCTGTTATGCATTACAAAAATTAAAAATATTCCTGAATGAAGTGTACCTAAGTTAAATGTGTAAGAACTTTCCCCCTAATTGCACTAATGTTACTCGATGAACTTGGACTTGGTGCAGAAAGTGCACCTAAATTTCTGTATGGATAGATGTTAGGAGGAGAATGGATTCTCTTAATTTTTCCTTGAAATTGACATTAACAATGTCAATTTTGGAGAGATACAAAATATATGGAATTTATTACTCAAGTGTGCCTCAACATTCAAAAGCTTAGATCCGCTCTTAATTTTTAATTTTTTTGTAAAGTTGAAGAGAAATAAACTCGAGATATGAAGCTTATATATTCTTACTCTTGCAGTGTTGGATTTTATATTATGTATCTAGCCTCAACATTCAAAAGCTTAGATCCTTTGAAGTTCTTAATTTTTAATTTTTTTGTAAAGTTGAAGAGAAATAAACTCGAGATATGGAGCTCATATATTCTTACTCTTTTCCAATGTTAGATTTTATATTATGCATCTATCTTTCTTCAATTTTATGGAAAATTTATAATCAAGAATTTTAAAGGATTTATACACTACATTTAAATAAGATTTACCATTCAGTTGAGCTCCACATATTTTATGTTTATCTCTTTTTAAAATTGACATGAATTTTGGAGAAAAATTAAGATCCATGCTCATACAAGGAGACGTATGTCTTTCGAGAGCATAAATAACTGGCCAAATTGGGTGTGTTGCTTCTAAAGGTAGTGTAAGGTAACGAAGAGTATTGGTGAACAAAAAGTTATTTTCTAGTAGGTTACATCAAGTATGTTCATTGCGGATATTATTCATTGCAGGTATTGCATGGTACAATAGAGAAAGAAAAAGGGTGTGGGTGTCACATTCAAGTCTCCAATGAGATCCACCCCTTCCTCTCTCTTTCTCTCTCTCTCTCTCTCTCTCACCTACTACACCTCTACAATAACGGCAGTGGACTTTCATTTTATTTTGCACAGCACAAGTTAGAATATATATAAAGTCTTAGTAAATGAAAAAGGCTGCTTGATTGTTAAGCCATTGTTTCTTGAAAGTGCAAGTAAGGCCCAAAATTGTACAAATTATAAAGCATGGGTATGTGGCAACAATAAAATTGAAAAAAAATTGATCTATGAAGGATGAAATTGAAAGTATATTTATCTGTCAAGAATCAAAATAAATTTTTTCTTAAAGAAATATTGATGTATGAGAGCACTTTCGCTATTGAGGGCTTAGGCTTGTTTTAGAATTTTGTAATAATTCAAAAATTATTGATCATAAATGTTACGAGAATGTATTTATGTACATAATTGAAAATGTTGTTTTGTAAATTCAAAAAAGGGAAAATTATACTTAGTATGATATTTGCCTTTTTTTTTTCTTCCTTCTATTGCAGTGTCCTCCGATTTTTTTTTTCTTTTAAAGAATTGCAGTTAATCCCTGAACATAGTTGCCCTCACTACAAGAATCTTCTATTACTTGTTGTGTGTTGCTTAATGGGTTCTCTACGCCAGTTTCACCACGGGATCAGACTCCATCCCTCTCCTTTCCAATCTACATCGTTCGCCTCGGCCATCTTGGTACATTGTAATAGCTTTTCCACCTCTTCAGAACCAAGGTCCTCATGATCCACTCTCTTGTTTGCATTTTTCTTTTTCTTTTAATTTAAATCAATATTCATAGCTTCATCTACAACGTAAAAGATTTTCAAGTACATGGGTCTGTTGCCAAGTCCATTGTTCATCGCATTTGAAATATAACAATAACAAAGTTTTTTTTTTACTAAATAGGGTCGGCTATTCAATTAACGCCATAAACATCTATCGTAAATTATATTTTTAGACAAATTATTTAAATCTAAATCTCTCTTAATAATTTTTCCTATAATTTTTTTTGATCTTCTTCTATCTCTACCTGGCATTTGAAATATACGAGAAGGATAAATATGGTGGGTCTTGGTGTCTAGCAAACAAATATTTGCGTGCAATGATAATTAGAAATCTCCTAAAAGTTTGGGATGTCAGTAATTAACGCAAATGGGTTTGTGATATAAGAATTGAATAAATTAGGCTAGTGAGATTTGATTAAATAATATTTGATATTTTATTAAAAAAATTTTAATTTTTTTAACATCTTAAAAAATATATATATTATAAAAGTTAATTTTATAATATATGAGGTTTTAATTTTATAATTTATTTTCTTTTATAGAAGTTAATTTTCTTTTACAAAATATGAGATTTTAATTTTAATATGATAGTAAAGACAACTAAATTAGTGTTTAGTTTCAACACCTGTGATTTTATTTTTAATATTATAGTAAAAATAGTTAAATAATTTATTTTTATAACAAAAGTATATTATATAAAAATAATTTTATTGACAAAAAAATAAATTGGAGAAAAGTCAGGTGTTATTTAAATAAAAAAAGAAAAATATTATATGTAATTTAGTCATACCATATATATATATATATTGATGTAGGACAAGGGGGAAAAAAGGGAAAAGATAGAAGAAAATGGAAAGAAAATAAAAGAATTCGGGGGGGGGGGGGGGGATAATAAAAGAAATAAAGGGGGAGGAGGAAAAAGAGGAAGAGAAAAATAGATATTTTGAAAAGTACTTTATTATTAATAAGTCTAGGTTTTTTAAAGATAATTGTAAAGACTTATATTTATAAAACCCTAATCCTAATTCTAATGAAAGATAATTTTTAATAATAAAAGATAAATGTATAAAATTCTAATCTTATCTAAAGTCAAATGTCTAATCTTAAAAATAAGTAAAAACTAACAAAAAGATAATTATTAAAGTCTAACAAAAAGATAACTAATTTTAATTTTAATCTTAATAAATTATTATTTTTATATTTATTTTTAAATCATAATTTACAAATAATTAATAATTTTTTATTTTTTTTCATTTTCCATCATTCTCTCCTAGTGGGAAAAAACTTGTTTTCGAGTTTTGAAATAGAAAAATATTAAAATAATTCATCTTGGAGTCTCAGATAGGATGAACATCATTATTTTAAAATATAATAACCAAGATAGTTTTGAATTCTACAATACATTTATAATGACAAACTCGATTGGGTGAAGCAATTGAACTGGCTAAATTTGAATACAACATTTTACAACTTGTAGTTGAACTTTAGATTATTGGTCAAAATTGATTTCTTTGCATTTCAAGTTTATTTCCAACTGCTTTTCATAACCTATGATAGAACCATCATCATCAATGTCTGATGGACAATCAAAAGATTTCACGATAATAACATCAGACTTGATTAAGATATATTCCTCTAATATTTTGGACTCTCAATGATATTCTTCTTTCACCTTTAGTTTTTCTAAGCCTTTACTAGTAATTTGTAAACAAAGTTCACCAGTGGCATTCCTTAATTTATCAAATTGATAGTCCATATTTTTTTAGAAGTCATTTATATTAGTTTAGATAGTTTAGGTATTTTTGTTTTACTTGAAAAATGAGGCTTTCAAATAATTTGATTGGTGTGTGACAATGCATGCTGTGGCCTATTGCGGCTACTGCCCGTGTCTCCCTCCATTCCTTCTTTTGGTTCTAATGGTATCGTATGTGACTTGTTTTGATAGCCAAGAGTGTGAGCTTAATGTAGAATGGTGGTGGGTTTAAATTTTCAAGTGAGTTTAGGATGTATGAAAAGCATAAAATGTGGTTGGAGTTATGACTGGGCTTTAATATCAAATTGACGTAGAACTAGGGAGAAAATGGAAAGAAGATAGAAGAATAGGAAGAGATAATAGAAGAAATAAAGGGGAAGAGTAAGAAGAGGGGGAAAGAAGCAAATATTCTGAAAATACTTTATTATCAATCAAGTTTAGGTTCTTTAAATACATTTGTAAATACTTATATTTATAGAATTTTAATTTTAATCCTAATGAAAGATAATTTTTAATAATAAAAGATAAATATATAAAATCCTAATCCTATTTAAAGTCAAATTTCTAATCTTAAAAATAAGTAAAAACTAACAAAAAGATAATTATTAAAACTTAACAAAAAGATAACTAATCTTAATTTTAATGTTAATAAAATATTATTTTTTATATTTATTTTTAATCCATAATTTACAAATAATTAATAATAATTTTTAAATTTTTTTCCATTCTCCATCATATATATTTTTATATATAATTTAGTCCTTAACTTTTTTTGGGACAATATTTCCGTTAAGTGATGTTTAAGTTTCTGTTCAGGTACACTTTGACTAGGCTTGTTATTAGGGAAATTATTATTGATGTTACTAAATAGAAGATATATATATTGAAAAATTTTTAAATTTAAAATTATTTTGAATAATTTAAATATAAAATTTTTTTTATTTTAAGTTTTAAACTATAATTTTTTGCATAGTTTAAATTTTTTATCTTTGAATCTTTTAAAATAATTAATTTTTTTTTTCAATATAAACATGTTAATTTAAAAACTGTAATGTTCTCTTATTATTACTATAAAATTTACAGCAAATCATTTACCCATAAAACAAAAAAACTTATTCGTACTTGCCCCAAGAAAAGGACCATACTGAGGGGAAGGTGTTGAATGTGGATAGACATATTTGAGGAATCCAGGCTTTCAATTTGCGAAGTATATGTAAAATGAGAGACACTCGAATATTTCTTATCCATAGGATATCGTCGGGGTTGCAATTATGTGTAATTTGTCGAGTTACGTCTAAGTTAATTCAAATACTATTTAATTACTCTTTCCTTGAAAGAAATTTATAAATAAAAATTTAATGATAATGATATTTATTTATAAGAATCAAATTCTCACATGATAATATTTTTTATTTTAAATTAACTAATTATATCATGTTATTATTTTAGAGTAAATTACATATGCTTTTAGTAAGTTTCATTGAAATTATATGATTTATTCTTAAAATATATATAAACATCTCATGAAATAAAAATTGTACTATAATTTAATTTAATTTTAAATTATTTTTACTAAAACATTCACTATCAACATAAATACATATTTTTTTAATTAAAATGAGATTTACTCTTTTTGTTTTTATTTGTGTATATTTCGATATAACTCGATGAAAAATAAAGATAAAGATAGACATTTGAATTATCAAATAACGTAATTTTTAATTTTTATATTAAATTATATATTTTGAAAATAGGATGAAGATTTGTAATTTTTATAAAATTTATAAGATAAATGTATAATTTTATTTTACTTTTATAATTAAATATTATTGTGATTGAATTTTTATCTAAAAATTTTTATCTATAAGATAGTGTCGGGGTTCGAAGAGTATCGGTGAACAAAAAGTTATTTTCTTGTAGGTTACATCAAGTATGTTCATTTCGGATATTATTCATTGCAGGTATTGCATGGTGCAATAGAGAAAGAAAAACTGTGTGGGTCTCACATTCAAGTCTCCATTGAGATCCACCCCTTCCTCTCTCTCTCTCTCACACACACACACACACACAGAGCCCTACAATAACGGCAGTGGACTTTCATTTTATTCCGCAGAGCACAAGTTATAATATATATAAAGTCTCAGTAAATGAAAAAAGCTACTAGATTGTTAAGCCATTGTTTCTGTGAAAGTGCAAGGAAGGCCCAAAATTGCATA
Source organism: Erythrophleum ivorense (assembly GCA_026724425.1). NCBI lineage: Eukaryota > Viridiplantae > Streptophyta > Magnoliopsida > Fabales > Fabaceae > Erythrophleum > Erythrophleum ivorense. Next base: position 552,007 of record JAIUCV010000429.1, read on the forward strand.
TGTGGCAACAATAAAATTGAATGATTAAATTGAAAAAAGAAATGATCTATGAAGGATGAAATTGAAAGTATATTTATCTGTCAAGAATCAAGTTAAAATTTTTGTTAGAGAAATATTGATGTATGAGAGCACTTTCGCTATTGAGGGCTTAGGCTTGTTTGAGAATTTTGTAATAATTCAAAAATTATTGATCATAAATGTTGCCAGAATGCATTTATGCACATAATTGAAAATGTTGTTTAGTAAATTCAAAAAAGGGAAAATATCATACTTAGTATGATATTTGCTTTTTTTTTTCCCTTCTATTGCAGTGTCCTCAGATTTTTTTTTTTTTTAAAGAATTGCAGTTAATCCCTGAACATAGTAGCCCTCACTACTAGAATCTTCTATTACTTGTTGCCCATGTCCACTAGTTTAAAAAACCCCTGATGGGTTCTCCCCAAAGATTAATGATAGGTTTTGCATAAATTTATCCGTTCCTCCTTTGTAACCTAAACCCAAGGACACAACACGTTTCCCACCATTGACCCAACAAGCAGATTACGATATGAGATTTGTGTGTCAAAGATTTTCAAGTACATGGGTCTGTTGCCAAGTCCATTGTTCATGGCATTTGAAATATACTAGGAGGATAAATATGGTACATGGGTCTTGATATCTAGCAAACAAATATTTGCCTGTGATGATAATTAGAAATCTCCTAAAAGTTTGTGATGTCAGTAATTAACTTAAATGCGTTTGTAGTATAAGAATTGAATAAATTAGGCTAGTAAGATTTGATTAAATAATATTTGATGTTTTATAAAAAAAATATTTTAATTTTTTTAATATTTTAAAATATATATTGTAAAAATTTATCTTTTAAATTTATTTTCTTTTATAGAAGTTAATTTTATTTTACATAATATGAGATTTTAATTTTAATATGATGGTAAAGACAAATAAATTAGTGTTCAGTTTCAACACCAGATTGTTATTTTATTTTCAATATTATAGTAAAAATAGTTAAATAATTTATTTTATAAGAAAAATATATTATGTAAAATTAATTTTATTGACAAAAAATAAATTGGAGAAAATTCAGGTGTTATTTAAAAAAAAAGAAATATTATATGTGATTTAGTCATACCATATATGTATATATATATATAATTTAGTCCTTAACTTTTTTTTTTTGGGGCAATATTTCTGTCAAGTGATGTTTAAGTTTCTGTTCAGGCACACTGTGACTAGGTTTCTTCTTAGGGAAATTATAATTGATGTTACTAAATAGAAGATATTTATATTGAAAGATTTTAAATTTTAAAATTATTTTGAATAACTTAAATATAATTTTTTTTTATTTTTAGTCTTAGTTCTAAACTATGATTTTTTATGCAGTTTAAATTTTTTTATCTTTGAATCTTTTGAAATAATTTTAAATTTTAAATTCTTTCAATATAAATATTTTAATTTAAAAACTGTAATTTTCTCTCATTATTACGATATAATTCAGAGCAAATCATTTACCCATTAAAAAAAAAACTTATTCGTACTTGCCTCATGAAAACGACCATACTGAGGGGAGCGTGTTGAATATGGATAGACAGATTTGAGGAATCCTGGCTTTCAATTTGTGAAGTATATGAAAAGTGAGAGACACTCGAATATTTCTTATCCATAGGGTATCGTCGGGATTGCAATTATGTGTGATTTGTCGGTAAATTTGTCGAGTTACGTCTAAGTTAATTCAATTACTATTTAACTATTATTCTTTCCTCAAAAGAACTTTATAAATAAAAATTTAATGATAATGATATTTATTTATAAGAATCAAATTCTTACATGATAATATTTTTTTGTTTAAATTAACTAATTATATCATGTTATTATTTTATTGTTTTGAAGTAAATTACATATGCTTTTTGTAAGTTTTATTGAAATTATACGATTTATTTTTAAAATATATACAAACTTTTCATGAAACAAAAATTATATTATATTTTAATTTAATTTTAAATCTTTTTACTAAAATATTCACTTTCAACTTAAATACATATGTTTTTTTAATTAAAACAAGAGTTTTTTTTATTTTTATTTTTATATATTTAAATATAATTCGGTGAAGAACAAAGATAAAGATCTTTAAATTATCAAATAGCATGACCTGTAATTTTTATATTAAAAAAATTACTCAATATATATTTATATTAATGAAAAATATTTTTGTTAAAAAATTTAAATTAAAATAAAGTATATATTTTAAAAATAAAAAGATATATGTAATTTTCACAAAATTTATAAGATAAATGTGCAATTTAATATAGTTTTTATAATTAAATATTATTGTGATTGAATTTTTATCTACAAATTTACTTTGAAAAAAAATGAAACAAAAGAGAAAGGTAACAGGAAAAGTAAGTGAGAACAGAAGAGCTAGGGGACCCAAAAGAAACGAACATAGTGGGCTGTTTTATTTTTTGGTTTCTTGTTTTTGGCTGCGTCGGTGATAACAGAAAAATTCACAAAAGTGTGTCCCGTGAAGCAGATTTGGATCTTGTGAGCTATGTCAGTTCCAATCACGAGCGCGCCATGTTGCGTTGGACCCACAAAGAGAAAGAAATGTAGAGCACAGAAACCCACATATTTAAAATGGGAAGACTTACAATTGAGGGTTCAAAATTAAAAAAAATATTTTAAAAGATTTATTATTATTATTTTAAAATAGATTATCATTGATTTTAGGTAAAATTTTTTAAATTCAGTGATAATAGGTCTTTTAAAATATATATATTTTTAATTTCAGATCCTTAACTATAATTCTCTCTTTAAATTTTTTTTTTTATTTTGTGCTCATTTTCCTTTCAAAATTTTTAATTTACATTTTTTTTCTGTTGGATTGTGAATAAGATGCTATTTTGTTAGAGAAAAATAAATTAAAAGGTGTGAATTTCAAACATTTCAACTTTCTCTTTTTCAATATTCTTAGGCCTTGTATCATATTTTTATATCTTTTTATTATAATGATATCTTATACATGCAGTTCAGAAGATTTCTTACTACTCCAACCAAAAGAAATGGGACTAGTTTGTTTTGCTTTTGAGAGGATTCTGGGTTGGTTATATATCTGTAGCAGCATCATGTCAAATAAAAAAAATGCATATTATCTCAATAATATTAATTCTTTAAATTATTTTTGGAGTTAATTGTATTATGATGTCTATCAAGCATTAGCATTTAACAGGCATCATATTTTTTCTAATTCATTTTGCAGAAATTATATTTATAATATAATAGTCACATTTTAAAATATAATTGTATATTTTAGAGAAACTTTATTTAATTATCAGTTCAATTTTTGGTAACTTTTGTGAATATTAAAGTAGTTATTTTATTTAAAAAGTTAGTTAAAATAAAGAAAATTTATATTATAATTTTTTAAGTAAAACAATTATGCTTCATAGAAATTTATAATATTTAAATGTATAGTTGTTCCATGACAAAATATGATTATTATTACTTAAGAAAAAGATTATTGAAAGGGTAAACTTGAATTAAAAAACTGTAGCACCTATTAAGAAAGTGGTGCCTAATGAATATTTCAGAATATTGTACTCTTATTTTTTTTAAAAAAATAATTCTCACCGTTTTATAATTTTTTCCATTATTATAATTGGTTAAATATGAATTAGACTAATCTCACTTAAACTTTTTTTAATAGAAAAAATTAAAAAAAATACTCTATTGAATATTGAGTCACTTTTAAAAAGTCCCTTAAACTTTCAAAATTAAAAATTAGATCTGTTAACTTTCACACTCTAAAAAATATGTTTTTTCTGCCAATTTTCTCCTAATCTATATTAATTCAAACATCACGTCAGACTTTCTCCTAGTTAACTAGGCAAGATTTCCTCGGTCTCAATACCAATATGTAATTATGGAGAAGTCTAATGTAATATCTGAGTTAACATCATTTAAAAGGATAGACAAAATGACTTATTTCTTTAAAATAAAAGCTGAAGAATTTATTTTTTTGTTTTGAAAAGAATGTCATTTTTATAATTATTTCTTCCATTATTATAATTGGTTAAATATGAATAAACTAATCCCATTTAAACTTTTTTTGTCAAAAAAATATTGTACTCAAATGTTGCAGCTTGCTAATATAGAAAACCAAAAGTTTATAATTAATATTATTCACACAAACCGCAAGAAAAATTGTAATATTGGGGATATTTCGTAGCTACTGACCAAAAAAAGAATATGGGAATTTTTTATATCTATTCAATATTAATGAGAAAATTCAGAATCATTAGTCTCTTGCACTTATTTGAAAGGAATGAGACCACATTTCGATAGAATCTAAAGCTTTCTAGATATTTGTTATTATATATTTTTTAAAATAAATTATAATATATAAAAAATTATTTTGAAATATCATATCATATAATTCTGAATTATAAAAAATATTTACTTAGTATTTTTTTATAAAAAAAATAAATTAAAATTAAAATTTGTCCAATTTCATTTTTTTAAAATTTGTGATTTTTGTAAATTCCCAAAAGTAGATAATCTCACAAATGAAATGTGGAACTGGTTTTGGTAGAGTCCAGTTTTATTTATTTATTTATGTAGGTGGGTTAGCTTCAGCCACATGCAGTAAGACATAAGGACAACTAATATTTCTCATTTTTAAAACCTACAAAGAAAATTAGACAAAGGAAAAAGCTAACCATTTTGCATAGGCATGACTTGGAAGCATTTGCTTTAATTATGCAAAATATTAGCATAAAATAATAAGGCACCTTGCTGTTTGCACACTGTTTTAACTCCTCCTCATAAAAGCAGCAGAATCAATGAATTATACCATTCAAAAGAAAATTTGTCTTCATTAAAATACTCTTCCTCCATTTGAATGATCATAAAAATACAAAAACCTCACAGGGAAACAGCAACATCAGCAGACAAAACTATCTCTTATTCACATAAAGTCAGCATATTAATTTCACTTTCCATTACAAAACAACAACTAAGAAGTACTAATACCATATAGATAAAAGATATACACAATAAAAATATTATAACATGACAAAATATATAATGTTTAATATTAATTAAAATGTTATTTGGCATCTAATACAAATATTTAGTGCGTATAGACTAACTCAGAGAAAACGAAGGAACGAGGAGGAAGAGGTTGAAGACACGACAAAGCCAGTTTTTGTAGGCTATAGGCATTGTGATGCTGTGGAATTTTGTCAGTAGCTAAGCTGTGTTTGTTGGTCCAAAATTGTTTGTTCACGGACTACACTGCCATCCCCATATCATTATGATTTTCTAATCTCACACCATTTTGGTAAATATCCTTCTGATCCTCCTGTGGGCAGATGAAGCAATATCTTTTTCACTAGGTTACACTGCTAGATTTTTCATTACGGTTGTCTCATACTATGCTTTTCTGGAAAATCCCATAGTTATAGTTAACTACCAGAGATAGTCAAGTCAGAGAGAGGAAGAAGAAGAAGAAGAAGAAGAAGAAAAGAATGATCAGACTTCAGTTTCTCCTCCCACTTTTATGTCTGCTAGTTTCAGTTTCTTATTTCCTCACTTGCTTGGGGGACAATGACATAGCTGTCCAATTGAACGATGATGTTCTTGGCCTGATCGTGTTCAAATCCGACCTTCACGACCCTTCTTCTCATCTTGCTTCATGGAACGAAGACGACGTGAGCCCCTGCTCATGGCGGTTTGTGCAATGCAATCTGGCGACCGGAAGAGTTTCCGAGGTCTCACTTGATGGCCTAGGCTTATCTGGGAAAATAGGAAGAGGTCTTGAAAAATTGCAGCATCTCAAGGTATTGTCCCTCTCTCATAACAACTTAACCGGAAGTATTAGTCCATCACTTGCTCTTTCCAACAATCTTCATAGCCTAAACCTTAGTCACAACAGTCTCTCTGGTCCCATTCCCACTTCTTTTGTGAATATGACTTCAATAAAGTCTCTTGATCTCTCAGAGAATTCATTCTCAGGACAAGTCCCAGAAAACTTCTTTCAAAACTGCTTTTCCCTTCATCACCTTTCTCTAGCTTGGAACATGTTTGAAGGCTCAATTCCTGGCACACTCTCTAGATGCTCCTTATTGAACAACCTTAATCTTTCCAACAATCGTTTCAGTGGTAATTTGGACTTCAATGGGATTTGGTCTTTGACAAGGCTTAGGACCTTGGATCTGTCAAACAATGCCTTATCTGGAAATTTACCAACTGGAGTATCAGCCATACATAACTTGAAAGAGATGTTACTGCACGGTAATCACTTTTCAGGACCATTACCTTTTGATATTGGACTCTGCTTGCATTTGAATAGGTTGGATTTTAGTGATAATCTGTTCAGTGAAGCACTTCCAGAGTCACTTGGGAGACTTAGTTCTTTGACCTTTTTTAAGGCATCAAATAATTTGTTAACCAATGAATTTCCTCAGTGGATTGGTGACATGGCAAGTCTGGAATACGTTGATCTCTCAAACAATCAGTTTGCCGGAAGCGTCCCGGCTTCAATTGGCGAACTGAGATCGCTGAGTTATTTGAGTCTTTCAAATAACAAGCTTGTGGGAAAAATTCCTTCATCATTGGTTTCATGTACTAAGTTATCATTCATTTATCTGAGAGGTAATGGTTTCAATGGTAGCATACCAGAAGGATTGCTTGGCCTAGGATTATTGGAGGAAATAGACTTGTCTCATAATGGGCTGATGGGTTCAGTCCCTACAGAAATAGGTCATGCTTCAAAACTAAGATATTTGAATCTGTCTTGGAATGATTTTGACTCTCAAATGCCTCCAGAATTGGGTCTCCTTCAGAATCTGACAGTTTTAGATCTTCAGAGCAATTCAATGTATGGTTCTATTCCAGAGGATTTATGTGATTCAGGCAATTTGGCCATCCTTCAACTAGATGGAAACTCATTGAACGGTGCTATTCCAGATGAGATTGGGAATTGTACGTCTCTTTACTTGCTGTAAGTTTCCCATTTCTCAAGTACTAATATAGTTTTGTGCATATGTTCCTTAAGAGTGAACTAACAAAATTTTTCCTTAGAAGATGGCGTGAACATCAGTTTGTATTACGTCTTGCCTTGTTGGAACATTGTGTGTAGCTATATATAAGAGATCACAAACAGTGCAGTTAGAATAAAATGTTAAATTTATCCCATCCAGGTGACGCAATAACTGCTTTAATGTGAAAATATTTGTGTATTCAAATTATATAAAAGATAATTAAAGCATTGACATGTAAGCCATTTTTCAAAGACAATCTACTTAACTTACTATTTTTTAAATATTACTAATTTCCATTTTTTTCTTAAAATTTTTGCAGGAGTTTGTGTCACAATAATTTAAGTGGTTCAATTCCCAAGTCCATGTCAAGGCTGAACAAGCTCAAAGTCCTGAAATTGGAGTTCAATGAACTGAGTGGAGAGATACCACAGGAACTTGGAATGCTTCAAAATCTTCTTGCTGTGAATGTATCATACAACAGGCTCACAGGCAGGCTTCCTAGTGGTGGCATCTTTCAAAACTTAGACAAAAGTTCCTTGGAAGGAAACTTGGGTCTTTGCTCACCCTTACTGAAAGGGCCATGCAAGATGAATGTGCCAAAGCCACTAGTGCTTGACCCAAATGCCTATAACAACCAAATGGGTAGGCAAAGAAATGAATCATCTACGACTATGCCTAGCATAATCCATCACCGCAGGTTCCTAAGTGTTTCTGTTATTGTAGCAATGTCAGCAGCTTTTGTGATCATATTGGGAGTCATTGCTATTGGCCTTCTGAATGTTTCTGTAAGGAGAAGGCTAGCATTTGTTGATAATGCTTTGGAAAGCATGTGCTCAAGCTCTTCAAGATCAGGAAGTCCATCCACAGGAAGGCTCATTCTGTTCGATTCCAGCCGGTCCTCGCTCGATTCGATCAGCAACCCTGAAAACTTGCTCAACAAGGCATCTGAGATAGGAGAAGGAGTGTTTGGAACAGTTCACAAGGTTCCTTTGGGATCACAAGGCAGAATGGTGGCAATCAAGAGGCTTGTGACTTCAAACCTAGTCCAGTACCCTGAAGACTTTGATAGGGAAGTAAGAATCCTAGGAAAAGCAAGGCACCCAAATCTAATAGCATTGAAAGGATACTATTGGACTCCTCAAATGCAACTTTTGGTCACAGAATATGCACCAAATGGTAGCTTGCAAGCCAAGCTACACGAAAGGCTTCCTTCATCTCCACCTCTTTCATGGGCAAATAGGTTCAAAATTTTGCTTGGAACAGCAAAAGGGCTTGCTCATTTGCACCATTCATTCCGCCCACCAATCATTCACTACAACATGAAGCCAAGCAACATTCTACTTGATGAGAATTGCAACCCGAAGATCTCGGATTTCGGGTTGGCTCGGCTTCTGGTAAAGCTAGACAGGCATGTGATGAGCAATAGGTTTCAGAGTGCATTAGGATATGTAGCACCAGAATTGGCATGCCAGAGCCTGAGGGTAAATGAGAAGTGTGATATCTATGGTTTTGGGGTGATGATTCTTGAGGTTGTAACTGGTAGGAGGCCAGTGGAATATGGAGAAGACAATGTGGTGATACTGAAAGACCACGTAAGAGTGATGCTTGAGCAAGGGAATGTGTTAGAATGTGTGGATCCAAGCATGAGTGAGTACCCTGATGATGAGGTACTGCCAGTTCTGAAGCTAGCATTGGTCTGCACCTCACAGATACCTTCCAGCAGGCCTTCTATGGCAGAAGTGGTACAAATACTGCAGGTCATTAAAACTCCTGTTCCTCAAAGGATGGAAATGTTTTAATAATCACCGAAATGGATTCGAGGCAGTACTACACAAGTCCCAAAGAAAAAATATAAGGGTGAGATCTAGATGGGACCCATTGAATGAGCCTTAGTCTCTCTCTCTCTCTCTATGTTAAAAAACACCTTATAGTGCTGCAGAAGATTTAAGATTTAGATCATGTGTGAGATATCCTTTAACTTTGTTTCATCAAGTACAGAACAATCTTCATTACTGTTCAGGCTAGTTTCTTTTGGCTTTCTTTTTTTCTGTTTTTCAGTTTGCTTTTAACGTTTTCTTCACAATCTGGTTTGAGGACTGTTCTACTAAATTAATAGCAGGTTTTCCCCATGTGAATGGAATCGCTATCGTATAAATCTGTATCACTTAAGTATCTGATTTTATCTTTTATTGTATCAGTTTATTGTTTTATTGATTATATGTAATTGAATTTTAATTTCCCTACTGTGTTCAATATAGAACAAATTAGTCTTGATAGTTTAGAATTTAATCTAACTTCAAAAAAAAAATTAATCAAGACTATTTTAATTTGTTTACTTATTCTCCAAATTAATGTTTTATATTGCTTTACAAAATTATTTGAGTTAGAAATTAATTATTCTTGTAAATAAAGTAAAATTAAACAGTCAAATTATTTTAAAGAACTAACTAAACTCGCGAAATATGTGTTGATTATGATATTTTAAGCTTAAATGACAAGACATTATTTATTCATGAGTTTACGATTTGAGTAAATGATCTAAGACACAACCAATCTCCTTCAAGTTTTTTTTGGATAACACTAAAAGACAAAAATACAGAACTACATTATATATAAAAGCTAATTTCTTTGCATTGTTGTTGAAATGAAAGCTGTAAAGCATCATTATAACTTGCATCGGAGCAAACCATGTAACCAAAGGTCTTTGGCATGTGATTGATGAAATTTATCCAACCAACATTATTTCCTGAATAAAATATATCTAAACCAAATCTAAATTAAAATACGATGTTTCTTCTGTCTAATATTACAAGATATGAGTCAAAAAGATAACTGTCTACCATAAGTTAGGTTGCTGTACAAATGGTCTGGATGGACTTAAATAAGATGATTTTTGGGTTTGTTTGATATACAAAATACAAAAAAATATAATCATGAAAAAATTAAAAAATATTTTTTTTTAAAAAATAATTCTTGTGCTCTTATTTTAAGAAAATAATAAAAGAATATTAAATAATAATAAAAAATATAATAGGTACTGTACAAAAATTATATACCAAACTGTTTTGAGTCCTCTCCTTGATGTTTTCGATGTATATTTTCATCTCACAAATAACTGCCACCTAAGCTAAAAAAATAATAATAATAAATAACTTGCACCATGTTTAACCAACGATACATTGCCCTTAACCATTGGAGGTTTAAACCTCGGCCCAAAGGAAATTTATTTATCACTTCACATTTGACGATTAGCCATCTTATCCACGTGACGCAAGTTCTTGGAGCATGGTTTTTTATTTGACAAATGAATGGACATAATGAACATTTTATCAAATGATGAAATTTTAACAAAAATTAATTTTAAATTAGATTGTTTGCCAGGACAATAACTTAGTGGCAAAATTATCATTTTTGTCTCAAAAATTTAGGGTGACTACTAATTTCGTCCAACATATTTATTTTGTCTCAAAAATTAGCTAATATCAAATTCTCAATATCATCCTAAAGGCCAATGATATATCCAATTGTTTAATGAAATTAGTTGACTCTCACAAAGAATGTTAAGAAAAAGACACCTGTAGCTAAGAAACAAGTTTTAATTAGGTTAGGTTGGAGATAGAAAAATTGAAATGATGGTATTTAGGGGATAGGGTGATAAAATTACGTAGTCTAATTCATATAGGTGGTGTAATATTTACGTCTACATCTTCTAATGATCATATGGCCACATGTATGATAGATCAACAAATTCCGATAATCAATTGGATACCATTAGCAAGAAAACATTAAGAATTTTCGTAAATATGTAGGACGAAATTGACAACGCATAAATTTTAGGATGAAATTAAAAGTGATCCCAAAATTTTTGGAGTAAAAGGTATTTTTGCCTAAATTAATTAAAGAAATCTAAATTTTAACTTTTGCTTCATCCTAAAAACTCTTTTTTGAAAATGAAATCTCAATTTGTTAGCTTAACCTGGTCTTTTAAATCTTTGGCTAACCTTTTAGGCGGACTTTAAGGGTACCCTAAGCAAATTATTGTGTAAGGTATGAAAAGTCAATAACTTATCATTTGATCAAAATTATATACTTCTATTTGTTATTAAAAAAGTTAATAAATGAGTAAAACATCATTTTGGTCCCTTACAAATGGTGTATTTATCAATTTAGTCTTTCATAAAATTGTTTTTTTTTTTAATTTGGTCCCATATATGTAGATATTTTTTAATTCAGTCTCTCACAAATAAAACTATTATCAATAGTGTCTTTTTATAAATACTTATACGTGGAAGACTATTATTAATAATGATATTATTTTTAAGCATTAAATTGAGAAATACTTATATGTGAGGGATAAAATTGAGAAGACAATTTTATGATAGATCAAATTGAGAAATACTTTATACGTGAGAAATCAAATTGAAAAGATAATTTTATGAGGGACTAATTGAGAAATATTCTATATACAAGGGATTAAAATAAGGTTTTACTCATTAATAAATATATTAGGTTTTTCACAATAAATTGGTTTTGTTTACCTAATTTTATTTTTTAATTCTAACAAAATTATAAAAATTTGCAAAACATAAAAGAAACTTTCAATCCTAAAGGCCTAGCTCATGTGCCTTAGGATTGATTTAGTTTGAAACAATCTTAAAACACAAATAAAACAAAAAAAAAAAGAAAAAAAAAGAAAAAAGAGCAACAAGTACACTTGAATGATAGGTTTGCCCGCCACACTTAAGAATATATAAAAGGGAAGGGAGAGTGATAAGAATATGATATAATTTTGTTATTAAGTTTAGAAAACTTATTTAAAAAATTTTCAAGCAAATGACTCAACCAATTTTTAGAATACCAAAAACTACTTTCTCATTCACAATCAATTATTTTATAGGCAAGAACAAACCATTTTGGCATAGGAAAGTGTTCTACACAAATTCAAAACTAATTAATCACAATAAGACTTAAAAATAGTACTATTAATGAAAGTCTGACTAGAAAAATAGCATTCCACCCATTTTTTTAGTTTTTCTACAAGAGATATTAAATGCTACTTGGAAACACACCAAAATTGAATGCTTCATAGAAACACACTAGAATTAAATTTAACACTTCAAAAATATGAAAATTCATCTATAATTAATCCTTATGTAATGTTGACTCCTTAAATTTCATTTCCTTCAATGCACATGATCGAATAGCTGCACTTAGGCATAGGTCCCACATTGGACATGGGTTTGGCTTTAAATGGGTTGAAAGCTCTTTAAAATGCATAACTAGATTTGTTTTAAACTTCTTGGCCATAGAACAAGTGTTCGACCTAAATTAGTTATTGGTTGTTTTGGGTCTTACTACCTTGATGCACATCATTCACCTTGGGTTCAAAAGAATTTGTCCTCAAATCCAACTCCTTGCTATCTTCCAAATAAGGCATCAAATCCCTTACATTAAATGTTGCTGAAACATTATTATCCCTTGAAAGTTTAATCTTCTAAACATTTTTCTTCACTTTTTCTAACATCATGAACAACCCTTCTTTTCTAGACAACAATTTTAACTTTCTTTTGCTAATGAACTTTTTCTTTTGAATATGGGTCCAAACAAGATATCTAGGACAAATTGAATTTACTTGTTTTACCCTATTCACTACTCTTGTATTCTTCTTTTGAATCTTATGCAAAGTTTTGTTTATTTTAGCCTTTTTCTTACCACCCAAGTATAATCCTTCACTGGTTGGAAGTGTTCCAATCCCTACTCTAAAAGTATTGTATTCTACTTCAAAAATCTTAGAGAGAACTAGAATAGGTGTTGAATATAACTTCTCTTTAATGATTTCAAAGCCCCCTTGTGTTGCATTATTCTAATTGAAATTTTCTCCCTTCTGGACACAATGTGGTATGGAATCAATTTGATACTTAATTCCTTTATCTTGTGATAATCCCCTGGGTAATTCTTCTAGAAACACAAACAAATTCTTCTATTAGCTTCTCAATCATTAAAGGAAAAGATACTACCTTAATTGGCATTGCTTCCTGCACTAGTAGCATTTAGATTGGATTGGATGAGTACAAAGTCCTCTCCACTTTTCCTTTAGTATTAAATAAATTCTCCCTTTTCTTTTCATTAACCATCTAACCTTTTAGCACTTGTTGAGGACTAAGAGGTGCTAAAACAATGTTTCTTCCATCTTTGGTAATGGAGTAACTATTTTTGAACCAATCATATTCCACCCTTTTATCATACTACCATGGCTTCTCCACTATGTCATACATCTTTTCACTTTTATAGAATTTCCTAATAGAGAATGACACAAGAACTTGCTCAGTAGCTTGAACCTCTCCTTGTTAATTCAGTTGTTGCACCTCCCCTAGGTGAAGGTGTTTTGTTGTCTTCAAGTTTAGTTCCTCTACTAGTATATTGGAAGCAACTTTAGTACAACACTTTTCATTTATAATATCATTATTGTCTTTTTTGCCAATGGCACATCTAGTATCAAACATGTTATCACACTAATCATCATCAATCTCAAGTAATTCTCATTCATTAGCATACACTACATTTTCTTTTTTCAAACACTCATTTTCCTTTTCTTCTATTATTACTTCACCTTCACTCTCAATCATCGCTCTTCCATTTGGGCATTCAAAAAATAGTGTGTCCAAAACTAAGACACCTTAAACACATTATTTCTTAACTTCTCTTTGGAGTTTTTTTTTTACATCTACCTTCTTTCCTTTAGATGAATCAATTTGCTTATTGGAGTCTCCCATTTCTTTTCATTCTTCTATCCATTTTGAACCAACCTTTGAAAAAGAAATCATATTTTCTATATTACCACTAATTGGTTATAACACACTTTGTTTATTTGCACCTTATTTATAATTCCTTTTCAAATCTTCAAGAACAATTCTTGTTGGTGCTTGAAGATCACATTGCTATCAGGTTAGCTGAGTATTCATTGTTTCAATTTTTTTGAATTAAACAATGCATTTGGTTTATCATTTTTTCATAGTTTAGTTGGAATCCTGCAATTTAAGCTTGCTTCAGAAAGAGATCCCTTGGAACATTTTAAGTGTAGATTTTTGCCATGACTTCTTAATTTCATGTTTCTCTCCTTAACCCACTCAACTCACATGTTTCTCTCTGTGAATCATTATACTCATGTGTTTCTCTTTCTAACCAAATCTCTGATACCAAAATGATCTGCCACAAGATTGATTCAAGTTCAAATAATCTTAAAACACAAATAAAACAAAAGGTAAAAAAAGAAAAAAGAAAAGAACAACAAGTAAACTTGAATGATAGGTTTGCCCACCACACTCAAGAACATTGAGTTGATTTGCCTCATTCTAAAAAAGGAAAGGGAGAGTGATAAGAATATGAGATAATTTCATCACTAAGTTTAAAAAACTTATATAAGAAATTTGTAAGTAAATGGGTCTACCAACTTTTAGAACACCAAAAGCTACTTTCTCATTTACAATAAGCGATTTTATAGCCAAGATCAACCATTTGGTATAGGAAAATGTTCTATATAAATTCAAAGCTAAGTAATTACAATCAAACTTGAAAATAGATCTATTAATGAAAGTTAAACTAGAAAAATAACATCTCACCCACTTTTTTAGTTTTTCTATAGAAGACATTAAATGCTATTTGAAAACATACCAAAATTGAATGCTTCATAGAAAAACACCCATAATTAAATTTAACACTTCAAAAATATGAAAATTTGTCCATAATTAATTTCCATGTAATGTTGACTCCTTAAACTTTGTTTCCTTTAATGCACATGATCACATTGCTTTACTTAAGCTTAGGTTCCATGTTGGACATAGGCTTGGCTCTAAATGGGCTAAAAGCTCTTTAAAATACATAACTAGGTTTGCTTCAAGCTTTTTAGCCACAAAACAAGTGTTTAACCTAAAATTGGTTGTTGGTTGTTTTGGGTCAGCCTCTTTACTACCTTAATGCACATCATTAGCTCAAACTTATAAAGCCAAGCTAAAAAACCTTAGTTAAAATAGAGATATTATTTTACTAGTGTAGCTTTATTTCTTTTTTAAGGTTGTACAACGAGTCAGCTTTAAAGCTTAGCACATTTTGATAGATTCGTTTGAGGGTGCTTGATGTTTAAAAGTAATAATAGATGTAGATCCTTTCATGTGAAAAAGATAGTATGATAGTATCATATAAGGAGAAAGATAGGTATAAAACAAAAGGGAACTAGTTGAGTTGTCGATCTCATCTGAATAGTGAATCCAGTATATTATACACTCTATGTTTATCAATTTTTCACATAACATTATCATATTATCCTATTAGATGAGAAGATCCAAATATAGTAAAGAATATTTGATTAAAATTTCACACTAGTCCTTTATTCTTATCTCCTTTCTGTGCTCTTTTGATCTATTAAGTGATTTCTATTTATTAGAATATATGGACAGCCTATAATGTGCTGACCTATAACTTGGTAACCTAAGTCTAGATTAATTAATTAATGTTAATTATTAATAATTTAATTATTATAAAATGGTTTTATTTGAATTTGAAAAGGTTGGAGTTATTAAAAGAAAAAACTTGTTATAAAAACTTAATGACCATTTTTATTTAAAAGTCATGTTCTCCCTTTCGAACTTTATGCAAGAACTCTAAGACACAAAAAATAGAACTAAGGTTTTCCCTTAAAATTTCATCTCCATCTTAATCCTCTTAGACTACAATGAATCTATGATGAACAATTAACCATGGTTCCTTTAGTGATGATGATCCAAATGGCGTGGGATAGAGATTTTGATAAGATTATTCCATTGCACAAATAAGTACCCAAATCCTTTCATTGGTATCAAAGCCTAGTTGGTTCAAATTTTCTATTCCCATGTGTTATATGATTTCTTTTTACACTTAATTTCATGACTTTGCATTGAAATTTGTTTGAAAACACATATATTCATCTATGGACCATAGAAACCCTTTATGGAAAGATTTGATAGAGACTATTTTAAACCATCAATTTCATATTATATGAAGCTTGTACGAAGGAAAATATGTGTTAGAAATTTGGAAGAAATTGACAACACATTAGACAGATATAGGAAAATTTAGGTTATGAAAAATATGGCGAAAAAGCCTACTTTTGAGGCATTACGTTTTCACCATTGGCCACCATTTGATGTAACCTATTTACAATTGGAAACTTTGTTGAACAAGATTTCTAATGCTACTAATTTCATCTAATTTAGATTAAAAAATGAGTGAAATATGGTCATTTGAAGATGGCTACTCAAACATAAAATTCTCAAAATTTTCTAAAATTGTCTTAAGTTTAAAGATTGAAGAAGAAGGAGAAAGACCATATGCAAGGGTGGCGTTGTGACTTACCTCTATAACTTATAGGCTAAGTGATGGTACCAACATAAAAAGGGTTTATGTGGGGTCCACTAGTGAAAGTGTAGGCTATAACAAACAAAACTGTCAGTGTAAACCAATCTGAGTCGTGCCCGAGGATACTGTCCTTAAGAGTTATTTCGGTACAAGTTGGAAACTCCCCAGGATTAAACGGACCTTCCTATAATAGGGGAACAGAACAACAAGAACTAAAGAACTCAGAAGAACGAAGGGAGAAGAAGGGAGAGAGCTCCGAAGATGTCCGAGAACTCGGTGTGCCTTGAACCGCACCATGCACTACCTTTTATATGCTAAGATGCGAACAAGAAACGTTGGGCAATTAAAAATAATTAATGGTGGCTTTGTGACGACCCTAATTTCTAATCATTGTAATTAAGGTTAAATACGTGATTAATAATCATAAATTGAGGTTACAAGACGTTACGACTAATTACATTTAGAAAATACAGGGAAATTTTGAACCTTAATGTTTTAGAGTCATCAACCATATAATTACAAGTACTCGCGTACATCAAGGAAACAAACATTCATTTATAAGCTTTTGATTTTATTACCTATCAATTTCAACTCACAAAAATCTTCTACCAATGTTTCTAAGTCATCTCTTGAGATTACCATATGAAAAACCAAGATTTCTTGGTTAATATAAGGGTTTCAGGATGTTCGCTATGGCTAAATTTCCCTTAGCAACGGCCAATTGCTCTCAAGTTCACTCCTTACTTCATCACTGATTTCACCGCGGCTAACCTACATGGTGCTGCGATAAGGAAGCCTCTTAGAACCTACCTCACTCGCCTTTCACTATTGGCCGCGGCCAATTCCCTCTTTCGCCGCAGCTAATTCCTTTTTGAAATGCCTGTCACATTCTAACAAAAGTTCACCGCGGCCAATTCCCATTTAGCCCTGACGAATTACCCTTTGGATGACTCCCAGTTTTGCCTCTCACATTTTGCCACAGTGAATTGCTTTCTGGTACTCTTCCTGGGCAACTTCACCTCTATTGGCCACAGCGAAATGCCTTCAGATCCTACAACTTCTAAAACCTTGTTTCATAATCTCCACTCTCTCTCCAATGACACCCTAGGGCCACTTTACCTTAATTGTGGGACTCCAATAGCTTTCATTAGCCTAATTTACCCAACTTATTCATCGTTCCTAGTTCAAGATTTAAATGCTAATTTATACTCCTCCAACTACCCTATTTCAGCAAGTCCATAGAGTAATAACAACAAGAGTTCATGAACTATCAACAATTAACATTTGATACACATTCCGTTAGAGATTTCATGCATCAATGGTTTATATCAACAATCTCATATACCCCATGATGACATTCCCAATAGTAAACCATATCATGAATTCAACAAGTTCATACATCTAGATACTATAAGTTCATACATCCAAAACCAAGCTGTATTGAGACTTAACTTTTTAATAGATACACTCCAACTAATCAAAATATAAACGCCTACACTTGGCAATATGATTACATGATGATGCTATATAAAAGATCAACAAAATTACATCTACTCTACTTAGATTAGTCCAAGTGTAGCTTCCTCCACATATGGCTAGAACTCATGGATTTTCATCCACTTACTTCCCTTTATCCTTACCCGAAGGGCCTTCACCTGAAAGTGTAATCCTATGAAACGGGGTGAGATGTAAATCTCAGTAACCAAGACAAATTTCATCATATATTCCAGTTTAATTAACATATATGCATGATTCCACATAAGCATAAAAAAACATACCAGTCATATCAGTAAATGAAATAATTAGGCTATCATGCTTACTATCCCATACTGGCAATCATATTTTTACATATTAAAGGCCAATAATACCCAATAATACCGAGAGAGGCCTGTCCACGACACCTACTCCCTATTGAGCACAACCAGGGCTTAGTGCATCTGGACTTTGATCATAACCTGGTGCCCGATCGAAGCACATGCACCGGTGGCAGCCGCACCATAGCTCCACCATGGACTCACAAGGTCCAATCATAATATAATAAATAGTCAACTAATTCATTCAGCATTTCAAATCATTCATGTATAATAAATATGAAATTAAAACAAGTATACATATGGAATTAATATAGTCTCGGTTACCTTACTTGTAGATAAATTTGCAAAAGCCACCAATGGTACAAAAATCTCCCCAACCACTATTAATTCCTAAAATTTGGAATGGAGTTGTCATCTACCAGAAACTTCAATATATCACTTTAAATTCTAAGCAAATTCGTGAAAAATTAATACCCATACTATAACCAAATCATTGGGGTCTCAAACCAGCAGAAATACCTCAAAAAGAATAGTTTATACTTACCTAATGTTAGCTCTAGTCTTAACCTACGAAATTTCACCATGGAAACATCAAATAGCAAGTTTCAAATTTTAGGTGTGGGTGAAAATACTCTAAATGAAAAACTAATCGGGCCAAAATGAAGAGAAAGAGAAGGGGATTAAGTTATATAACTATTACCTTATCTGAATCTTACTCTAGAAGTGGGAAATGATAGATTTCTTACCTCAAACCCTAGCCTCCCTTCGAACCTCCGAATTTCTCTTTTGTGTTTCAGCAAAATGGGGAAATTTTAGTTGGGTTTGAGTTGGGTCTAAGGTGGGTCATGGGCTAACCCGAGGGTCCAATTGTAAGTGGGTTTTGATTTAAGCCTTGTTAGGCTGTAGAAATTTAATTGGGCCAGACCAAGTTTGAAGGACTCAATTGATTTAGATCTGCACAAGGGTTATTGGGCCATCACTAGGTGCTCTGTAACAACCAAAAAAAAAGGAAGAAAAGAAAAGCTGAAAATTTTCTAAGTCTGCTAGTTACAGCCTAGCTATAGCGAATATACCTGTTCGCTATAGTGAGAAATGGTCTAGCTATAGCGAGAGTGCCTTCTAACTATAGCGAGTGCGGGCACCCCATACAAAAACAAGGGCATTGCTCGCTATAGCGCTCGCTGTAGCGAAGGCAGAGGTTTGGGACTGATACGAGCTCGCCGTAGCGAGGGTTATGACTCGCTATAGCGAGGGTTAGTCCAGAAAAGTGTGAAAAAAGAGAATTTGACTTATTAAAACATTCCAACACCTCCTTTCTTCTTCCAACCGACTTAAGCTCCCTCTAAGACAGAGAAAAGGGCGGAGGAGAGAGAGAAAAACCTAGAGGAGGAAGGAAGAACAAGAAAAGGTAAGATTTACATGGTTTCTCTCCTTAGAAGATTGTTCTTCTCTCCTTGCCATCTCTTCCTATGGTTTTGATTATTGAAGTAGTTGAGTTTTGAGCTTGGTTTAGAAGAGGGAGAGTGGAAAACCCCTCTTGAAGAAAACTAAAACCCACATACCTTTACTTCTTCTCTTTGCTTTTCTTTCTTGAGAGCTTGAGAAAGGAAGAAGAGTTAGTGGGATTTCTAGTGAGAGAAAGAACCCCTAGCTTTATGTGCTTAGTAGGGTTACTAGAAAGAAACCTCTAGCTTTGTGAATAAGTATTGAGCTATAAGAAAGTAATTCTATGCTTTTGTGTGCCTAGGCTCAAGAGAAGCACTCCCATCTAGTGGTGATTGTGAAACCCACAAGGGAGGAGACAAATTGAAAGGAAAAGCTTGTGAATAGCCAATAAGGTAGCTTTCTCCACCTTCTCTCATACATAGATGTGTGTTTACATTGTTTTACATGTGTGTATGTGTGTTTTTAAACCATGAAAAGTATGCTAGCATGTTGATGCCTCATGTATTTCAATGATGTTTTATGTGATTTCTTGGGTTTGCTTGAGTATAGAAAAGCCAACAATCCTTTAGCCATGGTGAGGATGAGCCAAGAATCCTAAAGTTAGTTGAGACAAAGAAAAGAGTCTCCCAAAAGTGAGGTTGACTCCCAAGAGTAAGGGTTGTGTCTAAGAACCTCTTAAAGAATGGGTGAGGCAAGTCCAAAATCCACAAGTGAGTGGGTGAGGCTAATTCATTTACTTGTCAAGCTCTTATATGTTATGTATGACCTACTCAAATGTTGAAAATGCATTTCTTATGATTTCACATGCTAATATGCCCATGTATATATTGTGAGACTTGTTTGCATGCTTTATGTATGATTGAATGAGAGATGAGCTATTGAGATTCTTTGAATCTCAGTCCCCCTCTCCATCATCCAAACATGCTAGGTGGACCAAGTGAGGCAAGGGATAGGAGCCACCAAGCTTGAAGCTAAAGGATTTCAGTGAAGAAATTGTAAAGAGTCATATTGTCACCATGTTGTAGTTAAGTCAAGGGATGTAATCTAATAATGTACATGTTGTAGGCACTTAGAAATACTTGTAAATGGATGTACTCAATGTATATGTATGAGAATTGAACTTATGGTACATGATGTAGCAAGTTTTGGAATGAATGGTAAGATCTTGGCATTGTCCACATGATTGTATATGTTGGTGTGGGAGAGTGATTTTTGAAAATCTGGGTTGTTAGACACATGCGCCATGTTTGATAACCTATTTTGATGCTTTCTCACGTGCTCATAAAGCCTTAGAAGTAGAAGAGGCCAAATTGAACCCTTGAGCCCTTTTTGGCAAGAGAAAATGGTCACTTTGCCTCATGATGTCCAATTCTGACCAAACGACCTCTTCTTGCCTTGAAATTTGGCATGTGACTAGATATTGTCTAGAGATTTTTGGGAAGCTAAAGATCAAGTCATTTGGAGGTCTGTATAATTTTCTATGATTTTTCAAAGTTGGCATCAGAATTTCGGATTTCTATAAACACTGTTCACTTGATCAGTTGTGAGAATGTGTCATCCGAGGGGCAAACGTAGTCCAATGGTTACAAAATTTTATAGGAAGAAACTAGACAGTCACAATAACTTGTAACAACTAGAAGCACCTCATTTGGAAGTCTAGAGAGGAAGATATGCAATTTCAAAGTTCCTGCCCAGTATCAGTCATCTTGCCTGACCCGAGGTACTGTTCCATAGATTTTTGGGAGTTTGGCTTGATGAAATGATATGGAGATATTTTTCCTCTCTAGTTAACATCCACATATTTCCATATTGATATTGGTTGCATGCATTGGATTTTTTTGGAATTATTTAGACAGTTTTGAAGTTCATATCAATAAACTGTGATAGTATCAGGACCACTCTGACCTGCAGATGATTTTGTGCATCAAACATCTTGTGTGTGGGATGTTATAACTTGTACATATTTTTAACAAGAAGTAGACATCATAAGCTTTCCAGAATGACCGAGATTACATGTTTTTAATTTTTCTAGATTTAGTTATGAATTTCCAAACTCTGCCCAGAAATGAGGCCAGGTATGGCCGAAAATGAATGTGCATGTCTCATATCCCTTTTTAGTTTCCATGGGTTAAAAGCATGTTTTTGGGATTGAAATGAGTTGTAATGGTAAAATTAAATATAAGGATGTATAGAATGAGTTCACACAGTCCATGTGACACTAAAGTGAATTTTTAACCATGCATGATGCCATGTGAGAAAGTGTAGGAACCCAATGAGGAAAAATCTCCCTTTATTCTTCCTATACCTCATATGAGCATGTAAGGTATGATGGCTATGAGTTAGAAATGATGGTGTTACATTATTGGTATCAGAGCAAAGGTTCAGGCTCTCATTGTGGGTTGTGGCTTGTATTTGTGAGTTGCCAAGATGTATATGAGCTTGTTTATGGATGATTGAGTGTGTGGCAGTGGCATGTGTCCCTATTATGTACTAAAGCATGTTTATATGTTTCAGAAAGATGGCAGACACGCGCCAAGGTAGAGGTAGAGGAAGAGGTAGGCCTCCCAGAGCAGCTCAGGCTGATGAAGCTGGGCCTAGTGATCTAGTTGCTGGAGCCTTACAGTCCATCATGGCTCGCCTAGATCAGCAGCAGGCCGTTATTATGTAGCTTTAGGAATGGCTTGCTGAGAGAGATAGCCAGGGCCCTACACCTCCTCCTCCTCAGCCACTTCCACACTCAGATCATCCCGAGTACGCCGAGGTGACTCCTATAGATGCGCAGCCACACATGCAGGCTGTTGCTCCAATTCCACCAACTCAGACGCCTCCTGCTGAGCAGCAAACCTCGATCAGAAAAGTGATCACCCAGTTCGGAAAATTCAGGCCTCCCACCTTTGATGGTGAGATGAACGCAGATAAAGCTAAGGCCTGGATTATGGAGTTAGAGCAGATCTTCGAGGTGATGGAGTGCACGTCTGAGCAAAAAGCCAAGATGGTTGCATTCCAGTTACAAAAGAAGCAATTTACTGGTGGAAGGGCACTGAGCCTATTCTGAGAGCAAGGAACGCCCCGATCACCTAGGAGGCATTCCTCGAGGCATTTCATGAGAAGTATTTCCCCGACTCCATCAGAGATGAGAAAAAGTCAGAATTCATCCTGTTCAGACAAATTCTAGGGATGTCCGTGGACCAATATGTAGCGAAGTTTGTTGAGCTCTCCAGATACTCCTCATACCTACAGAGACATGATGATGAGACATAGAGGGCAGATAGGTTAGAGAAGGGCTTGCTCCCTGAGATCCAAGACAGGGTTATGCCACAAAGAATCAGGCACTTTAATACCCTTGTAGAAGTGTGCAGAGTGACAGAAATGAATCTCAGGATGATGCAGCCTACCTCCAGCGCCATAACACCTCTTCCCCTCCCTGAGCCCAAGAGATCTATAGATGGTTCCCAGCCTGCAATGACGAGCCGTAGAGGCAGAAAGAGTTAGTGGAACCAAAGGGGAAAGAGAAGGAGGACTCAATCCAGTAGAGGCAGTGCTCCACCAATCATATGTCCCCAGTGTGGTAGGAATCACGGTACCAGACCGTGCTATGCGGGGTAGAACGTGTGCTTTAGATGTGGCAGGCCGGGGCATATAGCCAGAGATTGCACCTAGGCTTCCCCACAGGCCCCTCTACAGATCACACAGCTGAGGGAGATGGCTCCTCCTCCCAGACCATAGACCCAGGGTAGAGTCTTTGCCCTATCACAGCAGGAGGCTAGCCAGTCCCCGAGTCTGATCCAAGGTACTATTAAGATAAATGACTTTTCTGTAACTGCCTTATTTGATTCGGGCACTAGCCACTCTTTCATATCATATGATTGTGTTAGGAGGTTGGGTATGAGTATGCATATATTGCCATATGAGTTACATGTATCCACCCCCACTGGAAACCGAGCCATCACTTCCCATGCTTGCTTGAATTGTGTGATCCAATATAATCATTTCCTGACCACCCTTGATTTGATTTGTATACCCCTTATTGATATTGATGTGATTATTGGTATGAACTGGATGTTTGCAAATAACGCCACACTAGATTGTAGCCACAGGTGTATTACTTTACCTGAGTATGGGACTGTGTCTAGTACTAGGGCTGAGTTATTTGTTATGACCACTTCCCAGGCTGAGAGATCTCTAAGGCATGGTTGTTAGGGGTATTTGGTTTTCTTTTCAGTCCAGGCTGAGGTAGAATAGGGTATAGATGATTCCTGTAGTGAGAGAGTTCCAAGAGGTATTTCTCAAAGAGATTAGTAGACAGCCCTCAGAGAGAGAGGTTGAGTTTCTTATAGACATTGTACCTGGGGCAAGTCCAGTGTCTAAGGCCCCGTATAGAATGGCTCCCACTGAGCTAGCAGAGCTTAAGAAACAAATAGAAGAGCTGTTAGAGAAGGGTTTCATCAGACCTAGTGTCTCACCGTGGGGAGCTCCAGTCCTATTTGTAAAGAAAAAGGACAGAAGCCTTAGGTTATGTATAGACTATCGGGAATTCAATAAAATCACCATTAAGAATAAGTACCCTCTCCCTCGCATAGATGACCTCCTAGATCAGTTAGTAGGAACGTTAGTGTTTTCCAAGATAGACCTCAGGTCGGGATATCACCAGCTCAGGATAAAGGCAGATGATACTCCCAAGACAGCCTTTAGGACCAGATACGGGCACTACAAATTCTTAGTTATGCCTTTCGAGTTGACGAATGCACCCGTAGTTTTTATGGATTACATGAATAGAGTTTTCAGGCCATATTTAGACAGGTTCGTAGTAGTCTTCATAGATGACATCCTCATCTACTCGAAAGGTAGAGAAGAACATGAGCAACATCTAAGATTAACCCTAGAGACCTTGAGAGAGAACTAGTTGTATGCTAAACTTAGTAAATGTAATTTCTGGCTCACTGAAGTTCCATTTCTTGGTCATGTGATCTTCCAGGCAGGAGTCGCAGTAGATCCTTATAAGGTAGAGGCAGTATTACAGTGGGAAAGACTTAGAACAGTGACAGAGATCAGGAGCTTTTTAGGTTTAGCAGGGTATTATAGGAGGTTCATTCAGGGCTTTTCTCAAATGGCAATGCCACTGACTCGGCTTATTAGAAAGAATGTGTCGTTTGTGTGGAATGAGAAATGTGAGAATAGTTTCCAAGAGTTGAAGCACAAGTTGACCACGACCCCAGTCCTAGTACTCCCTGACCTTAAAGAAACTTTTATAGTGTACAGTGATGCCTCTAAGAAAGGGTTAGGATGTGTGCTTATGCAGAAAAGCCGAGTGGTAGCTTATGCTTCTAGACAGTTGAAATCTCATGAGGAAAACTACCCCACACACGACTTAGAGTTAGCCGCAGTGGTATTTGCTCTGAAAATATGGAGACACTACTTATATGGGGCGGCTATAGAAATTTATAACGACCACAAGAGTCTTAAATATTTATTTGAACAGAAAGAGCTAAATATGAGGCAGCGAAGACGGTTAGAATTTCTGAAAGATTATGAGTTCACATTGAAATACCATCATGGCAAGGCTAATGTGGTAGCTGATACCCTAAGTAGAAAATCCATACATGTGGCCTGTATGATGATCCGAGAGCAGGAATTGATTGAGAGATTCAGAGACATGAGTCTCTCCTACGAGGTGTGTTCGGGAAAATTATTAATGGGTGAGACCCGAATAGAAAATGACTTGAAGGATCAAATAAGAGAAGATTAGCAAGCAGACGACCATGTAAAGAAGATTAGAGCTCAGACAACCCAGGGTAGTGTCTAGGAGTTTAATCTGTCTGAGAATGACATAGTGAGGTACAAGGATAGGCTGTATATGCCCAGGAACACCGAGATCAAAGAGAAGATATTAGATGAGGCACATAAGAGTAGATACATCATCCATCCGGGCAGTAATAAGATGTACCAGGATTTGAAGAGAATGTTCTGGTGGCCCGGGATGAAAACAGATATAGCAGAGTATGTCTCCCGATGTCTAGTATGCCAGAGAGTAAAAACAGAACATCAGAAACCAGCTGGGTTACTTCATCCCTTAAATATCCCGAAGTAGAAATGGGATAGCATAGTTATGAATTTTGTCATGGGTTTATCCAGGACATCATCGAGCTATGATGCCGTATGGGTAATAGTGGATAGGTTAACAAAATCAACACATTTTCTACCAATGAAAGCCACTTATACCCTAGATAAGTTAGCCCAGCTGTACATTAGGGAGATAGTTAGACTGCATGGTGTACCTAGGAGCATAGTATCAGATAGAGATCCCAGATTCACATCAAATTTCTGGAGATCATTACAGGATGCTCTAGGCACCCGACTTAGATTCAGCACAGCCTACCACCCTCAGACAGATGGACAGACAGAAAGGACCATCCAAACCCTAGAGGACATGTTGAGGGCATGTGTGCTAGAAATGAAAGGAAACTGGGATATATACTTGCCTCTAGCGGAGTTTGCCTATAATAATAGTTATCATGCCAGTATACAAATGGCACCGTATGAGGCATTGTATGGGAGGAAGTGTAGGTCCCCAATGTATTAGATTGAGCTAGGAGAACGGAACCTTATAGGCCCAGAATTAGTGGACCAAACCTCTAGACAGATAGAAACCATCAGAAAGAAACTTCTAACGAACCAGAGTAGACATAAAAGCTATGTTGATAAACGTAGTCGGCCGTTAAAATTTGAGGTTAGAGACCATGTTTTCATTAGGGTATCTCCATTCACAGGGATAGGTCGGTCCATTAAGAGTAAAAAGCTCAATCCAAAGTACATAGGTCCTTTCTAGATTCTTGATAAAGTAGGACCTGTGGCATATAGATTAGCTCTTCCTCCGAACATAAGCCAAGTCCATAACGTCTTCCATGTTTCCTAATTGAAAAAGTACCAACCCGACCCCTCACATGTCATAGAATATGAGAATGTGCAGTTACAAGATGATCTATCATATATAGTATCACCAGATCGGATCGTGGATGTTAGACTCAAGCAGTTACGGAATAAGACGATACCGCTGGTGAAAGTGGTTTGGAAGGGATTGTCTCCTGAGGAAGCCACTTGGGAATTAGAAGATGATATGAGAAAGAAATATCCAGAACTCTTCCCATGAGGTATGTTGTTTAAATTTCGAGGACGAAATTTTTATAAGGAGGGTGGAATATAACAACCAAAAAAAAAAAGAAGAAAAGAAAAGCTGAAAATTCTTGAAAGACTGAAAATTTTCTAAGTCTGCTAGATACATCCTGGCTATAGCGAATATACCTGTTCGCTATAGCGAAAAATGGTCTAGCTATAGCGAGAGTGCCTTCTAGCTATAGCGAGAATGCTTCTAGCTATAATGAGTGCGGGCACCCCATACAAAAACCAGGGCATTGCTCGTCATAGCGTGCGCCGTAGCGAAGGCAGAGGTTTGGGACTGATACGAGCTCGTCGTAGCGAGGGTTATGACTCGCTATAGCGAGGGTTAGTCCGGAAAATCATGAAAAAAGAGAATTTGACTTATTAAAACATTTTAACCCCTCCTTTCTTCTTCCAACCGACTTAAACTCCCTCTAAGACAGAGAAAAGGGCGGATGAGAGAGAGAGAAACCTAGAGGAGGAAGGAAGAACAAGAAAAGGTAAGATTTACATGGTTTCTCTCCTTAGAATATTGTTATTCTCTCCTTGCCATCTCTTCCTATGGTTTTGATTATTGAAGTAGTTGAGTTTTGAGCTTGGTTCAGAAGAGGGAGAGTGGAAAACCCCTCTTGAAGAAGACTAAAACCCACATACCTTTACTTCTATTCCTTGCTTTCCTTTCTTGAGAGCTTGAGAAAGGAAGAAGAGTTAGTGGGATTTCTAGTGAGAGAAAGAACCCCTAGCTTTATATGCTTAGTAGGGTTACTAGAAAGAAACCCTTAACTTTGTGAATAAGTATTGAGTTATGAGAAAGTAATTCCATGCTTTTGTGTGCCTAGGCTCAAGAGAAGCACTCTCATCTAGTGGTGATTGTGAAACCCACAAGGGAAGAGACAAATTGAAAGGAAAAGCTTGTGAATAGCCAATAAGGTAGCTCTCTCCACCTTCTCTCATGCATAGATATGTGTTTATATTGTCTTACATGTGTGTATGTGTGTTTTTAAACCATGAAAAGTATGCTAGCATATTGATGCCTCATGTATTTCAATGATGTTTTATGTGATTTCTTGGGTTTGCTTGAGTATGGAAAAGCCAACAACCCTTTAGCCATGGTGAGGATGAGCTAAGAATCCTAAAGTTGGTTGAGATAAAGCAAAGAGTCTCCCAAAAGTGAGGTTGACTCCCAAGAGTAAGGGTTAAGTCTAAGAACCTCTTAAAGAATGGGTGAGGCAAGTCTAAAATCCACAAGTGGGTGGGTAAGGCTAATCCATTTACTTGGCAAGCTCTTATATGTTATGTATGGCCTACTCAAATGTTGAGAATACATTTCTTATGATTTCACATGCTAATATGCCCATGCATACATTGTGAGACTTGTTTGCATGCTTTGTGTATGATTAAATGAGAGATGAGCTATTGAGATTCTTTGAATCTCAATCCCCCTCTCTACCATCCAAACATGCTAGGTGGACCAAGTGAGGCAAGGGATAAGAGCCACCAAGCTTGAAGCTAAGGGATTTCAGTGAAGAAATTGTAAAGAGTCATATTGTCACCATGTTGTAGTTAAATCAAGGGATATAATCTAATGATGTACATGTTGTAGGCACTTAGAAATACTTGTAAATGGATGTACTCAATGTATATGTATGAGAATTGAACTTATGGTGCATGATGTAGCAAGTTTTAGAATGAATGGTAAGATCTTGGCATTGTCCACATGGTTGTATATGTTGGTGTGGGAGAGTGAGTTTTGCAAATCTGGGTTGTTAGACACTTGCGCCATATTTGATAACCTATATTGATGCTTCCTCACATGCTCATAGAGCCTTAGAAGTAGAAGAGGCTAAATTGAACCCTTGAGCCCTCTTTGGCAAGAAAAAATGGTCACTTTGCCTCATGATATCCAATTCTGACCAAATGACCTCTTCTTGCCTTGAAATTTGGCATGTGATTAGATCTTGTCTAGAGATTTTTGGGAAGCTAAATTCAAGTCATTTGGAGGTCTGTAGAATTTTCTATGATTTTTCAAAGTTGGCATCAGAATTTCGGATTTCCATAAACACTGTTCACTTGGTCAGTTGTGAGAATGTGTCATCCGAGGGGCAAACATAGTCCAATGGTTACGAAATTTTATAGGAAGAAACTAGATAGTCACAGTGACTTGTAACAACTAGAAGCACCTCATTTGGAGGTCTAGAGAGGAAGATATGCAATTTTGAAGTTCCTACCCAGTATTAGTCATCTTGCCTGACCCGAGGTACTGTTCCATCAATTTTCGAGAGTTTGGCTTAATGAACTGATCTGGAGATATTTTTTCTCTCTATTTAACATCCACATATTTCCATATTGATATTGTTTGCATACATTGGATTTTTTTGGAATTAGTTAGACATTTTTGAAGTTTATATCAGTAAAATATGATAGTATCAGGACCACTCCGACCTCCAGATGATTTTGCATGCCAAACGTCTTGTGTGTAGAATGTTATGACTTGTACATATTTTTAGCGTGAAGTAGATGTCCTAAGATTTCCAAAATGACTGAGATTACATGTTTCAATTTTTCTGGATTTAGTTATGAATCTCCAAACTCTGCCTAGAAATGAGGCCAAGTATGGCCGAAAATGAATGTGCATGTCTCATATCCCTTTTTAGTTTCCATGGGTTAAAAGCATGTTTTTGGGATTGAAATGAGTTATAATGATACAATTAAATATGAAGATGTATAGAATGAGCTCACACCGTCCATGTGACACTAAAGTGAATTTTTAACCATGCATGAGGCCATGTGAGAAAGTGTAGGAACCCAATGAGAAAAAATCTCCCTTTATTCTTCCTATACTTCATATGAGTATGTAAGGTATGATGGCTATGGGTTAGAAATGATGGTGTTACATGCTCTCTCTTGGGCCATGTCCCATAATGAAAGGTTGGGTCTGCACCTAAAATTATTGGACCTCCACTAATCCCTAATCTTGACTCACTTAATTTAATTTAGGCCCAGATAGGGTTTATAACTCAATTAAACCTCAAACTATTAATAATTTATCTCTCTAAAGTTTTCATTCACTTAACTTGCCTAATTTTCTCATTTTAGTTATTCTTAATTATCCCAAATCCATGATCAATATCTTAATTAATTTTGAAGTGTTACAGTCTTAATCACGGTTTAATGAAAGTCTGTTTTAAACGTTGGGATTAATAACAGAGACCATTTTTGAACATTGGGATTAAAGCTAATTAATGAAAAATTAAAGTCGTAAATTTAAGGCCTCAACGTTCAGAAAATTAATAAATTCATGGTCCCAATTTCAAAACTGTTGAAAATAAGATTTTTTCGATAAGCCTATTTATACAAAATATTTTTGTAAAATACAAAAGTAGTTACAATAAAAAATGCCCAGTACCACGTCTAATTTGTGCGCATGAGAGGGAGAAATCGAAGATTTTCAACTGCGTTACCCCTGCGTTGGCCTATTGTTATGCGCGCGAGCCCACTCCTCTTCTTGGCCCATTTACTTGCCCAATATCATATCTTAGTATATATACACTAAGATTCTCTTCATTTTAGGCAATGTGGGATTTCGACTTTTGATACACCTACTCCAACAATCCCCCCATATGTGTCAAAAGAATATTATCATCTGAGTTACACGCATGAGTATAACCATTTCTAATCTGGTATCTTTTGGACTATGAACTAGACCTAGACCAAGAACACTTAGTATATAGAAATGTTAGTGAAACGTACGTTTCTATGAACTAACAAATCTTTGTTGTGTACTAGAGGCTTTATTAGTTAGAGTATAACCCCACAGTTTCTGCTATTAATGATGATTTTGCGCTTTAAATGGCCGTGCGCATGGCTGGTGTTCAATGAATGCTCTAGAGACTTTGCCACGGTCTCATAGAAGCGGCCCCATTTCACATTCATCTAGGTGATTTCATCAAGTGTATCTGCAATGAATACATCATCCACAAAGAATATGAAATCATTAAGAGCTTTGCTTAGCCTCCCTAACAATGCATTTTAGCACTTTCTCAAACCATAGGAAGGGACAACAATTTTAGTGCTAGTAGAATTAACATATGACCTATTCTTACCCATATGAACCTCTTTCATGGGATCTCTAATCACAGAGGTTGGGTTACCATCGTTGTTAATTTCAAATTGGCTTAAGTCTCATTCCCCTCGATGTGTTATTAATTTGTTTCTTCCCCAGGGGTTTAGTCAATGGATCTACTAGATTTACTTCTGACCTTACAAATTCTATTAAGATCACTCCATCTTTTAGCAGATGCCTTATAATATTATATCTCAACCGAATATGCCTGCTTTTACCATTAAAGGTCTTATTTTTAGCTATAGTTATCGCCGATTGGTTGTTACAATGTAAAGACATTGATGGTGTTAGTTTTTCTCCTAATGGAATATTTGCTAAGAAGTTTTTCAACCACTCAACCTTAGTACTAGCTAGTTCCATAGCAATAAACTCTGAATCCCTTGAGGATTTTGTAATAACACTTTATTTGGCTGATCTCCAGGATACTGCACCACCACTGATGATGCCTTAGTTGTTTAAGCAGTATAGGTCAACCCTAGGTCATTCTTCCCAAGGAGCAATTTAGGGGTTAATTTGAATTGATTTTAGGTGATTATTTAGTACTTGCTATTTGATGCAAATTCTAAAAAAAAACTATCTTTACGTTAAATACAAAATTAATTGAACTAAATGCTTGTAAATGGGGGGTTTTGAATTAAAAAATTAAATTTCAACTAAAATAGAAAAACCAAACAAGTAATTAAACTAGAATGCTCTAAATTGAAATTAAAGTGATTTTGAAAATGCTAAGAACAAATAGGAGGCAACCAAGGTTTTGCAAGGGAATTTCGGCTCTTATCACTCACCAAAAATTGATTGAGACCAAGAGAAGTGATTAGATAAAAGACTAATGTATTTAATCAACTTAATCCAATGATAGGAAACCCTAAACTCAAATGCATATCACTTGATTTAACTAGGAAACCTTTTGCTAATTCAAATAATTTGCAAGTAATTAAGCCAATTAAACACATCAAATCTTTCAACAATTGATTCAATTAATTCTGAAAATTTGATTCTAATTACCTAATTGAACAATTAAGCAATCATACTACCTAATTCAACAATCAAGTAGCGCAAAAGACCAATATATATAATTAAAATCATAACATTAATCAAATCAATGCAAGAGAATTCAAACATCAATCCAACCAATATTAATAGGTCCAGAAAACCAAAATTCCAACAATTATAAAACATAATTCTAATCCCAATTAACCAATTCCAATTACAATCTAAGATAAAATAATTGTCCAACATAAAACTAGGTTTCAACATTTAATCCACATAGAAATTTCTAAAACTAAAAAATCTCTAAATTCTTGAAATTGAAAGAGGAAAAGATAAAAAAAATAAACTTCCCCAATGGTCTTCAATCCAATTAATTCAAGAGCTAAAGCTTCCTCCTCCATGCTTCACCTTGGTGCCACCCCTCTTTAATTAAGCTCCCATGGATTTTGTGTCTCTAGACTCCTTCCAAAACTCTGCCATGAAGAAATGAAGGAAAATGGAGATGATGGTGGTTCAGCTAGAAGGAACGTGTTGGATGAGTAAATGAAGAAGCAACAAATTCTTGGTCCAAGTGTTGACTCCCCTGTGAAGTCCGAAGAGTAGAAGGAAAATTGAAGAAGAAGCAAGGCGTCCTCCAGCTGCCTCTCCACTATTTTCGGGTCCTCCCTCCAGGTCTGAAGAGAAAAATCAAACCCTCAAGCAGCCTTCATTCTCCCTCAGCGTCTCACATCCGAAGAACCAGTGAAGAATGAATGAAGCAATTTTTCTCGTGCTCCAGCTGTCTCTGTGTCTAGTACGAAGAAAGAGGAAAGTCAACGCAGCAATTCTCTCCAGCCAGGATTTCAGTGCCTCTCCTCTCTTCCAGACCGAGAAAAAAATTCAATCCAGCAGCCAGTATTTTGGCACCTCTGCTCTCGTGAAGTCCAGATAAACTAATGAAGGAGCAGCTCTCCAATTCACAATACACAGCCTCCAGTTTTCGGCGCTTTTCTCCAACATTGCAGTCCAAAAACTGAAGAAAAAAAACCAAAACTCCCAGCAGCCTTCAGGTGACCCCTCTTCAGCGCCTAACCCACAAGAAAACAAAATAAAGACCTAATATCATATTTACAAAGATTGCCATTATCAAGAAATTAATAAAAATAAAAATTCTGCTCCAATGACCCTTGATTCATTTTAAAATTTCAATTTACTTGTCCAAAAATTCTGCACAAAATTAATAAATGTTTTAAGGATTGAAAATATTTAACCCATCAAAGAATTATGGAAAATAAAATATTAGCAATTTAAATCAAAAAATTCTCCTAATTAATTCAAAAATTATATTATTTTCTAAAATTAACCATAAATTCAAATATTGAATAATAACTCCATTTAAGCTCAAATTAATCATTAAAAATAATAATAAATGTGGATAAAAATATATAAAAATTAGCATTTATCAACCACTAAGAGTGAATACATAGCCACTAGTGGATTTAATCTCATTTGAATCTGAGATCCAGTTAGCATCATTGTATCCTTCTAGTACAGCGGGAAATCCACTATAAAATATACTATAGTTCATGATACTTTTCAAATATCTCATCAATCTAACCAAAGCCACCCAATGCTCACTGCTTGGACAGTGGGTATATCTGCTCAGTCTACATATAGATATGCTATATCATGCCTGGTAAAATTCATCAAATGCAACAAACTTCTAATAATCTGTGCATATTTAGATTGAGCTACTGAATCACCTTTATGTTTTGATAATTGTATGCTAGAATTATAATGAGTGCTTAAAGGAGAATCATCAAAATGTCCAAACTTTTTAAGAATTTTCTCCACATAATGTTCTTGAGAAAGTAAGATACCATTTTCACTCCTTATGATTTTAACACCTAAAATCACTCTTACTTCTCTCATATCTTTCATATCAAATTTAGATCCAAGAAAGCTCTTAGTTTCAATTACAACATTCATGCTAGTACCAAAAATAAGCATATCATTCACATGCAAGCAAATAATCATACAATCATTATTTACAAGTTTTGTATAAACATATATTTCTATTTCAATAGTAGTAAAGCCATCACTTGACAAAACTTGATCTAATTTTTTATGCCATTGTTTAGATGCTTGTTTAAATCCATATAAAGATTTAACAAGTTTACACACTTTATTCTCTTGTCCAGGAGCGACACATCCTTCAGGTTGTACCATACAAATTTCTTCTTCTAAAACACCATTTAAGAAAGTAGTTTTAACATCCATTTGATGAATATAAAGCTTATGTATTGAAGGTAAAGTAATCAAAATGCTTATAGAAGAAATCCTTGTAATTGGAGAAAACATATTAAAATAATCAATATTTTATTTTTGAGTAAAATCTTTAGCTATTAACTTAGCTTTATATTTATCAATGAACCCATTAGAATTAAATTTCTTCTTAAAAACCCATTTACAACCAATGGGCTTAGCTCCTGGAGGCAAGTATACTAAAACCCAAGTTTTATTTTGACTAAGAGAATTAATTTTAGCCTTAATGGCTTCTTTCTAAAGATGAGCATCCGAAGAAGAAATAGTTTCATAAAAATTTAAAGGATCATCTTATACTATATAAGTATAAAAATCATCTCCAAAACAAGATTCTTTCCTTTGCCTCTTACTTCTTAAATTTTCAGTCAAATCTTCATTTGTATTTTGTTCAGGAGAATAAGTAGACATTTTCGAATTCCTACGATTATGTTTAATTTTCAAAGGAAAGATATGTTAAAAAAATTCTGCATATTTAGTTTCTATAATAGTGTTATGATCTAAAACATCACTTTTCAAAACTAGAAATCTATAAGTTGCACCATGTTTAGTATACCTAATAAACATGCAATCAGAAGTTTTAGACCCAATTTTTCTTTTTTTTAGGATCAGGTAACATTACTTCAGCAAGACACCCCTACACTTTTAAATATTTTAGGTTAGGTATATAACCTTTCCATAGTTCATAAGGTGTCTTATTTATTTTCTTATAAGGTATTCTATTTTGCAAAAAACAAGCAAACAACAAAGTTTCTCTCCATAAATTATCTGGTGCAGAAGAACTTATAAACATAGCATTCATCATCTCTTTTAAAGTTCTATTTTTCTTTTCTGTAACACCATTAGACTCAGGTGAATATGGAGGAGTTACTTCATAGATAATTCCTTCTTTTTTACAAAAATTATTGAACAAAACATATTCTCCTCCTCTATCTGACCTTATTCTTTTAATCTTTTTATTTAGTTAATTTTCTACCTCTGCCTTATATAAAAGAAAATTTTCAAATACTTCATCTTTATTTCTCAATGAATATACTTTAGTATATCTTGAAAAATCATCAATAAAAGTAATATAATATTGTTTACCACCTCTAGTCATTATTTGTTTTAAATCACCCAAATCAGTGTGTATTAAAGAAAGTAATTCAGTTTCTCTTTATATAGAAAATTGTGATTTTTTAGTTATCTTAGTTTCTGCACATATTTTACATTTGTTTAAACAATCATTTTTAATTCTAGAGATTAAACCAAGTTGTTGCATTTTCTTAATATAAGACTTACTAACATGTCTTAATCTAGCATGCCACACATCAAACGAATCAACCATATAAACATGCAAGTAAGCAGAAGAGGATGTATTTTCATTCATTTCAGTAACATTCAGTACAAATAGTCCCTTATTACAATATCCCTTTTCCATAAAAACATTATTTTTTTGTCATTACAATCTTGTCAGATTCGAATAACACTTTAACCCCAACCTTTCCCAAAAGAGCTATAGAAATTAAGTTTGCTCTAACATCAGGCACATGCAGAACATTATTGAAAGCCAAGGTCTTTCCAAATGTGAGTTTAAGAACCATTTTTCCTTTTCCAAGAACTTTTGTAGTTCGAGAATCAGTAAGATAAATGCGATCTTCTCCTTCTTTGATAGGATCATAAGAGGTAAACATTTCCTTATTTGTACAGATGTGCTTGGTAGCCCCAGAGTCTACCACCCATTTCCTCACATCAGAGACAACGAGAGCTTGAGAAATAACCGCCATAATGACATCATCATTGTTCTCATCTCTTTGAACCAAATTTACATTTGGTTTAGGAGGATTATTATTTCTAACTCTCTTTTTACATTGTGCAGCATGGTGTCCTGGCTTGCCACAAATAAAGCAATTACCCTTCTTTTTTAATTTGGGGTTAGAAATCTTGGGATTATAACTAGGTTTTTTATGAGAATCATACCTCTTGTTGTGCGGCTTTGTCTCCATAAAGTTTACCTTTGAGACTATTTCCTTAGAATCTCCTTTCAGTTGGTGTCTTCAATGATGATATGAGTGATGAGATCTGACAATGACAATTGCTTCTGCTTGTGTTTGAGTTGCTGTTTGTAGTCTTTTCATGAATCAGGCAGTTTTTCAATTAGGATCCTAGTTATAAACTAATCTGGAAGGTTGATTTTCTCAGCTTGGAGTTCTTCTAGCAGCTTGTGATATTCGTTAATTTGCAGTTTGATATCTTTGTCTTCAGACATCTCCCATTGGTAGTAATTTCCAATCATAAATTTCTGTTTTCCAGCACCCTCAGCAGTGTACTTCATGATTAGTGACTCTCAAATTTTATTGGCCTTCTTATAGACACAGTACACATCAAATAGATCGTTAAATAAAGTACTAATAATTGTGTGTTTACAGACCTTATTAGCATATTCTCAGGCAATTCTTTGGTTTTGGTTAGCATCAAGAATAGGTTTGGACTAGGTCAGTGCCATTGCAACTACGTGTATGTCTAAGATAGAAAAGATCCACTCTTGCCACCTTTTGAAGTTTTCCCTATCAAACATCTCAATCTTGGATATATCTAGGAATGGTTTGGGCAACGTCACAGTATGTACTACAATTGGAATGAAGGCTGAAGCAACAGCACCACTCCCTCCAGAACCACCACCAGAACTTATAGTGGCAACGTTAATATGATCATTAGGGCCAACTCGGTGTGACTCCATATTAACTCTTAAGATTGTAGGCTACAACAAACAAAATTGTCGGTGTAAACCGATCCAAGTCGTGCTCGAGGACACTGTCCTTAAGAGTTATCTGGCACAGGTTAGCAACTCCCTAGGATTAAACGGACCCTTCTTATTATAGGGGAATATAACAACAAGAATTGAAGAACTCAAAAGAACAAAAGGGGAAGAGAAGAGAGAGCTCCAAAGATGTCTGAGAGCTCGGTGTGTCTTGAACTGTGCCATACACTGCCTTTTATAAGCCGAAGACGCGAACAAGAAACATTGGGCAATTAAAAATAATTAATGGTGGCTTAATCATGGTTTAATGAAAGTCTGTTTTGAATGTTAGGATTAATAGCAGAGACTATTTCTGAACGTTGGGATTAAAGCCAGTTAATGAAAAATTAAAGCGGTAAATTTAAGGCCTCAACGTTCAGAAAATTAATAAATTCATGGTCCCAATTTCAAAATTGCTAAAAACAAGGTTTTTCTGATAAGCCTATTTATACAAAATATTTTTGTAAAATAAAAAAATAGTTACAATAAAAAATGCCCAGTACTGCATTTAATTCGTGCGCAGGAGAGGAGAAAATCGGAGATTTTCAACTGCATTACTCCTGCGTTAGCCTGTTGTTGTGCGCGTAAACCCACTCCTCTTCTTAGCCCATTTACTTATCCAATATCACATCTTAGTATATATACACTAAGATTCTCTTTATTCTAGGCAATGTGGGACTTAGGCTTTTGACACACCTACTCCAACAGAAAGTACTATGCTTGCAAATGCCTTGAAATGTGGAGGTCCATACAATTTCAATTTTCCCTATTTTCTAGCAATTTTTTTGAAACAGTGGACTTCTTAGGGCGTGTGTAGCATGCTTTTTAGGTATTTTGGTTTCTAAAAATCCCTAGAATCATGCTTAACATGTTAGTATCTGGTATGGGCATGTTTCGGTAATCTTCAAACACATATTAGACTCATAAGAGATTATATAATTAACCTAAAGGTAAAGACCCTTCTTATAGTCTTAGATTTGACCAAATTACTTTTAAATGGTGATCATTGAACATTAATCAATGAGGACCTTAAGAAGAAATTTAGAAAAACAAATAAAAACAAAAAAGAACTTATCCTTTAATCTATATACATTAAAGATAAAGTTTATAAATAAATATTATGTTATCACAAATGTTAAGCAAGTTGCTTTGCTTTTTCATTTTCAAATATGAGAAGTACAAGAAATTTTTTTAGGTATAGTGCATACAAAAAAACCATTAACTATATAAGATTGAACAAATATGTCAACCCTATTTTTTTTTTCAATGCATGCTAAATTGACCTTTGTAATTGGAAATAGGCTTTTGATAGCTAAAGAGAAAATTTTCTAAGAAGATAAAATATCTTTAGGATAAGATCCCTTTTAGATGTGATCTTGATGATTAATGCAATATATGTATGCATTGAATCAGAAAGATGAAAAATATTTTGTTAAGTAGAAGTTCTTGGATTAATAGCCTGTGGCTTATCTAAGAACTACATTTAACAATATTTGCATATGAACTCACTAAAATGATAGTGACATTCTTGGAATACATGTGATGGAAGTAACACAAATGTTTACTTCTAATCATAAATGTAACAATGTTATTATTTGTCTAATCAAAATTTGTTGCAAATAGATAGCATTTATATATAGTTATTTTAATTTATGTGTATGTTGAGGTCTTATTATGATTATAGCTACCAAAAAAAATCATTGCTTAGTTTGATAAGAGTGACAAACTAAATAGTGACAGTTAGGAAATTTGACATTGTAAAGTTCTTATATCTTTAAATTATAGGATGCTAAAAGACTATTAAACAATGTCATATATGAATTTAAACATGGAAATAAAGCAAAGCATAGGAGAAATCTAGAAAAAATTTTAAGCTTTGAAAAAGGAAGGATAATATTACCATATAATGTTGTTGAACAATACGGCTAATGACCTTATGTGTGAATAGAAGTCTAACTTACTGCTCAAGTCATGAAAATAGTTTTTAAGGATGAATTTTGTTTTGCTCTTACAACTAAATTGAGAAGGCTTGCCATCAAATTTAACACCTATAAGATGCATCTTAATAAGATTATGAAATGACATTTTTAAAAGAAATGTCAAATATTTTTAAGATAATTGAAGTTAATTGAACATATCCTTACTGATGAATAGTAAACATATAGTTATAAGATCTCTACTTATTGGCAAGGAGCACATGAAAGTGAATTTGACCCACAATGAGAGCATCATTGCTTTTATGATATTGCTCATCACTTAAACCTTGAGGATAAGCACTTAAAAACTATTCAATCCTCTGGACATGCCTATGTGACTGAGATTGCTAGAACTTAAAAACCCAAGGGCAAGAAAAGCAAGTACTTTCATAAGAAGAAAGAATCTGCTTGCCATTTCAAAAAGGTGAAAATAATTCAAGAAGAAATGCAAGCTTAGTGAAAAGAAACTTGCTATGGTCATAGTCAAGGTTAAGTACTATATCTATAAAAAAATGGGTCATTTTACTCGTAATTGCACTAAGTAAAATAAGACTTAATGGCCACAGGCCATGTGGTTGGGGATCAAGGATCCTTTTAAGGAATATTGTCAGCTGCTTTTAAGAAGCAGATGACTTTATGTAAGAAATAATGCAAGGATTGACATTAGAGAGATCAAAACATGCAAAGTTTTGCATGAATGTTGACCTTTCATTGTACATGACATTTTATATGCTATAAAGATCTGAAGAAACTTAGTCTCTATTACTTTTCTTTATAAATAAAGATTTAATATTAATTTCCATGACACCTCCATTGACATTTGTAATGGGATAAAGTATTGGTTTTGGTTCCTTGTGATGGTTTTATTGTGCTAGGTGTAATTATAAACAAGATTGCTTTACCTTTTCCTTTACTTCAAATTTAGTTAAAGATATAAATGTTTAGCATGCTAGAATGAGCCATATAGGCTAGGAGAGAATGAATAGACTATCAAAACAAAATATGTTAGAATCTATTTCTTATTTAGAAATGTCTCTATATGAATATTACCTAGTGGGTAAAGCAATTAAAAAATCATTTGAAAAAGAAACTAGGGCTGGATATCAATTGCAATTAATTCATTCTCAACTATGTAGTCCAAATAGTGTAAGGACAAGACTTTGAACTTAGTATTTCATTACTAAGTATTAATGATTGTTTATAATATAGTCAAGTCCATTTAATCACCTATAAGCCAAAAGTGCTTGAGTGCTTTAGATGTTATATGAACATAATTGAGAATCAAAATGATAAGAAAATTAAAAATTTAGGTTTTGACCAAGGATGTAAATATTTGTTAGAACAATTCAAAGAACTCTGTAAAGAAAAAGAAATCATGAGACAATTGACAATTTTTGACATTCCACAGCAAAATAGAGTTGTTGAAAAAAATAGCACAACGTTAATTAAAATGGTTAAATTGATTATGGCTTAATCAAATGTACTCATTTCTTATTAAGGTGATATGTTATTAATTGATATCTTTATACTTGATGGAGTGTTCTCTAAATTAATTACTTCTACATCCTATAAATTATGGATGAATTGTAAGCCGAATTTAAACATCTTAAGACTATAGGAATCAGCTACTTATTTCCATGATATTTCCCTTAAGTATAGGAATTAAGCTCATAGGGTAAGAAATGCACCTTTATTACATGCTTAATATAATTAAAAGGTTATATTTTCTTTGGTGAAAAACAAAGATAGAAGTATAACTAAAATTGAGTCAATGGATACCACAGTTTTAGAAAATGAATTTCCTAGTAAGGATGAAACTGAAAATAATACATCTTTATATACATATGATTAATAAAGAAAGGAACAAGTAGTTGTGCCTTGCATTGTTGATCCAAGTAGAAGATTGGTGTAAAACAAAAATGTTGCATAGACAACCCCATTACTTAAGAGTAACCAATAGAGTGTGCATAAGCATTAGTTTAAGATTCAAGGGGTGACACTCAAAGGTACTCAATAAGATGATTAGGAACTAAACATCATTTAAAAGGCTCTATTATGCGCTGCTAAAGAAGAGTGGACAAGAACAATGGAAGAAAAAATATATTCAATTAGGACAAAGCATGTCTAGGACTTAGTTAGTCATCCAACTAGCTAAAAGACAATTGGAAATAAATAGGTTCTCAAAATAAATAGAAAGATAGATAGTTCAATCGAAAGATATAAGATAAGCTTAATTACTAAGGGATATACACAATAGGAAGATGTAAATTATAAAGATAGATTCTCACCTATTGTACAATTTAATTCAATTAGGCTCTTCCTAGCTATAGTTGTAAGTTTTGATTGGCATCCATATTAAATAAATGTGAAAACCACATTCTTGAATGGAGAATTAGAAAAAGAAATCTTCATAGAATAATTATGAGGTTCTAAGGGTGAAAAAGTGGCCTAACCAACATGGTCCTGCATAGTCACATTGGGTTAAGTTGGGTTAGATCAAAAAAAAATTTTAAGCAGATTGGGTTAGCCATCTTAGCTAGTTTGGTCCAACCCGATTGATCTTATATATATATATATATATATATATATATTTAAAAAATCATTTTATAAGGACTTACAAAAAAATTTTATTTTATTTTGGATCAAAATGTAATTTTATAGGAACTTTATGAAAAATTTATTTTCTTTTCGAGATCATATTATATTTTTCACCAAAAAAATTAAAAAAAAGGCTTGGCTAGCTTAGCCTAATACTAAACCAAATTGAGCCGAGCTTAGGCAGTAAACTTAAAAAATGCAGCTCATTATTAGACCAATTCGGTCATTAGGCTAGGCCAACACCTGGCCTAACATGACTTATGAACATCCCTATTAGGTTTCATAGAGAAAGGAATAGACCATAAAGTTTGTAAACTCCAAATGTTCATTTATGAACTAAAATAATCATTTAGATAATAGTATTTGAGTTTTTATTAAGTAGTAACTTCACATGATTTTTGAAATAACTAAGAAAAACCCCCGTGCGTTGCACAGGTATGATTCTAACTATTTAAAAATTATTGAACTAAATTTATATTATAAAATGCTAACAACTATCCATCTTAACCACTTTCATTATAAATTTTGAAACACTTCTTTGTATACAATATTGGTTGTTGTGTCTCTTGGTTTTTTATCTGAATCATAGACGATGATTTTAAGTCTATCAATATTTTTTGCCCTTGAAAGTGTGACATATAACTGCCCATGAGTAAAAACTGGTTGTGGAAGATATAGACCTACTCTTGACAATGATTGACCTTGACTTTCATTAATTGTCATTGCAAAGGATAGGATGATGGGAAATTGTCTTCTTTGCATTTGAAATGGTAAACTTGTTTCCGATGGATTCATGTCCATTCGATGAATTAGAACTTCTTCCTTGTTTGTTGCAATTATTGAGTGGAGTTGCTTTAATGTGATGCTTGCCAAGGTTTGTAATGAGAAGTCTTGTACCATTACATAATCTAGATGCCTGATCTATATTTCATATAAGTATAATTGGTGCTCCTACCTTCAACCCCATCTATGAGGTGGTAATCCAAAGGCATTTATGCTATTAAGAAACTTTATTGAATAAAGGCTTTCAAAGCAGTCATTGTCTTGTGTTGATTTACATACAAAATCAAAGTTGAAGTATTCAACCAAAGTTCTTGGCAATGAGTTGCAAAGATAATCATTAATCTTTTCCATTATCTCTATAGTTGTTATGAGAATGGCTTTATTTGTGAAATATGGTGGATTTTGAA
The DNA here is from genome assembly GCA_026724425.1 of Erythrophleum ivorense. Classification (NCBI taxonomy): domain Eukaryota; kingdom Viridiplantae; phylum Streptophyta; class Magnoliopsida; order Fabales; family Fabaceae; genus Erythrophleum; species Erythrophleum ivorense. The sequence continues at coordinate 594,806 of JAIUCV010000429.1, forward strand.
GGTTCTCCAATAAATTTGGGAAGGTTGATTGGACTATTACTTTCACAAGATCATCAAAGTTCTTTATTAGAAGTTGAAGGGGAAGATTTATTTCTGATATTCCATTGTGGGTCATGTTTAGATCTCCATCACCTACTTGTAATAGCCATTTTGAGAATGATTCAATCTTCTCTTGTTCATTTGGGTTCTGAACTGATGTTAGTCTTATGTTTTTTGTCAACCTGTAAAACTTACAATTTTTCCTTAAGTAGGATGAGTTTATTGATGCATTGACAATGTCTGCATGGCCTCCGTGAGGCACAACTGGAAGCATTTGTCTAAAATCTCCTCCCATTACAATGTATTTCTCGCCAAATTGTTGGTCATTATGCATTATATCTTTTAAGGTGTGATCAAGTGCTTTAATGCAATATCTTTTGATCATGGGAGCCTCATCCCAAATAATTAATGTTTTGATTCTGATAAGTCTTGCAAGCGGTGAGTTTTGCTTGATATTACATGTAGAATTTTCACTGATCTCAATGGGTATTGCAAATCTTGAATGTGTTGTTCTACCATTGGGTAGCAACATTGCTGCTATTCTACTAGAAGCTATGTAATACCATAATTTCTCAACTCATTCCATGTCATCTTTATACCTTATATCAATCAATACATATAAGAGGCAAGAAAATTGCATTAAAATATTGATTATTTTTGCATTGCGTCGCGTATAAAAATTTCGTTCCGTGCCATATGAGCCACGTGACCCCATACTATACTTTTTCATATTTAATTACATGTATACAAATCATTTGCATCATAAATTTATGCCCACAACTCATGAAAACCGAAATGGAACCTAGAATATGGAGGTTTATTTTCGGCCAGATTTAGCCCCTTTTCTTGGTCCAACTTCAAAAAATCATAACTAATTCTAAAAAAATCAAAATCACAGATTATTGGCTATTCTGGAAAGCTATGGATGTATAATTCACAATAAAAATATTAAAAAATCATAACACCCATCACAGAGGGCGTTTGACATCCAAAAATATCCAGAGGTCAAACTACCTCCTGATGTTGTCATAGATTTTACAGCAAATTTTGAAAATATCCAATTAATTCTATAAAAATCTAATCTATGAAAATGATACCAAAATGGAAAGATGTGGATGTTAGCTAGAGGATAAAAATACTTTCAGACCATTTTAGGTAGCCTAAATCTCGAAATTCAATAGAACAGTAACTCAGGTCGGGTAAGGGTCCTGATACTGGACAGAATGTTCAAAAATTCATATCTCCCTCTCTAGAACTCCAAATGAGGTGCTTTTAGTGGAACAAGTCACTGTGAATGTCTAGTTTTTTTGTATAAAATTTTGTGACAATTGGACATCGTTTGCTGCATGAGTGACAGAATTTAATGTCGGACAGGTGCTACAGTACCAAGGACCAAAACCAGAAAAATTTCCAATTTTAACAATTCGTTAAATATTCCACAGACCTCCAAAAATTACCAAATTTAGCTTCTCAAAAATCTCTCAATAAGCTCTAGATGCATGCAAAATTTCAGATCAACAAGAGCTCATTTGGACAAAAGTGACATAACCTCATGAAATGGTCATTTTTGCTTTCTACCAAGAGTCACTTTGCACCAAATGGCCTCTTCTTGAGTTTGGCACCCCTTGAGCAAGTTTCAAAGCACAATATGACTTGTGGAGACTGCCCAAGTGATTCCAAACTTCATGCATCTCATTTTGGTCTCTCAACATCTATTTATGCATAGTTACATCAAGCCATCTAAGAGCCAATTTACACAATGCTATTGATTTAGTGTCATATAAAGTCTACATCATATTCATACATCATTTTACACTTGTCCATGGTCTTACATCACGAAACATTACATACATCATCACTTTGACATTTAACCACCATTTAAAGTATATAATACACCAAAACAAAGATGTTCATTGTCCTTGGCTTGCATCTCCTTGACTTGGAACACCATCTAGACAATTCAAGGATGAGGGGGAAAGGGGAGTGAGATTCCAAGAATCTCAATAGCTCACACACCCATTCACACCACATTCAAGGTATACATATACCAAATGCATAACTATACAAGCATAAAGTGTGCAATAAATTCTATTCCATGCCACATTCACATATCAAGATTACTTTCATGCTCTAGGGACTTTTGGTTTAGCCTTACCCCATTTCTAGGACTTTTAGATTTGCCTCACTCTTGGTTTAGGGACTTTTGACTTTGCCTCACCTATTCAAGGGACTTTTGGCCTTGTCTCACCCATGCCATGAGACTTTTGGCCTTGTCTCACCTTCATCAAGGGACTTTTGGCATTACCTTATCCTTATGAGCTCTTTCTACAACCATAGTCATTCAAGACAACACATTGGTACCAATGCACAATAAGGATCAAGTGGCATGTTATCAAGCATTAAGAATGCATGCAAGCACACTAAGACATACATATGCACACAAGAATGCAAAGAGAATGAGGTAGAGAGCTACCTTCTTATTTATGCAAGCTCACTTTGCAATTTCCTTCCCCTCCTTGGTTTTACAAGAGCACTTAGGTGGAGTAGGGTTCTCTTGACCTAGATATCACAAATATCACACAATTACACACTTGAAGCAAGCCAAGACACTAGGTTCACTCTTAAACACACACTTAGTTCCATAATGGGCATATTGGTTCCATAAATAGTCTATTGAAGCAACTCATATCATCCAAGTTCTAGGCTCCCTTCTCTTATTATTTATAAACTTCTTGGACTCATTTAAGATCCTTGGAGCCATCACATATTCAATTGCACCATTGAAAGACCAAATTGCTTCATAAGGCACCATTATGGACACCATTGTCCCATCTCCCAACCTATGGCTCCTAAATTTTTTCCAATGGTTTCTCCCATCTTCTAACATCATATAAAGTCCTAAACCAAGGTTAGAACAAATTAAAACATCCCCTAGCCTAATGAACCTAGCTTGGCTAAACTATGCGCCATAATGGAGGTTCATGGACTTTGTGATTTTTCCTTGATGGGAGAGCCACTTGGGAGGCTTTCTAAAGGTCTTAGGAGCTTAAGGAAACATTCAAATAGCCAAGGAAATATTCACACCAAATCAGATTTTGCAAAACCCTAGAAAACACTACACTTTTCTAACTTGTTTTCTATTAGTTTTTCTTAGAATTTCTTGCTATATTCCATCTCCCCATGGCCTAAAACCCTTGTTCCCTCCTTTTATTTAGACAGAACATCCTCCCCTCCTTTGGTTCTGTTCTTGGCTGAAATACATACAAAGGGAGGGGGAAGAGAAGATGCAACAAAAAGCAAAGATTACCTAGGGTTCAAATGAGCTTTCAAGTGTCTTTCTCCTTCATTCTCTTCTCCTTAGCAAATTTGAAATTCTCCCCTTAGGCCTGGGACAAAAACAAAACCAAATCATTCAAAAAATCCATGGAAAGAAAGGAGGAAGATAGAGCAAGAAATTTTATGAAATTACCTAGTTTCTCCTTGGCTTTCTTTCTCTTTTTCTCCTCCCTTTGGTGTGCCTAAGAGAGCTGAAGATTTTCTGTATTTTGGGCAGAATGGGTCGTGCTCATTAAAGAGGAGAAGAAGGGAGAAAAGTGTGGAACTCTTTAGAACATTCAAGAAATCATAAATTTTAATTTTGCCCTTCTGTAATAGCAATTTCATTTTGGCTTCGTTTTAGCTCGTTTTTGAGATCCGTCTTTCCCATCATAAAATTTAGGTTCCCAATTTAATATAATTCCTTTGGAATCACTCAAATCAGAGTTAAAACCTTTTCGAATGAATCGGTCAAAGTTCAAGTCAACTGACATCGGAAAGAGTACACTGGAGGGGCTTTACTGGTTATGGGGCTTCCCATGATTTTTAAGGCCTTTGAGAACCCTGAAAAACTCAAAATTTTCATTTAAAAAGCCCTCCTAGATGTTTTTCCAAAATTATACTTATTTATGAAAATGCCATTGACCTTTCAGCAAATTTTTTGAATACCTCTGACCTTAGTTTTTGGGTAACTCAAGGCTCAAATCCTCATTTTTTATTATTTAAAATTTTATTCAAATTTTATTTGGCCTTGAATCACTCATCTCAGGGGACTTGCTTTTCAAACCGGCCCGTTCTAGTGATTGTACAACGTACCGGGCGTTACAAGCTACATTGAGAACAATTTCTTTTTTGGCCCAGATTGTTGATGTTAGTGCATTCCATAAAATGTATTTCTTGTTCCTCCATAACCATAAACAAAAAAAAAAACCTAAAGTTGATGTGTCAATGGTTGAGATAATTTCATCAAAAATTTGTCTTTGCTCTTGCGTCATCAAATCAATATATCTATTTGATTCTTCCTTTTGTGACGTTGCATCAAAGTTTAGTTCTTGTAATATAAAGAAGTTTTCCATATCAATTTGTTCATGAAACTGTGGAGTTGGCATCCCAGGTAACTCACTCAATGACTTGCCATTAGCATTTTCTCAATCTCTGACAATGCTGCATCTTGCTTTTCTGCCTTTGTAAATTGTAAATCTACAAAAAGTTTTTTTTTGAATTGTAAGAAAAAAATATATTTTATGTTTATCATATTTCTTTCATGTCGGATATTATTTAGTTTTCAATTTGTTAAAAATAAAATTGAAGAAAAACGATATTAAAAATCTTTTTCTTATTAGTATACCTGATAATTCCTAGTTGGCGTGTGGGATGTAGAACATATCTTTAGATATTATATTTGTTGTTTCATTCCACAAAAATTCCAAACATGCTAAGCAATGACATAAAAGCATGCTTACGAAGAATTTCTTGAGATACCTCCCTGATGCCCATACTGGCGCTTCTTTGATTGTGTCTATGAATTCTTGGTCGTCATTAAGAAGTCCAAGTGCATAACATATTGACTTATATTTATACAAAAAATATGATTAGAGATAATATTTTATTAAAAAAGAAAGGATTAAGATGTTTTATTTTTTTTTTAAAAAGTAAACAATTCTATCCTAACTTCTAGATATAGTTTGAATATTTCAGAGTAGTTATTTTTCTTCTCATTTGTTAATGATATCAAGAACTTATATGGAGTAACAATAATCGTTTTAAAAATCCTATTAACCTGTACGTGGGATATATCACATTATCAACAGTTTTGATGTCTTCATAACTTCTTGGACCTTTAATTTTTGTTAGCAACACTCGTAGGTAAAATCTTTCACCTTGAGTTGGTGATGCATGTGATATTCTTCCTATACAAAATCCTTTTTGACATTCTATTCATTCCTTTTTCTTTTGATTGAACACATAATGATGAATTATGATTTTTTTTACTAATTGTATACTATGAAACTTTATAGTATAAATAATTTACCTATCGTTTGCTAATGTAAAGGATAGAAGATGGTTGGGTTAACCGTCTATGGTAATATCACAAAGCCTTCCAAATGTATGCAAATATCCCACAACGTCTATATATTTAATAGAATAAAAAAGAATATTATTGATTGTTGACAAATAGCAATTTAAATTAGCATGGAGTTTAACTAATATAAGATAAAACAAATAATGAAAAGATTTAAACTAATCAACACATTAGGAATTGTTTCTCCTTCAATGATATTTGATATTAGACAAAGCTCATAACCACTCATCATTATCTGATTCTTGACAGCTTGCATATGAGTATTTTGGTGAAACATGATCTTGAAAGGATGTTTTGCAGCTTTGAACTTGAGTGAATTCGTAGATACTTGAAAATTCTCAAAACATATGTTTCACCTTTATTAGGCTCAGATTGAAATTGAGGGACCAAATTCTTGTTTGTTATTGATGCTTAAATTTTGGTGCCCTGCAATAACACTGAAAATGATAAAAGGCCTTCCTTCATAATCGTTAGAGATGTATATTGAATAAGAAATTTTTGTATCTTTCATATCACCTTCATTATTTTAATAATTAAGTGAATCTTAGTGTATGCATGTTGAAAATACTTGAAAGGTCAAATTGTATTAAAATGTCATCTCACTATCCATGAGAATCATTGAAATACCTCAAATATCATGCAGTGGGAGCTTTTGTCTCGGTACCATTTTCTCAGAATTTTTGCTTGAATTATCCATGTCTCCTTGCTTATATCTATATTCTTTATTGGATCATGTACAATTGAAGACATGATGTTGCAGGATATGTTAGTTTTCGTCTGGAATGTTGTTTAGATCAAAAAAATAGTGAAGTGATTTGATTACTCTTGTCTCAATTTTATTAGTTGTTGAATGATACGTTTTTCAATATAGGAATATATAGAGTCACAGAGTTGAAAATAGTATTTAAAAAAATAAAAGTGGTTACATAGACACACATGATGTATGATTGAAAGATGGCAAAGTATAAAGTATAAATATTTGTGGTAACTTTTTTATTTTCATGTTAATTAAAATTCTTGTTTTTGATTGTTTCAAGTTTCACCTTGATTAATTATAAATTAGTCATTTTAAAAATTTTGATTATTTTTTTTTTAAATTCTATATATTAAATTTTTATACAGGTCAATACTTTTTAATTTTTTTTTCATGAAAATTATGATAACAAAAATAATGTATATATTTTATTTTTTTTGTTTTTTCATGAGTAGCTATCTGAATTTTTTCTATTCAAAATCAATTCATGTTTTTTTTTTGGGTTTTGTTGGGAATTAATTATTGTTTTATTTATTTAGGAAATGTATTTACTTTTGTGATTCATCAGCACATAAACAGTCATTAATTTATATATATACATTTAATTCCATATTACTTCAACCCGTATTTCATTGAAATTAATTCACAAACCATTAATTTTGTGTCATTTGAGAGTTTTCTGTCCATATACAATGGAACAAAAACTCACTTTTATATTAAAAAACAAATAACGAATATCCATAGAAATTTATCAATTCCTTATTAATCTATCAAATATTTAGTATTAAATATCAGAGTTTTGTTTTAATTAAACGCTCGCAAGCCCTTTTTTTTTTTGAAACAAAATACTCAACATTAATTTCAAACCAAATTAACCAAACATGACTAACCAAACAAAGCTTAGTTTATCCATAGTTCCCTTCCCACAACTTTTATAATTCACCTTGATTAATTATAAATTAGTCATTTTAGAAATTTTGATTTTTTTTAAATTCTACATGTTAAATTTTTATACAGGTCAATACTTTTAAAATTTTTTTTCATGAAAATTCTGATAATAAAAATAACACATATATTTAATTATTTTATTTTTTATAAGTAACTATCTGATTTTTTTTCATGAAAATTCGGATAACAAAAATAATATGTATTTAATTATTATTATTTTCATAAGTAACTATATGAATTTTTTCTGTTCAAATCAATTCATGTTTTGTTTTTGTTTTTGTTGGGAATTAATTATTGTTTTATTTGTTTAGGCAATGTATTTACTTTTGTGATTCATCGGCATACGAATAATCATTAATTTATATATATACATTTAATTCCATACTACTTCAAGCCATATTTCATTAGAGTTAATTCACAAACCATTAATTTTGTGCCATTTGAGAGTTTTCTCTCCATATACAATGGAACAAAAACTCACTTTTATATTGAAAAACAAATAACGGATATCTACAAAAATTTATTAGTTCCTTATTACTCTATCAAATATTTAGTATTAAATATTAGAGTTTAGTTTTAATTAAATAAATGCATACTCAACATTAATTTCAAACCAAATTAACCAAACATGATTAACCAAACCAAGCTTGGTTTATCCATGGTTCCCACAGTTTTTATAATATATATTTAATTTTTTTTTCATGAAAATTTTGATAACAAAAATAACATATATATTTAATTATTTTGTTTTTTCATAAGTAGCTATCTAAATTTTTTCTGTTCAAAATCAATTCACTTTTGTTTTTGTTTTTGTTGGGAATTAATTGTTGTTTTATTTGTTTAGGCAATGTATTTAAGTTTGTGATTCATCGGTACACGAACAGTCATTAATTTATATATATACATTTAATTCCATACTACTTCAAGCCATATTTCATTGAAATTAGTTCACAAACCATTAATTTTGTGCCATTTGAGAGATTTCTCTCCATATACAATGGACCAAAAACTCACTTCTATATTAAAAAACAAATAATAGATATCCACAAAAATTCATTAATTTCTTATAAATCTATCAAATATTTAGTATTAAATATTAGAGTTTTGTTTGAATTAAATAAATGCATATTCTACATTAATTTCATACCAAATTAACCAAACATGATCAACCAAATCAAACTTAGTTTATCCATGGTTTCTATGGTTTTTATAATATATATTGATGATTGATAAAGACCACTGTATTTACATTAAATAGTTTGAAGGAAATATTGTAATATTATCCCTTCATGAAAATAATATACTAGTAGTTAAGAATAGTCTAGATTCTATAATAGTGAGGATCGGTAATTTTTGAATTTTAAGATAAAGGACAAGGATGAAGCCAAATATGTCCTTGGAGTTCAAATCCAAAAATAATTTAAGAAATTAATTATTATTTTACAAGAAAATTATATTAAAAAAATCATCGAGTGGTTCAATATGAAAAATTGCAAACCTATTGATACTCTTGTAGTAAAAGGCAATAGTTTAAGTAGTGAAATATGTCTTCGACTGAATCTAAACAAAAAATTATAGAAAAAATCCCTTACTCCAATACTATTGACATGGTGTACGCAATGATGCATACCAGAGCAGACATTTATTAGTGATTGGCCTTGTAAGCCAGTACTAGTCAAATCTTGGTCAAAAGTATTAGAATGTTATTAAGAGAATCATAAGATAGTTGTAGGACACTGTAGTTATTAAGGAAGTAATTGTGCTTGATAAAATACTTTAATGTGAATTGGGGTAGATATCTAGATGCACAAAAATCAATTTTAGGATATACATTCTTGCTGAATAATGATTCCATATCTTAGAGCAGCAAGAAACAGATATGCACAGCATTATCTACTATGGAAGTAGAGTTTATTGTATATATTACAACAGTGCAAGAGGACATATAGTTAAGGGGATCATTGGTGGGATATTGACTCCCATATTGATCAACTATGATAGTCAAACAACTATAGCTTATACTAAAGACTTTAAGTATCATAACAAGACTAAGCATATAGATAAAAGAACATGAGAAATGCAATAGCGTAGAAAAGTGTTACTTTGTAATATATCTCTATACATAAGTATTTGTTGATCCATTGACAAAATCTATACCTAGAGATGTATATAGAGTAACACACCTTGTATATAACTTAATTGTTGACTAAATATATGTATTATGTCATAATTATAGATAACATATATACAATGATAGTATGCCATACAAGTTGATGAGGTTTGTTCTCTCACATAAGCAACTGCTTTTGGCGGTCACGAGGAGCGAGCAAAGATAAGATATTTGTGTTCATCATGTGAGGCAGTGGAAATGCTAATATGGCAAAAAGAGAGTACAAAATAGAAATATTTTCACCTCAATAGATGAAAATAAAAAGTTAAGATCCAGTCTAAACTCATATATATATATACATATATGGGGATCGAATTAAGGATTCCCATTATCTATAATACCTATAGCCAAATGCAAATTATCTTGTAGGTGCCATGGGAGGGAGGAAGAATGGTAAAATTCAGATTAGGCACAGTGTATGTCTAGACTAAGCTCTGTACGACATTGATAAATTCAATTGACATACGCTCTTAATAACCACAATTGTGAAGCAAATGAATAAATTTTTACTTCATTGTTATCTAAGTTCTAGAGAGGAACAAACTTTTTCATTTGTATCTTTATGACTTTGATAATATAATGAGGAGATGAGTTACTACTTGCTTCTTTAACGTACATCTTGACCTAAAGAGATATTACTTAGAAAGCAATTAGTTATGATCTAAGTGGTAAATAGGAAAAAAAAGATTACTCCAAATATATACAACTATGCTACTGTTTGAGAAATGACTTATATGAAATTATTAAAGTTACATCATAAGTGTGGATATTACATATAAGAAGATAATCTGAATAAGATTAAATTCAAGAGGGATTAGATTTGCTATAAGCATATATTATAGTGTATATGGGTAAATCTAGGACATTCGAGGCATACAAATGAATGCGTAATATATATCTAAAGGATTTATCTCTTATGTTGGTCCTATAGTAGAATTTCAAAGTGTAAGAACTTCCAAAGATAGAGCACTTGGTATAAAAGTCCAAGAAGAGTGAAAAGTCATGTGTTATTCATCCCATTATATGCAAGTGAGATATGTTAGAATATATGGACCACCCATGATGAGTTGACCTATAACCTAGTAATCCAAGTCTAAATTTTTAATTAATTAATAATTAATTAATTTGACTTTATTTGAATTTGAAAAAGTGGGAGTTATTAAAAGAAAAAATTGATTATGAACACTTAAGAATCGTTTTTATTCAAAAGACATATTCTCTTCCTTTTGGACTTTATGCAAGAACTCTAGGACATGGAAAATATAACTAAGATTATGTTCCATCTCTATCTTCATCCTCTTAAGCTTTGGTGAATCTGTTGTGAACAAGTGACCGTTGTTTCTCTGATGATCACGATCCAAATCGCATGGGATAGAGATTTTGAGAAGATTATTTAACTACATAAGTAAATACCTGAATCCCTTCAGTATTTGATAAAGCGAAAATTTGGGCTTCAAATTACATGTCACCATTCATTACTCTTTCAGATTAGGCTGAACAGAAGTCATTCTTGATAGCCATTTGACTTTGAATAATAATCTAAAGAGAAATGATGAGAAATGAGAAGGGAATGCACTAGTACAATAACTAGAAAGGGACTAATACAGTGGAATGAAGTATTGTCACCAATAATAAAGCAAACTATTACATCTACTCCTTTCCTCATGCTCATTGGATTTATGAGAGGAGACGTGCGTGATTCCGCTAGTGGTTGATGATGATGAAGTAGGGGTAGAATTTAAATCAGTCATGTTCAGTGCCAAGAAATTGTGAAAAACGTGTCTAGACTGCAACTGCGACCAAAGGGCAAGTGAAGAATTAATTTATAAGATAAGGGGTAGAGTTCCACAGCAACAGCCACAAAGGGAATGATAGGGGGATTTTGAGGCTTTTTTCTTTTTTCAAAATGAAAGATATTTTGGTCCATTTTGAATAATGCATAGGTTGGTCAAAGATGATGTATGATTTGATAAATCAATTACGCAAGTTCCTAACATTAAGAAAATTTTATGCATTTTGGCAAATTTTTTGTTATTAGACTAAATTGTAATATTTGGGTTTTAACCTTTCCCTATTATGTTGCCTGATAGCTACTATTTTGCCTATATTCTGTATGTTAGGGCTATTTGTGTTGTTAGATGATTAATAAATCCCACTATCTGTCTATCCATCTTCATTTAAAATGAATAGATCTACTTATTCTGCCTAATCCTAACTCTCCTATTTAATTTTCCCCAACTATTTATTTGTGAAGACAATCTTTACAAGAATTGCTCTTTGGGCAGTTGGAGCATACACTAACCCACCAGCCAAGTTTATAACAAGGTTCAACCATAATGCACCCAATGAAAACCATTAAATTGAGTTCTTACGGACGGGATCGGGTATTAATGAATTTGGGTTGAGTTCGGACGGGTAGCTCGAATTTTCTTTCTTATCCTTCCCGATGTTTCGAGCTTCCAAATACCTTCGGAGTGGGTATTAATCATTCCATAAACCGACGTAGCATTTGGCATTAATATGCCAATAATACAAACTTCACATCCAAAAAATTTATGAGCAACAACTAGCGTTGCATCCAAGTCTCTGAGCAGATGATAGCTGCCTAAATTTAATGGGTGCAAAATAAAATTAACAATAATAAGGAAACTAAAAAAGATTACATCAACCTAAAAAGCATTATCTTCTGATAAACTCACTATCAACCTCACCATAAAACTCAAACCTTAACAATTGGACTGAAGCGTACATTAGAATGGACATACAAAACCAATCAATCCTCGTGCAAAGCCTTCATCAAGTAGTCTGTTGAAGCTCTGCCCTGACATCCTGCAGCATGTGAAGCCCGAAAAGCAATGTTAACCGATTGACTGGAGAAGATATACGCATGATAAAGGAAATGGCAGAAATTTCAAATCGACTATGGAGCAGCCATGACCATACATACATATGAGGATGCATCCAAGTGCAAAATATGGATTTAGACAACTAAAGGATCCATGCGTGCAGATGCAAAAAGGAAAACTGGGTTTCCATGACCAATGGTCACATGCCATTAATTTGGTTGCAATAGTTTGAAATTTGATTTGTTATGAGGAAGCTGTCCAACCGTGATGGCTCAGGGAGTGGCATGAAAATGGGGCTTGAAGGATCTTCCTAAGGCAAAGGATCCTCTCCAGCAGCTTTATGGGCCATGTTCTCAGCCCTATTATCACAAACCAAAACAAGTAATATAATGAAAACCAAACATTGAAAAGCTAAAACAACAATAACACTTAACATTTCAACTGTCAATATGTAGATATGCTACAAGAAACTTAAAGGTCTGCTAAAGTAAATAACATTCGAGTAGTTTATTTGGGCAAACAGTTATCCACTTTCTATCAGACCTACACAGCAGCATTGTGAATATCAAAGTCAGTATCTTACCTGATCAAGGTAATTTCAAGCTGCTCAAAGCTATCACTATGTTTGGGTGATAATGTTACAAGAAATAAATAAAATTGCAGTGCTGCAGTTGCAAATTGCAGACTGCAAATTTGACTTGATGTGGTTGAGTAACCTGCCATGACTGCAATATTTCAGCCACATCAAGCAGTCTGCAATTTGCAACTATAGTCAACAAATATCCAGCTCATCACTAGTATCCCCTAACTTGTTTCTCTCTCATCCTTGAGGAGGCATTCTAGTTCGTGTATTTTTTGTTGGGAATTATGGGAGGCACATAGCGAAAATGTTTAAAATTTTGATCCAAATTCTCACCAAGGATCCGTCAAAATCGCTTAAACCAAATAGGTTCAGAGAATTACCTTTTTCTGTCGATTGAGTTTGTTGTTTACTTTTGTTTGGATCACAGGAACTGACCGCAAATCAGCTCCCTCTACTGGTATCCACATGAATGGGGTTCATCAACTCAAACGGTATGCTAGTAGCCTGCCCCGTACAATTTCCGTACAGTCGTACGACGTCCGTACAGTTGTACGGTGTCCCTTTCTCTAAGGATTTTGGAGGCAGCTCTAACTAATATTTTTTGATATAAAAACCCCTATTTATAGACTAGAGTTTCAGATATATTTAATTAATCAAAATTAATTAAATATATCTATTAGTTTAAATTCAAATCTATCTTATAGTTTAAATTTAAACTAACAATATCTAGAGCTTAATTTAAATTATCTGATTAGTTTAAATTTAAATCTATCTAATAGAATCAAATTTAAATTAATTCATATATATATATACATATATATAATATCAAATATAATATACATATATATATAATATATTTCGAATTTAATTATTTATATATATATATAATTCTTCCATCTTAGATATTCATTAAATCTAAACACATTTTTGATCCAATGAATGTGGATATTTTAGCCTGAGTTGGTCCGTTCTTGTGTGCGACCCTGCATGCCCATATGATGTTGGCAGTGGGCCAATTGCACTGTTTGACTCACAAATCACAAGCGGCCTCTAGCAAGACATTGTGACTACCCAAATCATACGGAATCGGTGATCCGATGCAACCTATTTTATAACCCTATCATATCCCTTTTGTCACACGATATCTAGATCGAGTATGAGGCATGGAAATGTCATCCTCAACTTGCTCAATTATAACTTTCTCGATCTTTGAGCAAACTGATATAAGATGAAACCCTTTTCATCTAAACATAGTCATGCATTTCTTAGTCACACTCATTGAGGGGCCCAGAGATATCCTCTATTAATTAGAGGGACAAATTCCATCTTAACCACTCATCTTCCTGATTCTATTATTCTTGATCATAGTCTTTATAATCACTCGGTCAAAGGTGATATTAGACTATGCCAAAGTACAGTGTCCTTCATGTAGGAATCTATTGTGATCTCAGGTCCAAAGAATTAATGACACGGTTATATATGAGATAAACTTATAACCTAATCTATGTAGCTTATCTCATAATAGGTCTATCCAGCGTCATGTTCTCTAATACACGCCTATGATTTTGATTCATATAATCATACATGATTAACATTTAATCAATCAAAATCATACTAATCTTAATTCATCGTTGTTCCCACAAGGATGATTGATTAGGGACATTTTGGATAATTTCAAAAAATGATTTATCCATGGATATTATTATATATAAATATACAAATAATATAATAATGTAATTAAAAAAAACTCTTATTTCGTAATAAAAACAATGTTCGCAATATAATGATTGGCTTAAGGCACAATCTCTAACATTTTTTACATCTTGAAACAATCTACACAGCCCCTCATCTTAATCTCCAATTGAACATCTCACCACTTTTGAGTAAAAATTCAGTTACCATACATACACCTTAATAGTCTCATCTCTACTCTTCCGTTAGACATGTAACAGCCTAACTTTCTATACCATAAAATAACATACTTTCATTCCTCAATAACCTTCAATTCCACAACCTTAGGTAACCTTTTGCATTTCTGATTCATCCACCCAGTTCTAACCATATGAAGGTATCCTCTTCAATCTCACCGTCCCTTTCATTCATTAACCCAATCCAACTAGGGTGCGCACTGTCGGGTATCTTTTGATCTGCAATCTCAACGAAACCATCAAATTCCTTGAACTCTTTCTATAGTGGTTCTTTTTTTCTATGGGCTGATAACAAAAGAGAGGCCATAAACAACCCTATCTCATAGTCCAGCAAAAAAGGGTAGCCCCAACAGTTTCTCTTTATTTGTTCAATACAAATCTAAATTATAGTTTTAGGCACTGTAGCCCATGTAAGGCCAGATACAGACCAAAATTATATCAATATAGCTTCAATCCAATTATTAAAGCTTTCTAAAACTTAAAAATATCCGAATTTCAGGTAAAACCTAAAAACAATTAAACTAATAAATTATAAATGAGAAAATAAACAGAACATATCACAATTGGAAGAGTAATTGCCAATTATGGAATCTCAAAACCAGAACACATTGAGCAATCAACATAAGCACCTGTTCAACTATTCCATATCATTTTTTAAAATCTCTGCTAAAAAATACACCAATCAGTTGGCATAAGCATCAATTCAGATTAATGGTTGCCAAATTTTCAATTTGAATAATAAAATTGCACAATTTCACGATCACAAGTGGGGAAATCTGGTTGAATCACATGTAAAAATTGATGTCTGGTGAAATCATCTAAAAATTGGGTAAAATTGCATAAAATTATAAAGTCGCAATTTTGATAGGCAATTTCACTTCAGCAGGCAAATATGGTTTTTTTTTTAATCTCTTTCTTTTTCTTTTTCTTTTTCCTTGTTTTGCATTTTCTGATCCAAAGAATTGCATAGAATTGTTAAACAACTCTTTGGAACTTGGAAGTTGACACTAGAGCTAGATTGGGTCTTTTTTGTTTGCGAGTCAATCTCTGTATTAGGCATTTAGGCTAGCTATTAGCATTAGTGATCTACTCTATTGGAACCAGAATGATAAAATCATATCGGAAAGCTAGTTGACAGCTGGGTAATAGAATTGGAACTGAAATAGAAGAAACTTCCGTCAATGTATATTTCTACAAAAATAAAAAGGTTGATTACTATATAAGAACCTCTAGGAAAATGATGTCTAAAACCTTCTGTTCTATTGACAAATCATCCATGCATTCAATCAAAAATTCCATATTCCTCTCCATTATTGAACTGGTTGACAATTGAAGACGATCATAATCACACTACACCGGCACAGCAGAATATTAGAACTCAAATAATCATGAGAATTCCTGATACAGATCATAGTAGACCTGGGTAACTGGCGTATCAAGTTCCGGCTGTCATAAAAGCACTGATAAGGGCAGAGTTTGAAACTTTGATCTGAAAGATTTAAGAGAAACATTAACAGCATTAAATAGAAAAATTATCAACATAGAAAATCAATCCACAACTAATTATCATACTTCTTAGAAATAAAAAGGTATACAAAAATGATTTTTTTTTAATATCAGTCCCATAGTTCATAGTTATCGAATTAACATCTGACCTAGATAGTTAATATCCAAATTATTAGAGATAATAATAAAACTCTTTATGGATCTTGACCCAATAGCTTAAACTTTTAAGTTTGCATGGTATTAGAGCTTTTATGACCAAGTGGTAAAAAGTTGGATTCTCACCACGCCCCATTCATTTAACTGAAAATTGAGTTTTAGCACAAAGTATAATGGGCCTATGTTTTGTTCACACTTCAAGCCCAATAGACTTTTATGTGAGGGATATGTTGGAGATTAAAATAGAACCACATATGGACCTTTACTTAACAATAAGGCTTTGATTTGAAGTGGTACTTGACACAAAGCACCAGGAGGAAAGTTTTTTTCCAATAATTTCACATCTATATTCCCCTTAATTTTAGGATTTTATAGCAGCACATACATTCTATGCTTCAAAGTTTTTTTTTTAGATAGAATAGATAGAAGAATTCTATGCTTTAAAGTTAATCAGCCAATTTAGAGACCAGATGCATGTTTAAATGATGTGCGTCGAATCAAAAGGATCCACCAACCTTGCTGGGCATGATTTCCTGCCTTTGTTCATAGCTTGTGGCTAGAATTAAATAAAGTAGTCTTTTAGCCAGTCTATAAGAAAATAATTTTTTATAAAAGAAAAAGAACTTTAGCTATAAAGAAAGAGATATACTCCAGTGGAGAATAATGCATGAACCTCCTAGAGCAAGACAATAGGGCTAGGAAAAAAAAATCATTCATGAACATTTAATTAAGCTAGCCAATTGCTACACATATTCAATAGACTCGTGTAAATACCATGGGTAGAGCATCATAGGGAGGACATAAACAACATCTTATCTCATAATAAATCTAACGGTACAGCAACACCTTTGAAAATATGGGCATTCTGTTCCTACCAAAGCATTTACATCAAATCAAAAGGAATTTTCTAAATTTTAGGAGCTCACTCAAGTCTCTTTAGGATACCTAACAACCTGTTCCATAAGGAAGTGGCCTCTGTACAATCTTAAAACAAGTGAATAACTGTTTCAGCGCCACTCCTGCAAATAAAACATATCTTATAAGAAAGAATTGCATTTGGCCTGCATATCTACAACATCTCATTGTATTAATTCTGTTTAGTGCTGCACTGTCCACACAAGTGACTTGACCTTTAATCAACTTCTTAATTTCCAAATTGGTAAATTAAAAATTAAAGGATCCCTATCAAGAGAATAAGTGAGAAAATTAAAATAGAAATTGCAAGAATACCGATCTAGAGTCCAAATCCTTATATCCAAATTCCAAAAATGGGATTAATGGATTCAAGGAGAACCCGATGAGATTCTAGTTCACAATCATCTCTATCCATGGTTGTCAAACTCGCATGCCTAAGTAAACTCGTGGTGGGGACTATACTCAACTTGTATAATTTAAGACTTTAGGCCAAAATGTACTTTATGTCCACTAACTTTACACAAAGTGTCATTTTCAACCCTTAAAATTTGTTAGTTCCAATTTCATCCCTTAACTCTTGAATCTTCATCAATATTTTCCTCTCCTCTCACTATGTCAAAAACCCTAAAGAAAAATTCCACAAGTCAAGGACTTGATTACATAAGGTGGCATAAATGTACTTTTCATTGCCTAACTTTACACAAGGTTTCATTTTTATTCTGTATGAAATTTTGGCTCCAACTTAATCCCTCAAGTCTCCAAACTTCATCAAGCCTTCATCTACCCTCACTCTATCAGAAACCTAAACTACAAATCCAATGTGGCATACCATATGGCAAAGACTTGACCTTACGTTATTCATAAACTGCAAACCACATGGGATACAAAAATTAATCCTGAGCCCCTTCTTCCCCCAAATTATAGTTAGGGTTCATAGAGAGTTAAGGGAACTAGAGCTTTTGCGTTTAAATTCTCTTGCAAAAAACTAAACTGGAGGATCTTAATCCCTTGAAAGACAGCAAAATATCAAATAGAATGAAGCTTAAGTAGATGATAAAGTTTTAAAATTTAGAAGCAAACCCTTACCAAAAGATCAAGAAAAGGTCTACATAAAAAATATCAAAAAATAATGAAGCCCTTCCCAATTATTACGTTACTTGATTGATGATCATATTTGTATTTATTTTCATTTATTGAGATATTTAACTGGTAATCTAATGTCCGCTATGAGTTTATGACTGTCTCAGTTTTAATTATGATATATTGGGCCACCTAGCTGTTTTATGTTCGACACAAAAATGTTTGTGTTTTGTCTGAGTTCCCTCCCCTCCCCCCCCCCCCTTCACTTTTTTTCTCTCTTTTTTTGAGTGTTTGGACTCGAATCTCTTTGCTTCACTCAATAGCTGAACATTCACAGTCGTATTTGAATTATTTTACTAAAATAATTAAAGGACATGTATTCTGTGGAAAATGTCACCACAAGGGCACCTTTTGCTTTTAACTACCTTGCATTTACCAAGAATGAAAAGCTGGAAGTGTGACATGCAAATGGACAAAGAGGGCGAGTGGGAAGCATAAAAGAGGAGGGAAGGACACTAAAAAGATGGAAGAAAAAATTTTCTGAAACAAAAATAATTACTTTTCCATTTCTTTTTTTTTTAATAATTATTTTTCTATATCACAATGCAAGAAATGCTAAGACTAATGCACCAAAAAAGGAGACATACCTATATCCAATATGATACACATACTTCACTCCAGCATCCATGTCACTGACTCTTTTTTGAAACATTTTGAAGGCATTAGCACGTGCGCGCGCACACACACACACATATCTCACGTATCGTATTCTTGATACGCATATTCCTATTGGTGCTTCTTAGCTCCAAAGTAAAAATAGAAAAATTCAGGAAAGCTTACAGGTCTCTCTTCAAAGATATCCACCCATGATAAGTTTTTCACCCTCAATCTATTTCACAATAAGAGAGAAAAATAAGATATCAAATTATTCTCTTTAAAGAATATGATGTCCACAGAAAAATCCATACTTCTTTCCAGTAAAACTATTGTTGCCATAGAGTTCCATGAATGAGTCAGAAAGCTTCAAGGCCTTCAGAGCTAAGACACCTTGATCAGACCTTGACACATCATATATTATGCAAACATAGTGCCATATGTTCTCCCAGAAAACATTGATAATTTAAAAGGTACAATCATTTACCTGATAAAATAATGTTCAAAATTGTCTTCATCAAGCATAACATGGCGGACTACTGACAACATTTCTGCCCTGTTTGGATGGGAGAGGAGAATTGGGAGCAGAGGAAAAGTGGGGTGAAAATAGAGGTGGGTCCCACGGCAAAATTTTCTTCCAAAAAATGGAGAGATTTCGAGAGGAAAGCAGCACACGCAACACACACTATGACTACATTACAGTCAAAAAAAATTTTTCGACTACATTTCAGTCGTAAACCCCAAAAAATTAATTTGAACAACATTTTTTTGAAATTTAATTAATTAATATTATAATTATTCATTTAAAGAAGGGGAACCTTGGCGCAACGGTAAAGTTGTCGCTATGTGACCTGAGGTCACGGATTTGAGACGAGGAAACAGTCTCTTGTGAATGCAAGGTAAGGCTGCGTATAATAGATCCTGTGGATCCGCCACTTCCCCGGACCCCACACAAGGTGGGAGCTTCGTACACCAAGTTGCCCTATAATTATTCATTTAAAATATTATTATAAAATTAATTAATAATAAATATAATTTACAAAATAACAATATATTTTTTATATTAAAATTAATAAATTATATATTTTATAAAAAACCTGAAAAAAAAAGAAACTAAGCTCTAACCAAATGACAGTTGAATGTTAAGTCCAACTGCCATTTGGTCGGATAAGATGATTAATCATCCTATCTGTATATATATGTTATAATATATATAATATTATAATATATAATAATATATTATATATAATAATTAAAAAATATTTATTATATTTATATATATTATATTTAAATTAATTAATATATATAAATAATATTTATAAAATATTAAAATAAATAATTATATTTATTATATTAATATAATCATCTATAAATAATTTTTTAAAAAGAATTTAATTAATTTAAATCATATGTTTTTTTGAATTTACATGTATTTTTTTAATAATAAATTTTTTTATCATATTTTTAAATAATTTTTTTATTATTTAAACAATTTTTTATAATTAGTTTTCATTTTTTTTCATTTCATTATCTCACTAATTTCCATCCATCCAAACATGTGAGAAGAAAATATTTTCTTTTTACTTTTCTCTTCTCTCCTTTTCTCTCCACTTTTCTCTCCTTTCAATAATCTAAGCCACTAAAAATTAAATTAAATTATAAATAAGCTACAATAGCATAAATAATATCACAAATTACAAGCATAAATAAGATGTTCATAATAAGTTATATTCCATACAAGCATTAATATTAAAATTTCTAATCCAAATTAATATTTATCTTCATCTTCATCTACATCCACATTAGTAACATTTCCTATAAGCTCTTATTCTAAATCTGGTTTATCTAAAGATAAATTTGCAACCTCAAGACCTCCTGCCCCATCAAATGACTCCCAATGATCTCTATTAACATCCTACATCCTAGTCATTCTACTATAATACTTTTAACTCTTTCTTGATAGAAGATGAAGATCGGTATGAACATAAATCAAGTCTTCAATCCTTTTTGGATTCAATTTGTTTCTTTTTAGTGAGTGAATAAAAGAGTAGGTGCTCCAATTTTGTTCACAACAAGATGATGAACATGGTTGACGAAGAAGCTTTAATGCAAGCCGTTGGAGCATTGAGGTTGAAGAACCATAATTTAACCACCAATCTTTAGGCTCCAAATTCCACCTATCTTGTAACGAATCAAATAATGAATATGCATGTGAAACTCAACAAAATATTGAAAACTCTTGAAGGACCAATTTTCTCTCCTTAGGATCCTTAAAATACATATTAAAGTATTTGGCCCTCTCGGTTGAAATTTTAGCATCTAAATGAGGAGGAACTCTAATTGGTGCCACATTGAGCCATTGAGGAGGCTTGAGTAATACCTATATAGTATGCAATAAAAACAATGAGAATTAGACTTGTTTAGCACAAAATTAAATGTGGGAAGAATATCAACAATATAAGTATGGAATATTAGTAGAACTTACCTTGGATTCAATGAATGAGCACGGCAATGAAGTGGTGTACAGCTTTTTGTCCAACGATCAATTATAATTTCATACACAACTTCATAAAATCTTGAATGCTCAGAAAGTTCCTTTTCCTCATGCTTGTATATTGATATTTTCATTTGTTCTATCATTGAATCCCACATATCATAACTCAAGTGAAGTGAAGGCTTATCCGTATCATAAAATCTAAGCATGTCATAAATAGGCTTTGTGAAAGAGAGGATGTAATTAATCTTATCCCACCAAGAGTCATCAAGAACTAACTCTTTAATAGTATTAGCCTTCTCAACATTATCCTCTTTATATGTATTCCATTCATCACTAATTACCATTATGCAAAGAGACATTTTTATGAGTTTGAGTCTCTTTAGCATCACAATGGTTGAAGCAAACCTAGTCTTAGCAATGGCAAGTAATTTCAAAGGTACAAATTCATTGAAAATGGCCAACCTCATGGAAGGATTCATGATGAAAGTTCTGAGAAAAATTACATCATCCCTGATTTGAGTGATCTAGTGACATTCTTCATATACTAATTCATTTGCATCAGTGTTTTTAGCTGCACATATATTTTTCAACGCAAGATTGAGTGTGTGGACAACACATGGTGTCCAAAAAATGTGAGGATACTCACCTTCAATAATCTTGCCAGTAGCTTTACAAACAGAGGCATTGTCAGTAATAATTTGAACCATATTTTGAGGTTTTACCTCTTCAATTACCTGCTTCATCAACTTAGCTATGTAGAATTTATCTATGTATTCTTTAGTCCCATCAATTGCCTTTAAAAAAATAGAACCCCCATCAGATATAGCCATAAAATTAATTAATGGCCTTCATTGTACATCAGTCCAGCCATCTGTTACAATACTTACTCCCTTCTCACTCCAAGTCCCTTTTATTGGCTCAAGCAACCTTTCAACATTTGCCCTTTGTTGCAACAAAGGACCTCTTAGTGCATTATAACCAGGAGGTTTAAAACTAGAAATAATATTGTTTGCAGCATATTGATAAGAACTAATGTAATATGGATTGCGTGCCAAATTAAAAAATAAACCACCTGAATAGAACATCCTAACAATTTCTGCACATAAATTTTCTCTAATTGTTTGGTTGAAGGCTTTTTCCAAAGCACCTACCGCCCTCTTTTTGCCTGGATTGTACTCACTTTGAACACCTAAAGGAGATAAGCCTTTAGCTGGTGGTGGTAATAATACTTCTTTTGGTTTTGATCTATTCTCAGTCTCTTCTTGCAAATTTTTCATCTCTACTAAACAATGAATATCAACTTTGGGACATATAGAAATTCCTTTACCAGATACCCTCAGCAAATGCCACTTAACTCTAGAATAAGACCCTTGAAATTCACGGTTACAATAATTACACTTCCAATGCTTGTTTCCACCAAAATTAGCAGTTTCTCCTTCTCTACTTCTAACAATCAAAGTTATATAAGCCCATAAAGGAGTTCCCTCTTTTTGGAGAATATTACTAGAACAATATTCAGCAGAAGAAGTGGGCCTAGGATTACTAGCAAAACTAGAACTTCCATTTGCCATGATACCTATAATGGAAGGGCAATAATGAGACTAATGTGTATTAGACTATTAGTGCATATAAAACAATCCTACTCATTGTAATATCATTTCTAAAAGTAGGAGACACTTCTTTTAACTAGTTATTTTCTCTTGATAATTACAATCACATTAAAACCAGAAATCATAATTTTACATAGGATAACAGAGGCATATTCTAACTATAATTACAATCACAGTTACACCAAATCATAATTTTACATAGGATAACAGAGGCATATTCAGAATATTACATATTGAATTATAATTACAATCACAGTTACACCATTGAGAAGTGAATTCAATTTTTGAGTCAGGTAATTACAATCACAGTTACACCTAATCTCCTGGTTACATAGGACCCAAATTTGCTTCAAGACCCTTTGGAGCAAGGATAGCTAATCGAGTTAAAAATTCACAAAAGGTCCTGTGAGTTGGACTATAATTCACAGAAGATAAGAGGCATATTCTGACTATAATTACAATCACAGTTACACCAAATCATAATTTTACAATAGTGGTGAGACCGTGGGGTTCTATAGGAAGGCATAGTTTTTACTTGTTTTGTGTTTTACTTCAGGGATATGCAGGTGATTCTTATAGAGCTTAACTTGTACATCTGGCCTTTAAAATATGAATAGACTGCTCACTGCATTGATCTTTTGATTTTAATAAGATGTCTCTGACTAGCAGAGTCTAGAAAAAGTTGCATCAATATTATCCAATAAGCCAACACCAAAAAAATTTGCATCAATAAACCATTATCCAGAAAAATTTTCATCAATAAACCATTATCCAATAAGCATTGCAAAGAGACCAGAAGAAAATAGGTGACCCAAGATGAGCAGATCATAGCATATTAAGGAAAAAATCACAGTTACACGCACTGAAAGGAAATTTGAACCTGAGAAGTGAGAACTTGCCACCAGAGAAGCCAACACCAAAGTCCACTAGCCAGAGAAGATGATGGACGAATAGAGGAACAGAGCACAGGTTGCCAGAGAAAATGATGCAGCAGGCGACGCACGGCGAGAAACAACGAGCTGACGGCGAGGGTCGAGGGAGAAGGAAGCAAAGCGCGAGGGTCGCCTTCGAAGGAGAAGCTTGAAGCTTTCGAGTTTCGAAGGAGGGTTAAATGTGACGCAAAACATAGTCGTTCGAGCCAATACATTTCGCCCGCTGTTTCGAAGCCGTTTCGAAACGTTTCGGTACATACAGAAACGTTTCGAAACGTACAGAGGCAAAACGAAATGACTGGGTACGTTTTGTACCCGTACGGTACACGTATCCGTACCAGATACGTATCTAGTATAGGTACAGTCGCCTGAAACACGTATCCGTGCATTGGAGATCATTTGCAATTGGTTATACACAAACTCAGTTTTCTTCCACATAAACCCTTAGTCTTCTCAAGTTCCCCTCATTTCACCTGTAGTCATTTCCACTTCAAGGCCACATGGTATCAACATTAGCAAATATGAATTCAGCACATGTAACATTCTCAATCAGCTGTGATAGAGCTAATTTTTCAATAAAAACCACACCAGTTTCTCGCACCATTCACCAAGTCCAAAAATGACATACTCTGAGTCAGTATCATAAAATGTTCCAATTTTTCATATTTTATACTATTCATGTTTTATCTTTTTCTTTTAAAAAACAGAAAGGAGAAGCAAACCACTCATTTTGAGTAGAGTATTACAAAAATTGTGGGAAGCAGATTAAAGATGTAACTATCATAATCATGGTTATTAGAACATTTTTATTTGACCAAGAATTTTGAAGTTTGGAAAGACAATACAAAGAATTGTTCACAACATTTAAAATAAGTAGCAATACTATCTCCCAATTTGGTATCTACAATAACATAAAAGTCAATTCAAAAACCCCAGCATAAGTCAAAGAGTAAAACTATTTACACAACAAAAAAATGACTTGTGAGCCATTACCTAGTAATTCATGAAGTTTCAATAAGCTCCATAGTCTGAAACAAACCTAGAAATGTAGACTGGTACCTAGGAAGTTGCAAAGGGTCATCCTATGCATTTGAAAAAACAAGACAAAGAACATGGATTGGATCAAAATTCCAATATTCTATTACATTTATGATTTATCAACATGAGAGCCAATAACTTATTCCATGCTTACAATCTTACATACAAACAAAATGCATGCACATCCTCTAATACTGCACATTCACATATTGACCTTGTAATTTGAGCAAGAATAGGTTAAAGTGCCAATCATTTGGAGGGAAAAGTTTCATGCAAGAAAAATGACACAGCAAATATATTAGCTTTATTTATGTGGTGCTGCCATTCAGGCAAAGATCCATCCATAAACTATAGTATACTGTAGGAAGCCAACAGGGAGAAAAAAAAAAGGCGTATGGACAGGTGGGGGACCAAGAAAAAACTCACCTGGCTGACTTAGTCACTTCTTTGGCTTAAGACTTGAGAAACATCAGGTAAGAAATTTTGCATCTACGAGGATTATAGTTTACACAACTTTTAGGGCCACATCATATCCCTTAGAGGCTCAATCAGAAGCTTGCTATGAAATGAAGTCAGCGTTAAAAAGGAAATTTATAATATTTTAACCACAGGCATCTATAAATTTCAGAATTTCAACTATGATTTTGGATGGCTTCTAAATATTCAAATTAAGAGTCAAAAAATTATATAACATAAAAGCTTGCTATGAAATGAAGTCAGCATTAAAAAGTGAATTTACAATATTTTAACCAGAGGCATCTATAAATTTCAGAATTTCAACTAGGATTTTGGACAGGTTCTGAATATTCAAATTAAGAGTCAAAAAAGTATACAGCAAAGTACGTATTAGGTGATAAATATTGATTAAATTTTAGAACAAGGAGAGGAATAAGAATTGTAACCAAAATGTACAGCTTGGCACTAAATCACCAATATGATTTGAAATGTGTGTTAATTCTTTCGGAGTTGAGAGATGAGAAGTCACTTCTTATATTGAGATTCCTTGGCCTTGGCGGCATTTGGAATGAGCTCTGTAATAATTCTGAAGAACATTGCATCAGCTTGGATACATCAAATCACTTTCTCCCAATTTGGTTTTGAGAACTTGGAAGAAGAGAGAACTATAAGGCTGTATTTAAGTGTGCCTTGATTGCAGTTTTGTGTATGTAGTAAGAACAAAATGCTGGAGATTTTAATAACAGTTACTTACCCATAAAACTGTTATGGGACAGTGACACTTGGCTTTGCTTTGGGTTCTAGTTAAAGCTTTCTTCAGAAAGTGTTATAAAATAAATAAATAATATTTTCTAAGGAGGTCTCTCATAATATATATGCAGCATTATAAGAAATAAAATAAAAACTATAGTAAAGCTATGAGTTATTGTATGAGATCTACCCAATGCTAGAGGACAGCTCTTTTCAGCTAATGATTTTCCTTATATAGTTTAGCTTTAGTAAAATAATTTCTCTAGGGGAACTTATTATCCTTTTGTGCACTTTACTCTTCTATAAATGGACTCTTCCACTAGAAACATATCGTATCCTTGTAGTTATCAACATCAGTATCATAATTAGTGCACCTAAAATTAGTCTTAGTGATCTTAAATCCAAGGAAGAAACATGGCAGTAAGACAAACCCAATAAGAACAATCTCTGGTGGTCCCCATGCTCAAAATCCTATAAACGTTTAACTAACATTGTGACTCAGGCCAATCATATAAGCAATCTAGGCCATTATGCTGTGTAGAGCTGTATGCTGTTACAATCAGGGTTGCATTTTTCATATTATAGCCCAAAAGTCATATTTCAGAATCCTTTGTTCAAAGACTCTCAGGCTACAAAAAATTAAAAACAGACTTGAAAAGAGAGAACAGATTTGTTTATTGCTTAGTTCATCAGATACCCTCTGCTTCCCATGTCATATTAAAGTGATGTTTTTATCAAACATACCATCTGACAGTATTATTGCAACATTAACCTCCCTCAAGCATCTCATTATTTCAAGCTGATAATTAGCACCATTGGCTTCAATTTCCTAATCCTCCTCCCTAATCTGCAAACATTAGTATCACAAACAGTAAAACCTAAAGGATAACAAGATCGTGTGAAAAGAAAGAGGGGGGAAAAAGCCACATTGTACCGGAAAGGGGAAACAATTGGTAGCTTCACGGACACTGCCAACATCCAGCCCAAGAAGCTGTCCAGTGACTAATGCAGGCGAGTGGTCCTTATAATGTTTAATTATCTTCAGGATAACCTCTTCAACAGAAATTTATAAAAGAACTTCAGCTCAGTCTCAGAGATACATAGCATCCAAACGGGAAGTATCTTCATTATGCAGAAACTAATTGAAAACCATCTTAAAACTTGAGAACTTGCTTCACAAAACTTTACAAAATTATATCTCCATCTATTTAGCAGGAAACAGGTACACACATCGATCATTGCACGCAGAGACACAACAAACGCATACTCTACATCTATGGCCAACGCAGGAAAAAGGAAAAAAGAAATTATGCACTATTAGCACGGACTACTGCATTGAAAAGTATTCTTACCAAAAAAAAAAGTTCAGAACGTGCTTAAATGTTGTAAATTCCAAGATTTTATAAAGGTGGAAAACAAAGAGTCGATATATGTGTGCATACATGAAGCTACACTGCAAGTTTAGTAATCCTAACGTATTGTACTTAACAAATTCTGATGCCAGATGCAAAAAACAAATTGCAAACTCACAATTACAAATGGAAACACCGCCCAAAACCTCATAAAGGTCAACTTCTCCTTGCAGTCAGAATTATTTCCCCCTATTCCCAATTATATTGCTGAAGAAAATATGCCTTCTGCCCTCAACGATCAAACTCAGAGAAAAGAAAATAAAATTAAAATTCAGAAGAAAAAGAAAGATTAATCACCAGCCCCTCTATCTGGACCACTCGAAGAGGTGAAGCAGCCTCCTCCGTCGCCGCTACTTGAAGGAAAGACCTAGCCATAGCTGCAAAACACGAAACAACAATTAAGTCAGAAATGATGAGCGCAAATAAGATTGCATGTGCGCAAAGAAGACAAAGAGAGATCGTTCTGAGCGAACAACTGGTCATTTTTAGGAAATGAGATGTGCGAGCAGCTGAGGAATCTGCAGTGAGTGACAATTTGGAAGAAACCTTGGACAGAAGCTGGAGGAGCAGGACGTTTTGGCGGGAAGAGTGAGAGAGAAACACCAGCAGGTTTTGCTGAGAATCGGACTTCGTGTTTTTAGTCAAGCCCATGCTGGCCCGTGCATTCATTCTCGCTCTGGTCCAGCTCAATGAAAAAAAGTGATTTTAATGAAAGAAATAATTATTATATATTTATTTTAAAAAACAATAAAAAAATATTATTGTGTAATAAGTACAAAGATTTAATAAATACTGTATTCAATTGATTAAAAAAGGATTATTTTTCTGTTAATGTAACCAAATGGGTTGTAACTTAATTAATTTTTATTTTTAACAACTAATCTCTATTTTGACCAAAAAAATTATTATATGACAATAATTTTGTTCAATATATAAAAATTGAAATGATATTCCATTCTTGCTTTTACAACAAGGATTTTCTGTATGTAACACTATATTCTTCTAACCTGTTATTTTCATTTTAAGAGTTTGGCTTCACACCATCACATGAAAAAAATAGGATATATTTAATATAATTTAATCACGTTATGTAAGATTTTAAAAATTCATCTTATGCTCCATAAACTGTATGAACTCATTATATTATTCTTTACCCATAACACATCCATATAAATCATAAACATCATAAAACATCTCATACATCTTAGGTTTGGCTTCATGTATCAGAAAAACAAAGGTTTGGTCTTGGGTTCACTTTCTAAATTTCTTATATAAACTTTAAAAATTCATAACTAATTTTTAAAAAATTGAAATCATGCATATGATAGCTTTCTAGAAAGTTGTGAATATTAACTAAAGACTAAAAATAGTTCTAGACCAATGTAGTAGCATTTAACCCATTGAAATTGATAAAATAGTAACTTAGGTCAAGCTACATTACTGATACTGTCATACAATTTCAAAAATTTGGTTCTTTCTCTGCAGAGCTCCAAATGAGGTGATCTTAGTAGCTATGGAATAATGTCTAGTTTATACCTTTAAAATTTCATAAGCATTGAATATCATTTGATCTATGTGTAACATAGAAATATAAATTGATTATATGAACAATGTTATTACCATTTTAGTAGAATTTTTCAAACTTTGAAAAATCATAATAAATTTTCTAAAGTTCCAAATTGAGTGCTCTTTTGTTATGTGAAAAAATTTAGATAAGACCTATATTGATACCAAATTTTATGGGAAAATTTGTCCATTTAGTCAGTTTGGGATTCAGCTCAAAATTTGGTTGCTTTTTGAGGTTCAAAATTGTTCTTAAGGCACCAAATGACTCCTTTCTCATTCCATAGCTACTTGAGCACATCCCATAACACAAACACAGCCTAAGGAAGCATGTCAAATGGTTTAAATCCTTATGGAGCTAATTCTCACTATGCCACTTGTTATTATACCCAAGCATATCATATCACATAAGGGTTCCTTGGTGGCAAAAGCATACATATTCATTCATATGGTTCTAAAATAGGTATATATTGTTGGAGATTATGCCTTAGGCCAATCATTGTATTGCAAAGATTGTACTTTATTAAGAAATAAGAGTTTTCTTTTATTACATTATTATATTTTTACATATTCTATATAATAATATCCTTGAATAAATCATATTGGTTATCCTAAATATCCCTAGTCGATCGTCATTGTGGGAATGATAATGAACTAAGACTAATATGATTTTGATTGATGATTATGTGTTAATCATGTATAAAGATACGAATCAAAATTATAGGCATTTGTTAGGGAAAAAGATGTTAGATCGACCCGTCATTAGATAGCTACATGGATTAAGTTATAAGCATATCTTATGTATAACCATGTCACTGAGCCCTTAGACTTGAGATCATCATAGTTTCTAACATGAGGAACACTATTTTCTGGTATAGTCAAAAGTCATCTTTAGCTGAGTGATCATAAAGGCTATGATTAGGTATAGTGGAGTTCATGTAGAAGAAGATGAGTGGTCAAGATAGAATTTATCCCTTTAATTAATAGAGAGATATCTCTAGACCTCTCAATGAGTGAAACTGAGAAATGTATGGCCGTGCTCGAATGGAAGGGTTTCCATTTGTGCTATTAGTCTGCACGTAGATCAAGAAAGTGACGATCAAGTAAGATGATAATGACATTTTCACACCTCATACTTGATCTAGATATCATGTGACAAAAGGAATGTGATAAAGTTATATGACAGGTTGCATCGGATTACCGATTCTTATATGATTTTGGTAGTCACAATGTCTTGCTAGAGACCGCTTGTAACTTGTGGGTCAAATAGTGTTATTATCCCACTACCAACATCATGAGTCTACAGGGTTACACACAAGAACGAGTCAACTCGAGTTAAAATGTCCAAATTCATTGAATTTGAAATTGCGTTTAGATTCATTGAATGTCACATTCAATCTAGGGTGAAAGAATTTTATAAATAAATAAATAAATAAAATTTATAAAATTTGAAATATATATATATATGTATATATTCAAAAAAAATATATCCTTTAATTAATTTAAACTAATTAGTTTTAAATTCAAATCTATATAATAGATTTAAATTTAAACTAATATGATAATTTAAATTTAATTTATGAGATCAATTAAATTTGAATTAAGTTCGAGATTTATATTAAATAATTAGTTAAAATTTAAATCTATTAGATAGACTTAAATTTAAACTAATCTATTTAATTCAAATTTAATTTGATTTGATTTGATTTAAAATAATATGTTTTAAATTAATCAAATATATTTGAAACCTTAATAAGATACTTTTACAAAAAGGTAGGAGGTTTGGGTTTTCTAGAACTATGGAAAAAAAAACCCTAGAGAGAGAAAGCGTACGGACATTGTACGGACGCCTAGAGAGGGAGAGGAAGAGGAGAGCGTCTTCTCTACCAAGAACATGTATTGACGTTGGTAAAAGGTGCTAGCACGCCATTCAAGTTGAGCTCCGTTTGTATAGATACCGGTAGAGGGAGCAGATCTGTAGATAAGTTCCCAAGATCTGACGATAAAAAGTAAATATTTCTAAATCTACTCAATTTAAATGACATTGATGGATTAGTGGGAAGGGATTCAAGATTTTAATTTTCCACTACGTGTCCATGAATTCCCAACAGTGGTATCAAAGCCAGGTCAATGGTTGTTTAAATTGAGTTTTTGTATGAAGTTTCGTAAATTTTGCCTTTATTATGATTTCGCATGGCCTATATGTAATGCAATATGTTACAATATGATATAAGTATGCGAACTTAGGGCTCACATGATTAGTGTTTGAATCTGGCGTTCATATATGTATTATATGTTCAAATCAATTTTAAATTTGATTTCATATAAGTGATATTTGAACTCTACAATTCAATATTATGTGCGACATATGTGTGTGAATTACAAAGAGGTTCGAATTTGATTTGGAATCTAATTCTAAATCTGTTCAATTCAGACTATAAATTGTTCAATTTGGATGTTTACAAATTTGTTTAACAAGTCTCTTCATGTTTTCGTATATAACATGTTATTCCATACATATATATTTATATATGTTACGAACATGCTTTCACGACATGAACGAACAATCCATATTCATATATGTATGTAAATATGATTTCGAATATGTGATTTCCATATGATGAAGAAACCAGACGCGTTGATAGGATATATTTAAATTTGTAATATATGTATGTGATACATGAATCTCATATATGTATATATGAAAACGTGTTTAGCGCAACCTAATCTGATTTAACACTAAGATCATAATGCTTAAAACCCTTCTTATGAGATGAGATGTTTATAACTTTATATATGAATTATATTTGTTTGAATTGGATGTGTATGGTACATAATATGGCCCTAGGTTTTTATGGTTTACAATTTTAAAATATGGCCTGCATGTTGTGCCTCTCTTTATTTATTCTAGATGTACATTCTCTTCTCATCTCACTCCTCTCAAATGTTCAATTGAGGTTTTTCTTTGTAGTTTTTATCTTAGAAGAATCCTTTCATTGGCTTGGGAGGAGATAGGTTAGATGGGGCCATATTGTGACACATTAATTTTATACTTCATGATGAGATCATATGTATGTATGAGATGCTATCGTAGTATATTATCATATGATAATTAAATATTTGAATCACAACAAAATAATAACAATAAAATCTTTCGCATCAAATTTTAAGTTTATATGCCACCAATTTATGAATACCTATCAAAGCTTTGATCACCTAAGTGTGTGTTCCATCAAAGTGGATATACTTAGGTTATTTTAGTGAGGCAGCTTAGGTAATGGTGATACTCATAAGATTCATAATGGTTTGACTTAATTGGAACTATCAAAATGATTTTGGGTCTCAAAGTATTAGATGGGATTAAACATGTCAGATCATATGATGATGAAATCCCATAAAGATCTAAGAGTTACATATGATGTAATTGGTAAACAAGTTACCTACCTAAATAACTTAATTTTAAGCGTCTTGCTAAAGCAAACTTACAATTGAGTGAAATATAGGTCTTAGCCTGCTAAATTAAATTGAGGGTTAACTTTTAGTAGAAGATTATTAACTTGACTTTGCATATTTTGTTGTAAAAAAATGTCAACAAATAATTCTGCTATACTATCATTGTGATCCGTCCTTAAGAAGGATAAACTCAATGGGACCAACTTTCTTGACTGGTTTAAGAACTTGAGAATTGTTCTCAAGCAGGAGAGAAAGTCATATGTCCTAGATCAACCCATTCTTGAGGAGCCTATAGCCAATGCTCCAAGAGCCCAAAAGGATGCCCACTCTAAGCATCTTAATGACTCTGTGGATGTAGCATGCTTGATGCTAGCCACTATGATCCTAAAACTTTAGAGAGATCTAGAACACATGGAGGCTTATGAGATTATTGTGCATCTCAAGGAAATGTTCCAGCAACAGGCGAGGCAAGAAAGGTATGAAACTACCAAAGCCTTACATTCCTACAAAATGGCTGAAGGTGTATCAGTTAGCGCTTATATCTTAAAGATGAAAGGCTGAGATTTCCTATGAGCCAGGAGTTAGCTATAGATTTGATCTTAAACTTACTCTCGGAAAGTTATGACCAGCTTGTCATGAACTATAATATGAACAACATGGAGAAATCAATTTCTGAACTGCATTCAATACTTAAAACTGCTGAGCAAAATATCAAGAAAAAGCCAAGCACTGTTTTAATGGTTCAAAAAGGAAAAAGGAAATGAAAAAGAAAGGCAAAAGCAAGGGAAAGGGAAAGGGAAAGGGCTTAGATAATAAGTCCAAGGACCAAAACAAGCCCAAGCCCAAACCCAAGCTTGAAGCCAAGAAGGCAAAACCTCCCAAGGAAGGACTTTGTTTCTTTTACAATGAGCCCGATCATTGGAAAAGAAATTGCAAGCTCTACCTGAAAGATCTAAAGAATAAGAAGAATAGTGGGGTTATTACTTCAGGTATTTACGTTATAGAAATTAATCTTTCTACTTTTTCTACATGGGTATTAGATACTGCATGTGGAACTCACATTTGTACAAATGTGCAGGGTCTTAAAAGGAGTAAAAAGCTGAAAAAGGACAAAATAGACCTACGAGTTGAAAACAGAGTAAGAGTTGCTGCTTTAGCTGTAGGCACTTATGAATTAGTTTTGCCCAGTGGGCTTTTGTTAGTTTTGAACAATTGCTATTATGTTCTTGCTTTGAATAGAAACATTGTTTCGCCTTCTTATTTAGATAAGGAAGGTTTTATTTCAGTTATGGGGAATAATAAATATTCTATTTATTTTAATGACATCTTTTATGCAGATGGTGATTTGCATAGTGGTCATTATTACTTGAACCTTAAAATTCCCAATAATGAAAATATCTATAACATAACTACCAAGAGGATCAAGTCAAACAATTTGAATCTGACTTACTTATGGCACTGTCATCTAAGCCATATAAATGAGAAACACATTTCAAAACTCCATCAAGATGGATTGCTCAACTCATTTGATTTTGAATCATTTGACACCTACGAATCTTGTTTATTAGGAAAGATGACTAAGGCACCTTTTATTGGGCATAGTAAGAGAGTCACTGACCTATTAGGCTTAATACATACTGATGTATGTGGTCCACTAAGTACCGCTGCCAGAGGTGGTCACTTGTACTTCATTACTTTTATAGATGACTATAGTAGATATGGATACCTCTATTTAATGAGACACAAATTTGAATCGTTTGAAATGTTAAAAACGTTCCAAAATGAGGTACAAAATCAGCTTGGCAAATCTATTAAAGTACTTTGATTTGATCGAGGTGGTGAATATTTGAGCCAAAATTTATTGACCATCTTAGAAATTGTGGAATTGTCTCACAATTGACCCCACCAAGAACACCACAATAGAACGGTGTTTCTAAACAAAGAAATCAAACCTTATTAGATATGATTCGATCTATGATGAGTCAAATAGATCTTCCACCATCCTTTTAGGGCTATGCATTAGAAATAGCTGTGTTCACACTAAACCGTGTCCCATCTAAGACGGTTGAAAAGACCCCATATGAGATATGGACTGAAAAGAAGCCCAGTTTAGCTTTCCTCAAGATTTGGGGATGTAAGGCATATGTTAAACAATAAGTCTCAGATAAGTTAGCACCCAAATCTATAAAATGCCTTTTTGTGGGATATCCTAAGGAAACTAAAGGATACTACTTTTACAATCCTAGTGAGAATAAGTTGTTTATTGCTCGAAATGGTATCTTTTTAAAAAGAAAATTTATCCCCTAAAAGAACCAGTGGGACTAAGATACATATTGAAGAAGTTCAAGAGCCACAAAATCACATTGAGCCAAAGATGGAAATATGAGAAGACTCATAACAAGTTGTTGAGCCTACTTAAGTAACACAAGGCCCATAAAAGTCTGATAGGACACAACATCAGCCTCAAAGATATGGATTTCTTTTAACTAAAAGTTGTGATGTGTTACTCGTTGATCAAGATGAGCCAACTACCTATCAAGAAGCTGTAGTGGGATTAGACTCTGAGACATAGCTAGAAGCCATGAAGTCTGAGATACAATCCATGTATGATAATCAGGTATGGACCTTAATTGACCCACTTGAAGGTATAAAAACCATTAAGTGCAAATGGGTTTTTAAGAAGAAAATCGATATAGATGGCCAAGTGCATACCTTTAAAGCACGATTGGTTGCAAAAGGATTCAAATAAACCCATGGTATAGACTATGATGAAACCTTTTCGCCAGTTGCCATGATTAAATCAATCAGGATCCTTTTTGCCATTACAGCGTATTATGATTATGAGATTTGGCAGATGGAGGTCAAAACAACATTCCTTAATGGGAAGCTGCTTGAGGATGTATACATTATACAACCTAAAGGTTTTGTACATCCAGAGGATTCTAGGAAGGTTTGCAAGCTCTAAAAATCTATTTATGGGTTGAAACAAGCATCTCAGAGTTGGAATCATTGCTTTGATGAAGTAGTTAAGGATTTTGGATTTATCCAAAATATCAATGAACCTTGTGTTTACAAGAAGGTTAATAGGAGCATAGTTGTATTTCTAGTGCTTTATGTTGATGACATCCTACTTATTAGAAATGACATTCCTACCTTGCAGAATATTAAGACTTGGTTAGGAAAGTGTTTCTCAATAAAAGACCTAGGCGAAGCCACTTACATCTTAAGGATAAGGATCTATAGAGATAGATCAAAGAGGTTAATCGGGCTAAGTCAGAGCACTTACATAGACAAAGTATTGCATAGGTTTAATATGCAAGATTCAAAAAGGGATTATATACCCATGTCTCATGGCATCAATCTCAGCAAAACTCAGTATCCTAGTACACATGATGAACAAGATCATATGAGGAAGATTCCATATGCTTCGACTATTAGATCTATCATGTATGCTATGTTGTACACTCGATCGAATGTCTTATATGCCTTAAGTATAACTAGTAGATATCAGTCAAATCCAGGTAAGAGTCACTAGACTGTTGTCAAGAATATCCTAAAATACTTAAGAAGGACTAAGGATGTATTCTTGGTTTATGGAGGATTAGAAGATGAGCTTGTTATAAATGGTTACACAGATGTAAGTTTCCAGTCCGACAAGGATAATTCTAGATCACAATCAGGATTTGTATTCAGTTTGAATGGTGGAGCAGTTAGCTGGAAGAGCTCTAAGCAAAGCACCGTAACTAATTCTACAATAGAAATTGAGTACCTAGCAGCATCAAATGCAGCTAAGGAAGCCGTTTGGATTAAGAAGTTCATCACTGAACTAGGAGTGGTGCCTACCATCTCAAATCCAATAGATCTATTTTGTGACAACTACGGTACTATAACATAGGCTAAAGAGCCTAAGTCACATCAAAGAACCAAACACATACTCAGGCAATATCACCTTATCAGATAAATCATTGATGGAGGTGATATAAAGATATGCAAAGTACTAACTACTGACAATGTTGCTGATCCACTTATAAACCCCTTGCACAGGCAAAGCATGAGCGTCATGTTAGGTCAATGGGTATTAGACACATCAACAATTAGGCCTAGTGCAAGTGGGAGTCATTGGAGATTGTGCTCTAGGGCTATCATTGTATTGCAAATATTGTATTTTATTAAGAAATAAGAGTTTTCTTTTATTACATTATTATATTTTTGCATATTCTATATAATAATATCCTTGGATAAATCATATTGGTTATCCTAAATATCCTTAGTCGATTGTCATTGTGGGAATGATGATGAACTAAGACTAGTATGATTTTGATTAATGATTATGTGTTAATCTTGTATAAAGATACGAATCAAAATCATATGCATTTGTTAGGGAACAAGATGCTGGATCAACCCACTATTAGATAGCTACATGGATTAAGTTATAAGTGTATCTTATGTATAACTGTATCATCGAACCCTTAGACTTAAGATCACCATAGTTTCTAACATGAGGAGTACTATTTTTTAGCATAGTCAAAAGTCATCTTTAACTGGGTGATTATAAAGGCTATGATCGTAGAAGAAGATGAGTAGTCAAGATAGGATTTATCCCTCTGATTAATAGAGAAATATCTCTGGGCCCCTCAATGAGTGAGACTGAGAAATGCATAGCCATGCTCGAATAGAAGGGTTTCCATTTGTACTATCAGTTTGCACGTAGATCAAAAAAGTGAGAATCAAGTAAGATGAGGATAACATTTTTATGCCTTATACTTAATCTAGATATCATGTGACAAAAGGGATATGATAAGATTATATGACAAGTTGCATCAGATCACCGATCCCTATATGATTTGAGTAGTCACAATGTCTTTCTAGAGACCGTTTGTGACTTGTAGGTCAAATAGTGTTATTAGCCCACTGCCAACATCATATGAGTCTATAGGGTCATACACAAGAACAAGTCGACTTGAACTAAAATGTCCAAATTCATTGAATCTGAAATTGCGTCTAGATTCATTAAATGTCATGTCCAAATTCATTGAATTTGAAATTGCATATAAGTTCAATGAATGTCACGTTCAATCTAAGGTGGAAGAATTTTATAAATAAATAAATATATATTTGATATATGTATATAATTTATAAAATTCAAAAAATATATATATTTATATATTCAATATATATATATCCTTTAATTAATTTAAACCAATTAGTTTTAAATTCAAATATATATGATAGATTTAAATTTAAACTAATATGATAATTTAAATTTAATTTATGAGATAAATTAAATTTGAATTAAGTTCTAAATTTATATTAAATAATTAGTTAAAATTTAAATCTATTAGATAGACTTAAATTTAAACTAATTTATTTAATTCAAATTTGATTTGATTTAATTTAAAATAATGTATTTTAAATTAATCAAATATATCTGAAACCTTAATAAGATACCTTTACAAAAGCTAGGAGGCTTGGGTTTCCTAGTACTACAGGAAAAAAAAATAAAAACTCTAGAGAGAGAAAGCATACAGACGACATACAGACACTGAACGGACGCCTAGAGAGAAAGCGTACGAACAATATACTGACACTGTATGGGGACGCCTAGAGAGAGAGAGAGAGAGAGAGAGGAAGAGGAGAGCATATTCTCTACCAAGAACATGTACGGACATTAGTAAAAGATGCTAGTATGCCGTTCGAGTTGAGCATCTGTTCGTGTGGATACCAGTAGAGAGAGCAGATTTGTAGATCAGTTCCTAAGATCCGACGATAAAAGGTAAATATTTCTAGATTTACTTGATTTAAACGACATTGATGGATCCATGGGAAGAAATTTGAGATTTTAATTTTTTGTTGCGTGTCCCTGAATTCCCAACACATACATCATATTTACATACATTTAAATGTGCTCAAGCATCTACATATCATATACATCATATGGTTACATCATTTGACATCAATATGTCAAACAAAATGGCTAATTAACTACTCCTTTGCCAAATCTTGGTCTTCAAGGTTGTGGGCGTTCATTTCTTAGACCACTTGATTCACCTAGACATGATTAGATATTGGAGAGGGAAGAGTGAGATTCTAAGAATTCCAATAACTCTTTACCCTTTCAAACATACATAATGAATGCTAAAAAATGTCAAAAAATGCATGTATGGCCTTTAGGCTACTAGTTAACATATATAAAGCATTTTCATGATCATAGAAACTCATATATATCGCATATGGGCTCTCAAGGGCATTGGTCTAGCGTTACCTATTTGCTTTAGGATTGGTCTCACCCATTTTCAAGGGACTTTTGACTAAGCCTCACTCTTTTTAAGGCCTTTGGCTTTGTCTCACCTAATTCTAGGGACTTTTGGCTCATCCTTACCCTTGCTAAGGGATTTTTGGCATCACAATACCCATTCAAGCCAAAACATATTCATAAACTCATTTCAAGATACATAATGGTACCATAACAAGTATGCAATAACTAGCAGCATATTTCATAGTTCAAACATATATACAAATACTCAAAGATAAATACACATCTAAGCTATGCATATGAGAAAAGTTAAAGAGCTACCTTGAAGCAAGAAAGCAAACTTTTTTCTTGATTACTCTTCGCCTCTCTCGGCCACACACTTGCAATAAGGTGGCGTTTATTTCTTTTGGCCTAGATATATTAAATGGGATACAATTACATCATTGGAACAAGCTTTGGCATCACACACACTCTATATGAAGCTACTTTGTTCTATGGCTCAATTATGGTTCCATACAAGGCATAATAAAGCAACTATAGGAATTCATAATCTTGGCTCCATTTTCTCCTTCAATTTAAGTCTCTTGACTCCATTTAGACTCTTTAGAGTTATCGCATATTCATTTTAAGGAGCTTAGTTATGTGTTTTTTTTTATGTCTTATTATGGAGCCTACACCTCCATCTCATAATCTAGGCTTTCTAAATTTTTTTCAAGTCTTCCATTGATATTCATCTATTATATCTAGTCTTATTCTAGGTTTAGAAAAATTTAAAACACTCTCTAGGTGCTTTGGATGGTCTAAGCCGCGACATAAGCATGGTATGGAGCCCTAGACTTTTGCAATCTTCCTTAATGGGAATGGCTCATATGCAACTTCCTAGAGGTCTAAGGGACTCAGTATATCTTACATAAGCCTAATTATCCCTAGGAAAAATCAGGTTTTACTCTTTGTCTCAAAACCCCAAGATTCACAAACTTGGTTTTCTTGGTTCTCTTTTTGATTCCAATTGATCAATCTTACTTCTCACACTCCCAAACACTTGTTTCTTTCTTGTTAAGGTCAAAATTCATCTCCTTCTATGAAGGCTAGGTTTGATTGAAATTACACTAAAGAGAAGCATTAAAAAGAAGCCATTAAAACTCAAGAAGCTTGCCTTATTTGTGAGCTTTTCCAAGGCACTTTCACTTGCTACAAGTTTCTTTTTCCAAAGCTTCCTTCTTCTACTTGGGCTAACCTCAAAACAGCACCATATTAGCCTCCAAAACAAAGGAAAAAGAGAAAGGAAAGTGGAGAAGAGAGTGAATATGAGAAGAAGCAATGAAAAGAGCAAAAATCCTCACCTTTTCCACAAGTTCTCTGCCCCCTTTCTCCTCCTTGGTTATGCATCTCTTAAGACTTCTTAAAATTCTATTTTTAGGTATTCGAAACTTTAATGAAGAGGGAGCTAAAAAGGAACGTGCTTTAAGAAGCTAAAGAGTTACTTTAATAGCTTTTCTACTTTGCATTTTAGTCCTTTTTCTTAGTTCCTTTCATTTTGGCTCAATTCAACTCCTTTTCAAAATTCATCTTTTCCATCATAATGTTTAAGCTCTCAAACTTATAAAATAGCTTTGGTTTTACTCAAAGTGGATTTAAAACTATTCCAAATTATGTAGTCAAAATTTTAGTCAACCAACAGTTGAAATCGCTCACTGGAGGAATTTTAACTATTCTAGGGGCTCCCATGATTTTCAGAACCTTTGAGAACCTTGAAAAGCTTAAATTTTTCATTTAAAAAATCCCCTATGAGATTTTCAAAATTACCAGAAATTATGTAAATGCCTAAACTTTCTTTCACAAAATTTTCTAACTCATTTGGCTTAGGTTTTTAGGCAAATCAAACCTCAAATTCTCATTTTTCATTATTTAAAATTTTATCCTAATTTTATTTGGCTTTAACTCATTCATTTCAGGAGACTTGCTTTTAAAACTGGCTTATTTCGTTGATTTTACAAAAAATTGGATGTTACATTGTGCACATTATGCATAGCTTTTTTTAATTTCTTTTTAAAATATAGCTAGATTACCATATTAATAAGATCTATAATATTTTATATATATACTATATGATTTAATAAAACTTATAAAGAAAAATAACTCAAAAAGGAATTATTGATAAGAATTGTTGTGCATTGTATATTTTTTTTAATCGTGAATTATTTTTCTTTCTTGATCTTCCTAAATCAAGCCATATATATATATATATATATATATATATAAAACATTGCAAACCTTACTTATATGAAAATCTAGCTATGTTTTTAAACAAAATTTAAAAATAGTTGTGCATTGTGTGCATAGCAAAGGATTAAGATCTTACTTTTTTGTTAGTGATTTGAGCATGTTTAACACATGAGCAAATATATTCATGCAGTCATTTTGTTAAAATAAGCATTCCTATTTTAGATATGAAGAAAAGAAATACAATGATTGTAATATCCAATTCCTCTTTAAACGTGAGAAACGTAATGTCCCATTTTTTTTTGTAAACGTACAAAACGTATCAGATATAAAAGGAAATCCTCCAGAGAGAATGATTTGAGATCTAATAAAATTAGAATAATAATTTAAACTTCAAATAATGAGAATCCAATGCTAAAGGTGTCTTGAAAACGAAGTCAGAATAACCAGACGGAATTTAATGAAGATGCAATGGCATTTTCGTAATTTTAGGCACTTTTTAGAAAACTCAAAGGAGAGATTTTTAAATGAGAAAAATGAGTTTCCCAGGGTTCTTACAGGCCTTAAAAACTAAAAGAAACCCTAGAATGGTTTAAACTCCTTTGATTTATGTTTTAGAGCATCAGTTGATCCAAACTTTGACCGACTTGATCAGAAAGGTTTTAAATCTAATTTGGATGAAATCAAAAGTATTTTATAAATTAGAGAACTTAAATTTTATGATAGAAAAGAAGGTTCTAAAAAAGGAGTTGAAATGTATATAAATATAGCAAATAGGTGCATAAACGCAAAATGATCATTTTGAAAAATTGTAAAAGAGGTTTCTAAGTAAGATTACACCTCACCACCTTCTCCAAGCTTCCATTTT
The DNA here is from genome assembly GCA_026724425.1 of Erythrophleum ivorense. Taxonomy (NCBI): domain Eukaryota; kingdom Viridiplantae; phylum Streptophyta; class Magnoliopsida; order Fabales; family Fabaceae; genus Erythrophleum; species Erythrophleum ivorense. The sequence continues at coordinate 636,838 of JAIUCV010000429.1, forward strand.
CAGAATTTTGAGTAGCCATGGCATGACATTAAGGGAAGAGAGATAGAAGTAGTTTAAGCTCCTGTTTAAGTAAGTTAACGGCCCCATTTTATCTCGCGATAGTTAAGAAAGTTGTTCCTCTCTCTAAAAGCTTTCTAATGGTGGTTTTCTTTTCTTGAAAACTTGAAGATTCAAGTTTGACCCAAGCCAAAAAGAAACTTTTTTCAAGAAACCAATCGGTGGAAAATAATCTATACTAAGAGAACTTTGTTTTAAGGTAAGACTTTACTTAAAACACTTGTAAAATCTTATATTTTCAAGCCATTTAAGCTTCAACCTAGAAAGATAAAGTGAGAAGGAGAGTTTTTTCTTCATATGTTCTTGATAGAACCAAGGGTTATGGAGTTTAAGGATTAAGAAGATGCCATTGACATTGAATGAGAAGCATTAGATTGTAAGTTAGCAAACCTAGGGATTTAATTACACTTAGGCCAAGATGAAGCTTCCTAATAGTAATTTAAGTTGTTTAAAGGTATATATGAGTTCTCAAGATATCTAGGAAGCCTTCACTAGTGCCAATTCCCTAAGAAAAAGAAAGCAAACTCCATGGGTGCTATATGCTTGCATAGTCTCGGCCAAGAGTTCTTCATGCACCAAGGGAGAGTTTTAAATTTTTATAAGGCTAGAAAGGGATTAAATATGATGGAAGAATATCAAAGGAAGCCTTGAAAAAAATTTAGAAGCCTTGGTTTGTGAGATAAAGGTGTAGGTTCCATAATGAGACTTAAAGAAGCAACTTATGTCTACGCTCTTGGGAATGAATTTGTGATGACTCCAAGGAGTCTAAATGGAGTCAGAGATTTAAAATGAATAAGAAATGGGAGCCAAGATTATGAATTCTCATAGTTGATTCATAAGGTCTTGTATGGAAGTATAATGGAGCCATAGAACAAAGTAGCTTCACATAGAGTATGTATGATGCCAAAGCTTGTTTCTATGAGTGATTTATGTCTCTTTTGATGTGTCTAGGCCAAGAGAACCAAGGGCCACTTAATAACAAGGCTTGGCCGAGAAAGGGGAGAAGAGTTCAAGAGGAAAGTGTTGTATTATTGCATCAAGGTAGCTCTCTAACCTTTCTCACATGCATAGCTTAGTTGTTTTCTTGTTATTGAGTGCTTGTATGTATGTTTGAGCCATGAGAAATGTTTTTAGCTAATATTTACATGTTATGGTACCATTATATGTTATGAAAGGAGTTTATGATTGCATTATGGTTTGTATGGGTTTGGTTGTGCCAAAAGTTCCTTAGTAAGGGTGAAGATGAGCCAAAAGCCCCTAGAAATGGGTGAGACAAAGCCAAAAATCTCAAGAAGAGTGAGACTTAGTAAGTCTCTTGAAAATGGGTGAGGCAAATCTAAAAGTCTCAAAAAAAGATGGGTGAGGCTAGACTAATGCCCTTGAGAGTTTATGCTTGTTATGTACGAGTTTATGTGACAAGGAAAATGCCTTATACATGTTTATTAGTAACTTGAATCATGCATGTATTCTTTAACTTGTTTGTACATCCATTATGTATGTTTGAAAGGGTTAAGAGCTACTAAAATTCTTTGAATCTCACTCTTCCTCCACATATGCCTAACCATATTTAGGTGAGCCAAGTGGACAAAGAAATTGAAGCCAACACCCTTGAAGATCAAGACTTAGACAAATGGTTATGCAAAATAGGTATTTTGATGGCATATTGATGTCAAATATGTAACCATGAAATGTATACTCGATGTAAAGCCTTGAACATGTTCTAATGTATGTATAAATGGTGCATGTATCAATGTGGGAGCTAGATGAATGAGAATGTGAGATTTTGCACCTATTTGTTCTTATGTGATATGATGTACTTATGTATGTATACATGTGGCAAGGTGAGATAGAGCTCCATGAGGATTTGGATCAATTGGCATGCTTTTGTATATGGTATTTATGCTTTTAGACTTGTCCAAGTAGTTGTGAAAATTCAAGAAAAGCTTTTGGTGTCTTAAAATCCTATTTGAAGCTTTAGATTTGACTATTTTGTGTGCTAAACCAAAGTCTGACCAAATGAGTGAGTTTTTCATGAAATTTATCTAGCAAGTAGGTCTCATCTAGAGCTTTCCACAAAGTTAAAGAGTACTCAATTTGGAGCTCTAAAGAATTTATTATGATTTTTAAAAATTGGCCAAATTATGTAGAAATTGTATAGTTACTGTTTATTTGGTCAATTTGTTTCTCTGTATCCCATGTGCATCAAATAAATTCTAATGCTCATAAAATTTTATAAGAATAAATTAGACATCATAAGCTTTCCATGGCTACCAAGATCATCTCATTTGGAGGTCTGTAAAGAGAGATATGAATTTTTGAAGTTGCATGATAGTACTAGTAATACCACCTGACCTATGTTACTGTTTTATCAATTTTTGATGGCTTAAGTCTATTGCATTGGTCTAAAATTGTTTTTATCAAAAGTAGATATCCACAGCTTTCTAGAATGGCATGGTTTGCTTGATTTCAATTTTTCTAAAATTAGTTATGAATTTTCAAAGTTTGTATTAAAAAGTTAGAATTTGAACCTGAGAGCAAATCATTAATTTTATGAGATGTAGCTTTAAGCCTGAAATCAATGGGACCAAATGTGATGTGTATGACTTGTATGGATGTGTTAAGACTAGAAAATGATGTGGATGAGTGCACATAGTCCACGGAGCATAAAATGAAGAAATGAAACCTGACGTAACACCATTAAATCCCATTAAATATTCATTATTTTTTTTTATGTAAGGTGTATTCTTCCTTACAATTGTGCTCCATCATGTATGTTATGGATTGAGATAGCTTATGGTACTAATGTGTAAAGGTAAAGAGGCTAAGGTATTACAATGATAATTTTATAGTGAATTCTTCCATGGGCCAATATGATGTAGCCATATCAGTGCCACCTGGAAAGTTATAATGACCTATTACAAGATGCTAAAATTCAAAATACACCCTAAAACACTTAAATCTACATGGTGTTACTGACATGTTTACTCTAACAAGTTATGAAATAATAGAATTCCCTTGATTCTTGTAATTCTCACCATTGGCCCTTTGGATTGCCTTATTGTCTCCAAACCCACATCTTTTTACCCTAGCTCCAAAGCTGATCTATAATCTTATAAGCCACTCCTTATACTAAGGCTTCAAGAAGCCATATTACCCCACTCATCCTTGTTAGTTGTTTAACCTCAAAGCCCTTCCAACACAAGCATTTTGTTCTAGGCTTAAAATGCCATTTGCATCACTTTTGATAGTGTTTCCAATAGCCTTTCTTTATACCCTTAGGTTCAAGTTAGTGAACTTCTATTTGACTTCATTCTAATTGAATCTTAAGATGCTTAATTGCTAGCTCAATGAGGTTTGGGTTAGGGGAATTTAGGACTAACAACTAATTCATCAAATGTATTGAATGATCTATGGCTCAAAAGGTTGAGTAGCAAACAAAATTATCAATTGTCAAGTTGAAAATTTGACTTGCAAAAAAGGTAAGTTGAATGATCAAGCTAAATAAGTGACTGTTGAAAATAACTGGTTGGTCACTTGCATTCAACTAATAACTTCATGAGTTAAAATTAGAACACTTTATACAAAAATCACTCTTTGTTGTAGTTAGAACTATGAACATGAGTTAAAGTGAATATTTTATATAATATATAATAATATGTCCTATAGCCCCTATGGAAGGAATATCCTTAAACCACAAATTGGTCATAGTTAGTTTCAATTAATGCATTAGTAAAGCCAAGTATGGTTGCTAAAATTTAAAAGAGCTTGGCTAATTATTCTTAGTATTTGAAGTAATTGTTATTCCTCATTCCACAAGTTCCCTGGAGTAATTGTGACTCCACTTTTATGAACATTAACATGTTCATTAGCTTGAAAAACACCTTGCCATGTGCAATAGCAATTATTTGACCTATTGATATCAATATGTTGTGCTAACATTTGATCTCCACAAAGTGATGGAGTTACAAACTTCATATGGTAGCTCAATCAATAGGAGAGGAAGGAACCTATGTAGTTACGATGATCATATGGTTACCTTCACATCATGCACACCTAACAACATAAGAAGAAGATTCTTAAGGTGCTCTAAGGACAATGTACATATGCCAGTTATTCAAGGATGTACATTTGGTACTTAGCTACTAGCGTTTTAAGATCTTTGCACTTGTTTATTTGTAAGATATTGAATTTTTTCTCTATAGCAATACTGGAGCTCTAGCTATTTTGATTGGTTGTATGAACCCATTCCTAAACACATAATGGAGTGGATAAAAGGGTAGGAAGCGGCATTTGTAAGACATAGGAGAACTGTTAGAATCCTTAAGATTGCTATAGTCATATTGTTGGGTAGTGTCTTTGTAACATCCGGTTCCCTAAAAACTAGAGGAAACGTGAGATACGTAACGTGCAGTTTCTCCATTAACAAATGAAATTTACCGGATACAAAAGGAAGTCCCCCCAAGATAATGGAGTTGAGGTCCCAAAAAATTTGGGAAGCATTCTAGACTCCTAAATATGAGAATCCCAAGTTCATACAGAAAGAAAAAAGGAGCTAGAATTAAGAAACAATTTCTTATGAAAAGCCTACGAAATGTAATGGCATTTTCATAATTTCGAGTAATTTTTGGAATTCACATAGGAGGGCTTTTTAAATGAAAGTTTTGAGTTCTCCGGGGTTCTTAGAAGCCCTAAAAACCATGGGAAGCCTCGAGACAGTTAAATCTCCTCCGATGGACGTTTTCCAACGTCGGTGTGCTCGAACTTTGACGAATCCGTTCGGGAAGATTTTAGCTCCAATTTGAGTGATTCTAAAGGCATTTTACTTAATTGAGGACATAAATTTTGTAATGGAAAATACGGTTCTCAAAAAGGAGCTAAAACGAAGGAGAAACAAAAATGCAAAGTATGAAGGGCAAAATGGGAATTTTTGAAAAAGTCCTTTTACAATAGCTATATATAGGTGGCGCCTCACACTTGCCCTCATTTCACTTCAGATTTTCCAGCCCCAAATCAGAAGAAGAACCCTAAGGGAGAGGCACCCAAGAGAGTAAGAAGGAGGAGGAAGAAAGCCAAGCTTAAGGTATGTTTTCATGGCAATTTTCCTTACTTTTCTCCACCTCCACCACCTCTCCTTCATTCTCCTTTCTTTCCTTGGATTAAAATGAGGTTTATAAATCTGATTCAAGGGAGATATTCAAGGGAAAGTTCGGATTTGAAAAGAGGAGCTTGGAGAAATCAAGATTCAAGCCAAACTAAGCAAGGAAACAAGGTAAAAATGCATCCTATGGTTGATACCTTTCACCCCACTTCTTTTCCATTTTGACCTAGACCAAGAACCCTAGGAGGATCTGATTCCCAAGCCCAACCAAGCATGATTCTTAGGTATTTGATGGAGAGGAATAAGAATATGCAAAGAAAACAACAAAATAACCATTAGATTTCAAGATGCAAGTTCTAGGGTTTTAATTGCATCTTGTAAAATCTGATTTTGTATGATGATTCCTAGGCCTAAATAAAAGTTTAAATGAGCTCCCAAGATCCCTAAGAGGCTCCCCATATGCTTCTTCCCTTGAGAAAACAAAGAAAACTCTATGGAACCCAATATGCTTCATAGCCTCAGCCTAGATGGGTTCTCCTAGCTAGGGAGAGTTTTAAATTTTTCTAAGGCCATTCTTGAGTCATACTTGATGAATGAAAATAAGGGGAGGCCTTAGAAAAAATTTAAAACTCATAGAAAGTGACTTGGTGCCTTAGGTTCCATAATATGACCTAAAGAAGCAACATGGTGCTAGGCCTTTTGTTTTAATAATGTGATAACTCCAAGAGGCTTAAAAGGAGTCAAGAATTATGTTTGAAAAGAAAGAATGAGGCCTAAAAGTCATTTGAGGGGTGTTGCTTCATTAGGTGCATTTATGGACCATAATGGAGCCTATAGAGCAATCTAGTATCTAAGCAAGTTGTATGACCTTAGAGTTTGTTTCATGAACCTAATTGGCTCCCATAAATTGTATCTAGGCTAAGAGAAACCATCTCCACCAATTTGTGGGTGTGTGGCCGAAAGAGGAGGCTTGAATCCAAAGGAAAAAGTGTGTGATTGTGTGCAAGGTAGCTCTCTCCACCTTCACTCATGCATGAATGTGTGTCTAGCTTGTTTTGGAATATGTGTATGTGTATTTTCAAGCTTTGGAAAGTATGCTAGCATGCCTTTACATGTCATGATCCTTGATGCCATGTTATGTCTTAAATGAATCCATGATGTTTGTATGAGTTTGCTTGAGTGTGGAGAGGCCAAGAACTCTTGCCTTGGGTGAGGATGAGCTAAGAACCCTCAAACTTGGTTGAGACAAAACAAAGAGTCTCCCAAAAGCAAAGTGGGCTCCCAAGAGTATGGTTGAGTCCAAAATGCTCATAAATGGGTGAGGCAAGTCCAAAATCCATGAGGAGAAGTGTGAGGCCATTCCAAACACTTAGTGAGCTCTTGAATGATTTGTATGAGTTGTTCACATGTCAAGTTTGCTTTAAAATGCCCATGGCTTTTATTTCCTCCATGCATGCATTTGTAAAGCTTGCTTTGCACATATTATGTGTGATTGAATAGGAGATGAGCTATTGGGATTCTTTGAATCTCATCCCCTCCTCTCCAATGATCTAACATGCTAGGTGGACCAAGTAATTATGGTGAAGGGAGCCAACAACCATGAAGAGCAAAGATTGACAAGCCTAAGTGTTATTTTGCCCATTTTGGAACCATAATGATAGTTCATAATGTATATGATGTTATATATGTACCATGAACCATAAGACATGTGTAAATATACTATTATGTGATGTTTAGATGTATGAAAATGATATATGACCTATAGCACTTATTTTGAGTATGGAAGGCCAAGGTGTGCAATATGGGATTTTGATGAATATATGCATAAGTGTGGGTTGAATAGCGAAAATGAGATGCATGAGATTTAGGACCATTTGGGCAGCTCACTTAAGTCTCAAATGTACTTTTGGACTTGCCCAAAAGGTGCCACAACCAAAGGAAGGCCATTTGGCAATTTTGGTACCTCATATGGAGCCAAAATTGACCAATATGGAACTCTATGTCACTTTTTAGCCAAATGAGTTAGTATTGGTCTAAAATTTGGCATGCAATTAGGTCTCATTGAGAAATTTTTGGGAAGCTAAAGATTATAATTTTTGGAGGTCTACAGAATATTTGATGATTTTTCAAAGTTGGCAATTTTCATGGTTTCTGGTTTGCTGCACTATTCATTTGGTCCAAAATTGTTTTCTATCACACAAGGCCCAAATAATGTCCAATTACCACTAAATTTTATACAGAGAAACTAGATGATCACAGTGACTTGTGTCAATTAGAAACACCTCATTTGGAGGTCTAGAGAGGAAGATATGAATTTTGAAGTTTCTGTCCAGTATCAGTAACCTAGCCCGACCAGAAGTACTTTTCCATCAATTTATGAGATCTGGGATTGATGAACTGATCTAGAGATATTTTTTTCCTCTAGTTAACATCTACAGATTTCCAGATTGGTATCATTTGCATGGATTGTATTTTTTTGGAATTAATTGGACATTTTTTAAGTTCATATCAGTAAATTGTGACAACATCAGGACCTAGTCTGACCTTCAGATTATTTCGCATGTCAAACGCTCTGTGTGTGGGATGTTATGACTTGTACATATTTTTATCATGAAGTAGACATCCCAAGCTTTCTAGAATGACTAAGATTGCATGTTTTTTATTTTTCTAGATTTAGTTATGATTTTCCAAATTTGTGACAAAAAAGAGGAAATCCTAGCCGAAAATGCAAACACGGATTTCATATGCTCCTTTGCTTTCCACGAGTTTTAGGCCAAATTTGATGATGGAAATGAGTTATATTCATGTGTTTAAGTATGAGAAAGTGATAGATGCTTTCATATGGCCTACGGGACTCTGAAAGAAAAATTTTACCTGTAGAGAAATGTATTTTTATTCATAACTCCCTATGCCACTATATTGTTTCTATAGAACAAACATAAGATGAGGCATGAGAATTGTATGAATTGAGTCCTAGAAGTATGGTGTTACAGTCTTTATTTTGCTTTTGCTTTCAAGGAGAACCAATGAGTTGATGCATTTATGTAGCCATAGAGTCAATATGATTATAATTGCCTATATGAATGCATGCATGATCACAAACTAAAATGAGCAAAAATAAATCCTATAATGTAATTGGCCATAGGACTATACTTGTTTTGGTTGGCAAATGGTGGTCCAATTAAAGTCTTAGCATATGATTCTATAGAACTTTCTTTACTTTCAATTAATAAGAGCTTATAATTGTTTCAGTATAGATGAAAAATGCTTTAAGTGTGAAGGATGTTGTATGAGGTAATCATGAAATTAAAATTGCAAATATAATTCAAGGTGAGCAAAAAAAATTACTAACTTACTTGAATGAGCATAATTATCATTGGACTAATATAGATATATATGTATAAATATCATTTGTTTAATGTAACTTGAGAAAAATGTTTTTCACTAAGTGTAATATAAAATATTAAAGTAGTCAATGTTATATTTTTATTTGTATAAATTTTTTTTAATTAACAATATAGGAAGTTATGAAAATATTTATTTTCAACTTTCTAATCTAGGAAAATGTTCTTTGAATGACAAATAATAGCAAAAGCAATAAAATATTCAATTTTCATGATGTAATTTTAAAAAATTGCCAATAATTAGAGAAAATTTAAGAATTACCATCTATAATGTTTTTCATTGGAAATCTTTTTTATGATAAAAAAATAGAAATAATAGTAAACAATTATTCAAGCTTATTAAAGCCCTTAAGCATGTAGATCAAAAGATCATAAAAAGAGATGGTTAAGGGCATTGCTTGCATCACTTATCAAGGACTAAAACACTGCATTAGAAGCATTTACCTCATGGAATGAATTTTGTGGCTTAGAATTGAGTTAACTAGAACTATTTTTAGTTACCTCAAAACTATTTGAGTGGTACTAAGATTTGCTCTTCTTCAATAACAAGATGAAGACAAACTTTAACTGCTTGTCGTGAATTACACTATAAGCTAGCATATTACATACCATTTTTACTTATTTTTCTTATAGTCATAGTCAAGAAAAATGGATTTTACCCATACAAACTAAGGTAGACTAACTTTAAGACACTATAGACAAACCATATGAAATTCAATCGTGAAACCACAATAAAAGTCAATTTAGTCAATTAACTTCCTCAATTTATAAGTTGACTTCTTTGAACTAGAAGAAGAGATTCAACTCTTAATTTGTTTAGTCAACTTCCTTATTTCAAAAGTTGATTGCTATGATCCTAAATGCAATATTATGACTTCCATGTAATAGAAGTTGACTTCCTAGTTTGAGTAGTTAGCCAACATATTAATAATGTACTTACACCATTTGTCATATCCTGCAAACTCCTTACTAACATAACATTTTGGTCTTAATCATATACACACAAATATGGACTTTCAAAGATTTAAAAAGAAAGTTGGTTTCCTAGTAGTGTCTCAAATGCTACGCAAATACAAGAGCTATGATAATTTGTCCTTAATAGCCTTTCAATATAGGTTACAATTCCAAAATATGATACTCAAAATATTTAGTTTAGAAGACCAAAATAGCATCACCCTCATTTTTCTATTCACTCTTCCATGTCAGGTGTGTTGCTAGTCTCCCTAGCCATAGAGGTGAGCATGGAGCATTGTGACTTGGAGCTCTTTCATCTTTGTGATTGCTTACTTTAATACATCACCACCAAATCAAATGCCAATTACATGTAGGTTCCATCATCGACCTATATGAAGCTATATGATTAGATATAAGAGGACTGATATAATCCACAAAATGCTACAACTATCATAATGTCAATATAGGTTATCTATAGATCATAACAGTTATGCCACTAGCATAACATCATCCATCTATACACCTATACCCTACAATCATTCTTGCAATGGACACAAACAAGCCATCCAATATAAGGCATAATAGAATTGCATCACTTGTGTAGTAGTAAATAATTACAATGCATGCATGATTACATACAAGCCATCCCTCTGGTGTGCCTCTAGAGCTAGTTCCATAGTGGGAAAATTGGATGTCGTCAGGCATTTCATGTTGTCATGATCATATAATAAGGAGTGCATTATCATTTCCTTGATGTAAAGGGACTACAATGAACTAACATGTTAGGCAACCTAAGGAACAATGGTGCAACATGCAGACTTTGTGTGATTCAAACAATGGATATGACTTTTACCGCACTTTTTATCATCCTTTCTTACTTTGCTCTATAGGTTAGGCTATGTAAGGAATCTAGGTAAAACATCAGGCTACTATATAACTTAGTATATTGCTTGATAAGGAATTTACTCATTTACATCATAATGTTATCCTAATACCAACAATGAACTTGTCATGCAAGTATGTAGTGGCCCATATCCACCTCCTCTTGTCTACATCGCCCACTTGTTCTTAGCTAGATGCAACTTATCTGACATGTTCCTTCAATGCTGTTCAAACTCATTTGGTGCAAAGCTATGATATATGCAAGTGGTAAACCTCTCTAACAATCATGTCTTATTAGCCTAGTTCCTTACATTTTTATTCAAATGCCACAAGCCAATTCAATGAATGGCATCTAGCATTATCTCTTTTATTGCATTCATCATTGCCTTGTTACCATCGATGACAATTGCCTTGGGCTGCTTATTAAACATCACTTAATGTTTCCAACACCCACTTGTAAGTTTCCTTTATTTCATTTCCAATCAGCACACATGTAAAAACAATTATGCCTTCATGATGATTAATTCTTGAGAAGATCATCAAAGACTTTCTATATTTGTTGACTTTGTACATGCTATCAAATGACACTTCATCCCCAAAACATTCATAATTGGTGCTACCCAAAATGAGTTTTACAACTAGCCTTCCTTTATGATTGTGTACCTAGCAAAAAACATTACATTAGAGTTCGTCTTGCCTTGAATGTAGTTGAGTGTTGCAAAGGCATCCCTATTGGCAATCTTATCCTATTTAACTTTATCAATGTGGTTATACAAGTCCTTTTTATAGAAGCCAACCCCAGAATAACCTCTAACTATTGATGTCCGGTGGTTACTGTGCATTAGATGCACCAAGTTTACCAATGTAAGATCATGGTTATGTTGTTTTAAGAGACTTATAAGCATTCAATTCTTTGTCAAACCATTTAAGGAAACATGTAACTTGGCCTTGCACATACTCCTTGTAACAAACATAATTTTCGTAAAATGACAAAATGAGCCGTATAAAAGAAAGTTCTCTTAAATGAGCTAGATAATGTCCTAAAAAAATTGGATAGAGTCCTAGACTCCAAAAAAGATAATTCCAGGCTCAAACGGAAAGAAAAATAGAGCTAGGATGGTGAAACAAATTATGACGAAAACTGACGAAACGTAATAGCATTTTCGTAAATAAGTGCAACTTTTGGAAAAACACATAGAAGGGCTTTTTAAATGGGAAATTTGAGTTACTCAAGCTTCTCAGAGGCCCCAAAAACCATGGGAAGCCCCAAGACTGGTAAAACCCCTCTGGTATATGTTTTCCAATGTCAGTGAACTCGAATTTTGATGGATTCGTTTGGGAATGTTTTAGCTCTAATTTGAGTGATTCTAAAGGCATTTTATTAAATTAGGGACTTAAATTTTATAATGAAATATATGGTTCTAAAAAAGGAGATAAAATGAAGCCAAAACAAAATTGCCATTATGAAAGGATGAAATTGAAATTTTTGAAAAAGTGTGTTTCTTGAAGCTTCCACACACTTCTCCCTTCTTCTCCCCCTCATATAGCACGATTTTCCTCTGCCCAAAATATAGAAAATGACCTGCTCTCTTAGGCACACAAGAAGGGGAAGAAAGGAGGAGAAAAATCAAGGAAAAGGTAAGGAAATTTGTAGATTTTCATGTTCTTTCTTCCTCCAACCTTGCTTCCTTCTTTCTATGCTTTCTTTCTATGATTTTCTTGAAGGGATTGGTTCTATTTTTGGTCCAAAACAAGGGGGAATCTTCAGAAATTAAGAAGGGAATTCAAGCAAGGGAAGAAGCATCAAAAGGGAGCTAGAAATCTAAGGTAATTATCCATTCTTGTTGCTTCTCCTTGTTGCTCTTTTCTTGATGCTTGTTCGACCTAAACTAGAACCATATGGGAGAGGGAAGTTTTGTCTAAAAACAAGGAGGGAACAAGGCTTTTAGACCATGGAGAAGAGAAATATAGCAAGAAATTGCAAGAAAAACTTATAGAAAACAAAATAGAAAAGTGTAGGCTTCTTTAGGGTTTTGTAAAATCTAATTTTGTGTGAGTAATTCTTTGGCTATTTGAATGTTTCCTTCAGCTCCGAAGACCCCTAGAAGCCCTCCCATCAAGGAAAACTCAAGAAGCTTGTGAACTTCCATTATGGTATTAGTTTCAGCCAAGGTAAGAATACTAGGTTAGAGAGTGTTTTAATTTGTTCTAGCCTTGATTTGAGACTTCATATGATGTTAGAAGATGGTAGAAACCATTGGGAAAAATTTAGAAGCCATGGAATAGGAGATGGGACAATGGTGTCTATAATGGTGCCTTATGAAGCAACTTGGTTTTCCAATGGTGTAGATGAATGTGTGATGGCTCCAATGACTTTGAATGAGGCCAAGAGGCCTAGAAATGGAAAGAGAAGGGAGCCTAAAACTTGAATTGTGAAGGTTGCTTCAATAGGCTATTTATGGAACCATTATACCACTTATGAAACTAAGTATGTGTTTAAGAGTGAGTTTAGTGTCTTGGCTTGTTTTAAGTGTGTAATTGTGTGTTGTTTATGGTGTTTAGGCTAAGAGAACACCAACCCACCTAGGTGCACTTGTGAGGCTGAAAAGAGGGAGGAAAAAGCAAAATTCAAGATAGCTTTCTGCCTCATTCTCTTTGCATTCTTGTGTGCATATGTATGTCTTTGTGTATTTGTGTATGCTTTTGTGACTTAAGAATATGCCACTTGATGCCTTGACATTACATTGGTACCAATGTATTTTCTTGATTGGCTTTGGTTGTGGAAATGGCTCATAAGGGTGAGGTGATGCCAAAAGTCCTTTAATGAAGGTGAAGAGATGTCAAAAGTCTCATGGCATGAGTGAGATAAGGCTAAAAGTCTTTTGGAAGGGTGAGGCCAAGTCAAAAGTCCCTAGGCCAAGAGTGAGGCAAATCCAAAAGTCCTAGAAATGGGGTGAGGCAAAACCAAAAATCCCTAAAGCATGTTTTTGGCTTGAATGTGAATAAGTGGCATGGAAATTGTGGCTTTACATACTTTATAGTTGCCAAACCTTCTATACATATGCTTTGATGTGTATATGCTATGAATGTGTGTGTGAATAGGTGTGTGAACTATTGAGATTTTAGGAATCTCACTCTCCTTCTCTCCATTATCTTGAAATGCCTAGGTGATGTCCAAAAAGCAAAGAATGCAAGCCAAGAGCATTGAAAAGCCATACTTTGTTCATTATGTAGTTTCTTTTGTACCTAATGGTCAAAGTAGTTATGTAAATGTTATTTTTAAGATGTAAGCCCATAGACAAATGTAATATGATGTATGAACATTGTATAGCTCTTATGTGGTATTAGATCAATGAGAATTGTAGAATTTGACACCTTGATGGCTTGTGATGATTATGCATTCTTGAGTGTAGGATAGCCAAAACAAGATGCATGGGGTTTGGGACCACTTGGGCAGTACCTACAAGTCATATTCATACTTTTAAACTTACCCAAGAGGTGCCAAACCATTGGAAAAGCCATTTGGACAAACTTGACACCTTATGGAAGCCAAAATTGACCATTTTAGTGAGCTATGTCACTTTCTATCCAAATGAGATTTTCTTGGTCTAAAATTTGGCATGCATCTAAAGCTTGTTAAGAGATTTTAAAAAAGATAAAGTAGGTATTATTTGGAGGTCTACAGAATATTTGGTGAATTTTTGAAATTGGCAAATTTTTTGGTTTTTGGTCAGTGCACTGTTCATTTGGTCTAAAATTTGTTCTTTGTCATTCATGGGGCAAATGATGTCCAATTGCCATGAAATTTTGCAAGGAGAAACTCAACCTTCCCAGCAACTTGTGCTAATTGAAAGCACCTCATTTAAATGTCTAGAGAGGGAGATATTAATTTTTGAAGTTGTTGTCCAGTACTAGGTGCACAGTCAAACTTGTGGTACTATTTGATTGGATTGGTTTGGAATTATTTTTTCCCTTTAGTTAACATCTGTAGCTTTCTAAATTGGTACAAATTGCATGGATTGGATTTTTGTGAAATTAGTTATGAATTTCCAAAGCCCATATTAGTAATCTGTATCAGTATCAGAGGGCAGCCAAGCCTTTTTGCATTTTCTATTGCCAAACATGGTCCAATAATATTTTTGTGGTTGGGACTTATTTTTAGTGTAAAGTTGACATCCAGAGCTTTCCAGAAAGTTATCATTTATGTGATTTTGAATTTTTTTACATTTAGTTATGATTTTTCAAAGTTGCTTCTAAAATCTGCCACATGCTGCCAGAGAAAAAATAATGAAATTTCAGGGTTTTGAGCTTGAAACCATGGAATTGTGTGACATTTTGAGTTGATTGTGATTTTTTCCAATGACAAATGACTAGAAAATATTTTTGGATAATCCACGAGGCCCATGTAATGCAAATTGAAGAAATTTATCTTGACGCAACGCAATAAAAGTGTATTATTTTCATACTTTTCCTTACTTTTGTCTTGTGAATGTGCACCAATTGCTTGGAATGGAAGAGTATGATAATAGAAATATAAGGCATTACATTTATTGGTATCAAAGCAAAGGTTCAGGCACTTTTGCTCAATAGTTGGCTCTTGAATGGTGTGTTTGGGTTGTTTTCAGGTGGAATATCTGTGCATATGTGCTTGAATTGTATTTGAGGGCCAAGGTTGTAATATTCGATTTTTGTAAACGATGAAAACGGTACGCTTTCAAAGAAAGTCCCCCGAAATGAATTAGTTAAGGTTCTAAAAAATTTGAATAACATTCTAGACTCCTAAAATTGAGAATTTTAGGCTCAGACAGAAAGAAAAACAGAGTTAGAATGAAGAAATAAAATTTAACGAAAAACTTACGAAACGTAATGGCATTTTCGTAATTTTGAGTAAATTTTGGAATTCACACAGGAGGGCTTTTTAAATGAAAATTTTGAGTTTTTCAGGATTCTTAGAGACCCTGAAAACCATGAGAAGCCCCAGGACAGTTAGAACCTATATGGTGGATGTTTTCCAACATTAGTGTACCTGAACTTTGATGGATTCGTTCGGGAAGATTTTAGCTCCGATTTGAGTGATTCCAAAGGCATTTTACTAAATTGGGAACCTAAATTTTATAATGGAAAAGATGGTTCTAAAAAAAGGAGTTAAAACGAATTAGAAACAAAAATGCCAAGAACGAAGGGCAAAACGGGAATTTTTGAAAATTTTTTCTTCCTCTCACCTATAAATAAATGGCAACCCAATCCTCCACTCATTTAGCTTCATATGTTTCTACCCCAAACTAGAGAAAAACCCTAAGGAGAGTGGTGCACAAGAGGAAGAGAAAGAGGAGGAGAAATCAAAGGCTAAAGGTATGAATTTTTGGTAATTTTTCATGCTCTTTCTTTTGTAAACTTCTTCTTCTTTATTTCCCTTTCTTTCCTATGGTTATATTGAAGTATATGGATGTATTTTAAGGGAGAAGTCTAAAGAAGGGAAGAATTAAGTGAGAAAATAAGAAAAAAATAAAGTAATTTCTTCTTCCATGATTGCTACCCCTTACTCCTTTTCTCTCCATGGTTCACCCCATTTAAGAAGCTATGGGAGGGCTTGGATTTTGGACAAAACCAAGGGTGAATCTTAGGAAAAGAAGTGTAGAGAATAAGAATATACAAAGGGAATTAACAAATAACCATGGAAATTCAAGATAGAGATTCTAGGGTTTCATGTGCTCTTTGTAAAATCTGACTTGACACCTTCATTTCTATGCTTAAATAAAATTTTAAATGAGCTCCTAAGATCCTTAGAAGTCTCCCCATGTGCTTCCTCCATTAAGAAAACAAAACAAAGTCCATGGAGGCCAAACTTCTTCATTATCTCGACCAAGAAGGGTTTAGATAACTAAAGAGAGTTTTAAATTTTTCTAAGCCAATTTTTAAGTTATATATGATGAATGAAAATGAGGGGAAGCCTTAGAAAAATTTAGGAAGCCTAAAGAATGAATTGGTGTCTTATATTCCATAATATGACCTAAAGAAGTAACATGTAGTTAGGCTCTTTATTTTAATTGTGTGATGACTCCAAGAGGCTTAAAATGAGTCAAAAATCATATATGAAAGGAAAGAATAAAGTCTAGAATTTATTTGATGGGTGTTGCTTCATTAGGTGCATTTTTGGAACCATAAAAGGGTTAATAGACCAAGTTACTTTGTGATGAAGATGTGTGGCCTTAGAATTAATTCCATAAACCTAATTGGCTTCTATAAATTGTGTTTAGGCCAAGGAAAATCAATCCCACACTTTTATGTGTGTGAGGCCGAGGAAGGGAGAGCAAATTGAAGGAAAAAAGTGTGTGATTGTATCCAAGGTAGCTCTCTCCTCCTTCTCTCATGTATGAATGTATGCTTGACTTGTCTTTAAATGTGTGTATATGTGTTTTAAGCCATGAAAAGTATTCTAGCATGATTTTTACTCCATGGTGCCATGATGTTATATTATGCTTTCATATGATGTTTATTATGTGTGCTTGGGTTTACTTGATTGTGGTGAAGCCAAGAACCCCTAGCCATGGTGAGGATGAGCCAAGAAACCTTAGAATTGGTTGAGACAAAGTAAAGAGTCTCCCAAAAGTATGATTGAGTCAAAAACCTCTTAAAGAATGGGTAAGGCAAGTCCAAAATCCATAAGTGAATGGGTGAGGCTAATCCACTTACTTGGCAAGCCTATGTATGCTATGTATAACTTGCTCAAATGTTAAAAATATCTCTTGAATGATTGCACATGCCAATATGCCATGCATGCATTTGTAAGACTTGTTTTACATCTTTTATATGTGATTGAAAGGGAAATGAGCTATTGGGATTCTTTGAATCTCATTCCCTCCTCTTCAATGTTCTAAAATGCTAGGTGGACCAAGAGAACAAGGAAATGGGAGCCAACCACTTGAGAGATGAGAGTATGACATCAAAGTGTATAGATTTTATTTCTTTAAGGCCATATGAGTGGCAAATGTTATAACCCATTGTTGTATATGTCCTATGATGTTATGAACATGCATAATTATGCTAATGTATCATGTATAAATGAAGTTTAAGATTATATGTATGGAAATGTGCATCTTGGACATGCAATGGCAAACTAGCATTATGGAAATGTATGTAATAATGGAAGTAGAAGGGCCAAATTGAGATGTATAAGATTTGGAATCACTTGGATAGTTCATACAAGTCACATTCATGCTTTTAAACTTGCCCAAGAGGTGCCAAACATCAAGGGAAGTCATTTGGACACAATTGATATCTTATATAGAGCAAAATTGATCATATTGGAAACCTATACCACTTTTTGTCCAAATGAACTCCTATTGGTTTGAGATTTGGTATGAATTTAGAGATTATTGAGAGATTTTTGGGAAGATAAAGTGAAAATTTTTGGAGGTCTATGGAATATTTGATGAATTTTCAAAGTTGGAAATTTTTCTGAAATTGGTTTAGTGCACTGTTTATTTTGGTTTGAATTTAAATTCTATGATTCATGGGGAAAATGAAGTCCAATGGCCACGAAATTTTATAGGGAGAAACTAGACATTCTTAGAAATTTTTCCAATTAGAAGCACCTCATTTATATGTCTAGAGAGGGAGATATAAATTTTTGATGTTTCTGTTCAGTATTAAGCATCCAGACAGACCTAGGTTACTATTTGATTGGTTTTTGTGTCATAGACGCACATAAACTAGTCTAAAGTATTTTTAACCTCTAGCTAACATCTGTATCTTTCCAAATTGGTATCATTTATATGGATTGGATTTTTGTGAAATTAATTGGATATTTTTTAAATTTATAGCATAAAGTTGTATCAGTACCAGTAGCCAGTTGGACCTTTGTACCTTTTCGAATGTCAAAATCATTCTGTGTTATGTCTCATGGCTTGGACATATTTTTATCATAAATTAGACATCTGTAGCTTTCCATAATGGTAAATAATATATGATTTTGATTTTTTTAGAATTAGTTATGATGTTTCAAAATTTGTGATAGAAAAGAGAAAATTCTGGCCGAGGCTACAACTATGAATTTCATGTATTCCCTTACCTTGCATGAGTTCTAAGCCACTTTTGGTGATGAAAATGAGTTGTATCCATGTAATTAAATATGAGAATGTGATACATGAGCTCATATGGTCCACGTGACACTAAATAGAATTTTTATCCCCTATGCAACACTAAAATATTTATTATTTTAATACCATTTTCTTGCTCCTTATGTGAGATGCATGGTTTAAAGCATGAGATAAGCTATATAGTTATGGTGTTACAAAGGTTGTGACTCCCTTTCAGTGAATATGGTTGAGACGAGAAGAGGTAGAGCCAGGGGTAGACCGATTATGGGCTTGGAGGTTGAATCCGAGGACCCTTTTGCGGGCTGTCATGGAACGGATTGACTGGTTTGAGAATGTGATGGCCCAGCAGTAGTATGAGATGATTGTGTGGTTGCAGGAATCCCTGGTTAGATAGGAGGAGGCCAAGAGAGAGGCCCCTCTGCCTCAGTCTTAGCCTTCTACTTCTGGTACCCCATAGCCTTCCACCTCAGGTGCTCTACCCCTACCTCCCCAAGAGCCAACTCAGTCTCCGCCATCCATTCTAAAATAATTAAATCAATTTAGAAAGAACAACCCATTAGTGTTTGATGGGGAATTAGATGCGGACAAAGTGGAGGCCTGAGTGATGGAGATGGAGAAGATCTTTACTATAATGGATTGCATCTCTGAGTAGAAAGCTCAGTTAGTCACCTTTATGCTACAAAAAGAAGCTGACAAGTGGTGGCATAGTACAAAGTCTCTAATGGAGACTAAAAATTTGTAGATTTCTTGGGAGAACTTTGACGGCTCGTCGTGCAACACTCAAAATAAAACTAGGTTGATAAAATATGAAGCTAGTGGCACAACCTAGGTCATCTCCCTTGGAATTGGAGTTCAATGTTTAATTGAGTTTTCTAAATGTTAAAAGACTCTAAAAATTTCTAAATTAAAGGGGATTTTTGATTGAATTAAACTAACCTAAAACTAAATTGAATCAAAATTCTTAATTGTTACCTAATTATATGAATTGTGGGTGGAGAATGGTCTTATGACTAGCTTTGGATTCGTCTCTTGGTATCCACTATCCTTATTCTAATCCAATTGTGATTAATTCTGACCTAAGAGTTCCTAATGTGTTCATAACAAGTTATCTTGGGTTACCGCTCAAGATTTAAGAAATTAACAATCTAACGTTGAATTGAAACTTCAATTCCGCATTAAATCGTTAACTTTTGTTTTAGGATCTTTGAACATCTAATTTGATTGATTAACTAATTAGTTAACCTCTGAATCATCATCCAAAGATGTTTAATTAACCAATTAAACACTAAGGAATTCTCAAATTTAACATTCAAGCACATAATTTCATCCATGCATTTCATCGAACACCTTCGAGGCACACATGGAAATTAGAGGAAAATGAACAATTTAGAACATGATTCAATTAATTAATCAAACAAAAACAATCTCATAATTAATGTCTAACCAGCCACTAATTATAAACAACACAATTCTCCAATCTAATACAATTTTAACCAAGAAAATACAAGATAGAGAAAAGTATAGAAAGAGATGAATTTTAGCCAAAATTCCCTTTCTAATCAATGGATTCAAGCTTCTCCAAGAGCCTCTCTTAGCTAGCCACAAGGATGAATTAAAACTTCATTTGAGTGGAGATGGAATGGAAATGGAGGATATGGATGGACGCTAGATGAAAAAGGGGACGAAAGGCATTGTTCATGAATGGAATATGGAGGCATGAATGACGTGATGTTTACTCCCTCTCACGTGAATTTTTAATGATTCCACGTGCTGCCTCATGTCCAATTGCCTGAAGCTACTTCATGTGCATAAGAGTGGACCCCACTTCATTTTGTATTATAATATTCCACATGTTCCTTCTCCACACTCCACGTAGCTTTAGCTCATGCAATTCAAATCTGTTGCTTTTCTTTCCATCATCCAGCTCCATCGTCTTCCTTCCCATTCCAACGTGTAGCTCGTGTTTACTTCTTCCTTGTTCAGCTACTGCCCCTGCTTCATATATGTCTGTAGCTTCATTGATAACCATGATTTTTATATACTTTATTCTCCTTAACTTAGGCATTTTAATGATTAAATATGGCTCTAAGACTTCAATTAGATAAGATTTTATTTTAAGTGGTCATTTTTATATTTTAGGAATTTATTTGCAAATGATTGGTTTTTAATGCTTACATTTATCTTAAATAATTTTTGTGAATATTCCTATTTGATTTTTCTCACTTCTTTATGCAGAATTTTAATATGTAATTGGAATTTTGAATAGAAAATTAAATTGAAGAAAAGCAAGAGAAGAGATGGGCCTTAAGTGTGTTAGTGTGCAATCTCAAGAGCTTCAAGAATTTCAATGGGAATTAAAGCTTGAATGAACTTTTCCATGGAACCCACACACTTACATGAAGTCACGTGATCATCATACACATGCATGACTCAAGAAGAAAGAGCCACGAGGAATGAGCAAAAGAAGAATAATGAAAAGAGGTAAACTTGAGCTTGAGTTTACGTGGAAGGAGAAGGAAGAAGGAGGCTTGAGTGCTCATGCAAACAGCAGCACACTCATTCGAGTTTTGAAGGAATAAAAAGCATCGAGTCAAGGAAGCAACACAAGCTTTAAGTTCAAGAAATATGCATGGGATGGATGAAGAGGAAACAAGCAAATAATGTGTGAAGGAATGAAGGAGAGGAACCACGTGTTTTCTACATGCTGGATGAAACATGAAGCATGCAGTCTAGTGTGAGGAAGAAACGAGATGGTGCAGTAGCTCACAAACTCGAATAGAACAAATGAAACACAAGGAAGACATACTTGAATGCAGAACTGCATGTGAGACTTGAGAAGAAGCTCGAGCTAGCTGAAGAAGGAGTAAAGCAATGCGTAAGAAGCATGCGAAAACACGTTAGAAGCTATAGCAGCCAACATGGAAAATAGAGCATGGAAGAAGCATGTGCAGATTTTAAAAGAACAAAGGAACACGTGGAAGAATGAAACACGAAGAAGAGAAGCTACGAAATTTACGTGGAATGGGAGCTAAGAACAAGAAAAGTAACGAGCAAAACAGAGCATGCAAATAAATGAAGGAAGCTCGAGCTTGCATGGAAAGAAAAGAGGAAAAGCAACACGTATTCAATGGTGCATGAAGCAAGAAGAAGAAGGTTTGAAGATGCTGCACACTTGAGCTTGAAAAGAAGAACATTTTGATAAGAGTTTCACATGGAAACAAATGAAGAACGAGTTGAACGAGCTGAACGAGCAGAATAAACGTAGAAGCCACTAGCAGAACGAAGAGAAGCAGAAACAAAAAGAAAGCTACGTGAAAAGAAAGCAGCTCACATGAATTTGAATATTATATTTAGCTTTAAAATGGGGCCCACACTCATATACAATACAAGCTCATGAATAGCTGAGCACGTGAGGTGAATAAAAAAATTACCTTCGGATAGAACGCAGGCAGCAGCTAAGATACAGGAAGAAGGAAATAAGAAGCTCATATAGAGGCTGCATGTGATTCATTAAAAAGCACATGAAAGGGAGCAGATTCCATCGTCCAGACTCCACCCTATTCACGCCTCCAATCCATTCATCAGATTCCATCCCATCTCACGCCTCTACAAGTCATTCACGTCTCCATATTTTTAGCGTCTATATATTCATTCATCCCATTCACAATTGGAGGCAGCATTCATCCATCCATTCACCAATCAGCCACATTCATCCTTCGTCCTCTATCCTCTTCACACCACTCCATTCCAATCATTCATCCATCCTTTACCCATTCCATCTTCCATCTATCTTCAATGAAGCTCTAATCCATCTTGAGGCTAGCTAGGAGGAAGCTCTTGAAGAAGCTTGAATCTATGGATGAACATAGAATTTTTGGCTAAGGATTCCTTTATTTTCCTATACTTTTTCTCTTTCATATATTATCTTGGTTAAGTTGTATCTGATAGGGAATTTGTCTAATTGTAATTAGTGGATGGTTAGACACTAATTAAGGAACCTTTTTGTTGATTAATTGATCTGATTAGACATTGGTTGATTTCAATATTATCTAATTTTCCATATGTGTCTCGAAGGTATTCGATAAAATGCATGAGTAGAATTATGTGCTTGAATGTTTAATTTGAGGATTCCTTAATGTTTAGTTGGTTAATTAAACATTTTAGGATGATGATTCAGAGGCTAACCAATTAGTTAATCAATTAAATTGAGTGTTCAAGATCTTAAAGACAAAATTTAACAGTTTAATGTGGGATTGAGGTTTAAATTCAACATTAGATCATTAATCTCTTGAATCTTGAATGGTTACCCAAGATAATTTGTTATGAACACTAATTAGGAACTCTTAGGCCAGAATTAATCCTAATTGGATTAGGATAAGGATAGTGGATACCAACGGATGAATCCAAAGCTAGTCACAAGCCTATTTTCAAATATAATTTATATAATTAGATAGCAATTAGGAATTTTAATTTAATTTTATTTTAAATAGTTTAAGTAAATCAAAACCCCCTAATTTAGGAATTTTTAGAGTCTTTTAATATTTGGAAAACTCAATTAAACATTGAACTCCAATTCCAAGGGAGATGACCTAGGTTGTGCCATTAGCTACATATTTTATCAATCTAGTTTTATTTTGAGGGTTGCGCGACGAGCCACTCAAAATTTCTCATGGTATGTGAGCTGAACATTTGTTGCTTCCCATGCGATTTAGCTCTCTATTTTTGCTGCTAAACCACGTAATTCCTCTTTCGTGTTCTGCTTCCAGCTCTTCATTTAATTATTTCTCACATTTTTATTGTGCCAGCTCCCAGCTCAGCTCGTTGCTTCATCTTACGTGGTTTTTCAGCTCTTCATCATGTTTTCTTCATTTGTTTCCACGTTGGCTCCTTCTGCTGCTCCTACGTACAACAGGATGTTGCTGCATGGTTCTATGGCTTCTTCACGCTCTTCCCCCCACATTGGTTACTTCTCTTCGTGCTTTCCATGCAAGCTTTTCACGTGTTACTTTCTTTGTTTAGCCACATCTCTTCCTTATCCTTACAAGCTCCCAAGCTGCTTCATATTTTTCTAGTTAATCTCCAGCTCAAAGCTTCTTTTCTTCATGGGTTCTATCTCTATTTAAACTTCAGACCATCTCCCTCTTTGTTCTGCTTATGTCACATCTTCTTAGACCCTGTGGCTTCATTTGTGAGTTGCTTCATGAAACTGAACCCTTGTGTGTATGAAACGTGGTCTTCCTCACTCTTGGACCCTCTAAAACCTGTGGCTTTCTTTGTGTTTGCTTCCCAGCTTTTCCACGTTAAACCCAAACACTTTCACTCCACAACAACTCATGCTTCCTCCTCTGTTTTCTCTAACTTCTTTCTCCAACTTCGTTGCATGTGTGTGATGAATACCATTTATTCTTGCCCTCAAATTCACACATAAAGTCTTCATCTCTTCTTCAATTCAATTTCCCACTCAAGCTATTTGCACATCAAAAATTCTGCATAAAACAATGGAAAATATTAAATATAATTATCCACAAAATTATTTAAAAGCAATTCATGCATTAAAGCTTAATAATTTTGTAAATTAACTCATAAAGTGCAAAAATGGCATCTTATCTAATTAAAGTCTTAAAGCCATATTTGATCATTGAAATGCCTAAGATAAGGAGAATAAAATATATAAAAATTCATGTTTATCAAACTTCCTAGCACAATTTTATGAGAAGCATTTCCCCAATTCTGTAACAAAATAGAAGGAGGTGTAATTTATGGGGTTGAAGCAGACCGATGATATGAAGGTAGATCAGTATATGGCCAAATTCATAGAGTTGTCTTGGGTATTTTTTCTACCTTTAAAGACATGATGATGAGCCCTGGAGGTGCGACCAATTTGAGATCAGGTTGAAGTCCTTGATTAGAGACCGAGTAACTCCACATAGGGTGTGGAACTTCAACGCCCTCATGGAGATTAGCAGAGTGATCGAGAATAATTTGAGAGAAATTATGTCTGCTACTACAGTCTCTAATCAAAGAGGGACTCTAGATTTTAAGAGACCAAGACCAAAGGAAGGAGCCAGCTTCGCACCTACTAACAAAAAGAAGAGCAAGGTGCAGTGGAGCAGGAGGCCACCGAAAGGAAAGAAGGTACAACTCCCGAGGACTTAGTCATCCACACAACAGTCTATAATGACTTGTTTCAAGTGTGGGAAGCTGGGGCACATAGCCAGGAATTGCCCCCAGATAGATGTAATGCCTCCTAGGCCATAAACCCAGGGCAGGGTGTTCGTCCTTTCTCATCAAGAGGCTAGTGCATCTTTCAGTCTGATTTGAAGTACGCTCATAGTGAATGATTTTCCTGTGATTGTTATGTTTGATTTAGGTGCTAGCCACTCATTTATATCCTATAACTATGTGAGATGGTTGGGTTTGACTATTAGTACTTTATCATTTAATTTTTTTGTCATGACACCCACTGAAGGCCACATTGTTACTTCCTATGCTTGCTTGAATATCACTGTATAGTTTAACCATTATTACACTACCACTAATTTGATTTATATGCCATTCCATGACATTAATTTGATTGTTGATATGAATTGGATGATTGCTAATGATGCCATTCTTGATTGTGAGCATCACACCATATCTGTATCTTCTTATAGGACCATACTTAGGATAGGGGCCGAGTTATCCTTTATGACTACTACACAAGCTAAGAGACACTTAGAGAATGGGTGTCAGGGGTTTCTAGTCTTTTTATCTATTCAAGCTGAGGTAGAAGAAGGGATAAAGAAGATCCCGATAGTTAGGGAATTCTCAGAGGTTTTCCTTAAGAATTTTGACTTTAGTGGCCTACCCCTTGAGAGAGAAATAGAATTCTCCATAGATATAATGCTTGGGGCTGGACCGGTGTCCAAGGCTCCCTCCAGGATGGCTCTCACTGAGTTTGCTGAACTGAAAAAGCATATATAGGAGCTGTTAGAGAAAGGGTTTATCCGCCTTAGTGTGGCACCCTAGGGAGCTCCAGTGTTATTTGTGAAAAAGAAAGATGGTAGCTTAAGACTATGTATAGATTATAGAGAATTGAATAAGGTTACCATCAAGGATAAATATCCTCTCCCTAGAATAGATGATTTGTTAGGCCAGTTAACTGAGGCATCTGTATTCTCTAAGATAGACTTTAGATCGAGTATCACTAGTTGAGAGCGAGAACTAAAGACGTCCCAAAGATGGCCTTTATGATTAGATATGGGCACTATAACTTTCTTATGATACCATTCATGCTGACAAATGCACCTGTAATGTTTATGGATTATATGAATAGGGTATTCAGACCGTATCTAGATAAATTCATTGTGGTCTTTATTGATAACATCTTAGTATACTCCAGATCTTTTGAGGGGCATAAAAGGCATCTGAGGTTAGTCCTAGAGACCCTAAGAAGTAAGAGATTATATACAAAACTGAGTAAATATGAGTTCTGGCTAACCGAAGTGAAATTCTTAGGTCATGTGATCTCACGAGACAAGGTCGTGATAGATTCCTATAAAGTTGAGGCTGTGTTACAATGGGATAGGCCTAGGACGATCACTAAGGTTAGGAGTTTTCTTAGTTTAGAAGGATATTATAAATGATTTATTTAGGGCTTTTCTCATATGGCCTTTCCACTCATGAGGCTAACTCAGAAGGATACACCTTTTATGTAGGATGATAAATGTGAGAGGAGTTTCCAAGAGTTGAAACTCTGATTGACCACTACCCCTGTGCTAGTTACTCCTGACCCTAGCTTACTGTTTATGATATATAATGATGCCTCGAGGAGAGGGTTAGGATGTGTACTGATACAGTAAGGTAGGGTAGTGGCCTATGCCTCTAGACAGCTGAGACCTCATGAAGAGAACTATCCTACACATGACCTAGAGTTAGTCGCAGTAGTTTTTACTTTTAAGATTTGGAGGCACTATTTGTATGGTGTAAGTATAGAGATCTATAGTGACCACAAGAATCTGAAATACCTGTTCGATCAGAAGGAACTCAATATGAGACAGAGGAGATGGATAGAGTTCTTGAAAGATTATGACTATGTGTTAAATATCATTCGGGTAAGGCCAACGTGGTGGCCGATGCATTGAGTAGGAAATCCATCCATGCTGCCCATATGATGATTAAGGAGTAGGAGCTCCTAGAGAAATTTAGAAATCTGAATCTCTCTTGCCAGCTGGTATCAGGTAGATTATATTTGAGTGAAACTCGGATTGCGAACAAATTGAAAACCCAGATTTTAGATGCTCAGAGAGAGGATAAGTTTCTGGGGTAGATTAGGAGCGAGATTTCCTAGGGTAGGACCTCAGATTTCAAATATAACACCTTATCTAATTTAGTAGTTTTATATTATACATTATTTTTTGCACAAGAAATCAACATATAATGATTGAAAATTATAAATGAATAAGTATTAATTATTCTCTTTACTTAGGAAGAAACATTGAGGTAAATAGTTAAATAATGTATGGTACATAGTAAAAATATTTGTAAAATGAGATTAAATCATAACAATGACTAAATGACAATAGTTTTAAAAATTTATTAATAAGTATTTTCATCCTTTATTAATCTAAGTAGGAATAGTTAAATAAGTGAAGTTTTTTTTTTCTTTTGAGTAATAAAGGTGTTTTTGTAATAGAGTTATTAGTAAGATAGTAGTAGTATTTTCCCTATTTTGAAAGGGGCTTTAGAAATAGCTTTTGGCTTTCTAAAGAAGCTTTATCTTTTGGCATCTTAAAGAAGCTTCTTTAGTATAGTTGTTGTGTTGGAGAGGTTAGCTTTTAGACTTTTGTTTCTAGAGAAATAGAACTAGAGCTATTTTGCCCCTCATTTGGGCTATGGTTTTCAAGCATTGGAAACTTTGGTTTTGAGGATTTGACCCTATGGCACCTTCTAATCCCTTTTTAGATTGCACAAGAGGCAAGCTTATTGTTGCCAAATATTCCTTGATATGTGATTCTGTTTTTTATCATAAGTTCATATTGCTTTTCTATGTATTTGTTTTGATTTAAAACTAATCGATTATGGTGTTTCATTATTATTAATTGAGTTTTTAATCTTGAATGATACTTCTAAAATGTCATGCACAATCATAGTTCTAGTTTTAAAGATGAAAGAGGAGGATTTGATGATGATGAGTCAAATATGAATGGTCATGGGCAACATGGAAATAGATCAGCTTAGGAGAATTGAATTATCAATGCTCTTTGGAACTTTAAAGAGCATGGTGTCTAGGTTTATATAGTAGAGTTTAATGGTGAAATGGAGGTTGAAGAGTTTCTTGACAAGTTAGATAACATATATAACTATTTTGATTAGAAAGAAGTACCAGAAGAGAGGAAGGTTAAACTAGTGGATGCTAAGTTGAGAGGACTAGCCTCTACTCAATGGAAACATTATTAACACGATAGAGAAGTTTATGGTAAAGGAAAAGTTAGAAGATGGGTAAGATGAAAGATAAATAGCGAGCTTAGTGTAACGAACGTGATTTTTGTAAAACAACGAAATGAGCCGTATAAAAGTAAGTCCTCTGAAATGACCTAGAAAATATCCTGAAAAATTTGGATAGAGTCCTAAGTTCCTAAAAATAATAATTCTAGGCTCAGACGGAAACAAAATTGGAGTTAGGACAAAGAAATAAATTATGACAAAAACTGACGAAATGTTTTCATAAATAAGTGCAACCTTTGGAAAAACACATAGGAAGGCTTTTTAAATGGGAAATTTGAGTTGTACAAGGCTTTTAGAGGCCCTAAAAACCATGGGCAGCCCCGAGACTAGTAAAGCCCCTCCGGTGTACGTTTTCCAATGGTAGTGAGCCTAAACTTTGATAAATTTATTTGGGAAGGTTTTAGCTCCAATTTGAGTGATTCCAAAGGCATTTTATTAAATTGGGAATCTAAATTTTATAATGAAAAAGACGGTTCTCAAAAAGGAACTAAAACAAAGCCAAAACAAAATTGCTATTATGGAAGGACAAAATTAGAACTTTTGAAAAAGTGTGTTTCTTGAAGCTTCTACACACTTCTTTCTTTTCTCCCACCTTCTTAAACATAACTTCCTCTACCCAAATTACATAAAATAGTAGCTCTCTTAGGCGTACAAGAAGAGGAAGAAGGAGGAGGGAGAAAAGCTAATAAAAGGTGAGAAATCTATGGAATTTCATGCTCCTTTCTCTTCCAATTTTGTTCCTCTCATCTCTTCCTCTCTTTTTTATAGTTTTGTTGAACTCTTTGATTCTATTTTGAGTCCAGATTTTAGGGCAGTAGTTTAAATTTCTTGGAGAGAAGCAAACTAAGAGGAAAAGGTCTTGAAAACAAGCTTAAATCCTAGGTAATTCTTGCCTTTTGTTGCTTCTTCTCCTTGTTCTCCCTTTTGTGCAATTTTTGCCAAGAATAAAACCATATGGAGGAGGGATTTTCTGTCCAAAAATAAGAGAGGGACTAGGATTTTAGGCCATGAGAAAGAGGAATATGGCAAGAAATTCCAAGAGAAACCAATAGAAATCAAGTTAGGAAAGTGTAGTGTTTTCTAGGGTTTTATAAAATCTGATTTTGTGTGAATATTTCTTTGGTTATTTGAATGTTTCCTTGAGCTTCTAAGACCTCTAGAAACCTTCCCAAGTGCTCCCATCAAGGAAAATTTTAAAACTCTAAGAACCCTTTCTTGAAGCTTGCCTCAGCCTAGATTAGTTATATGGGCTAGTGAGTGTTTTAATTTGTTCTAACCTTGGTTTAGGACTTTATATGATGTTAGAAGATGGGAGAAACCATTGGAAAAAATTTAGGAGCCATGGACTGAGAGATGGAGCAATGGTGTCCATAATGGTGTCTTAACAAGCAACTTGATTTTCCAATTGTGCAAGTGAATGTGTGAAGGCTCCAAGGACCTTATATGAATTCAAGAAGTCTAGAAATAATAAGAGAATGGAACCTAGAACTTGAAATGTGACAGTTGCTTCAATAGGCCAATTATGGAACCATTATGCCACTTATGGAACTATGTGTATGTTCAAGAGTATCTTTGGTGTCTTGGCTTGCGTCAAGTGTGTGATTATGTGTTGTTTATGGTGTCTAGGCCAAGAGAACATCCATCCACCTAGGTATGCTTGTGAGGTTGAGAAAGAGAAGGAGAAAGACTAAAGGAAGCTTGCATAAATTCAAGGTAACTCTTTACCTCATTCTCTTGCATTCTTGTCTGCCTATGTATGTCCTTGTGTGCTTGTGTATGGTCTTGTGATTTGAGAACATGCTACTTGATGTCTTGAGGTTGCATTAGTACCAATGTGTTGTCTTGAATGCCATTGATTGTGAGAATAGCTCCCAAGGGTGAGGTGATGCCAAAAGTCCCTTAATGTGGGTAAGAAGGTGTTAAAAGTCTTAAGGCATGGGTGAGACTAAGCCAAAATTCTCTTAGATGGGTGAGGCTAAGTCAAAAGCCCCTAGGCCAAGGGTGAGGCATATCCAAAAGTCCTATAAATGGGGTGAGGCAAAACCAAAAGTCCCTAGAGATCCTTGATGGCTTAATTGTGAAAGTGTGGCATGAGAATCTTGGAAATGAGCATTTATGATCTTGGTAGCTTGTTTACTTGTGCACTTGATGTATGTATACCTTGAATGTATGTGTGAATAGGTGTGTGAGTTATTGAGATTCTAGGAATCTCGCTCCCCTTCTCCCTTTCCTCTAGACATGTCTAGGTGGTGCTCAAGATCTAAGAAATGCAAGCCAATGAACCTAACATGTTGTATTTTGCCCATTATGTGGTTTTAAGTGTAGTCAAATGTCAAAGTTATCTTGTACATATTATTTTTGTGTTGTAAGACTATGAACAAATGTAATATGGTGTATGACTCTTGTATAGCCTATGTGTGACACTAAATCAATGCAAATATAGAATTTAGCTCTTTGATGGCTTGATGTAACTATGCATTCTTGGATGTGGAATGACCAAAGTGAGATGCATGGGGTTTGGAACCACTTGAGCAGTTTATACAAGTCATATTCATACTTTAAAACTTGCCCAAGAGGTACCAAACATTAAAGGAGGCCAATTGAACTAAGTTGGTACCTCATATGGAGCAAAAGTAACCATTTTGTGAGGCTATGTCACCTTTTGTCCAAATGAGCTCTTTTTTGTCTAAGATTTAGCATGCATCTAGATCTTGTTGAGAGCTTTTTGGGAAGCTAAAGTGGATAATATTTGGAGGTCTACAGAATTTTTGGTGAATTTTTGAAGTTGGCAAATTTTTTTGATTTGGCTACTAGTACTGTACACATGGTCCAAAAATAAATCTGTGTTAATCATGGGGCAAATGATGTCCCATTGCCATGAAATTTTATAGGGAGAAACTAGATCTTCCCAGTGCCAATTGGAAGCACCTCATTTGGATGTCTAAAGAGAGAGATATTAATTTTTGAAGTTGCTGTCCAGTACCAGGTAACCAGTCAGACCTGAGTTATTGTTTGATTAGTTTTTGGGGCCTTAATCCTCTTGGCTTGGTTTGGAAATATTTTATCCTCTAGCTAACATACATAGCTTTCTAGATTGGTATCATTTGCATGGATTGAATTTTTGTGGAATTAACTGGACATTTTTTAAATTTATGACAATAAACTGTATCAGTATCTGGGACAGCTGGACCTTTGTGGCTATTTCATCATCAAAAGTGATCCAAAGGCTATATTCATTTCCTGAAATTATTTTTAATGTGAATTTAATATCTAGATTTTTCCAGAAAGCTATGGTTTGTGTAATTTCAATTTTGCTACATTTAGTTATGAATGTTTAAAGTTACCCCTAAAAATTGCTACTTGCTATTTGAGAAGGATTGGTGAAAATTCGAGGTTTGAGCTTGAAAACCATGGATTATGTGATGTTTTGAGCTATGTATGATTCATATAAATGGTAAATGACTATAAAATGTTGTTGGATAATCCACAGGGCCCACATAATGCGAGATGAAAAAAATTTTCCTTGACGTAATACAAGAAAAGTGCATTATTTTCATACTTTTTCTTGCCTTTGCCCTGTGGATGTGCACAAATTACCCTGAATAAGAGAGTATGATAACAGGAATAATATGGTATTACACTTAGTTTTTGCCTTATGATTATGAGTAAAACTTATGCCAATAGATCTAGAATTTAAGGCAAAAAGAAAAGACAATAAAGGAGTATATCCAAGAATTTCATTGGCTCACTTTAAAAGGTAACCTAGTGGAGACTAAAGCACAATGAGTTGGTAGATACATGAATGGCCTTTTGTTTTATAATACAAGATCAGGTTGCTTTAGAGCCATTATATAGGGTTGATAATGCATATAAGATTGTTTTAAAAATTGAAGCATAGTAGAGTAGTGTTTCTAAGTAGGTTAAGGGTGATCGTGGCAAGGTGGTTACAACTAACAAGCGGCATATAGTGTCTAACCAAGCAATAGTAGACTAGGATATCAAATACTAAGTTTGTTTAGGCCAAAGACTTTATCCCTTTTTAAAGAGGCATAAATGTTAGTACTGCCAAAATATAGGCCATGGGTTAAATGAGTCCTTAAGAGACAAACTAATTTTCATGTTAGTCTTATAGACGAATAAGGAAATAATTAGCTAGAGGACATAATTATTGTCATAGAAGACCATACTGAGGGATTGAATAAAAATGAAGAAAAAGTAGTAGAAGCTGATGGAATAGGTGAGTTGTAAGTTATTTAAGGACTAATGATTGCTCCACTTGCTAAGGAAAAGAGCTAGCTTCATAAGAATATCTTTAGAACTTGTTGTATTGTTAGTGGTACACTATGTAATTTGATTATTGATAATGGCAACTATGGAAATTTGGTTTCACAAGAGATGGTTAACAAGCTATGGCTTAAAGTTGAGAAGCAACTAGAACCTTATTGTATTTGCTAATTCAACTCAAATAATAAGGTTCTTTTATTATTAAAATTTCATGTTAACTTCGTAATTGGGACCTATTTCAAAGGATCAATCTTATGTAATATTGCACTAATAGATGTAGGGCATATATTACGTGAATAACCTTGGCAATTTGATCATCATAATATTCAAAATAGGGTAAACAACACTTATTTTTTGCAACAAAGTGATAAGAAATATATTTGAATCTAATAAGAGATGACATCCTAAAGACAAAGGGCATAAAATCTTTTAAACATGTGATCTTAGTCAATCCTCATCCATTGGTAGTGCAAGGCATACTTATAAGTTCAAGGATGTGATGTCTAAAGAATTATTAGATGGTTTGCCACCAATGAGAGATGTGCAAGTCCATATTGATTTAATATTGGAGGCTTCTCTCCTTAATCTACCTTACTATTAAATGAGTTCAAAAAAGCATGAAGAGCTACAAAGATAAGTTTATGTACTCTTTAAGAAGGGATTTATTTAGGAAATTCTTAGCAGTGATCATTTTGCTCACACCATAGGAGGATTGTACGTGAAGGATGAGTGTGGATAGTTGCACCATTAACAAAATCACCATTAAGTAATCCAATAATAAGGTTTGATGATATGCTTGATATGTTATTAGGTTTTGAGATCTTTTCATGAAAAGTGGATATCATCAAATTAGGATTCAAGAGGGGATGAGTGGAATACAACATTGAAGAGAAAAAAAAGGTTATATGAGTGGTTGTTGTGCTATTTAAATTATCAAATGCACTAAGAACCCTTATAAGGTTCATAAACTAAGTGCTTAAGCCCTTTATTAGGAAGTTTGTGGTTGTACACTTTGATGACATCCTAATATATAGCTAGGATGGAAAATCTCATACTAAACACTTCAGGGTTATTGTTGTACTATTGCAATAAAACAAGTTGTATGCAAACTTAAAAAAGTGTGCACTTATGGCAGACAAATTGGAGTTTTTAGGCTTTGGGTCAAACAAGGAAACAATAGTTGATCCAATGAAAGAACAACTTTAAAAAGCTAGCCTACCCCAAAAACATTAATTGAAATGAGAAGTTTAAATTTGCTAGCCAAATTTTATAGAAGATTCATCAAGGACTTTAGCATTATAATAGCACCCATCACTAAATCCTTGAAAGGAGGGACCTTTAAATGGAGTCCTATGGCTAAACAAAGTCTTTAGATATATAAAAAAGAAAATGAATGCATTAATATTAGCTTTACTAGATTTAAACTAGATTTTTTAAGTGGAATGTGAAACTTCCAAGGTAGGAATTTGAGTTATTTTTAGTCAGAAGGGTAAACTAGTAGCATATTTTAGTAAGAAACTTAATGGGGCACATGAAAATTACTTTATGTATGATATAGAATTTTATGCAATTGTACAACCTTTGAAGTTCTTGTGGCATTACTTAATCTAAAGGGAGTTTATTTTGCACTCATATCATGAAACTTTATGGTTTCCTAATTCTTAGAGGAAACTAAATTGAAGACATGCTAAATTGGTTGTATTCTTATAAGAATACTCGATTATCATTAAGCACAAAGTAGGTTCACAAAACAAGGGGGTTGATGCTTTGAGCATGAGGATTTACTTGGTGAAAATAATAGCTAACACTATTGTTGGGTTGGAAGTAATCAAAGGCCAATACAAAACAGATCCGTACTTCAAAAAAATACTTAAGAAACTCCAAACCAGAAATATAGAGGCTCTAACTAAGTTTGTGATCAATGATGGCTACTTGTTCAAGGGTACTGAGCTTGCATATCAAAAGTTTCACTATGGGAATGTTTGGTTACTATGCTACATAGGTTGGTTTAGGAGGACATTTTAGCATAGATAAAACATTAAACTTGTTGGCTAAAAGGTTGGAAAATTAAGGAGCAATTTATGCCCTTTATGGTGTTCTATATTGTCTTTCTTATTTATACAATTGTAATCTGTCATCAAAAGAGAAAGGAAAAAAAAGGGAGAATTAGAGTTAAGGATCCAAAGTTGAAAATATTTACTTTAAAAGATTTGTTACCATTATTTTAAGATAAATTACCACTAACTTTAAGTAAACTTGGTAGTAATAGGTTTTTTTAAATAAATATTTTTATCTTTGGGTCCTTAACTCTAATTCTCTAAAAAAAAAGAACTTTAAAAAAAATTGAAGAATTAGCTCTATGCTAATTGTTTCACTCATCTTTGATTTTTTTTGGCAACTTTCTCAATTTATTGTAAAAAATGCTTTTCAATGCTAACATAACTTCTTTGGCTTCTCCAGTCATAGATAACTAACTCACCTCCGGGAAGAATTCTTGTTCAAAAGTACACCATTGAAGGAAAAGATAATGGATTTGAAGATGCCTACAAGGTAATAGTCCTTAATCCTTGAAAGAAGTGTACTTATTGTTTTCTCATCTTTTCTTGAAGGACTCTGGCCTTTTCTACCTTTGTTCTTAATGATTAACCTACAATTCTTGGTGTTGATTATGCATGGTGAGATATTGTTTTGGCCAATCTCCATGGTGAGTTATATGGGAGAGGATTTACATCAATGGAACTACTACAATGGAATTGTACCTTTCTTTTTAAGTGCATATTCAAGCATAGCCTTTTCAACACTTTCCTTTTTAAGTTCAAACCTATAAGATTAAAGGCTTTCAAAATATGCTTATTTTCAGCCTTTTTTGGATTATTATCATTTTTCATGCTTGAGTGTAGCTTATGAAAGTTTTTAATTATACATGTGATGAAGGTGTTGGTTGTACGTTTTAAAATACAAACTTATTTTATATATAGAGCTTTACTTTTGAAGGAGTTGATCTTTAGAAGTTCTATAAAGGAGATACATACTTATTCTCTCATTGTAATTATTTTGCTTCAATTTCAATACTAACTTTCCACCTATTTTTTCTTATTTTACATTACAAATACAAAACTAAAATTAATTATTTGATATTAAAAATTAAAGGCAGATAGAAGAAGATCACGAAGGTGTTTACGCAAAAGATAGTGTGCAACTCTCTATCTTTTTATGTGTTATTTCCCTTATTGCATTTTCAATATATCATTCTAGCCTAGCCTTATTTATTTTTGTTTGGAGCTATTTAGTTCCATGCTTGACTTTTATGCTTTTAGGTAGTCATTAATTGTTGACCTATTCTAAAGTTTGTTTTTTTAGTTTTGTAAGAGAAACTCCATGATAAGGAGCACAAAATACATTAGCTTTAAAGGAAAATGGAACAGAAAGATAAGGAGTTGCACACTATTAAATATGCTTTTGAAGTTTGCTTAATGTCCTTTTTTGTTCTCCCATAGTTATTCATTTTAATATGAACCTTTTGAAAATCACTCAAGGAGTAATGCTTTTGTAGAAGAGATCATGATAATTGTGAAGCTTAAAGTGGTCAACATATTGAACTAATACATCATCTTCAAGAACACATACAAGGTTGTGCTTGGTATTTCATTCAACCAATTTCATAGAAAATGCTTACTTAAAATATCATTCCCTTCTATTCTTTAGCTAATTTATGAATTTCCTTATTTAAGCTCAAGTTTATGTATTAGAATCCTGATTATATCAAATATTTTTCTCATTTTTATATGGAAGTTTTT
Organism: Erythrophleum ivorense; assembly: GCA_026724425.1. NCBI lineage: Eukaryota > Viridiplantae > Streptophyta > Magnoliopsida > Fabales > Fabaceae > Erythrophleum > Erythrophleum ivorense. The sequence continues at coordinate 672,899 of JAIUCV010000429.1, forward strand.
TAGCAACTACATAGGGCTAAAATTTATTATGCACGATATCATATAATTAGATTGTGCCTTATGAATCAAAAAATCAACTTGCCTCCAATGACTGTGTATAATTGTCATTGTTGTTATACTTTGTTGGTTGCTACCTTGGAAGACTATAGTTGTTATTATTATGTTTTGCTTACTTATAATTTGTAGTTCTTATGATGTACATGATAACTCTTTGGTGATATGTAATTTGGTGGACAAACAAAACTTCCAACTTGGACATGCACCTAATAACTATTTACTATGACCTTGGTATACTAACTTTATAAATAATTTTAAAAACATAAAAGTTCAATCATTTAGAAAGTTTACATTGTCATTGTTGCACTAGATAAATCCCATAATTGCAGCATTCATAACATATGATTTGGAGGGTGTAAGTTTAACCAAAGGACAAGATGAAGTTAAATTAGATATTTAGTTCCTTATTTAAAAGCAAATAGTTACATTTGTAATTGTTTAATTGTATGATCTTACTATCTGTCTATGTAATGTCTGGTTTTTGTTAAATGACGGAAACATATGGGCTTTCAAAACAAGTCCCCTGAAATGAATTAGTTAAGGTCCTAAAAACTTTAAATAGCATTCTAGACTCCCAAAAATAAGAATCTTAGGCTCAGACGGAAAGAAAAATGGAGCTAGAATGAAGAAACAAATTTGAACGAAAGGTTGACGAAATGTAATGGCATTTTCATAATTTTGAGTAAATTTTGGGATTCTCACAGGAAGGCTTTTTAAATGAAATTTTTGAGTTTTTCGGGGTTCTCAAAGGCTTTGAAAACCATGAGAAGCCCTGGGACAATTAAAACCCCTTTGGTGGATGTTTTCTAATGTCGGTTAACCCAAACTTTGACGGATTCAATCAAAATGGTTTTAGCTCCGATTTGAGTGATTCCAAAAGAATTTTATTAAATTGGGAACCTAAATTTTATAATAGAACAGACGGTTTTAAAAAAGGAGGTAAAATAAACTGAAAACAAAAATATCAAGATGAAGGGACAAAATTAAAATTTTTTAAAAATTCTTCCTATAACACCATAGATTCTAACTCATTTCATAACATTCATAAGTTTCACATCATTACTTCCATAAGAGCACATGAAAAAGGGAATGAAAATAATAGGTTTATTTGCATTGCGTCATACTTAAAAATTTGCAATCGGTGTCACGTGAACCGTGTGAGCTCATGCTATGCATCCTTATATTTAAATACATCATTACAATTGATTTGGATTATAAAATTATGCCCACAACTCATGGAACCCGAAATGGAGCATGGAATATGGAGGTTCATTCTCGGCTAGATTTGCTTCATTTTCTGACCACACTTTGGAAAATCATAACTAAATTTAGAAAAATCAAAATCATGCAATCTTGGTCATTTTGAGAAGCTATGGATATATACTTCACACTAAAAATATGCCCAAATCATAACATTCATCACAAAGGGCGTTTGACATCCAAAATTATCCAAAGGTCAGACTAGATTTTGGAACTATCACAGAATTTTGTAGAAAACTTTGAAAATGTCCTATTAATTTCAAAAACATCCAATCCATACAAATGATACTAATCCGAAAAGCTATAGATGTTAACTAGAGAGGAAAAATATCTCCAGACCAGTTTATGAATCCCAAACTTCAGAATTTAATAGAATAGTACTTCTGGTCGGGCAAAATTACTGATACTGGATAAAAACTTCAAAAATTCATATCTCCCTCTCTAGACCTCCAAATGAGGTACTTCTAGTTGGCATGAGTCACTGTGATTGTCTAGTTTCTCTGTATAAGATTTCATGACAATTAGACATCTTTTGAGCCTCATGTGACAGAATATAATTTCGGATCAAATGAATAGTGCAGCAAACCAGAAACCAGAAAAATTGCCAACTTTGAAAAATCATCAAATATTTTATAGACCTCCAAAAATTATGATCTTTAGCTTCCTAAAAATATCTTAATGAGACCTAATTGCATTCTAAATCTCAGATCAAGACTAACTCATTTGGCCAAAAAGGATATAGGGTTCCATAATGGTCAATTTTGGCTCCATATAGGATACCAAAGTTGCCATATAGATTTCCCTTGGTCTTAGTACCTTTTGGGCAAGTCTCAAAGTACATTTAAGACTTAGGTGAGCTGCCCAAATGGTCCCAAACCTCATACATCTCATTTTGGCCATTCAACCCATACTTATGTACATTTCCATCAAACTTTCAAATTGCACACTTGGGCATTACATACTCAAAATATATACTAGAGCTCATAGATCATATCCATACATTTAAACATCACATAATGTCATATTTACACATGTCCCAAGGGTCATAGACCATTTACAACATTATATACATTGTGAAGCATCATTATGGATTAAAAAAGAATAAAACTAGGCATATGGTTGTTAATCTTCCTTCTTCATTGTTGTTGACTCCCATCACCATAACCACTTGATCCACCTAGCATGTTAGATCATTAGAGAGGAGGGGATGAGATTTCAAGAATCCTAATAGCTTATCTCCCATTCAATCATACATAATATGTGCAAAGCAAGCTTTACAAATGCATGCATGGACAAAATAGAAATCATGGACATTTAAAAAGCAAGCTTAGCATATGAACCAATCATACAAGATATTCAAGAGCTCACTAAGTGTTTAGATTGGCCTCACACTTCTCCTCATGGATTTTGGACTTCCCTCACCCATTCATTAAGAGCTTTGGACTCAACCATACTCTTGGGAGCCCACTTTGCTTTCGGGAGACTCTTTACTTTGTCTCAACCAAGCTCAAGGATTCTTGGCTCATCCTCACCATGGTAAAGAGTTCTTGGCCTCTCCACACTTAAGCAAACTCAAACAAACATCACGTATTCATTTGGAAACATAACATGGCATTAAGAATCATGGCATATAAAGGCATGCTACCATACTTCTCATAGCTTGAAAATACACATACACACATTCTAAAACAAGCTAAACACACATCCATGCATGAAAGAAGATGGAGAGAGCTACCTTGTATACAATCACACACTTTTTCCTTTGGATTCAAGCCTCCTCTTTTGGGCACACATCTACAAATTGGTGGAGATAGTTTCTCTTGGCCTAGATACAATTTATAGGAGCCAATTAGATTCATGAAATACATTGTAAGGCTACACAACTTACTTAAACCCTAGATTTCTCTATAACCTCCATTATGGTCCATAAATGCACCTAATAAAGCAACACTCCTCAAATAATTTCTAGGCCTCATTCTTTCCTTTCAAATATGATTCTTGACTCCTTTGAAGCCTCTTGGAGTCATCACACCATTAAAACAAAGGGTCTAGCATCATGTTACTTCTTTAGGTCATAATATGGAACCTAAGACACCAAATCACTTTCTCTGAGTTCTAAATTTTTTCCAAGGCCTCCCTTCATTTTCATTCATCAAATATGACTCAAGAATGGCCTTAGAAAAATTTAAAACTCTCCCTAGGTGTCTTATCCCTTCTTGGCTGAGACATGGGAGCATTTGGCCTTCCATGGGGTTTTGTTTGTTTTCATGGAGGAAGAGGCATATGTGGGACCTCTTAGGGATCTTAGGAGTGCATTTAAACATTCATTTAAGCCTAAGAACATTTATGTTAAATCAAATTTGCAAGGGAGCATTTGGATCCCTAATGGTTCCATCTTATTTCTTAATGCCCCTTTCTTGATTCTATGGGTTCATTCTTAATCCTTGCCCTCTCAAACCTCTAATCCCTCCATGATTTAGATAGAACACAGCCCCTAAAGGATGGGCTCTTAGCTAGACGAAATGGACAACGGTGAGGGGGAGGAAGAGGCTACCAAAGGATGGAGAATTTACCTTGTTTTCTTGGTTCTTTTGGCTTGTTCTTCATTTTGGTTGGATGCTCCTCCACAAACACGAAAATTTCCTCCCTGGTCTGGCCTAAAAATAGCAGCAAAAACTTAAAGAAAACCATGGAAAAGGAAGAGGGAAAGAAGGAGAAGAGAGTTGGTGAAAGGAAAGGCTTGAAAAACTAAGAATTCCTTACCAAAATCTAGGCTTTTTCTTCTTCTTTTCCCTTGCTATTGATGTGCCTAAGAGGGCTAGAAAATTTCTCTAAAATTGGGCAGAAGAGAATCGGTTAAAGGGAGGAGAGTAGGGATGTGTCTTTAAAGAAGGGTATGGAAGCTTCACTTTGCCATTTATTTTCACTTTTTCCCTTTGTTCGTAGCATTTTTGTTTCTTCTTTGTTTAGCTCCTTTTGAGAACTGTCTTTTCCATTATAAAATTTAGGTTCCCAATTTAGTAAAATACCTTTGGAATCACTCAAATCAGAGCTAAAACCTTCCTGAACGAACCGGTCAAAGTTCGAATCAACTGATGTCAGAAAGAGTACACCAGAGGGGTTTTACCAGTCCTAGGGCTTCCCATCATTTTTGGGGCCTCTGAGAACCCTGGGTAATTCAAAATTTTTATTTAAAAAATACTCCTAAGTGCTTTTCTAAAATTGCACTTATTTATGAAAATGCCACTGGCCTTTCGGCAAATTTTTTAAATCACTCCGACCTCAGTTTCTGGACAACTCAAGGCTCAAATCCTCATTTTTTATTATTTAAAATTTTATCCATATTTTATTTGGCTTTGAATCACTCATCTAAAAGAGCTTGCTTTTCAAACTGGGCCGTTTCGATATTTTTACAATGTACCGAGTGTTGCACTTCCTGACCTACCTATATATATATGAGGTGCCCCACTTCCTCATTCATTTAGCCACATTTGTTTCTGCCCTAAATCAGAGAAAAAACCCTAAGGGTGAGGCACACAAGAAGGAGAAGAAAAGAAGGAGAAAAATAAGGAAGAGGTATGGATTTTCTTTTTTTTCATGTTTTATCTTTAACAAACTTTTCCATTTCTGCTTCTTTCCTATGGTTTTGTTGAAGTTCTTGGATCTGTTTTGAGGGCAGAACAGAGGAAAAAATCTAGATTTGAAGTGAGGAAGCCAAGGAAAGTGAAAGACAAGCAAGAAGAAGCAAGGAAACAAGGTAAATCTTCATTCCTATGGTAGCTACTTCTTCTCCCCTTCTCTCCTTGGTTCGTCCAACATAGGGAGCTTCAAGAAGGCATGGATTTTGGGCAGAACTAAGGGTGAATCTTAAGAATTTAAGGGATGAGAATAAGAATATGCAAAGAGAATTAACAAACAACTATAGAAAATCAAGATTGTAAACCTAGGGTTTCAAGTGTCCCTTGTAAAATCTGATTTGATACAATAATTCCTAGGCCTAAATGAGTATTTGAATGAACTCCTAAGATCCCTAGAAGGCTCCCTATATGCATCTTCCACTAAGAAAACAAAGCAAACTCCATGGATGCCAAGAAGGGAGCATGCCTTGGCCTAAAGGGTTCAAGGCACCTAAGGATAGTTTTAAATTTTTTCAAGCCCATTTTTGAGTCATATATGATGGGTGAAGATGAGGGAAAACCTTAGAAAAAATTTAGGAGGCCTAACGAATGAATTGGTGTCATAGGTTCCATAATATGACCTAAAGAAGCAACACCTAGTTAGGCTCCTTATTTTAATTGTGTGATGACTCAAAAAGGCTTAAAAGGAGTCAAGAATCATAAATGAAAGAAAATAATGGAGCCCAGAACTCAATTGATGGATGTTGCTTCATTAGGTGCATTTTGGAACCATAAAGGGGCTATTAGACTAAGCTAGTATTTAAGGAAGATGTATGGCTTTAAAAATGACTCCAAAAGCATAATTGGTTCCTATTTTATGTGTTTAGGCCAAGAGAAACAAGTCTCCCATCATTGTAAGTGTGTGGCTAAGAAAGGGAGTATAATTCCAAGAGAAAAAGTGTGCTTGTGTGACAAAGGTAACTTTCTTCACTTTCTCTCATGCATGAATGTATGCTTACCTAGTCTTTGAATGTGTGTATGTGTGTTTTAAGCCATGAAAAGTATTCTAACATATACCTATATTCCATGGTGCCATGATGTTATAACATGTTTTCAAATGATGTTTAGTATGTTTGCTTGGGTTTTCTTAAGTGTGATGAAGTCAAGAACCCTTAGCCATGGTAAGGATAAGCCAAGAACCCTTAAAAATGGTTGAAACAAAGTAAAGAGTCTCCTAAGAGTAAGGTTGAGTCAAAACCTTTTAGAGAATGTGGGTGAGGCAAATCCAAAATCCATAAGAGAACTAATCAACTTACTTGGCAAGCCTTTGTATGCTTTGCATGACTTATTCAAATGCTAAGAATGTTTCTTGAATGATCATACATGTCATTATACTTATGCATGCATTTTTAAAACTTGTAAGGCATTCTTTATATGTGATTAAAAAGGAGATGAACTATTAGAATTCTTTGAATCTCATTCCCTCCTCTTCAATATCTTAACATGCTAGGTGGAGTAGATGAACAAGGTAATGAAGCCACCAAGTTGGGAGATAAGAGATTGACATCAAAGTGTTTAGTTTTGTCTCTTTTGTAGCCATACAAATGGCATATGATGTAATACTATAATGAAAATATTGTATAGTCATTTGAACATGTGTAATTACTTATATATTCTATGTATGTATGTGGTTTGATGCCAAATGAATGATAATGTAGTTTTTGAACCTTGGATGGCAATATGAAGCATGTGTAATCTTGTGTATGGCATGGGGTGAGAGAATGAGTTTTTAATTTCTAGATTTATATACCCTTGAGACAATTTTAGAAGGTTATTTTAGTGCATTCCCACGGGCTCAAGTGGTCATAGTTGCCTTTGAACTCAAAATGAACCATTTGGACCCCTTATATGATACAAAATGAGCCATTTTGCAACCCAATGTCAAGATCTGACCAAATGAACGAATTGCCCATAAAATTTGGTACACATATAGATCTTATCTAGAGCTTTTTAAGAAGTTAAAGATCAGATTATTTAGAGCTCTATGGAATTAATTATGATTTTTTAAAGTTAGCATTTTTTTACTGAACTGATGCAGATACTATTCATATGATCAATAACTTGGGCTATGTCATTCAAGAGTCAGATGATGTCCAATGCTTATAAAATTTTATAAGCATAAATTAAACATGATAAGATTTCCATGGCTACCAAGATCACCCCAATTGGACCTCTGATCAGAGAGATATGAATTTTTGAAATTGGAGGACAGTACCAGTAATGATAGTCTACCTTTGGTATTGTTCCATCAATTTTTGATAGCTAGTAGCCCCTGTTATGGTCTGGATATATTTTTACATAAAGTATACATTTGTAGCTTTCCATAATAAGTATGCATGGTTTTGATTTTTCTAGAATTAGTTATGATTTTTCAAAATTTATGATAGTAACTTGGAATTTTTGGCTGAGACTGCACCTATTGTTTTTATGTATTCCATCCACTTACACGAGTTCTAGGCCACTTCTTGGGATGGTTATGAGTTGTATTTGTGTAATTAAATATGAAAATAAGTTGGATGACCTCATATGATCCACGAGACATTGAATGAAAAATTTATCTACAACGTAACGTAAATTTATTCATTATTTTTAGTGTCATTTTCTTGCTTCCTTGTAAGATGCATGATATAAGGCATGGAAATAGCATGATACAAGATAGAAATTTATGGTGTTACAGTATACATTAAGAATTTTTTTGTTTAGGGGTTATAATATGTTTTCTATAATGATTGGAAAAGCCTTTTTCTATTTTAAGTAACAATTTCAAATTAATATACAAATAGGTTTTAGCATGGAGTAAATTTTGCACAAGTATATACAAAATGCTCTAAATGAGAAAAAATTCCACCTTGATATGGTAGCCGATTTAATTCATCTTAGGAAAGCTTCCACATTAAATGATTCCAAAGTCCTAAAGGTTTTATGCAAAGTATGTGTGGTAAGACACTCTTTGCATTGCATAGATTAATAGAGTAGTTACCATAAATAATTTGACATAGTGAACAAAATTTTAAAATAATTTTTTGATGTAATTTTCATTCTTTCAATATAAAATTATCTATATTAGTATTTGAGAGCATAGTTTGGTATTATTGAATAAATCGTTTTAGGTGAATAAAAAAATATTTTTATGCAAGTCACTAGATGATTTATTCTAAAAAGGAAGAGATGAAGTCAAGCCTGATGCACTCAAGGAACTTGAGAATAAGTTATTATGTTGTCAATAAGTTACTATGCATGATATCATATAGTTAGATTATGTCATATGAATAAGAAAAATAAACTTACTTGTAATAATTATGTTTAATTGTCATCGTTGCTCTATTTTGTTGGTTGCTACCTTGGAAGATTAGAGTTGTTATTATAGTGATTTGTTTACTTATAATTTACAGCTATTATGATGTACATGATAACTTTTTAGCAATATGTAATTTGGTGGACAAACAAAACTTTCAACTTGGATGTAGACTTAATAAGCATTTAACATGTCCTTGGCATACTAAATTTATTAATAATGTTAATAAAAAAAGGAATTTTAGCTATTTGGAATTTCTATAGAATTATTGTTGCACTAGAGAAATCCCATGATTGCTACATTTATAATATATAATTTGGAAGATGGAAGTTTAACCAAGGCGCATGATGAAGTCAAGGCAATTACTGATTCATGAAATAAAGTAAAATTAGATATTTAGTTCCTTATTTAGATGCTAATAATTAGGTTTGTAGTTGTTAGAGTACGTGATCTTACCATTTGTTTAGATTAAGGCTTTTTTGTTTCGAGGTTGTTATCTACTTTCTACAATAATTGGAAAAGCCATTTTCTATTTTTAAGCAACAATTTCAAATTGATATATAGATAGGTTTTGGCATGGAGAACACAAATAATATCTACAAATTTGCATTTAGCAAATAATTAATATTATTACCCTGTAGGTCTTCAATGTTCCAGGCAAGCAATAATGAACCTAAAACTTACAATAGGTGTACATTATTGCAACTACGATGTTTAACTCTCAAAATGCTATTCTTATTGTTGCATTTAAGGTTTTGATCCTTATTTATTCACTTTTTAAGCTAATTTTAACATCGATTCATGTGATAGCTAGGATTGGAAACATTACAAGTAGTTTATAATTGTCATATAGCTTTTGACTACTTCCTTATCAATGATACTAAACAAGCAATCTTTGTTGGATGATTGTTCTTGTCATGAAAATTTTGCACATTTATTTATTGGAGATTTTACATTATTTGATGCTATACTTTTATGGCTCCATGCCATAACTTTCTACTAAGAAGCTTGAACATGGTGTTAGAATTTGCTACCATGAAGTACTCAGTTGGTGCATACTTTTTTGGTATAAAATTTTGTACTTTGATTCTATTGTGTAGAGTTTTAGATTGATTATCTTGTGAAAATGATGAAATTATTTGGAATGTGATTTTCTTCCATTATGAAAAAGGAAATTGAACCTCATTCTATACATTGCTTAAGGGGAGACTTGTAATCTTCCTTTTCTTCATCCATACAAAGCAGGTTGCTAAAAATTTTGAGTTACTCTTCCTAAGTTTTGAGCTAAAATGATGATTGCATCATGTAGACTACACAACCATGATCTTGGATGACATTCAAGTGAATATAAGTGTTCATACCATACACTTTGGCTATGGACACTTATAGTGACGGGATTGTTGTTAACATCTTTTGGATGTGTTCTCAAAGAAGGTATGTGTTCTTAAAGAATGTAATTATTATTCTAGCTTAAAACTTGAGAAGAGTAACTAAATTTATGTGGATGAAAAGTGGGAGAACTCCTAGTCTCTCTCTAAGCCATTATAGAATAAGAATTCACTCTCCTTTTCATGATGGGAAAAAAATTACAATTCAAAATGACCCCTCATTTTTGCTACCTCTACTCCATCCTTGAAATATCAAAGTGATAGAAGTAGAAAAAGGAAAATTGAACCATTTAAGTTGATTGCACTTATGCCTAGTCTTGTGATAATATATGAAAATCAAATTCTATTTTATCTCTCCTTACCTATAATACCCCAAAATTAATTAAAGATAATTATGATTAATCATAAATTAATATGAGTTTAATTAAGAAAATTAATTAAGGGAGGCAGACATTAATTTGGGCCTTATTATGATTAATTTAATTATGTTTTAGGCTAAGTGTAGAAGCCCAATCTTAGCCTTAGGAAGATCCAATTCCATTTCTTAGAGGCTCAACATTTATTTTGTATAGTCCTAACTTAAGTGGAGTCATCAAACTTGGCCCAACAAGCCAAAAATATGAAACCCACTTGGAATTGGGCCTTGAGGTCAGCTTACAACCTAACTAAAACCCATCTAAACCCTAAATACACTTTAGTCTCCTCCCAATTTTGTAGAAAAAAATACAAGAGGCAAGGGAATTTCAAGGTTCCAAAGGGGAGGCTAGGGTTAGTAGCATAATTCCGTCATTTCCCACTTCTAGAGTTAAAATCAGCAAAGGTAACTTATATATAACTTAATTCTATCTTTTTCCTCTTCAATTTGACCTAATTGGTCTTTTATTTGGAGCATTGTAACCCACACCCAAATTTGAAATGTATTGTTTGGTGATTTCATGGTGGATTTTCAGAGGTTAAAGTTAGAGGTATTGTTAGGTAAGTGTTTCCTTCCCATATTGAGGTAGTTTCTACTAGTTTAAGACCCCTATGGTTAATTTATAATATGGGTATGGATTTTGTGTGAATTTGCCTAGAATTTGAAGTGCTAATCTAAAGTTTTTGTTGTGGGGACAACCAAATCCGAATTTAGAGTCTTGTAGTGGTTGGGTAAGTGTTCTCTACGTAGTTTATGATGTTTGGGTCTTATAGTATTTGATTTATGTTATAATTAACATCTGAGGATATGCTTGATTTGATTTATGATCTCTAGAGTGTGGGGATTCATCTTTGGCTTCAGAATTTAACTCATTCGAGTGAGGTAGCCAGGGTTCATTCTAATTCATCACGTATGTTTAATTTAATCTTATATTTGCTAAACATGTATGATTTTGAATGCTAAATGAATGGTTAGCTATCTGGTATGTTGTGATTAGACCTTGTAAGTCTATGGTACAGCTGTGGTGCAACTGCCACTTGTACATCATGTTTTGATTGAGCATCGAGTTGTGACTAGACTCTTATATGCGCTGAGCCCAGGTTGTGCTTATTGGGGAGTTGATGCCGTGGATGGACCTCTCCTAATATTACTGGCCTTTAACATGTTGCATGTGATTGTTGGTATGGGATAGTAGTCACTAGTAGCTCAATTATTTCATTTGCTAATATAATTAATGTTTCTGATGCTTATCTAATTTAATGCATATATATTGATTAATTTGAAGCATATGAATGGAATTTACCTTTGGTTACTAAGATTTGCATCTCACTCTATTTCATTGGCTAACTATTTCAGGTGAGGGCTCTTTGGGTAAAGATGAAGGGAAGAAAGTGGATGAACATCCATGAGCTATGACACTGTGTGGGAAATGCTATGCTTAGGTTGATCTAACTTATGATAGATACTAATTTTTATTTATCTTTTATATAACATCATTATGAATCATATTGCCAAAAGTAGGAGTTTTGTGTTTTGGTAATCTATAATGTATCTAATAGGAAGTTAGGTTTTATACAACTTGGAATATGATGTATGCACTCATTCATATATGATATGGAACCTTGCTGACTTTGAGTCATGGTTTACCATTTGAGAATGTAATCATGTGTTGCCTTAAATGTTAACTTAGAGTAGTATTGTATGGAACCTCTATTGGAATTTATATTTAAATGATAATAGTAGTGGTTTTTGGTATCCCTTGTGTCAAAGTCCATGATTGGCTGATATATGGTGGACAGATGGATAGAAATCAATACCTAAGTGTTGAATTAGTGATGATAAATATATTGAGCAAATTAGGTAATTGGATACTTTTAAAACCTTATAAATTAAGGTAGAATGACCTTAAGATGCCATTAGAGGGAGTGTTGGAGTGTTTGGAACAAAATTGGAAGAGTTTAGGTGTAGAAAGAAGTTGAGCCGTGGCCAAAACACCTTAAGTTGGGGCCAATAGTCAGTCAGAGGTGCGAAACGCTATGGCTTCAGATGTTCCACTATGGCACAAGATAAAAAGTTTACCTAGGGAGGGTAACAGAATCGACCTTCCCTGCAACATAGGTACTTCTCTTGCTGTGTAATTCAAATAAATTGGATGGAGAGTTCCAGGAGGCTCCAACTTGTGGCGAGAATCATGAAAGTTTGAACAATAGGTTCCTAGAAGGACTTTTTCTTTGTGCATGGAAGTCCTAAGTCACGGTGGGAGTCTTCAAACTTGGTTTTTAGGTTCAACTAACTAACTTAGCCACAATAGGGAAGGTCCAAGTCACGGTAACAGTTCCCAAACTCTTATTTTTGACTTAGAAACCTTGAAGTTTATTATGACAGTGTAATGTGATGACTTGAGAACATTTATAACATTTAAAGTCAATAGTAAAATGAAACAAAAGTCTTAATTAATAATTAGGATCACTTATGGACTTGAATAGTTGTGATGATTTGGCTAATCAATCCTAATAATATCAAAGTTCAAATTTTTCACCTTTTTTTCAATTTTATTAGTTCTAATGACTTTAAACCTTGATTTAGGGTTATTAACCACATGATTAAGCCTAATTATGGTAATTAAGAATTAGGGTTATTACATTACCCATGAACTATAATTAATGAAGTATGCATTGTATTATATGCCTTTGAATTTTTAATAGATTAACTATAGGAATGTAAATACTTTTAAGTGTCACTTTGCTTGTTTATGTTATGCTTTATTTATTTACTAATTGCTTATCTTTTTAAACATTTTCATGAACTATGAAAAAGGAAGAGGTTGATACTTTATATATTGAAAATGATACAAATGAGGTTACTTCTTACAATTTGCATTAGTTTCAACATATAAATACTTAATCTATTCTTTTTCAATAGTCATGTTATCTACATTAATGTTCGACATTTTTCTTTTGTAGTGCCACTTAAACTCAATTGTTTTTATAGGCTAAATTGGCCAATATCTATAGGTGGTTAAGATGGATGGAATCTTTTACATAAAAGAATGTCATTCATATTATGTTTCTTGCAAAATGAAAGCTCCTATTATACTAATGTCATTCACATTAGTATTTCTATTTTGATTTTTACTAATGCTAATCTAATTTCAATTTATATAATTCATTTCCAAAGCAAAAAAAGTTATATAATTTTAGTAATTTTAGTGACGACTTTGTTTCCTTTAAAGATTTAACAAAATACCTTAGTAGTAACTAAGGTCCACACTAAATGTCCATTTTAATGGCGACCGAAATGTAATCACCACTAAATATGCACCTTAAGTAATGACTAATGTCGCCACTAAATGTTTATAATTAGTGGCAACACTTTTCATGTTGCCACTAGAGGTGTCCCTTTAATGGCGACATGGGTCACAACTAAATATCGATATTTAGTTGCAACAAAGATATTGTTACCACTAAAGGTGCACACTATCACTACTATATGTTTATATTTGGTGTCATTAGCTATTGGTCACTATTGAATCAGGCTATTAGTGGCAACAATTTTCCCATTGAAGGTTCCACTTTAACTTTGACTTTTTTAAAAGTTGAATTAATGGGAATTTAGTGGTGACTTGTATCATTGCTAAATATTGATGTTTAGTGACAACAAATATAATGTCACCACTAAAGGTGTCTCTTTAGCGACAAATTCAGTTGGCATTAAATATCTATATTTAGTGGTGACAAATGTTGTGTTACCACTGAATATACCTATTAGTGGTGACATTGTCACTACTAAAATTCCTCTTTAATGGTAACCCTCCTTCCACATTGTATTAAAGGGATTTGTCGCCATTATATGGCTTTAGTGGTGATTTCAAGTGCTACTAAATACTTTATTTTTAATGGAAACTTCTTTATCAATATTAAAGAGATTCAATTTTGGGGATTCTTGATACATCCTAGTCACGATCCATATGTTATCACTAAAAGCATTTAATGGCAAATTTGGGTCACCACTAAAAGTGCGTCTTTTTTTTTTTGTAGTGTAGTGTTACAATGATGAAGCTTAGAATATAATATTAATAAATCCTATAAGAATGTGTTTTAAATTTTATGTTGCAACAAGATTTTTAATACATTATTCTTATTAAGCTATATATATATAGCTTGACCTCAAGTTCAATGATTTTTAATGTATTTGGGTTTTTGTTTTAATCAAAGACTTTCCTTAGTCCTTAAGAACTATACTTGAGACTAAGTCACATATTGCAAGTGTAAAACCATATATATATATATAATTTATTTGTATTGTTTATTTAAATAGTTGAATGGTGGATGATATATGATTCATGTGCTCCTAAACTTTGAAGCATTGCAGTGAAAAGTTTTAAGTTGCAAACAACTTCAGATCAAATTGTGAAAGGATATAGAGCACCTTTAGCTATATTCATACAAAAAAGACAAGGGATAAACTTAAATATAAAAATTTACAAAAAATTATCTGTACCTTTTAGAATATGAAGCTGAAAAAAAGGCATAATAAGAGAAATAGTTAAGAAGAGATTGAAAATAATTTCAATCTAATTAACCTTAACTACATGTTCTAAGAGGGTGATCTATTATCTCCATGGGTTGAGGAGAATGGCTTCCTAGAATGTGTAATAACCATAACCTCTAATTATTGTGATCAAGCTTAATTACACTGTTAATGATCATAAATCAAGATCTAAAGTTATTTTAATAAATTAAATTAGGAAAAAGTGAGGAAAATTTAATCTTCTTATCATTGGGATTATTAATTATACAACAAAGCAATGTGAGCCTACAAGAAATTCTAATTGTCATATAAAGCCTTTGATTCATTTTATCACTGATTCCTGGCTCACAAAATCCTTTTATGAATGTTCCCAAGTCACTATATAATATTATTATAATGAATTTCAAAGTTTCTAAGTCAAAAATAAGAATTTAGGAACTTTTACCATGACTTAGACTTTCCTCACCGCGATTAAGTCAGTTATTGAAACCTAAAAATCAATTTTGGAGACTCACGCCGTGACTTGGTAAACCCATGCCGCGGCGTAAATGGCTACTGGAGCTCAAAATCTAAAATACAAACTTTGTGTTGCGACTCAAGCCTTCCACGCTATAGTGAAGGTGCTCTTATGAACCTACTATTCAACTTTTCTCAATTTTTGCCGCTGGCTAGCTTTCCTAGAGTTGCGACGAGTTGGGTGTCTCACCGTAGCAAGTTGAGTATCTTGCCGAGGCGAGCCTATATGGCACCATGGTGAGAGAGCCTCTTGGAACTTTCCTGGCTTACCTCCTGAAGCTCATCGCAGTGAAACTACTCTCTATTACCCCCTGGAGTTGATTTTTTCACCTTGCACAGTGATTCAAATCACCTTGGCCATGATGCTCCTAGCCTCTATTACCCTAAACTTCAATTTTGGCTATATCTTAAGTCCTTTAAGCCGTGACTTCATGCCCTCTTGATGCTACTTTCTCATTTTCATGCTTTCTAACCCCTTACCACTCATTCTAGATGAATTCTAAGCTTCCATGACTAACATGAATAGTTTTCTAGACCTCCCAACTCCTAAATATCATGATTCACCAATTCTCATTGTCTAGGGATTTAGGATTGAATTAGAGCAATTAAAACTTAATTTCATATCAGTCAATTCCTATTCCATGAGAGCAAAATTGTTCTACCACAAATGTTCATAAGACTAATGCTTAATGGCCATAAAAGATCAAGTTATTCATCAATTATTAGTCAATTACAATCACAATATTCAATCCCATGATAATTATATTACATAGATAGCCCCTATACTTGGCAATTCATGATACAATGCGGCAAATACATGGAAACTATTATTTTTATTATACAAACCAAATTTGACATGGTTTTCAAACCTATGTGCTACCAACCATACATTATGCTTCCATTAATTTCTCCTTGCCACTAAGAGGTCCAATCCTTGAAAATGTTAGCTTACAACCGAGGTAAGATATATAATATCAGTAACAAGGGGCAAATTCGATATATATGTATAGAGTAATCAACATAATACATCTTTATATCATCAAATACCATAATTATCAAATCAATTAGCAAATGAACTAGTTGAGCTACTAGTAACTACTATCCCATATCAACAATCACACACAACATGTTAACGCCTAGTAACACCAGGAAAGACTCGTCCACGACACCTATACCCTAATGACTATAACCTGGGCTCAGTGCATTTAGGGTCTGATCATAGCCCGATGCCTGATCAAAACACGATGCACGGGTGGTAGCCGCACCATAGCTTTACCATGGACACACATAGGGTCTAATTACAACAAGGAAGTAGCCAGCCAATCATTTAGTATTTCAAAATTATACATGTGCAACAAATATCATATTAAAATAAGCATATACATAGAATTAAGAAATTAACCCTGGTTACCTCAATGAAGCTCAATTACTTTCCTCTAGTTACCACCATGATCCAAAGCACACCAAGCCTAAGATTAGCACAGTTATCATCATCTAACTATCATTAGTAAGGAATTTTCCTATCCATTGATTAGTTTTAACAAGAATTCATTGAAAATTACTTACCCAAGCTTCTAAAGGGCCTATTGCACCAATTTGAGGTCAAGATATCAAAACTCACAATGGTTCACTCCCCACACCTCCATTTTCGTACATGTGCAAGCCATGCACCAAAAGTTAATCTAAAAGATGAAAATTTAGCACAAACACCTCACAAGAGAAGGGAAAACACTTACCCATATACTTAAGAGGTCTAATGGATTGGGTTAAGTCTTAACTATCAAGAACACACCATGGGACATTCCAAAATTTGGATTTGAGCCATCAAGCCCAAAAACTTTAGTGTTTCACTTTCATCTCCTTGTAATTTTGCACAATAGGAGAACCCATTATGAAAATCAATCCTTGGGGATATTTTCTAGCAAAATAATACATAAAATGAAAGGAAAAGACTTACCTAATTGTTCTTTTGACTTCTAACTCCAAAAATCTTTTAATAACACACCATGAACACACATTTCAGAACAAGGGTTTGAGTGAATTTTCACCAAACAAGGAACCAATTGGACTAAAATGAAGAGGAAGATGAAAGGATTAAGTTTTATAGAACCTTGCTTGGCTAAATCTCCCTCTAAGAATGCAAATCTGAGACATAATATTGAATAACCTTAGCTCTCCCTTTCCCCCTGCGAATTTTCTTTCTCCCTTGGCTGTCCCAAGTGTTAGTTACAGAATAAAGGGGTGGCTAGGCTAACATTAGGATTTTTGAAGGCATTTGGGCTGACCCAAAGGCCTATTATTCAAGTAGGCTTATCTTTGCTATGTGTGGGCCAACAATTTGGTAAGTCCAATGGTGTTAGGCCAAGGTTCAATGGGCTTAATTAAGGTGGGTCACATTAAGATGAAATTGGGCCTCTAATAATATTCTTAACATATATAATTGAATCATGCGCCCAAATTACATTAAATCTATAAATATTATTTTACTTCCCTCAAAAAGGTCTAATTAATAATTATCATGTTAAGATGCCCAAATTTGCCATTTTTTTTAAATTCCTATTTCCTTAATTTTTTTTTCTTAAATCCCTCTTAATAATTTCATACTCCTCAAATAATTACTATTAATTATTTTTATAGTGTTACAGAATGGATACTAATGATGAAGAGGTAGAGGCTAGTAATTATTCAAGTTATAATCAATGAAGGTGATGGTGGTTTAAGTCCATTAAGCAACAATTATGGTGGCAGTGATACAGCAGAAAGTGATCATGACATAGATGAAGAAAGGGAATAAGATCCATATTAAGAAAATCCATATCCTACATTGTTGATATGACATATTCTCATGATAAAGGCCCCAGTGATAGTACAAGAGGTGGTTCTTAATCTATAAAAGATGGAATGAAGCAAATTCATATACTAGAAGCCACTTCCAAATTTTCATAAAGTTTTAGTGATTTTGGTATTAGTAAGTCGTCTCGTAGTATTCAAAGCTATTATTCACAATTCTATCAATAGTCTTTTTATATACCACACGATCACTATCTAACAACTCAAGCCCCAGTATATTATCAACTTTCAATAACCTATTAAGAGCCTTATAATTATCAAGTACCATATTTTCCTTATTATTAACAAACAGAGAGCAATGGTGGAGGATTTCTTGATTATATTTTTGGATAAGAAGAAAGACAAGTTGATAATGAAAGTTAAAATGGAGGTGATGACCCTCTATGCCATTTTACCGAGTGGTGATAACTGATTCATATTCTCTTGGTATGATAATTATATGAATGTGCTTTTATATTATATCACTTTTCCTTTTAAATTTTTCAAGTGGCATTGATTTTCTTATGTAAAATATTTTTTTTTGAATTAATATGGAAACTAGATATGATAGGATATAAGTAATATAAAAGTTATAACAATTATACATTTTTTAAACATTTTTGTGCAACTTTAAAAAAATCATGACTGCAGCAAACACAATGCACATTGTAACATTTAGAACACTTACAATCACAATAATTGTAACACAACCACAAGCATTACCACAATTTAAACCTTAGTCTTATTCATGTGATGTACGTAACACCTTGAAATTTATTTAAGAGTAATTATAATGAGTTAGGGAATTAGTGTGGGTAGTTAAGAAAAATAATTGAGTGGAAAGGAGAAATGGAACTTATGGAGGAATAAATTGTTAATGTGGGTTTAAAGATTCAATTGGGTTAGAAACTCAATCTAAACTCATAATTAATTTAAGTATGCCATGGATAAATACTAATAGAGGTCCAATTATATTTTTAAGTAGACCTAATTTCTTATTGTGAGACTTAGCCTAAAAGAGACTACTTAGCAATGGCCTAATCTGGTTTAGTGAATTAGAAGCCCAAAACCCCATTAAAAATCTTGGAAGTTCTACTGCCCAATTCATCAACCAAGGCCCAACAATTAGGAAGGAGCCTAATTAGACTTTGGGCTAATAGGTTAACCCATTTCTCACTTAAACCCTAAGAGAAACTCCTTGCCATTCACTTGAATTTAGAAACATAAGAGACACAAAGTATTTTTGGAGGTTTAAGGTAGAGGCTGGGGTTCTTGGCATAAATCCATAATTTTCTATTTCTAGAGCAAAAATCAGCTAAAGTATTGTTATATAACTTAACCTTTTTTTTTCTCTTCAATTTGACTTGATTGGTTTTTCATTTGGAGTATTTTCACCCACACCTCAAAGCTGATATGAGTTGTTTATTTTCTTAGAGGATTTTCAGAGGTTGAGGCTAAGAGAGATATTGGGTAAGTATAAGCTTCTCATTTTGATGCATTTTTTGTTGGTTTAGGATTCCTATAACTGATTTATGATATGAGTGGTGATTTTATACAAATTTAAACAAAATTTAGAGTGTTGTTCTGAGGTTACTGGTGTAGATACAACCAAATCCGAATTTGGTTCTTGTAGTGGCTGGGTAAGTGTTCTCTAGGTAGTCCTTTGTGGTTTAATTCTTGGAGTATTGGGTTTGCTATTATAAATGATGGTTAGAAATAGTAATGGTCTGATTTTGTGTCCATGGGCTGAAGTAGCATTGTGGTTGGCTTTCAAAGAATTGTCTACAAGTGAGGTAATCGAGGTTAATATTAATTCCATGCATATATCTACTTTAATTTTATATTTACTGTACATATATGATTTTGAATACTAAATGAATAGTTAGCTATCTGATATATTGTGATTAGACCTTGTGAGTTCATGGTGGAGTTGTGGTATAGCTGCTACTCGTGCATTTGTGCTTTAATCAGGCACCGGGTTGTGATTAGACCTTCGTATGCACTGAGCTCAGGTTGTACGTATTGGGGAGTTGGTGCCATGGATGAGCCTCTCCTAATATCAATGGCCTTTAACATGTGAAAATATGATTACTAGTATGGGATAGTAGTCACTGATAGTCTAATTATTTTATTTGCTGATATGACTGGTATATTTTTTTTATATTTATTTGATTTCATGCCCATATGTTAATTAAATTGGAATATATGAATGGAATTTACCTTTGATTACTAAGATTTGCATCTCACCTTGTTTCATAGGCTAACTATTTCAGGTGAAAGTCCATCGGGTAAAGATAAAGGGAAGCAAGTGGATAAGCATTCATGAGTTAAGACCATGTGTGGGAAATTCTGCACTTGGATGGATCTAGTCTAAGATAGATGCTAATTTTTGTTATTCTTTTATATAGCATCATCATCATGTAATTATGTTGCTAAGTGTAGGTAATTTGTGTTTTGGTAAACAATGATGTAACTAATAGGGAGTTAGACTCTTTACAACTTAGAATTTGATGCATGCATTTATATATCTGATATAGAACTTTGTTGATCCTAAGATATGGTCTATTATCTGAGAATGTAATCATGTGATACCTTAATTGTTGGTTTAGACTAGTAATGCATGGAGCCTATATTAGAATTTATATTTGGATGAAAATGTTAGTAGTTATAAATCCTTCTTGCTGTCATTAATATATATCTTGTTGATGCATGATAGTAGATGAGTAGGAATCAACATCTAGAATTTGAGTTAGTAATGGCAAACATGCTAAGTAAATTAGATAGTGAAATGCCATTAGAGCCTCCTAAACTACGATAAAATGGCCCTAAAGTGCTACTAGGGGGATAGTCCAAGTGTATGAGACGAAATTTGAGAGGTATAAGTATAGAAGAGGGTTACATCATGGCCAAGAATGGCTAAGTCGCGACTAGGAGTTAGTCAAAAGCAAGGAGTATTGTGGTGCGGGATGTCTCACTGCAGTACAAGGAGAAAAATTCACCTAGGGAGAGTGACAGAGAGCAACCTCAAAGCAGTGCAAGATGTATAGTCGTAGTGCAAGTCGAGGACGTTAGGTAAAGAGTGCTCCAGAGAGTAGATTCGCCATGGCACAAAAGGATCAAGTCGCGGTGAGAATCGAGGGAGGAAAATTCTGGGTTCCAGTAGCTAGTTTCGTTGTGGCGCGAATTATGAAATCTTCTAAATAGGTTCCAAGATGCTCTCTTGCCTCGGCGCCACATAGGCCCACCACAGAGAGGCTCTAACTTGCCGTGACAAGATTCGAGAAAGTGTAAATAGTAGTTCCTGAGAACACTTACGTAGCAGCATGGATATACCAAGTCGTGACAGGAGTCCCCAAACTTAATCTTTTGGTTCCAGTAACCAACTTAGCCACGCACAGGGAAGGTCCAAGTCGCAGCGAAGATTCCCAAACTCCTATTTTTGACTTAGAAACCTTGAGATTTACTATAATAATGTTGTGCAATGACTTGAAAATATTTATAAGAGGTTTTTGTGAGTTAAAATAAGTAGTAAGATAAATCAAAGGTTTTCAATGATAATTATGATCACTTGTGGATTCAATTAGTTGTGGATGTTTGGCTAATGACTATAATGATATCAAGGTTCAAATTTTTTCACTTTCTCCTATTTTAATTAATTATAATGATTTTAGACCTTAATTTGTTGCCACTAATCATGCTATTAATCTAATCACGATAATTAAGAATTAAGGTTGTTACAATGTAGATATTCTTTTGCCTTTCTAACACAAAGCAGATGGATGAGTTTATGTCAAAGTGCCTTATACTACAAAGGTCACTTCTCCAAATTTGTAAGTTTATAATATCTACTTTGTAAATATGTCTAAATATAGAAGTGCCTATTCATTTACTCTTGAACAAAAATAGAGTGCTCATGCTATCTTTACCCAAAAAAATGCACGTGCTAGTTACTATTTCATAAATAAAAGCTAATGTAAATTAATGATTTAGTCATTAAAAAATTATTATTTTCTTAATTTAATTATTCATAAATAAAATCTCTTAATTTAATCCTTGAAAGATCATTATCTTCTAAATTTAGTATTTTAAAGATAGAATCTTTTAATTTAATCTTCAATAGAAGAGAATAGTCTTTTAAGAACTACATTAAGAGAATTCATTGTTATTGGATTGAATTAAAAATAATAATAATATTTTAAAAACTAAATCATTAATTTTATATTTATAGAATTAGAATGTCCCATTACATGTGTCTAATATCTTCATTTTTTTAATGATCTGAAGCCCATGATCTTCTCCTTTTTACAGCAGACTAACAGAAGTGCACATTCTCATTAACATGGAGAGCATATGATCCCCACTTTCTCCAAGTTGTAAAATATATAATGCAGTCAAATTGGGAGTACCGTCCATAATATGTTAAAAATGGTAACGTCCCATTTATTCTTGTATCAGCTAATACATATTTAATGAAAATAATAATAAATATACAACTTTTACTTATTTACGTAAGAGATAGAAGTTTGGTCGGTTTGTTTTTAATCTATAGATGTTGTATATGATAGCAGTGGTCTAGAATTAATTTAAGTAATTAAAGTATAGTTTTTTTTTGGCTGTAAGTAGTTTTACTTATTACATTACTATTATCAAAGTTGGTGTACAAAAAAAATTCATTTCATACGTATATGTATTTTTAATTTATTATATTATTGCTGTCACATATCAGCTCTGCATCAAACAAGTGACATATTAGTATACATAATCTGCAATAGTGACAAGTGTGAATTTTTAGTTAAAAGGAGAAAAATAATAATAAAATCTACAAAGTTTCACATGTCTAACATATCAAGAATTTGTTCGGTTAGAAGGAAATTAATTAATTAAAATACACATTCGTAATACAAATTTTTAGGCAAAATTGCACCAAATTATATCCTGAAATTTAAGCTATGTATAGATAATTTTTTTAATTTTTAAAACTTTAAAATGAACCTTCTAAATTCAAGATTATGTGTGAGTAATTTTTGCAATTAGTGAGTCCATTATTTCTCTACCAAAATCATGACAAATTAAGAGGTTATTTACATATGACTTATAGTTCATGGGATTATCTACACTAAAATAGAGTTGGTGATATTTAATCTATATAATCACGTTTCTATCAATAAATTAATGGATTCACTAATAATGAGGGTTATTTGTATAACAAAAATAAAATTTAAGAGTTAATTTAAAATTTTAAAATTCAATGATATGTTTAGTATGATAGAAGGAAAAGAAAAAGAAAAAAGAACAATAAAAGAGAAAAAGAAAAAAATGGATGATTTATCATTTACTTTGTTTGGTATAATAGTAGGATAAAAAATAGATATTTCACTTTCCTTATTATGTTTCATTAAAGAAAGAAACAAAAATACATATAAATAAGATGTCAAATTATATTATTATCTTCCATTTGATTAACTATATTGATCATAAACATAATATATCTTATCTCTATTTGTTTATATTAATATAAATATGCATTATATTTACCTTAATTAATTAATTAATTAATAATAAATTATAATTTCATCTTTTATCTTATTTATCTTAAATCATTTACTACTCCTCCATTATATTCGTTTCATTTAGTTTTTTTGTTGGTTATTTATAATATGAATATACAACGTGTGGACCCATAGCATAAATTCTCTAAATCCTTTCCTTCTCTTCTTGGACGAAAGGTGTCCAATGCAAAAATGGTCTGAGACCCACAATTTTTTATCCTAATATTTTCCTTTTCCTTTTCCTTTTTATTTATATAAACCAAATAGAGAAAAGATACAAAAACTAGCCACCTCATCAAAGTCCTTCAAATGGATTCAATTACATTCTCATCTGATTTTCTTTTTATATGCATTTGAAGACAATACCAAAAATATATATATATACAGGAAAGATTGGATTCTTTCTCAATTTTTTCTTTTTTTTTCCCTTTCTATTCTTCCTGCCAAACAAAATATAACAAATTATTTTCACATAACTCAGAAATTCAAAATATTTTCATGCTTGGTTCGGAGTTTGATAATAAGCAATGCTGGTCTAATTGTACGATGATGACCAGTGTGGTTGTGGCCCGTAGGCCTCCACGGGTTGGACGTGTACCTGATCCGCCGAAATTCTAAAGACCACGTGCTGGTGGATGTCATTTTATTCATCTTACACCGTTCACTTTGCTACCGGATCGACATGAGAAGGAGACGTCTCTCTTTATTTTCCAAAGTTGTCAACCCTCCTCGAGCGAGAGAAAATACAAAAAATCTAAGTTCACGTGCTTGATCTTTTTTATATCCCCTAATTATACGTATCTTAACACTTCTTTTTCTTTTTTCTTTCCTTCTTTTTTTTCTTAAATAACAATTTTAGTCTAGATCTCGAATTTTATTTGAAGCAAAATTGTCTTTTTAAATTTATATTAAAATGCTATAATTCTTTTAATATATATACACATATATAAAAAAAATTAATTAAGTATATAATTTGGTTAAATTACATAAAATTTCCTTTTTAAAATAAAAGAGACAAATAGTTTGAATTAAATTTGTAAGAATTAAATTATTTTAGTAAATAAATTAGAAAAAAATTATTTTACTTAAGATTATAGAAACTAAATTGTTTTGTTAAATAAAATAAAGGGACTAAATGCACGTTTAAATGTATTTTTTTTAATTTCATTAGAGGCAATTCAAGAATCACATAAAAATTTGATTTTTCACGTTTTAGTTAGAGTTCAAAAAATATATATATAGTATATAATTTAGTTAAATTATATTGAATTTATTTATTTTTATAATAAAAGATACAAACAGTTTCAATTAAATCGATAAGAATTACATTGTTTTAATAAATAAATTCAAAAATTATTTTAATTAACATTAGAGAAAATAAATTATTTTACTGACTAAAATAAAGGGATTAAATGCACGTTTAAATGTATTTTTTTAATTCATTAGAGGCAATTCAAGAATCATATAAAAATTTCATTTTCTCGTTTTAAATAGAGGTTAAACAAAAAAATATATGTATTTAACATAAATTAAGCAGTACTCCAATAGAATAATCCATTTTCTAATACATAGCCACTGTTAAATTCAATATGTATACAGTACTTAGTCACTCTCCTGCGGATATCACACTTGAGATGCGAGTTTATCCCATGTTGCACCGTCCATGGCGCTGAGGCTATCATTTTCAGATTTCTTGTGGACCCTCACTTTGAGCCCACCAGCCATATGCGCCGTTAAGAGGGGAACAAAAACCGGCTGGTCCACACAGACCGGCCTTATTCTGAACCGGCTCAGGATCGAAGCTACCACATACTTCATCTGTATGAATGCCATCTCTTTCCCAAGGCACACTCTTGGACCCGCCTGAAACACCGGAAACTTGTATGGGCTCACATGTTTCATCACCCCATTGTGATCATGTTCTCCACCCGGTTCATCAAACCACCGGTCCGGTTTAAACTCATGGCAATCCTTCCCCCACAACTCCTCCATCCTCCCCATCCCATATGGAAAATAGGTCACCCTATCCCCTCTCCTCACCGCCGTCCCGTCCGGCAACACGTTGTCCCCCATGGCATGCTTCGAGTCCCACGCCACGGGCGGGTACAACCGCATTGACTCGCATAAGCATGCCTTCAAGAAATTCATCTCTTTCAAACCTTCATAATCAAATGGTTTCAGTTCATCTCCAAACACTGACTTCACTTCCTGCACTATCACTTCCTCTTTGCTTGGGTGCTTCGAAATCAGCCAAAATAGCCACGTCATGGCTGCTGAAGTTGTGTCCCTTCCTGCCATTATAAAGCTTATCACCAGGTCTCTAACTAGCACCTCATCATGTCCCGCAAGCAACAATCGTGTCAACAAATCTTCGTCCACAGTACTACTAGTACTAATATCATGGCGAATTTTCTTTTTCTTGATCTTTATAATCTCGAGAACCGACTCGTGCACGAGTTTAATAGCTTGTTTTAGTGACTTCTCGGAGCCAATGTTGAATGCGCGCTTGATCTTCCAAATGAGAAACACCGGGGCTGTTGCCCGCATGGCGCTTATAGCCGAGGCACTGTCCAAGGCCTTGACGAGAGGTGGAAGAGGTTGTGAGAGATCCAAGCAAGAAGGGTCAGTGCCCAAAGACACTTTACAAACACTGTCAAATGCGAATCTCCTTAGTATATCTTGTAAATCCACCACTTGGTTTGTAATGGAAGCCGATTCTAGCAAAGGGATTAGCCTTTGTTGGACCTCTTCTTCGAGGGTCTTGACGATGAAGTCTTTGAGGGACTTTGTGCTGAACCCGTGGCTCGCCATTTTGCGCTGTTCCGACCATAACTCGCCGTCTACATTGAATATGCCGCAGCCCAGGAGGTCTCCAAGAATCTCAGTGAACGGTTTGCCTTTGGGGAAATTGTGGAAATTGGTCTTGAGGACGAATTCCACGTTAGAAGGGTTCGCCGTGATGATGGTCCGGCGCGCGCCGAGGCGTTTCACCACGATGGTTTGTGTTGGGGATTTGGATAAGAGCTGGGTGTACCAGTCTAGGAGACGATGGCGATTTTGGTAGAAAGAGATAAGGCAGCCAATAATTGGGTAGGAAGGTGGGCCATGGGTGAAGGAGGATGAACAATCGGATTTATTTTTGTTGGAATAATGAAAAATGAATGAGAAGAGAAAAGAGTGAAGGAAAAGGCCTAGGGAGATGGAAAGAGCAAGGAAGATAAACATAGTTGATGCTGAAAAGAAAACTATTCTAGCTAAAGGGATTTGGAAATTGAGGGTATGGGAGCTAGCTAGCTGTGTTGTTGGCTGAAAGATGCAAGAGCCACTAAAGGCATTTATAGTTGTATGCACTGTGATTGTGAGTTAAAAAGGAGAGATTGAAGGAAAAGAGGGGTCACAGACCAAAACATCTTTGAAAGAAATAGACAAAGAACACATGAGCACATGATTTTCAAGCTTAAATTAACAAGGCTGCTCGGTGCTCATGGGGTTTTAAGGAAATTTGAGCAAATGTGATGTGGAATAATATACTAGATGTAAGTAAAGTACATAGATATACATGGCTTGTTTCAATCTTCTACGTTTCTCTTTTGCTAATAGTTTCTGTTTCTTGCAACCCCAAAAAAAAAAAAAAATCATTTTTGTCGTCCAGGAAGTAGTAATTTGGACACCAAAATAATGGTCTATTAATTGATAGTTAACTCATGTTATAGTCGATCATAACTATAGTTAAGCTAGTCCTCACTCCACTATAGCTGTTTCTTCTAGCATTTCAGGTGTCTTTTCCCCCAACCGACGTGTCCATTTCATTAGCACAAAGTTGTGGTCTATATAGGTTTGATTAGGAGGGGAAGCTACAATTTAATGTTTTATCCTTTTGTTAAGGGGATAAGAAAAGAGGCTGCGTAGAACTTAATTCATATTATTTGCATTTGACGACTAAATGCATTCTACAATTAGAGTGAGATATATAAAATGAGAAGTGTGGAGCCAAGCAGCTTCCAATGTTGGATGTCTCAGAGAGAAGCTTTAAACGTTGGAAGCTAGCTATTTGATCTTTTTCTCACCAACTGCACTTCGTATAATATTGCAGGAGTTCCATTTGTCATAGGATTTAAACCATTTACATCAAGTTTACCTCAATTTAAAAAAATAAGTTGGTGCCATGAAATAGTTTAATTACACAACAATAAACAAAGTAAAAAGCTTGGTTGTTTATATCCTTTAATTTAGTCTAGTGTGAGGGATGTGATTTTTCTTTTCTTTTTGGTTTAGCTAACTTAGGAGTGTGAATTGTTAACAAAAGTTATGGATTCAAACCTTTTATTTCGGTCATGTAAATAAACATTAGATCATTTTTTAGTTTCAAAATTTATGCTACTTATAAAAATCAAGGAAAATAAAAAATTAATAGTCTTGAATGACTATATATATTTGTAGTTTCTTTAATTTATATAGAATGCTAAAATCTAAATATTAAAAAAAATTATTTTTATTGACAACTTTTAACAATATCTTAAAAAGATTGTCGTTAAATATACACTTTTAGTGGTAACAATTAGAAGTTATCACAAAAAATTATTACTAATTTTCTGATATTCTCTTGATAAAATTTTTAGTAATGACTAATGAAAATTCACTACTAAAATTATGTAGAAGACTATAAGTTGATCGCTGAAAACTTTTTGTGATGAGCAAAATCTCATCACAAAACCCCTCTTGGCCATTCAAAGTTTTCACAATAAAAGACTTCTCTTATAAATACACTTTTTGTATCAAGTCTTTGTGGCAACTTTTATAGTCCGTTTTTAGTAGCCACTTCTAATTTTTTATGATGATGACTTTGATTTAAAAGAAAAAAAAATCATGTAACACAATATATAAAATGGTTATAGTATTGTTGCTCAATACTAAAACAAGAACAATGATGAACTCCAATATTTGATGTTGTAATTAAGAATCTATTAAAAGGTTTATATTAAAATATAAAATAAAAATTACCATAAATTCTTTCATATGAACAATTATAGATATGTTTTTATAAAAAAATTAAATTTAAAATAAAATAAAAATAATGGAATAATATATTATAAAAAAATGAATGGTTAAATAAAGATTTTCAAAACAAAATGCGAATTAATATGTCGCTCTCTACAATTTGCAATTAACAAAAATCTCATTATACTCATATGTAACAAGACAAACTTATATATCAAGTTATGATTTGAAAATCCCACATATTCATATTTTCTATGTATAATATTAAGCTAATTTTTTGTTTAATTAAATAAGAATATCAATGGGTGGCCGGCTTATACTATAATGAATCAAGTCTTAAGTAATTCAATGAGATTAAAATTTATGAGTTTTAATTTGAGATATCCACCACTTTAAAGTTAATTATGATTTTTAACTGAATATGGCACACGGGAGTATAGAGTTTTTCTGTAAAGATATTTAGAATATTACGTGAATAAGGAATGAAAATAAATAAAAAGAAAGAGAATGAATTCTAAAATTTTAAATCATTAACAGGAAAATTAAAGAACTTATTTAGGAGGGACAACGTGATTAAAATAAACTTTATTACAATAATAAGGTATAAAACATTCTTATTAAAAATACAATTACATATGCACGCTTTTATATGAATATGAAATTAAAAAAATACATTAATTAAAGAAATAATCATATTTAAACTTAATTTACATTAATAGAAGTTATACTGAGTTTGCTAAAGAGGTAATTACACATAAATTTTTTGTCGTGTTAACAAGGAATACAATAAATTCATTTAAGAGTACTTACACATAAACTTGGGTTAAATTAACAAGAAATAAAATCAGTTTAATAAGAGGAAATCAAATATAAATTTCACTTATGTTAACAAGAGATGAAATACTGTCATTAATTAGGAAGAGATTATATTTATATAACACAAATGTTTAACCATACAAAGACTTTAAATTCAAAGGCCTCGCACAGAAGTCAAATTTAAACATGGGAATACATCCCAGGAGAGTAATTGACCGTATTGTTCAAACATGGACACAATCAATGAGGGCAACTAACCATATTGTTTAAATACGAGTACACAATTTATGATGATAAATAACTAATATTCGAATATAAGCACCAACCCATGAGTTTTTAAAGAGCATTCAATTTAATACCATCCTGATACACTATCATTTATCATGTGGAGTTAAGTCTAGTTATACCGAAGATTAACAAAATTGTTATTAATAACTAGTATTTTATACAAATTTTCTCAACAAGAATACACCTAATTTATATCATCCAATTACATAGCCTTCCAAATCATAATAAAAACAATCTGATGGAATTATATACATACATATATGTATGTATATAAAGAGATACATAAATTATAATCCTAATTCATAACTCTTTCAAACAGTTAACAGTTCTTAATTTAGGATAAGGTGTGGGGGCAGCAATGCGCACCCCCCAAAATTTAATTCAAGGCACGTGCATGTTTATTTAGAAGCACGTTGCTGACTTGCTGGATATGGTAGCCGTCAAATGACTAATTCGTGGGGACTATGATCATTTGCACCTTCCAATTCCACACACGTGCCGTATCTTATCGACATAAATTTGACGCATTTGTCGACATCTCATGAGCCTACCAAGTTTAATGCTCAACCATCATTTTATTTTATTTAATTTATTTGATAGAAAGTATAAACGATCATTTTGTAGAGAAGCTAAACGGTGGAAACCCTCAACTCCCTTTTATATGTAATAGACACAGTAGAATAATTTGTGCACATCGCTCTGTGAGCAAACTTTTTTTTAAAAAAAGTTTCTTACATTTTTAATGTGGGTCTTGTTAACTAATGCTCCAAGATAGGGGCCATTATTATATGTCCTTGAAAAGTGTTCATATAATACGCTATCTAGTGATTAATTAGCTTTTTCTAACTAGCCATTATTGATGCCGTAAGTATTTTTTAATATGACAAAATTATCATTAAAATAATAATTTATAAAGTCCTAAAATTCTAACTCCTAAATTTTTTGTGTTGACAGTTTTAGGCTTTCCGGATTTTGGGTTTTAGTTTCTATGTCGGTTGATTCTTATGGATAAAAATTAAAGAGTTTAAATTAGGATTTAGAGTTTTATGGCCTGTACGCAGAAAGTTGAGTATAGAAAGAAAAAAAAAAATTTTGTAGATAAAAAATATCTATAATACATTTACTTTTAATGATTGAAGAATGATTAATAAATAGTATTAAATAATAATTAAATAATAATTAAAAAGATAAAATTGACATTTCAATAATTTTTTTTCATTTCACTTTCCTTCACGCTACTAAACAGGCCGTTAGTGTTTAACAGTTTAGGGACTAAGAATTGAACGTTTAAATTCTTTTATTTTAAAATTTAAAAATTAGTTTTAAAGCTAATTTTGTTGTATTAAAAAATGATTGTAACATGAATGATGGTTAGTTCGGAAAAAACTGACAAATCATTAAATGGTGTATTATTTAGACACTTGTTAGTGGTATTAAATACTCCGTAATTGGCGCCCTTTAAACACTGGTAAACAAGACTCTTTTAGTATTCACTTACAACTTTAATGACAAATTTACACTTATATAATATGATAATACTTTTTTTAATAGTTTTTTGTTGGATTAATATTGATAATTATGTTTATATGTATTAATTAATGTTTTTAAAATTAAACTAAATTTTGAATCGATGAAAGTACTAATTCATTCATAATGTATTAGTTTAATTGAAATTAAATTATAATCGAATCGATAATAATTAAATATATATTTTAAAAAATCTATATATCAAAATTCTATTATAAAAATATATATTAATAAATTTAAAATATTAAAATAGTCACAAGATTGTTATCAAGTAATTTAAACTTTAAATAAATAATTAATTAATTTAAAAATATATTTAATATAATTTTAATATATTAAAATTTAACATTTATTATCAATATATAATTTTTATGGTTATATTTATATAAAATTTTGTAGCATATTAACAAATCAATCTTCCTAAATACATGGCGGAAGTCCTACCTTGTTATCATAAGGTCTTGTGTTCAAACGTGTGGTCCACCAAAATTTGTTTTTTATTTAAAAATCATAAAAATCAAAATAAATTAAGAGTTAAAGGGAGAGAAACTTACTGCATAAAAAAAATTGTCGCGAATGGGCTTTGAAATGAGAGGTAGAGGATGGTTTGATAATATGCTTTTATTAAAACTTTTAACATAATAGACATTGTGGACAAATTCAATTTTTACTCCTACCCTAATATATCATTATTATTATTATTATTATTATGAGTATTTTATGTTTTTTTAAAACTTCTCTCTCCCCCATCATTCACCTTCCATAACGTTTGTCCCGTATTATATTTTGTTGCTTTCAGCATTTTTGCATAAATTTAGCTCATCAATTAATATTTGTGACATATGAGTAAGAGAGTTTCATACCACATAAAAAGTCATTTATTTATTTTTTAAAAAATTTTTTGTATTTAAAAATGACATTATAGATAGACCATGCCCAAAAAAATTTTGTTTCCATTTGTCCCTTTGTGCCCCCACTCTAGTCATCCCTATGTAACATGATTTAGCCACTATTAAACTCCTTAATACTTTGATTAGTTTTTACACTATCTCACTTATCTTTATATTATATATTTCATTTGCAAGAGTATATGAATATTAAATTATCAAATAATTGCTAATTTAATTTATTAATAAACTTTTACTTGCAAATTTAGATTGAGTAGCTGAATTAATTAACTAACTTATATATTTAATTTCCATGTTTATGCAACACGCTAAAGAAGAGGCTCTGTTCCTCAACTTTGGATCCTAAGTTATTAAAGAAAGCGTTTAGTTTGAAAAGTGACTAACACCTACGATTGAAAAGAGTAATAAAGGAAAGTAAAAATATAAATGCAATAAAAAAAAGTTGTTAATAAATTCTAGAAATTAAAGGGAAGAATATAAAGGATGAAATGTTAAAACTTGTATTTGGTTGATTTAAAGTGTGTTTTATTCAAAAAATTGTACAAATGAATACTTAAAAGCCTAAAATTAATTGTTAACTTTGCTAAAACTATTTGCCACTTTTTTTTGAATTTTTTGGCCTATGTTAGCAATAATATAGAATCATGGCTAACAATCTGAGTGTTGGTTTATACCACATTAGCAAAGTTAAAAATTTAAAAATTATTTTCTATCTACTAACTAATTACTTTGCTAGTTGACCATGTTTACCATATCCCTATAATTAAAGGAATGGGTCTTTAGCATATTCTATACTCTCCTTAATGTGATTGGCTTATCAATCTCTCTTGTTGTTTACTAATCTGATTTAGCTGCCTTCAAAATATTCAATGGGCTTTATCCCTACATTGCATTAAAGTGGTTAAATGGTTGAAATCTGTAACACCATAATGACTTAACTCCAACTAATCTCCCTTTAGGCTTGATTCCATATGATTTCCAATGAAAATGACCAAAACCGTGATATTTTATTACTTTAAGTCAGGGTTTAATTAGTCATATTTTGCCTTGTGGGTCGCGTGAACCCATCATGCACATTCTCTTTCTACACACCATTTATACAACTCATGCATAGCCTCAAACAACCCATAAACCATGGATATGAAGCCAAAAACCAAGAAAATGCAATTTCTCAAATGAGCCCAAAAGTCAGATTTTTGGCTTTAACTTTGAAAAATTATAACTAATTCTATAAAAATGGGAATCAAGCAAACCATAGCTCTCTGGAAATCTCTAAGTGTTAAATTTACAATAAAAATAATTTCCAACCACAATCTCACTGTTTGGACCATGTTTGACATCGAAAAAGAGACAGAGGTCCAACTGTCCCTGGTATTGGTGCAGCTTGCTGTCATGAAATTCAAAAATTCATAACTAATTCCACAAAAATCCAATCTGAGCAAAATATACCAATTTGGAAAGCTATAGATGTTAGATCAGTTCAGCAGCCCTTGGATCTCAAAAAATGATAGAACAGTAACGAAAGTTGGATGGCTTCCCTGATACTGACACAGAACTTCAGAAAGTCATTTCTCCCTCTACAGACCTCCAATTAAGCTGCTTCCAATTGGTATAGGTCACTATAGATGTCTAATTTATATCCATAAAATTTCATGACAATTGGACATCATTTGGTCCATGAATGACATAGATTTAATTTCGGACCTATGGTAACAGTTCATTGACCAAACCATCAAAATTGCCAAATTTCAATAATTCGCCAAATATTCTTTAGATATCCAAACATTACCTACTTTATCTTCCCAAGAAGCCCTCAATAGGCTCTAGAGGCATGCCAAATTTCATATTAAGAAGAGCTTATTTGGTCATACTTTGATAAAGCTCACAAATTTGGCGGTTTTAGCACCCAAAATAGTTCAAAGTGGGTCCAAATGGCCTCCCACATGTTCTAGCACCTCTTGGGCAAGTTTGAAAGCATACACATAGTATATATGAAGTGTCCAAGTGGTCCAAATTATCATACATTTCAAACTTACTATACTACAGGCCAAAATATACTATTACGTCTAAGCCACAAAAGGGCCAAATCTCACATTTTCATTGTTTTGGCTATCTACAAAGTTCATACATAATTCATACATACTTTTACATGTGCTTAAGCATTTACATCTCAAAAATAATAGGTACATATTTATTTTGGTACCTCTTTACAACAAAAGAACTAAAATAGCTATACAACTCCCTAAGCATGCTTAGTTAGGCTCCTTGTTGTGCACTTGTTCTCCTTGAACTCCACCTAACATGTTAAGATGGGAGAGGGAAGGGGGTGAGATTTATGGAATCTCAATAACTCATATACTCATTCAAGGAAACAATCAAGATACATAAATAAGTCAAAGCATGCAAACCATTCACAATTACACAACATATGATTTCATGCCATGATATCATATCAATGCCAAGAATAAGCTCTAGGGACTTTTAGTCTAGCCTCATCGCAGTTTTTGGGACTTTTGGATTGGCCTCACCCTTGGTATAGGGACTTTTGGCTCTACCTCACCCGTCTCAAAGGACTTTCGGCACCACTTTACTCAATCAATTTTCACAACCCAAACATAAGCATATTGGTACTAATGCATCAAGGCAACATCAAATGGCATGTCTCACAATACAAGCATATCTACAAGTATACAATGACTATTATACATCCAAGAATGCAACAAGAAAGAGTGGAGAACTACTTTATCGGCCAACACAAGCCTTCCATTTCAATTTCTCTTCTCCCTTCTTGGTTTCACAATCACAACTAGATGGAGTTGCTTCTTTTGAGCCTAGACACAACAAAGAGCATGGAATTACTCTCTCATCAACAATTATTCACAAAGTTAGGGGTTTTTGTAAAACAAACCCTACAAAATATAAGAAACTAGGGGTCTCTCTCTCTCTCTCTCTCTCTCTCTCTCTAGAGTTTCACCAAATTTTCTTCCTCTCTCAAGCTCTCAAGAAAGGAAAGCAAAGAAAAAGAAATGAAGATACATGAGTTTTAGTCTTCTTCAAGAGTGGTTTTCCACTTTCCCTCTTCTGAACTAAGCCCAAAACATAGCTAATTCAACATCCAAAACCATAGCAAGAGAGGGCAAAGAAAGAAAAACAAAACTCTAAGAAGAAAAGTTATGGAGATCTCAAGTTATGCTTACTTTTTTCTTGTTCTCCTTCCTTCTTTAGGTCTCTTTCTCTCTCATCAGCCCTTTTCTCTGCCTTGGATGAAGCATAAGTCAGGTAAAAGGAAAAGCAATGAATTAGGACGTTTTAAGAAGTCAAATTCTCTTTTTTCACATTTTTTCGGACTAACCCTCGTTACGACGAGCACGTATCAGTCCCAGACCTCTGTTTTCGCTATGGCGCGCGCTACGACGAGTAGTTCCCTAGTTTTTGTATGGGATACCCGCACTTGCTATAGCTAAAAGGCACTCTCGCTATAGCGAACAGGTACATTCGTTATAGCTAGGACATTTCTCGTTATAGCTAGCAAATTTAAAAAATTTCAGGACTTCAAAAATTTTTTAGCTTCTTTTTTTTTTGTTGTTACAAAAACTACTTGGAATCAATTGAATATTCTTCTCTCTTTTAGCTACACGTTATTGGACTATGTTTCTTTAATATTTCAAGAAACTCAATTGAATTTGTGACCTTTAATTATCATGGCCTATTTTGGCATCTAAAGCCTAACTTGTTTAGCAAACATTTTCTAATGGTTTAGCCCAAATCATACGCCAATGAATTCATCTAGCCTATTACTTTTAGTGCTAACAAACACCATATTGGTATCCTTACTTAAAATCTATAATAAATCACCTAAGGATCTAAGGAAAATGAAATACCCAACTCAAAGTTTAAAGCCAGCCCAGCCAATCTATCTACTTATCTATTCCTCTCTCTCTCTCTCTCTCTATATATATATATATATGTAGGCATGAAATTCACTTCTTAGTCTTGTTGGGTTTCACGGTGATCACAAGTACAATAGAATTTAAACTTTTTGATCAATGAAATCCATTTCCAGGAATATACACTGGAACATATATCAAGATAAGATAAGAAAGTTACCATTTATTTTGAGTTGCAATCAAATCACATGCATTAACATAGAGTGGATGAAACTTTCTCTTACTCTTTGTCTCTGCTAGAAGACACTTCTCACTATCTAGGGTTAGGGCCTTTGAAGTTCTAAGTAAATTAGGAATACAAAGAGACTCTCTTATGCATCTTTTATGTCAGCCCAATGGTCTTACATTTATAAACTTGGGGTTTGGCACTTTTCCAATTTTACTCAAACTCTAATTCCTAATCCAACTTAAAGTCTTAGAACCCTAACCTAAACCCAATAGAGAGTAAGGAGAGATAGGCCTAACATAATGTAACATTATTTAATATAACTTTAATATTAAATGAGACTACGTAATCATATTACATAATTATATTATAATTTAATCATATAATGTGTTATAATATTATTTAATATTACTCTAATAGTAAATAATATATTATGCCATAATATAATCCAATTATGTTTATATTATATTAGATTTTATTATTAGAATTTCTAGTCCAACTAATACTCCAATAATATTATGATATTTCAATTTTATCCTTGCTCTTTATGTGTGATCTTGTAAGTTCTTATTATGTTGGTAGTGACCCAAAAAAGAATCTTATTTTAGGATCATGACAATGAGTGGTATCTAGCAATACATCACTGCCCACCTAAGTAATAAGAATATCTGGGATTTGACATACCTAATTTGTGACCAATACCATGCAATTTAGTCCATTTTGTACTGACGTCCAGATTGAACTCGAGGCATGGAATATGTCATCTTCGTCAACATTCAACTTACATTTTTTGACAATGAGTAGACCAATCAAAACAAATAATCAATATCACATATTGATTTCATTTGAGCATGGCTATGTATTTCTCAGTTTCATTCAATCAAGGAGCCCATGGATATCACTCCTCCTATATAAGAGGGACAAAATCTCATGTACATCACTCACATCCCTTCATATGATTTGTGATATACCTAATCACTGTCCTATTAGCTATCCTAATCAAAGATGACACAGGACAGTATCAAAGTATTTGAATTCTCATATAAAGAATCATAGTGACTTTAGGTCAAAGGACTTCCTTCATTATGGTCACATGAGAATTGCTAATAACACTTTATAATCCATGTAGCATTCTCATAATGAGTCTGTTTAGTATATTTTTTCTCTAACAATGTACATTTGTATTGACTTGATATTATATATCCATGATTTAAAGTCATCAGTCACCTGTATCTTATAGTCTTGATGATTTATTGCTATTCTATATCACAATAATACTTGACTAGGGACATTTTAAGAATAACAATTTATTCTATGGACAATTATTATATTAAATTATAGTGTGCAAGTATAAAACCATAATAATTGTATTGCTTCAAAAAATATAATACAATGTTATTACAATCATCTCATGATTAGCTTTTAAGGCATACACCAACACTTCTTCCATGAGTCTCTATACTTTTTGAACCAAAGGTGCACAAGGATGATAGCATATCAACTTTATAGCACTTTGTGAGTTGTAATATCTGGTTTTTTGAAAATGAAAGAAAATGTGAGAAACGTATATAGTTTTTCCGTTAACAAACGAAACTCACCCGAATATAAAAGAAAGTCCCCCGAAAAGATGTAGCTAAAGGTCCTAAAAAATTTGGGAAGCATTCTAGAGTCCTAAAACTGAGAATTTCAGGCTCAGATGGGAAAGAAAAATGGAGCTAGAATAAAGAAACAATTTCTTATGAAAAGTTTACGAAACGCAATGGCATTTTCGTAATTTTGAGAAAATTTTGGAATTCATATAGGAGGGGCTTTTTAAATGAAAGTTTTGAGTTTTCTTAGGGTTTTCAGAGGCTCTGAAAACGATGGAAAGCCTTGGGACAGTTAAATCCTCTCTGATGGACGTTTTTCAACGTCGGTTGACCCAAACTTTGACCGATTCGTTCGGTAAGGTTTTAGTTCCAAATTAAGTGATTACAAAGGCATTTTATTAAATTGGGAACCTAAATTTTATGATGGAAAAGAAGGTTCTAAGAAAAGAGCTAAAACGAAGTTGAAACAAAATTACCATTATGGAAGGATAAAATTAGAATTTTTGAAAAAGTGTGTTTCTAGAAACCCCCACACACTTCCCCTTTCTTCTCCCATCTTCTTAAGCACAAAATTTTCTGCCCAAAATACAGAATATGATCTGCTCTCTTAGGCTCACAGGAAGGGGAAGAAAAGGAGGAGAAAAATCAAGAAAAAGGTATAGATTCTTGGTAGTTTTCTATGTTTTCTTCCATCCAAACCTCCTCTCCTCCATTCTTCTTTGTTTCTTATGATTAAAATGAAGTTTACAAATATGTTTTAAAGGATAAATTGAGGAAAAAAATTCAGATTTGAAGAGAGGAGCTCAAAAAACACAAGATTCAAGTGAGAAAAAAAATAAAAAAATAAGGTAATTTCTCTTCCTATAGTTGCCATCTTTGGTTCTCTTCTCCACCATTTCACCCTACTTGAGAAAACCCTAGGAAGAGATGATTTTTAGGCAGAACCAAGCATGAATCTAAGGAAAAAGGGTGTGGAGATTAAGAATATACAAAGAGAATTATCAAAAAATCATTAGATTTTAAGATGCAAATTCTAAGGTTTTGTGTGCACCTTATAAAATCTGACCTTATATGGTGATTCCTAGGTTTAATTAAGAGTTTAAATGAGTTCCTAAGATCCTTAAGATGCTCCCCACATGCTTCCTCCCTTCAAGAAAACAAAGAAAATTCCAAGAAGTCCTAAACCATGCATAGGCTTGGCCAAAGGGAGTTCATATAGCTAGGAGAGTTTTAAATTTTTCTAAGGCCATTCTTGAGTCATATTTGATGAATGAAAATGAGGGAGGCCTTGGAAAAAATTTAGAACTCATAGAAAGTGATTTGGTGCCTTAAGTTCCCATATTATGACCTAAAGTAGCAACATGATGTTAGGCTCCTTGTTTTAATTGTGTGATGACTCCAAGAGGCTTAAAAGGAGTCAAGAATCATATTTGAAAGGAAATAATAGAGCCTAGAGTTCATTTGAGAGTGTTGCTTCATTAAGTGCATTTATGGACTATAATAGAGCCTATAGAGCAATCTAGTATTTAAGCAAGTTGTATGACCTTAGAGTTTTTTCATGAACCTAATTGGCTCCTATAAATTGTATCTAGGCCAAGAGAAACTATCTTCACCAATTTGTGGATGTGTGGCTAAAAGAGGAGGCTTGAATCCAAAGGAAAAAGTGTGTAATTGTGTGCAAGGTAGCTTTCTCCACTTTCTCTCATGCATGGATGTGTGTTTAGCTTGTCTTAGAATGTGTATATGTGTATTTTCAAGCCATGAAAAGTATGCTAGCATGATGTTATATAGCATGATTTCATGATGTCATGTTATGCTTTCAAATGAATGTATGATGTTTGTTGAGTTTGCTTAAGTATGGAGAGGCTAAGAACTCTTGACTATGGTGAGGATGAGCCAAGAACCCTTGAGATTGGTTGAGACAAAGTAAAGAGTCTCCCAAGAGTATGGTTAAGTCCAAAGCTCTTAAAGAATGGGTGAGGCAAGTCCAAAATCTATAAGGAAAAGTGTGAGGCCAATCCAAACACTTGGTGAGCTCTTGAATGTTTTGTATGACTTGTTCACATGCCAAGCTTGCTTCTTGAATGTCTATGAATTCCATGATAACCATGTATGCATTTTTAATGGCTTGCTATGCATATGTTATGTATGATTGAATGGGAGATGAGCTATTGGGATTCTTTGAATCTCATTCCCCTCCTCTCCAATGATTTCACATGCTAGGTGGACCAAGTGGACATGGTAATGGGAGCCAATTACCTTGAAGGAAGAAGATTGACAACCAAATGCTTAAGTTTTGCCACTTTAAGACCATATTTGTTTCATATGATGTATCCCTTTGATGTATATGGTCTATGACCCCTTAGACATATGTAATTATGATATTGTGTGATGTATAAATGTATGAACATGATGTATGAACCCTAGAATAGAAATTGGATATGTAATGCCAAAGTATGCATTTTGGAAAGTTTGAAGTAATATGCATATGTGTGGATGGAAAGGCCAAAATGAGATGCATGGGTTTTGGGACCATTTGGGCAGCTCATACAAGTCCTAAATGTGCTTTTAAACTTGCCCAAAAGGTGCCAAAATCAAAGGAAAGCCATTTGGCAATTTTGGTATCCTATATGGAGCCAAAAATGACCATAATAAAACCTTATATCACTTTTTAGCCAAATGAGTTATTCTTGATCTAAGATTTGGCATGCAATTAGGTCTCATTAAGAGATTTTTGGGAAGCTAAAGATCATAATTTTCAGATGTCTACAGAATATTTGAGAATTTTTCAAAGTTGGCAATTTTTTTAGTTTTGGTCTACTGCACTATTCATTTGGTCTAAAAATGAATTCTATCACACAAGGCTCAAATGATGTCTAATTACCCACAAAATTTTATATAGAGAAACTAGACATTCACAAAGCTCGTGCCAACTAGAAACACCTCATTTGGAGCTCTAGAGAGGAAGATATGAATTTTTGAACATTCTATCCAGTATCAAGAATTTTACCTGATCTAAGTTACTGTTCCATTAAATTTTGAGGTCTAGGCTTGATGAACTGGTCTGGAGATATTTTTGCTCTCTAGCTAACATCCACAGATTTCTAGATTGGTATCATTTGTATAGATTAGATTTTTGTGAAATTAATTGGACATTTTCAAATTTTTCTGTAGAATTCTGTGACAGCTCCAGAATACAGTCTAACCTCTAGACCATTTTGGAGGTCAAACATCCTCTGTGATGGGTGTTATAGCCTAGGCATATTTTTAGTGTGAAGTAAACCTCCAGATATTTCCAGAATAGCCAAGATTGTATGATTTTAATTTTTTTATAATTAGTTATGATTTTTCAAATTTGATCAGAAAGAGGGCCAAATCTGGCCGAAATTAAATAGCCATGTTTTATGCTTCATTTCAATTTCCATGAATTGTGGGTATGATTTTGTGATGCAAAGGAGTTGTATTGATGTAATTAAATATGGGAAAGTATAGTATGTGCTCATACAGCCCACGTGACATCGAATGGAATTTTTATAATTAGTGCAACGCAAATTTAATCTATTATTTATATCCCATTTTCTTACAACTCCCTAAGCAATGCATGTTATGGAGCATGTAAATTGCATGAGAAAGACTAGAAAGATATGGTATTACATGAGTCATATTCAACTTCAACATTCTTTATACCTTTCTCCCCCATCAAGTTCATCCCCATGAATATAGCTCTTAGCACAACTTGTAAGATCTTACAATGACTCCCTTATAGCCTACATTACCACATTCCCTTTTTAAAGCTCCATCAACATTTAGTTTTACCCAACCATTGCTAAAAAATTTCCATTGATCTTCCTCTATTCTTTACCTTTGCTATTGCTATTCACCTTTATTGGCCTTCCCAGAGCTTGAGTCATAACCCTTGTTTTGAAGATAATTCATGCAACCATCTTGATATACATTAACTAACTAGTATATTAGTCAAACAAGTGATAAAATGATAGGTGGAGTATTTATTAGCATCTAAAAATCATAAGTTAAAGACACTAGAAAAAAATACCTAGTTGAAGCATTAGTTGAAAGCACAAAGTTAAGACCTTAGCTGATGATTGCTAGCCAAGAACCATAACAGAATAAGTGAAAATTAAGAAATTTAGATCCTCATAGTTAGTGATTTTAGTAGATGGATACATGGAATGATCAATATGGAAAGGCCATAATATAAAATATGAACATAAAAAAAAGGTAATGGCCAAACATGGAACATGTCATACTATTAGAAGAGGTATAAAGTGAAATAGATGACAAAAAAGAACACACATAAAGACTAAAACAAAGAACTTGACTTACAATTCCTTTTTATGTACATTTTGTTTATTCACTTGCTTTATAGCCTTTTTGCAATTTAAAGCTTTCATCAATCTCTTATTTGAGTTATATCAAGTTTTGTTTGAAGTTTTGTCACCAATTTGCTTTGTATTTATAGCTCTTATTGCAATTGATCAATTCAATTGCTAATTTATATTTTTACTTATAAAGTACAACAACAGATAAAGGAGCAAGCTAGAATAGCTATAGTGGAAAATAGTTGTCATGAAACGTCTTCACCCATGACTGCCACCATTCTTACTTTGAGGATGTAACACCCCATAATTAATTAAGGTGTTAATCACGGATTAAATTAATTAGGAATAATTAATATGGGTTGAGATTTAATTGAGATAGAAATCCTATCTAGGTTTAAATTAATAGATCATGATAAGAGGCTAATGGAGGCCCCAATGGGTTAGGTGCAGACCCAACCCAATTTAGTGTGATGGAGGCTCAAAATCCACCTTGTATAGACCCTTCTAAGTGGCCCAATAACCCTTGTGCAGACCCACATTCTTGAGCTCTTCAAACTTGGCCCAAACTTAATTAAACTTCAGCAACTCAATGCATATAAAATTGGCCCAGTAAAATTCTACAGCCCAATACTCTAAAAAACTGGCCTAACAAGCAAAAACTTGAAGCCCATTAAGAGATGGATCTTGAAGCAACCCATGACC
This sequence comes from Erythrophleum ivorense, assembly GCA_026724425.1. Lineage (NCBI taxonomy): Eukaryota > Viridiplantae > Streptophyta > Magnoliopsida > Fabales > Fabaceae > Erythrophleum > Erythrophleum ivorense. The sequence continues at coordinate 715,696 of JAIUCV010000429.1, forward strand.
CACATTTGACCCAACTTAAACCTAACTAAAACCCTAATACACTAGCCTCTTCCTCACACTTGCTGAAACACAAAGCACAAAGAGAAAATTCGGAGCTTGGAAAGGAGGCTAGGATTGGGGGCAATAATTCTGCATTTTCTCACATTTAGAGCAAGATTCAGCCAAGGTAATAGTTATACAACTTAATCCCTTCATCTTTCTCTTTAATTTGGTCCGATTAGTTTTTCATTTGGAGCATTTTCATCATACCCCAAATCTGAAATGTGGGTGTTTGGGGATTTTCTTAGTGAAATTCGTAAGTTGAGGTTAGGGCTGACCTTAGGTGAGTTTAAACCCCTCCATTTTGATGCTTTATTTGTTAATTTGAGACCCCCATAGCTGATTTATAAAATGGGTATTAATTATGTACGAATTTGCTTAGGATTTTAGGTGGAATATTAAGTTTTCTGGTGGAGGACAATTTTAATCCGAATTTGGGACTTATAGTGGCTGAGTAAGTGATTCTTTAGGTAGTCATTAGCATCTTAAATTCTTTGGGTATTGATTGTAATTGTTAATGATGAATTAGAGTAGTAATTCTATGATGCTATGGTTATAGGAGGATTTCTGCACCATTGGTGACTGTTGCAAGTGTCTACAAGTGAGGTAACCGGGTTTATATCAATTCCATGTATATATTTGATTTAATTTCATATGTTGCTGTATATGAATGATTTGAAATGTTGAATGAATTGGTTGGCTATCTGTTGAATTGTGATTAGACCTTGTGAGTCCATGGTGGAGCTGTGGTGCGGCTGCCACCCGTGCATGTGCTTCGATCGAGCACCGGGTTATGATCAAACCCCAAATGCACTGAGCCCCAGTTGTGCTCAATAGGGAGTGGGTGCCGTGGACGGGCCTCTCCCGGTGTTAATGGCCTTTAACATGTGATAATATGATTGCTAGTATGGGATAGTAATCATGATAGCCCCAATTGTTTCATTTGCTGATATGATGGATATGATTCTGATGTTGATTTTGATTCATGCTTATATGCTAATTAAATTGGATATATGATGGAATTGCCTTGGTTACTGAGATTTATATCTCACCCCATTTTATGGGATTAATATTTCAGGTGAAAGTTCCTCGGGTAAGGATAAGGCTAAGTAAGTGGATGAACATCTATGAGCTGAGGCCGGGTGTGGGGAGCTACACTTGGTCTGAGTAGAATAAGGTAGATGTAATTTTTGTTATTAGTCTACATAGCATCATCATGTAATCATGTTGCCAAGTGTAGGCATTTATATTTTATTTGATTGAAATGTAATCGTTAAGGATTTAAGTCTCATTATAGTTGAATACTAATGTATGAACTTATAGTATTATATATATAGTTTTGTTGAAATTATGATATGGATTACCATATGGGAATTGTAGTCTTATGATGCCTTGGATGTGGGACATAAGCTATTGTTGAATGGAATCTTTATAGAATGTGCATGGGATGTTAATTGCTGTTAATGCATGTGTTCTTGTTGTCATATATTTATGAATTTGCTGATATGAGCTAGTTGGGTAAGTAGGAAGTAGTATTTAAGTTTCGCAAGGATAATGGAACGGATCGATGGGTAAATGGGGTAGATAAACACCATTAGGACCATATAAAACAAGGGTAGGTGGACCTAGAGTGTTTCTAAGATGAGATTTGGAGTGTAGAGGGCAAAATTTGGGTAATATGGTCACAGGAGGGAGTTTCGCTGCGGCTAAGAAGGCTTCGCCACGGCTAAAGGAGAGATAGAGCCGAAGGGCGTCGCGACATAACCAATCCCGCCGCAGCGCAAGGAAAAAAAAATTGGCCCAGGGAGTGACAGTGGCGAGGAACGCCGCAGCCTGATAAATCTCGCCACGGCGTAAAGTGAAAAAAAATCACCTAAGAGGGTAACAAAACCAAAACTCGCCGCGGCGCAGATATATTGCGCTGAGGTGAGAATTGTGGGAGTCAAGGACAGTAGCTCCATGAGGCGTTTCCGCCGCGGCACCACATAGGTTGGCCGGGGCGAGATTTGTGAAATTAAGAGACAATATAAAGACACTTGTGGAAGGCTATTGGGTATTGAAAACTGATAAATGGTTGTATCATAAACCCTTTATGGTAGTAGGATTTCTTTTATGCAAATTTTGATTTGTGTGGTGGTTTGGTGATGACCCTAACATCAAGGTTTAAATTTTTCCCATATTTTCACAATGTGATAGATTGTAACAACTCAAACCTTGATAATTAATTTGTTAATCGTACATTTAACCATAATTCCAGTGATAAGAAGGTAGGGTCGTCACACGAGGACCCATGTTAGGAAGGGAATGTATGAATGCATGCTTACCCTTACCACTTTTGGAGAAATTATGAAACCAATAGTGGTCAATGAGATGTATAATGAATGTGAAAAAGAAAGGACAAATTTTAAATAGACTGAAAGGCAATTGACTAAGGCTAAGGGACAAACACACAGATTAACAACCAATACATTGATAAAAGCTTAGCCATTGGCTATCTTCCTTTTGCCAAGTTCTTGTAGGCTATTAAATTTTGGAACCAAATGATAAATGGCTCCACTGCTAACATCGTAGGTTCAAGTGCTATGTTCCCAAAAGGCATATACCCTCAAGCTCAAATACCCTAACCCCAGGTTTTCCTATTAAAGGAACTTGGATAAAGACAATTAGTTTTACCTAGAATACTAAACTTGCCTAGGCCAATGGCTAGTTGATGGTTAAGGTGTGTAACGTTCTCATTACTAGTCAATTCCATTGTCATAGTGTGGTGTAGTGTACCATGAGCCAAACAAACCTATAACAACTAGCCTTTGTAGAAGTAACTATTATGTCTCAAGCAGCCCTCAATCTTGTTTGACTGTTAATCAACAAGTTCATCAAGGCCCATATGGTCAAAGATTAGGTGTACTATGCTAAAGGACTGCCAATAATCTAAATAAAGTTATCTTAGATATTGACATGATAGTTGAGGTCATGAAAAAGCATTTTAGATGTATCTAAAAATAAAAGGAAGACCTACTTATAAGATGCCATACCTTGAATGGGTCAACCATATGATGCCACTACCAAAACGTTTTAAGGCATTGAATTTCTCTACTTTCTTAAGAGAAGATCGATAATCTACCATATAGCATATTAGCCAATTCTTAGCCTAACGTAGTGAGGCTAATTAGAATGAATATTATAAGTTGTAGTTATTTCCTTTATTCTTAACCCAAACTACTTTTACATGGCATGGAAACCTTGTAATACCATATTCATAGAGCATTTAATTTGTAGTACAATAGGCTAAAGAAATTTATTTTCATGAAATAATTACTTTTAGCAGCGAAAGTGCCATTATCAAAAGCCAAATTAATTCATTTTTGCTTAAACGAACCATTTAAGCTTACCAATCTTATCTTCCATCCTTAACACACTTATTCAAGCAGAAACATCACAAATTGGAGCATGTATTTTGAGTTTGGACCATACATCACAAATTCAACATCATACTTGCATTTCCCATATGTTCCATAACCTGACCCAATCTTTGGAAATTCATAACTAAATCTAGAAAATTCCAAATCATGCAAATTAGGACTTTCTAGAAAGCTCAGGACATCATCTATTGTAAAAATTTTAGATAAAAACAATACCAATTGGCCCCACAAAAATCAATGGAACAGTAACTAGGTTAAAATTTTGGACAACAATAGACCTGAAATTTCAAAATTTCATATCTCCCTCTACACATATCCCAATTTATGGGGAGTGCTCTCGGTGCCTATGGAAACTTTATAATACCAACTATATGCTTGTAAAATTTCATGAGCATTAGACTTCGCTTGTCCCTTCAAAGGCACCAAAAACCAAACTAATCAAATGAATAGTACACTAACAGTTCTGTAAATTTCAGTCAACTTTAAAAAATTATAATAAATTCTCTACAGCTCTAAAAATCCTATTCTTTGGCTCTATGAAAAAGCTCTAGATAAGATTTAGATGCCTGCCAAATTTCATCTATTGAGTCTAGTTTTAATTCAGGGTAAGAATATGGTTTAAAATAAAAAAGGCATCAAATGGTACCAAATGGCTTCTTACATGAACCATAACCATTTAAGCACGTCCAAAAGCTTAAATACAATATATAAAAGCATCATAATAAGCTTAAATCATCATAAACTCAAATTCACCATCCCCACTTGTTGTTATACATAAGCATTACCATGGTTCAAGGATGTCGAAGTCATACATTCTCATACATTTGGGTCAACTTTTAGTTCATATATCATATTTATATACTTTTACACATGATTAAAGGTTTACATATCATAAATAACATATACATACACACTTTGACATTAAATTACACAAAAAGCTATTCTATTGTCAGAGTAATACAATTTATACTCCTTAACCTCCATTCTTAGTTCTATGTGCATCACCAAGACAAGAGTAGATAAAGAGTAGGGAAGAGTGAGATTTAAAGAATTCCAATAGCTCATTCACCCCTTCTAAGTAGGCATATATGGCATGTTATCATGTTAAGGAATACAAGCATGCATCAAATGCTTCTAAGAACTAAACATAAATATGTTTTCAAGATCACATAAACATACCAAGATCAAAATCAAGCTCTAGGGACTTTTGGTCTAACCTCACCCTATTATTTGGGACTTTTAGATTAGTTTCACTCATTTTCTAAGGACTTTTGACTTAGCCTCACTCATTATTGAGACTTTTGAGCATGTCTCATCCATTCTTAGGGACTTTTGGCTTCACTTTACCTAATCTAGGGGATTTTTAGCACAACCTCACCTATAAAGAATAATCTCTCATTCAAAACATAGTTTAAGAAGCATAATGGTACCCAAAACATCAAACCAATAGCGAATGTCATGTCTTATGATTCAAACGTACATACAAGTATTCAATGATAATCAAACAACTAAAAAAATGTATACAAGAATGGATAAAGAGCTACCTTGGTCTAAGAAACACAATTTCCTTCCTTGATTCTCTAGCTTCTTGGTTTGGCCTCACACATACACTTGGAGGAGGCTTGGTTTGCTTGGCCTAGACACATTAAACGAGACACAAACACATTAATGGAACCATCTCTAGCCTCACATAAGGCTTACACAAGCTACTTTCTAGCTTATAACATGAATATGGTTCCATATAAGGGCATAATGAAGCAACTCATATAATTCATCATCTTGGATCCAATTTCTCACTCAATCTAAGTCAAATGACTCTATTTAAACTTATTAGAGTTATTACAAATTCATTTCAAGGAGCAAAACATCAAGTTGCTTCTTTATGCTTAAAGAAACTCTAAACTTTCAACTTTCAAAATATGATTTCTAAATTCAAAGCAATGGTTCCTTTGGTGTTTATGATTCATTTCTAAACTACTTTTATCATTGGAATTAAGAAAAACTCCCCCTAGGTACAATAACCACTCCTTGGCCAAGACTACGTTGAGATAGGAACCTATGGAGTTTTGTTAATTTTCCTAGGGAATTTGCCACTTGTGAAGCTTCCTAGATGTCTTGAGAACTCAAACATGCTCTTATATAAACTAAATCATCACTAGAAAGTTTCATAAATCCCTAGGTGCAATCAAAACCCTAATTTCCATAACTTGTTATTTATAGGTTCTTTTTTTAGTTTTATTGCTTCCATATGATTCCTTAGGCTTTAAAACCCCAATTTCTATCAAGTTTAGATCAAAATCAAACCTCTTACATGGTGCTCTTATGCTGGTCGAAATAGTGCATTCATGGAGGAAGCAAGAAGAGCAACTTAGCCCATGGAGAAATATACTTTAATTGATTCTTAACCAAGTGATGTTTCTTATATTGCTTTGGTTTCCTTCAAACTTTCCCTTCCTTTTACTAAACTAGCCATAAAACACCACCATTTAAGACACCAAAACCATGAGAAGAGAGAGAAGAAAGAGGAGAAGAACATTAATGAAGGGAAGAACATGAAAAGTAAGCAAAATTTTACACTTTTGAGCTTGGTTTCCTTCTTCTTTGCTCCCTCTTTGGTGTGCCACTTCCAATAGGTCTTGGTTCTATTTTTTGCCAAAGGAAATTTAGTTAAGGTGAGTGGAAGAAGGTGGGTCGCGATTTGTAAGAAGGGAGGGGCTATTTTATAACATTTTCAAAATTTGAACTATGTCCTTAAACTTTGCTTTCGCTGTTTAAACTCATTTCAATTCTTTTTTGAGAACCATCATTTTCATCATGAAATTTAGGTCTTCTAATTTATAAAATGCTTTTGGTTTCACCCAAATTAGATTTAAAACTTTATCGAACCATTTGGTTAAAGTTTTAGTTAACCGATGACCAAAATCATATACTGGAGGGATTTTAACTATTCTAAGAGTTTCTATAATTTTTAGGGGCTCTAAGAATCCCTGTAAACTCAAAATTTTCATTTAAAAATATCTCATTTGAGTTTTCTAAACGTTGCTCAAAATTACGAAAATACCACTGGCTTCCATAGCTCTTCGTTTGGTTTTTTTAGCTTCAATTTCAGGCTAATCTTAGATTCTAATCCATATTTTAAAATGTTTTAATTAACATTATAATCCCATTTAAACTTAATTTGCCTTACTTTAGGGTGTTACAATACTAGTTTATCAGGTTCAATTTGGTTTTTGAATTACCAGCTATTATAAAACTTTTTGTCCAATTTTATGTAATATTGGCAAGATATTGAGAGATTGTTTTATGAATAATTTTATTGAGCTTAAGCTAAGGTGACCATCATGGATGTTTTGGCTTTATAGCAAAGAGTGAATGAGCTAGCTAAAGAATTCATAGAAAGGTTTTGGAGGATGAAAACCTGATTTATGATGCAATTATTAGATACTGAAATTGTTAAAATGGCAGTAGGAAGAATGCATTTAACACTAAAAGAAATGCTAATGGTCTAGGACTACTTGGATTTAATGGACTTGCAAACAAAAACTTCATGGATGGAGAAGTTCATTAAGGAAAAGGAACAAAGAAAGGTATTTTGGACACCTAGAGGGTTGAATATGATCTTTATTATGGAAGTATAAAATAAGGTAATAACCATTTAGGTGAGGAAGATGCCCTAGATGTGTTCTGTTACAACCTACTAATTATCCTTCACTTGGTACATTGAGATATTTATTTTAGTCATAACTTTCATAACAACACTTTTAACAATGGAAAAACTAACTACTAAACATGTAAAATTGACCTTCAATACTGGAAAGTGATATTCTTTCACATTTTAATTGATAATTCATATATAAAAATCTGGTCTCATAACATGGGAAGTGTATAAACACCACATGTGTAAAGGGAGCAAATGGCCTTACTTGACCATAGACACATATTGCAGCCCAAACCTTTAAAAATTCATAACTTGGGCTATATAATTTTGATTAATGCATATTACATGTCCATGGAAAACTTATAATTTGAACTTTCCACTATAGGAATTTTCAAGTTAAAATAAATCCATTTGGTCTTTTTAAAATCACAAAAATTAGAATTGAAGAGAGTGAACAGTAATAGTGCATGACAAATTTTTAGAGCTAAATTTGAAAATTTACCAAATATTCTATATAGTTCCAAAAAATAAAAAGCTTGACTCAATAGAAAGCTCTAAATGTTTTCTAATTGTCCACTAAAATTTAATCCTAAACTCAATCATTTAAGCTATCAAGGATAAGGATGTACTTTTATGGCTCATTTGGATTAAATTTTTGTTTCAAAGTAATCCAATTAGACTCTAATATACAATCTCTTGCCTTGAGTAACTTTCAACCCATAAATGCATCATCTATACATGATTCAACACATGGAAATTGACTAACATCTAAAAATCACCATCTCATTTATGCTTGTGGATACATACCTTATGGGCTATTATATAACAAAACATGTTCCAATTACATATATATATATCCATCAAATAGTCTTACATTTGAGGTCTAATGCTCTTAGACAATTTTCTATTACATGGCACATCAAACGAATAATCACATCATATGAAACTTAGCTACACTTCAAGCTAGCAACTCTTTTCTTTTTCTTTCTCCTTGCTAGATTCAACTAACATGGTTAGTGGGAGATAAAAAGTGAGATTCTGGGGAAAATTTTAGTAGCGATACTCAATCCAATCCAATGCACATAATAAATGATTCAAGCATGTAAGGTTATATGTATATAAAACAACTTAACATAGAATTGGCATAAACCTCTATGCTTATTTAGCCATGGTATGAAAACATATTAGCTAGGCTCATCTCTAGTCTAAGAAAGAACTAATACACTCAATTCCCTGCCATTCTTGTTAAAAGCCAAAGCATAACTCATATATACATTAAAACTCATACTAAAAAGTCAATTTAAACATAAATTCAAGCAATCATAAAACAACCAATATATACAATATATCTCAATTCAAATGCATCTAAATGCATATAAATGATGTAAGGAAGGAAGAGTAAGTTACCTTTTGAGCTATAGACCTTGATCAAGCTCTATCTCACTTTATTCTTTCTTTTTATCCTTTAGTTTCCTTGGCTTGTCACACGCAAAAGGGTGTAGTCATTCTAACTTGGCCTAAACACATAAATTAAGATATAAAACAACCTATTAGGACTTAATCCATCTCATTCTATCATTACAAATATATATTAGAGCTTAAAGTATAACTTAGGTTACTTTTGAATGCCTTAAAAGGTAACTCTCAAAAAATTCAACTTCTATACCTCAAGATCTCATTATGCACGAGCTATATGACTCTAACAGGACTCATAAAAGCCATCACAAGTATGCTTAAACATGCATGGAGTTATATTACCCAATTAGACATTCTTGAACTCTAACTTTTCACTTATAAAAATAAGATTCCTAAATTCATTCTAATACTTCCATTAGTGTTCATATTTTATATCTAGGTCATTTAAAACCTTAGAATCAATGAAACAACTCCCTAATTACTCTTTTCCCTTCTTGGCTGAGACACCATTACCTTGCCTTAACCTTGGAATTTTGATTGCTTAATAGAGAATTTAGAGACTATAGGATATCCATGATTCATTGCTAGTTCAATTATGGCATTAAAAGGTTTAAGTCATCTTCCTAGGGTTTGGAAACTTGCATGGCTTATCTAAAACCCTAGGTGACACAAACTTGAGTTCTATGGCTTCCTATCTGATTTTCTTTGCATAATCTTACTCCTTATCCTTCTAAAACCTTGTTTTTATCAAGTTTTCCTCAAGTTCAAGCCTTCTCCTCCTCTTTCTATCCCTAGGTTAAACCATAAGGAGTTTAGGCTTCCAAAAATAACAATTTTCTCTAGCTAAATCATACCTTATTTGGAAACTCC